>JAHLJT010008756.1:11135039-11735039 GCA_031308135.1 Acheta domesticus
GCTGTATACGTGTTTCTCACCACATCAGTTCTTTCATATTTTACTCTAATCCGTCACTGCCTTGTTTACATATATACTTTTCTATCTTTAACTTTCAAGGTTCATTCTATAGACATGTAAAGAATTAATTCATGGGAAACGTGCCAGGACCAGGTTTCCAGTGAGATGCTGAGGTGAATGCGAAGTTTTGAAATAATATTTAAGAAGTGACCTTGGAAAGTTTTCCTCTTTCGCGGATCGCTAGCGAATATGTATCTTTGACATTAGAAAGTGCCAATGGCGATACAGTAATTTCGTACTCGCTGCAATCTGCCATTTCTCATCTCTGACATAAATTTCAGTTTGAAGGAGAGTTCATTATGTAGGTGAATTTCTTCCTTAATCTCACTAATTGAAGTCACAGCTCCAAAAAAAAAGGAAGATTAAAATAAAAGCTGTATTGGATTATTGTTTATCGCTGTTTATCGCTGTGGCTTGTTTGAAATTAATCACTCCTATCAAGAATTTCAGCTTGAATATATTTTTAGTAAATAGATAGTAACGGGAAAATAAATGTTATGGAAGAGTAACGAATAATTTGAACTGATGGAAATAATATCAATGTGTAGTATCCCATTCATAACATGCAGAAAAACAGCAGAGTAGAGACAAAATAAAGTAAAGAAAAAGAGAAATGGAACCAGGGAACGATCTTTGTGTGGAAATAATGATACATTCGATCCGGTTATAGTGAACTTCATCGGACTAGAATTTTTGATTCACCATATCCGATGATGACAAAATTAAAAAGAATATCTCCATACCGATTAATTTTATTAGTAAAGAGATACAGCAAAATTCATTAACAGCACGAACTGAAAATTTAAATATCTTGATATTCCTTAAAAAATCAATTATTTTCAATTGTTTGCTTCGTAAATTTTTAATTAGATCCTTTTCAGAGTTTGTGCTCTCTCCATTCTTGATTCTGCATTGCCTTGTCTCTAAGTATCGCAATGGAGAACCGACTCCCTTCAATGCCTCTTCCACTGTTGGAACACCGTCTCACTTTCCGAAGGACCTTTTACTCGCCTAATTCCATAGGAGACGCTGTCACCAGCGGGATGGCGCGCGCAGCTACTGACGCTGATCGCTGTTCCGCGCGGCGCGGCGGACGTCGCCAGGCTGCGGCAGCGGCGCGCTCCCTGCCGCCCACGTAGAACGCAACGCGCTTTGCCCCGCGGAACATCGAGTAACTCCAAGCTTCAAACCGAAGCAAGCAATGACGCGACGCCACCGTCAATCGGAACCCACGCAGGACACGGTCTTTGTTTCCGCACTGAAAATAAGTGGCATATAGTGCATGGACTTAACAGAAATAGTTGCGGGAAGTACAAAAGAAAAGAAAACAAACCGTATTGCAAGGGAAATATCTACTTAAGAATTTCGGCTCAAAGAAAACGTTCATTCGAATTTTTAAAGAAAAAAATAACTGAAAGTAAATCTTGGAAAATTACATTTAATAGACCATGTAGACTTGGTTTACTAATGACCAATCGCAATTATTAACAAGAAATAATTACAACATTAAACTAAATTACTAAGAAGAAAATCCTAAGAGAAATAACAAAGATGAACGAAAGCAAAAAAGGTAGAGTGTAATTCAAGAAATGAAGGCCAGCTGTCGACGAGGTGGAGATTCGTTTCCAAAAGGACTGATTTATAACGTTCATGCGAGGGGATCCGGTCGGCTGAGATGGTTCATTGATAACACTTGTTTCCACTGCAGCGTCTCTGATCGGAAGGCTGATGTGTCCGAAGTCCTGACGATGGGGTGGATTTTTGACATTAGCTATGTAGCTAGGTCGAGTTCAGCCGCTGCCAGGAGAAGAGCGAGAGACTGTTCCGATCGGTACGGTTTTCCTTGGTTTCTCTCATCAACACCAGACGAATGGCGAGGCAGTATCCTTACGGCGGGACACGTACCGCCCACAGCCATACACATATGCACTCAACTACCATACCTATCAGAGATCTGAAGGGAGCTTAGAGCTTATCCCAGTCGGGCAAGGAGTCGCTGGGTCGCATAAGGAATAAGGGATAACCTGCAACCTGACTAGAGGATGTCGACACCTGATTTTACTTTGTAGTGGGCGAGGAACACTGCTCCCTTTCAGCCACAACACGCACTACACTCACGGGACTAATGTTTATTATGTTTTATTTACTGCTAATTTTCAATTTTTATAAATTAAAGAATCAGTAAATTGATTCTTAATGATGAACATAAAACATTAATCATTATACAGAGTATTTCCTACAAACTTACTTGGATCAGAGTGACAAATCTAGAATGTGATCTCTTTTGAGTCGTTGAAGGTTTTCCTATTGTCCAGAAGATGGATGGTGAGGGCATTTGGCTGTTGGTTCAGACGCGCTTGGTATTTGAAGCTGCGTTGTGTTACATATTTCTTTGTGTACGGAAGGAATTTGGAGATATTGTTGTACTTCATGGGACTAAGAGCGAAATTAGCTGTGGCGCCGGGAAACACGAACTACACGTTCCTTCTTCGCACTGCTCGCATATTTAGTCGACATTCGTGCCCATCCATTCTGCTGTTTTTAAGAAAACGTGTCGAAACTATAGTCCCCTAAAGGTTGATTTCGTAATTGCGCAGGGCAACCTAGTCTCAATCCTCTAATTTGAAACAAGGGGAAGGACGAGGACGAGAAGGGCGAGGAGGAGGAGGAAAAAGAAAAGAGTATGAACACTGGTGGGAAGCAGCGAAGGAGAATAAGAAGATGAAGAACGGACGAAAAGAGGAAGAGAAAGGACAAAGAGAATAGGTGCAAAGAGGAGGGGAAGGAGGAGGCAGTGACAGGGGCGTGAGGTGGGGAGGGGAGAGGAGAGGGAGGAAAATGGAAGAGAGGTGGTCCAGTGGGCTAATGCGGCTCCGCTGAGAGCGGAGCGGCCGGGGCGGGGGCGGGGGCAGGGGCGGGGGGCGCGGGCGGTGTCGCGTATCGCCGCGCTAAGAAGCGTTTCCGGTCGAGCGACCGCCCGCGACAGGCTGCGCCCGCCGCCGCTCCACCGCCTTCTGCCCTCCCTCTGGCAAGCCGCATCCCGCCCAACCCGCCCAACCCGCCCGCCCGCTCGACCGCCTCCTCGCTCGCTGTCTCAACTTCAGGCGCCACGCCCGCGTACTGACCATCGCCTACCGGCAGCGTCCCGACTATGGGGGAAGTGCCAGCAAACACAAAAGGGAACTTGCTCCGTCTGCTTGCTCGTCCGCTCGCCCGCTCGTCTGCCAGGCGGTTCGCCCGCCGGCTCGCCCACCAGGTCGCTCGCCGGTTGGTACGCCTGTTGGCACGCCTGTTGACACGCCGATTCGCACGTCCGTTCGCGAGCTGCTTGGCGCGCTGGCTCGCCCGCCTGTTCGCTCGCCGCTTGGCTCGGATGCGGCTCCGCTGCTCCGCTCCGGCGCCTCTCGAGCGCCTTACGCCGCGCGACGGGCACTGCGGCCCCGAAGGCATCGTGCAGAAAGAATCACTCTCTCTAAGATCCTCCTTTTCTTTAAAAACTTTCTTTACCCCCAAAATATCTTCTGCCTACCCTCCTGCCGACTCCAATACTCTCTTGCACTCTCGCCTACTCACTCTACCGCACGCGTACTCTTGCAGCCGTACGCCTACTCTCCCAGCCGCACGCCTACTCTCCCGTCTCTCCGCCTACTCCATCGCCTCTCCGCCTACTCCATCGCCTCTCCGCCTACCCTCCCGCCTCTCCGCCTACCCCCCCGCCTCTCCGCCTACCCTCCCGCCTCTCCGCCTACCCTCCCGCCTCTCCGCCTACCCTCCCGCCTCTCAGCCTACCCTCCCGCCTCTCAGCCTACCCTCCCGCCTCTCAGCCTACCCTCCCACCTCTCAGCCTACCCTCCCGCCTCTCAGCCTACCCTCCCGCCTCTCCGCCTACCCTCCCGCCTCTCAGCCTACCCTCCCGCCTCTCAGCCTACCCTCCCGCCTCTCCGCCTACCCTCCCGCCTCTCAGCCTACCCTCCCGCCTCTCAGCCTACCCTCCCGCCTCTCAGCCTACCCTCCCGCCTCTCAGCCTACCCTCCCGCCTCTCCGCCTACCCTCCCGCCTCTCAGCCTACCCTCCCGCCTCTCAGCCTACCCTCCCGCCTCTCAGCCTACCCTCCCGCCTCTCAGCCTACCCTCCCGCCTCTCCGCCTACCCTCCCGCCTCTCAGCCTACCCTCCCGCCTCTCAGCCTACCCTCCCGCCTCTCAGCCTACCCTCCCGCATCTCAGCCTACCCTCCCGCCTCTCAGCCTACCCTCCCGCCTCTCCGCCTACCCTCCCGCCTGTCACCTTCTCCTCTCGTCTGCCCATCTACTTTCCCGCCTACCCGCCCGGCCCCTGCTGTATCGTGACAAGTGGTTATTTCAACTGTTTTGAAGAAAGGTTACAAAGAAGTTTGCCATGCGTAATAAACACCACTGCCTTGGACACAGTAGGCGGAATACGCTAGATGAGAATGTTGCAAATGATATGGAAAAGAAAAGAGCTTTTAAATATTGAAAACAAGATTGAATTTGAAGGAGGCAGAACACACAAACGCTACGTACCCAGTCCACGTGCTCGTCCGCTCGCCCGCCCGTCGCCCACGCTGCTCACGCCGCGCGGGGCGCCCCGGGCGCCGATCCCCGCGGACGACCTGGCCCGCCGCCGGCGGACGCTCCGGGCTGTGAATGCAGCGACAGGAGAATTACTCTTCTTTAGAAAAATGCTCTATGTTTTCCACGCCCAAGATATCATCCGCTTTTCATGAGCTCATCAATTTACTGTCGAAATACGGACGGAATGGAAACTGTATTCTTCAAGAAATTTTATACAATAAGAGCAATAATGAACATGCAACATTGTACAACAGTATTTACGAGTACATCACTAAATTAAAATCATAACAGTTATAACCATAATGACTTCACGACGACGGTCTGGGAGACCTGCGCCCTTTTCAATTTTTAAAAAAATGTAATCTCTAAGGTCAAATGTAAACATTCACGACGTCCATTGTGATTACGATGCAATGATTACGAGCTTCATTTCAAGTGCTGCTCTAGGGCCAAACTCTTGACTTGTTGTAGTTCGCTGGATCAGTCGACTATATCGTAGAGATTCTCAACCTCACACCAGGAGTAAATTCAATCCAAATATTACCGTTTCACTGGAATATCTTCAACTGGGTGACATCAAAAAATAAATAAAAGATCTCTAATCTACTGGTTCTCATTCTAGTAAGCCCTCGTTCTAACTAACGCAATTCTTCGAGCTCCTTGTCCCACTCGAAATCTACAAACTCATCAGCTCTTATAGCGCCATGTTTGGTGACAAAATTATTAAATGCAAAACCGCCGTGCTTATACGCGGGGAACAAGTCAGTTTGACGTCTTAGCTGGCAAGTGCCAGTTTTAAAATCTACAGCCGGCTAATCGTTTCTGACACCCGCTGCCGGAAACATTTCCTAAATGACACGGGATCTGAAGTTTCTTCCTTTCCCCGCTCATCAATAAATAGGAAACTAGTACACGACACATACATTTCTCTACTGATTATTTTCCACTTGGCATTCAAAGCTTATTACAAATCAATGTCGATATTGTTCTACGTTCTCAGGGGTCGGTAGATATCTGCTAACCAGGATTGATCGACTCATGGAAAACACGTCATGGTCCGATCACCACCACCTACACCACCTGGTATTGAAAATTACTACGTCTGACCAAGGACGTCAGTTCGAAGAGAATACTTTCAACGTTATCTGCAAACGCTCTGGAATACAAAGAAACAGGGCCACACCATATCAGTCACAATCCAATGGTGTGGTTGAGCGATGCCATCGCTCACTGAATGGCCATTCGCTGCACGGAGGGACGGCCGCCTACCATCCATCCTTCCTCGGCTACACTGCGTTTATCATCAAGAATTGGATTCAATTTCCGCAATCGTTTTATAAGGCCATATTCTGAATATACCTAATGAGATTTTTTAAACTACTAGAATTTCCTCGAAACAGATTCCTTACAGCCACGAAAAATAAGACATTCTTTCGTTCTTTCCGCAACGAGACTTCATACCAACAAGAATTTGGTTCTCCAGAATTATTTACCGGATTACATGATTTTTTACGAAATCAAGGGATACGAAAATTCTTTTCACCAACTTACTTAGACCCTTATAACGCTTAGTCCCGTAGACGGCTCTGCGAAAACATTCACCCTCTCCATAGAGGATTCATCAGTTGCATCTACAGACCACTTTAATACAGCAGCTTGCATCTTACCGCAAGAAAATTCACAACACGAGTTGCATAACAGTTTGATCGAACTCGCGCTACTGTCTTTGGGGTAATGCGGCGACGTGGAGGCGTTTGTCGCACGTTTTTTTATGTCGCGTCATAGGAAAGTTTACCGTGGTTGCGAGGTTGCCTGCGTGTTATAAAAAACAATCTCCAGAGAAGCGACCACCACAGGTTATAACTGTCCCTTCTGGATATAATTCCTTTCACATTGTTCTTCTTCTTCTTCTTTTAATGTTTTTCTTATAATAAGTTCCTGCCAACTAGCATTGTGACAATTATTCTTTAAATGCAGTTTGACCGACCATCGAACCGCATTAAATGTATAATGAGACATGTAAAAAATAATAAAAAACACACTAGTCGCATCGCATACTTTTATACTTAGCATAGTTATTAAAATGTAATTGTTACTTGTCAGTGTTGTGGTGTTTATTCAGTTTGTGGTAAAGATACAATTATCTAGGAAAGCTAACTTTATCATCACGAATACGGGTATTTTTTTACTACTAACTTAATATTTAAAAAAATACAGGAGCTTTTTAAATTACTTCTAAAGAAATGTAACCTGAAAACATCTATTCCTTCATGCATCTCTCAAACCGGATCGGCCATGCATCTCTCTCACATCGACTTTCATACCCCGATGCATTGAGATACTTTTTTATAAAAACTCTGTAGTCCCAAGACTCTTAACAATAGACTTCTTTTTACCTCCAATTCATCATAGAAGCAACAATGGCATTCCGGGACACGCCGTTGAAATTTTCGAAGTCCCTCCAAACACTTGCATCCGCTACCTTACCTTTATCCTTCGCGACATTAGGAAGTGTTTGCACCCTCGAATGTTAAGCACCATCGATCTTCTGCTCATGCGCAGTTCAAGTTTCGCATCACTTTATTATATCTGCGCATGCGCAGAAGATCAATAGTGCTGAACGTTGGAGGTGGCAAAAACTCTCTCCTATCGTCTTCATTGACACTGGAGATCATCGTCACTAGACCCGTCTTTCGGATGTCATTAAGAAAGTATTGCCATGTCCCACCATCCCCGCCGCCGCCCCCATATTGTCAACCCCTCGCCACATGGCCGCTGCCGTCGCATTCATTTTCACACCACCGAAGGCACCAACCGCACTGGCAGAGGCCACCACACCTCTCGACCCCTCGCCAGCCCCGCGCGGCGTGGCGTGGCGCGGCGTGGCGCGGCGTGGCGTGGCGTGGCGTGGCGCGGCGTGGCGTGGCGCGGCGTGGCGCGGCGTGGCGTGGCGTGGCGCGGCGAGGTGCGGCGCGGCGCGGCGTGGCGTGGCGTGGCGTGGCGCGGCGTGGCGTGGCGCGGCGTGGCGCGGCGTGGCGTGGTGTGGCGCGGCGTTGCGCAGGGACGCCGGGCGTGCGTGCGTGCGTGCGTGCGGGAGGGCGTGCGGGAGGGCGTGCGGGAGGGCGTGCGGGCGGGCGGGCGGGCGGGCGGGCGGGCGGGCGGGCACGCGAAACCCGATAGCGGTAATCGGTTTAGGCCGCGCCTCGGACAAAGGAACTTTCTTAAGGTGTCGCCGCTTAAGGATTGGGCGCCGCCCGAGGCGCCAACTGACGCGCGTTCCCACGTGCGACGGAGGCGGCGGCGGCGGAGAAGGCAGGCCTGCACTCGGAGAGGGTGCGGGGACGGCGGCGAAGAGGAACGGGTTGCGGACATGGAGGCGGGAGCGCTGCTTGGAGTGGGAGTGAGGGAGGGGGAGGTGCGGGGTGGAGAGGGAGGCGGAACAGGGAGCGCTGGTGGGTGCGGTGGTGATGGGACACGAGAACGGGTGCAGAGGCGAAGGGGGCGACGGCGTGGACATCGATGACAAGTCAACAGTGGACAGGGATGAGGCAATTTTGAAATTACAGAGAATTCGCCGAAAATGAGACCGGCGCCACTTGTTTAAATAGTTTAAAGAAAAATTTGGACCCCTTTTTGAGAAAACAATTCTTTAAATATGTCCTACATTTCACGCACAATTACACGAAAACTACTCATATTTTTCCAAGAGTTTTAAACAAGATCTGTCTTTGAAGAGCAGATTTCATTAGGAAAAATATCTATATTTCATATTATAGTTGAAGGAAGGTGTCGAAAAAATTGAAAGGCTCATAATTTTTGAAAATTCAGACATTTTAAAGGAAATAACACCTGCGCCATTTTTAAGCATTCCTTACGATGTCCGCAAATAAAAAAATGATAAGCCGTCTTTCACAAAATATATAAAATGCTAAATTTTTATGTAAAGAACTGCAAAGCATCAAAATAAATATTTGAAACTCTCAGGGGCGCGAGTCTGTACGAATCGATTTGAGAATGTCAATTTTTGTGAAAATCGTGTGAACAATTTAGGTTCTAGCGTTGATCAAGGACGGACATTTGGCCATCAATCGATTATTATGAATCCACAAAATATGGATTCTGATTACCCAACGTGTTAGATGCAATAATCTACTACAAATAAATAGAAGGTATTTCCACTTTTCCAGTACCAGGGCTCCATAATGAATTTTTCTGTCAAAAATCGCTAATTTTTGCCTCTGCCTTGCAATATTTTCGCTTTACTACGTGAGTAGTAAAGAGATGAAAAAAATGATTGCAGATTTTTGTTTGAAAATGAAAAAAACTCCATAACAAAAGAAAGTTTTGATTTGCAAAGAAAATTATTTTTGTACATTATTTTATAACTCAACATATCTTTAATTCTGTCCCGAAAAGAAAGTTTAGAAAGCTAGTAGCTTTGAGTCCGTCTCCGACTAAGCTTCCGGAAATTCAGATCAATTCACTATCGTGTCACACTCATGTGACACCTGATTTTGACGAGCAGAGGAGAAGGTACAAGATATCTTTCTAAAACAAAATAAAATAAATCCCAAAAGCACTGTTATTTCAGATCATCTGTAATTGAGTACTTAAGTTCAATTAGCGTACTCACGTAATGCTTTTATCAGTAGCATAGTAAGACATACGTTATACTGCATTATTTAAAGTCTCGTCGGAGATAAGAGAAAATAATCCATTAAACATCATGTAGTTTTGAAACGAATGCGTGTGATATCACACATATGTAGATAATTAAATCATTTGGCGCCGAACCCTTGACTACCTCCTTTTCTTATAATTTGCTATGTTAACTTCTAAGCAATTTCATATAGCCTTCATCTTCTTTCCCCAGCCACTCCCTTTCAGAATTCCTGGTAAGTCACGCATATTTGTGATGTTCACTAGAAACGACTTACTCTTGGGTGCCATACTAGCCTTTTATGTTGCAAGACATCTCTTCCTTCACGAAACTTTTTGTCACCAATTTACTAACCTGTGAAAAAGTGTTGATTTCCTGAACTGGGTACAGAGTTTACACCAAAGAACCTAAGATACAGTGAAGACTGACTGACTGAATTCAGTCCATAATTAAGATATTACAGAAACCACACTTTTAAGGCCTAAAATTTATCTTTCAACTTAACAGTTTAAAATTGCTTATTCGTTTTATTTTCCGGTGCTATTCTAGATCTGTAGAAACATTGCGCAGAATACATTTCTCCCTTGTGCACCAAATTCAGTTTTTACTGACTTAAAAAAACAACATGATTGATTATGTGGTGATTAAAGAGATTTTTATGACTCAGTACACCAAATGCAGATGAATATGAAGTCTTGCACACCGCGAGGAAGCGCTATGCTCTATGGTGCAAATCCGCCAGCGGCTGTCAGAAGCCTTGATAGTTCCCAGAAGCCAGCGGAAATTATTCAAAGCATCGATTGCAGCCCCAGCAGCACGATAACGTCGCGGGAGGTCGCGCAGCCGAGGGGAAAGAGGAGCTGCGGCGGAGTGGGGGCGGCGGAGGGCAAGGAAGGGGCGGAAGGCAGATAACGTATCGATCTTAAAGTGGCGCGACGTCGTATGAAATGAGGCGGTTCGTAACCCCGCAATTTTTGACAGTATTAGAAAGCAACGGAGGAGAGGTTTTGAAACGAATCGTGAAAATGAATTATTGCTCTAAGAGAAGATATTTCTGAGGGAAGAATCTCACACAAGGCACGAGAACAAAGGCTTTAAAGGCGAAAGAAATTCGTGTATTGAACTGAAACATGCCGGGAGAAGTGTGCAAACCAAAATAATTAACTTCAAAACTTCCAGTTTGTTTAATTATTACATATCAAGAGGAAGTGCAGGTGTTGGTTAACAAAATATAATACATGAAACTATCGATTTCTGCCAGGCAATTCGTTTATGCGTAAAGAAGTGGAGCAAACAATGAGTAGGATGGGAAAACGAATGGGCAGGAGGTCGAGAAGGAAGAAGGACGAGACCGAAGAGAAGAAGGACGAGAAGGAAGAGAAGAATAACAAAGAGAAAGAAGAAGAACAAGAAAAGAAGGCCGAAGAGGAAGGAGAAAAAGGACAAGGGCAGAAAGAAGACCTAAATGGGGAAAAAAAGATCGAAGTGAGAAAGGTCAAGGAGGCAGAAAAGGAGGAAAAGGGAAGGTTAAGGAAGAGGCGATAAGATGGGAGCAAGAAGTGAAGAAATAAGGGGCAAAGAAAAAAGAATAGAAGTTGAAAGAAGAGAATAAGGAGGAAGAGACGTCATGAAAGGCGAGACATTTACATATTGGAAGAAAAAGTGAATGCCACGTTTTATTTTATTTTATTTTATTTTATTTTATTTTATTTAGTCAAAAAACAGTAAAAACTGTATATGGGGAAAGAAATTTATCTGCGCACATTTTCTTGAGG
Organism: Acheta domesticus; assembly: GCA_031308135.1. Classification (NCBI taxonomy): domain Eukaryota; kingdom Metazoa; phylum Arthropoda; class Insecta; order Orthoptera; family Gryllidae; genus Acheta; species Acheta domesticus. The sequence continues at coordinate 11,146,127 of JAHLJT010008756.1, forward strand.
GCCAGAATTTTATTTAAAAAAAAAAAAAAACCGAAAACGAAAAAATTAATTTAGAAAATAATTATTTTAGAAAAATAAAGATATTTGAAAATGTTTTTTCCCGAGTTATAGAAAATCAATTTCAACTGTAAATGAACTACAAGCAAAAGGAGTGCTCAACAAAACATGCGCACAGTGAAGCTACATTTACGTCCAGAAGCAAAACAAGGGGCCATCTCAGCATTTGCTCTATGGATCAGATCTGATTGAGATGGGGGTCATTGACCCGGAAGCTGAAGTACATTACTTCAGCTACGTTCGTCAAATTAATAACGCCCCATTGTAGAACAAATAACCTGGAATAGAGGACGGCGGGTGCGATCGCAAAACGCGATAAGAGAATCGAAGGTGAGACCCAGAGAGTGGCACGAAGGAACAGCAGCAGCGGAGGCCAGGTGGCGGCGGCGGCGGCGGCGGCGGTCGGCCGAGCGGAGCGGGGGCGGGGGCGGGGGCGACGCGTTCGCTGCCGCGAGCGGTCGAAGTGGACGCCGTCCGCTTCGCCGCGCCGCTTCGCCGCGCCGCCCGACCGCAAGCCTCCGCCCTGAGAGGGCTTGGCGGCGCCGGAGCGAGGCCTGCCCGCAGCGCGGCCGCTCCACGCAGCCGCTCTTCGCCGCGCGACAGATTGTGGGGACGCAAAGGATTCTTCAAGCGAACGAGTAGCACAGAATTCAACGCCTTCAAGTTAAAGGGCTTCTTTGCATTTCGAATCGTTATGCTCCACCAACTCAACTTATTTTCTACTCTAATGTAGTTAGGTTTGCGTGTTCATGAACGCACTGATTTTTACACTACTAGGTGCCAAGTTTGTGTCGGCATTCTTACAAAAGTGCAAAAGAATGCGATGATGGGGAACATTATAAACTATAAAGTGGTCAAAGTTTGTCTTTATTGATGAAAGGACGCGAGCCAAAGAAGATAAATGGCGAAAAAATGGAAGTTTCACTGTACTATCATTGAGAAATCTCGTTAAAAACGGATGGTCCTGCCTCTTTTGTATTTTAGAAAACTACGAAGGAAACGACGTTATGTTTTGTGAGTGAATGAAATGCTGAAGAGCAATGAAATACAAATGACTAACTGTAAAATGTGTACGAAAATATTCGCAACATGCGTAGGGGGGCGAGAGAGGGGAGGGGAGGGTAGACGTGTGTGTGTGTGTGTGTGTGTGTGTGTGTGTGTGTGTGTGTGTGTGTGTGTGTGTGTGTGTGTGTGTGTGTGTGTGTGTGGTGTGTGTGTGTGTGTGTGTGTGTGTGTGTGTGTGTGTGTGTGTGTGTGTGTGTGTGTGTGTGTGTGGTGTGTGTGTGTGTGTGTGTGTGTGTGTGTGTGTGTGTGTGTGTGTGTGTGTGTGTGTGTGTGTGTGTGTGTAGACTGGTGAGTTGGTAGTGCTTGACGGATGAGGCCAAGATGGGAGCTAGTGATATGGAGCTAGTGGGGAACGAGTGGTGTTAAATTTCGAAGTATTTTTATGGTCACGATTCCGACGGTGATAGCAAAATAACAGAATATTGAGAAAAGAAATGACTAAGATCTTAGAAAGTTCTTTCTTAAATTCTCTGTAAATGCAAGAATTAATTAGTTTTTTAAATAATATTTTATGAAGTAAAATGTGCTTTAATTGCATCTACACTATATAAAAGTCTACGCAGGTACACATCTCAAAATATACTTCGGACTCTATAGCAGCGGTAGAAAACATGATCTGTGTTAGGAAGCTGGTACAGCATTTTGTAAAACGATGTGATGCATGTTAGAGGCAAACTACTGCCATTTTTAGTGTTTTAAAAGTAAAAAGTCTTTTTGCAAAGTTATGTTTTCTAAGACGATGGTCAATTGAAGTTATGAACTGTAACGGCAGAGTATGATGCTAATGCTCAATTTCTTGATGCCACTTGCTTTTGATTTGTTCGACGGCAGGTGCCGAACAACATGATGTCCCACAGAGGCTGAGCAGCACACACTGCTGCCTGAGTTGGGAACAAATTCAATGTATGATCACGTCACGTGTATACCTGACTTGTCAATCCCTTCAGGTCGCGTACGACACCTAGAGATTCTCAGGATATTCCTAACAAGATCAGGGCCCTGCCATTCCTTATTCTTCTGTCTCTTTCTGTTCCCTATCGCTCGACTGACTGCATCTCTCTCCATACCTTTCTGTCCCGAGTGTTGCGTATATCTGTCCAACTCGTTCTCAGTGTTGCCGTTATTTTTTCGGTCCATCGCGTTCTCTGACGTCATCTTTCGCCTTTTCCACCTGTTTTTCCTAACATCAAGTCTTATTCCAGTGAATCATTTCGACTCATAATATGTCCGAAGTACTTCATTTTAAATTTTGTGGCTATTGACTCTAAGGAGTGTCTATGTTTTACCCGATTTATTATTGATAAATTGTTCACGAGTATCCTACACGATACAAGTCGCATGATTACAATTCTGGAGGAATATCTTCTGATGTAACTGTATCGTAACCTTTAAGTTCACGCAAGCGATTAGGCTCAAAAATGCATTTGATTTGTTCACGATTGGCAAAATAGTTATTCATGATGTGAGTGGTAAAAGTGACATGTTACTTTGAAAGAAGGAAATGTTGCGATGAAATGTTATGATAAGCCGAGTAGCGCAATTCTATCTGCAAAATAATATCACTTTGATCTCGTGTGCCATTATTTTGTAGACAGCCTTAGTGACCCTAATTTTATTTTAATTCAAGCATGAAAATCGCGGTGTTACATTGAAGTCAGAAGTAGCTAATGCGATCAGACGAAAATATTTTTTCATTGTTATATTTACAATTTTATCTGAACATTAGAACATTTTCTCTGCTAAAAAATGAACTTTTAGCACGTTTTACAGGCCATGAAAGTAAACTCTTTTACTAGCAGCTGCCTAAAGCCACTGTGATATAGAGAACCTAGCATTTTCGGTCATATCTACGTTTGATGGATACTGATCCGATTTCAGAGAGACGGAGCGATGGCGGATGAGAAGCGATGGAAGCGAATGAACCTCGGGAAACTCTGGCGCGCACTCACTTTCTCCTCAAGGCCACGTGAAGCGACGGGCACTTCAGCTCCGGAGCCCATGGACGGAAAGTGTGCAGTATGGCCATTTAAACCTCATTCACAATGCAAACCTAATGTAGCCACAAAATCTAAAAATGAGTTATTAGCGAGGCCATTCACAATGCCTTGACGTAACCGTAAACGTAGATCTGCAAAGAGTTACGAGTTTGCAAGCACCACGTTTTACGTTAAGTTTAAGTCGGAATTATACCGAAGACCAATCAGAGAGCACGAAGAAATAAACAAATGGTGGATTTCAGATTGTCTTCAGGTAGTTTATGTTATTGTAATGTAGAGAACTAGTTTGCGAACGGTTGTGATGCGATGAGTGGATTCAAAGTAAGAATTCGAGCTATTTTTCTTGTGACTTTAACTTGACATGGCGAATAAAATAATTACATTTCACGAATTACTCGTGAATTCGGTACAAGAGAATCCTCTTTATACAATAAAGGAAATGCGGGCACTAATACAACAGCTACTCGTATTTATATATAGATAAAGATAAATCGAAAGGAAAATCGAAGAAAAAAGCTAGAAACCATGGTGAAATGATGTTTCCACTATGTTAGTAACGAATCTATCAAGCTTCAATACGTTAAAATCTGATTGGTTCAGGCGAAACTTACCTTCCAGCTTCCGTTCGTCATTGTCAACGCTTATTTTTACAAGTGAAGTTTACTTGCAAGTTGACGACATAACGATACGTTTATGTTTGCATTGCGAACGAGGCCTTCGGCGCCCCGCCCTGAGGCAGCGCGCGTCCCCAGCGCGTGGCGCTGAATGTCAGCCCCGCCCCCCGCCCCCGCCCCGCCCCGCCCCGCCCCGCCCCGCCCCCGCCCCGCCCCCGCCCCCGCCCCCGCCCCCGCCCCGCCCCCCGCCCCCGCCCCGCCCCCGCCCCGCCCCCGCCCCGCCCCCGCCCCCCGCCCCCGCCCCCGCCCCGCCCCCGCCCCGCCCCCGCCCCGCCCCGCCCCGCCCCCGTGGACCAGGCGTCTGGTTCTGCTTTTCCTCAAGGTGCTGGCGTCTCCACGATACGATCTTCAATTTTCGGGCGTAAAATCCTTGCTTAAGGGGATTTTGAGCTCTTACAGAGGTTACTGTTAGTGTCCAAAACGACTGTCCACATATTGTAAATTTCAATGCCCTGAAAGACAAAATGTCGAACAGGAAGTAATAAATTAATTTAAAAAAGTATTCAATTTTTTGTCTAGAGTATGCAAATGAAAGAACTAACTTTTAACTTTCCTAAATGAATCCATATTTACAAAATTTATCGTACCATTTGGGATGTATCAACACGTCTGAATTAGCATACTATGGAGGCAGAGAACTTGAAATTAGGTACAACACTATGGGAACTTTCCATTAATTATCATGAAGAGCAGAGTTTGTTATTTATGTATCACGCCTGAAAAGTAAATTTTTTTCGGAAGAATGGTTTACAACATGAGAGAGTGAGGAATGCAGTTGGTGATAAAAAGCAGAGAAAAAACAATTTTCAGTCGAGTTAATACGTTTTTGTACACTCATTTCTATTTTATTTGTAATTGGTTATTTATTTTCATTGTTGTATTTAGTTATTTATTATTATTATTAGTAGTAGTAGTACTAATATTATTAGTATTATTGGATAGTTATTCGTTGAGAAATAGTTTTTTCGTTATATGACATTCGTTTCAGATCAGTGCTAAATGTCTTTACAGGTCTAGGACATTAAAATAATTTATTGACTTTTAGCCGAAAAAATGATCAATTTTACTGATAATAAATAGTAATTAAAAGCCTTAAAATTTGGAAGTGGGTGTAAAAAAATAATATAAAGAAAGTAAAAAAGCCAGAAAATACTTCATTATTGTCATAACTTCCATTTTTTTTGCACAAACAGAATAAAACACATTTTATGAAGACCACACTTTCATCTTTTGATTGCAAATTTATTTTCCTTCGAAGTTTTATTTTCTTCCTGTAATCGTATGAAACGGTCTCTCTTGCAGGGCACTGATGAAAGGCAAACACTCTTTTTGGTTAATATAAGAGGCTAACAGTTTACAACTGAAGGTTACAGAATCCTTATCAGCCTTGACAGATCAAGTAAATGTTTCATTTTAGTGATAAATAACTTATAAAATGAAAATAACTAGTTCTATCTTACTTTCTGTTGCTGAAGAGGAAGTAATTAATACATTTTCATTTAGATTAGAAATTCTTAACTCTTCTGAAATCGTGGAATGATGATTACATGGACGCCTTTCTGATCTCAAAAACAAATTGCTGTATGCGTACCAACGTTAGTTATTTGTGATGCAAGGCGTAAAAGCAGCGTTTTATTTTGCGAGTGGGGAATGTTGCGAGAAGAGGCCGACAGGCACAACCTAACGAGCCAAGTAAAATCATTTTGACCACGAGTATCATACGTTAGTTTTTGGCAGCCATTCTGATATTCATTTAATTTTAATTCAATCATACACATCAGTTTTACGTCAAGTAGCTGATGCGTTCAGATGAAAGTATTTTTTTTCTTTTTTTTCCCACAATTTTATCTGAACATTTGAGCATCGTCTCACTTTTAGCAGCCATTATAAAATTGAACATTAGGCACAATTTGCATACCCTAAAAGTAATAGCTTTTATTCGGAGCTGTCTAAAAACAATTTTACCTACTTTACTTAAATTATATGTTTTGATTAAATATATTTCTAAATTATTTGTCCGATTTTCAAATGGCCAGTCATCGGATTCTACTACCGGACGTTCATTTTAAGATGATTTTGCCAGATGGTAAATTTAAAGTTTATAATTCACCTATTCTGATGCACAGCCTTTGGCGAGAAACGGCATGACGTTAAGTAGGGAACTGTATTCGCGTGATGCCAACGCGATGACGAGCACACAGCTGAGAATGAAGCAAGAGCAGAGAGCGCGGGATCGATAGCAGCGGCGAGGACGCAGATGCAGCCGACGGAAAAGCAAACTGGGCGCGTGCCTTCGAGCGCAATGTGCTTGTGAGAAATAAGCGCACGCAAAATGAACTTGACAATACATTTCCTAGTTTTCCTAATTTTTTAAAGTAAGACAAGATTTTATTTCCATGAATTCTCGTGCCATTCAGAAATAATTAGAATATATTAACATGAGAACTCTGTAAGTATACATTCAAGTTGTAAAAGTCCCAAAGAATGTTTTTGGAATTTGCACTTAAATTTCAAGAAATAGTCTTATGGTCTTCTAATCCACTGAATCTTCGTAAAACATTGGTATAAGTACCATTGTCCTTATTGAAGACGAAAATGTGAATTAATGTGAGTGGTAAATAAGTACAACTAAATAGTTTTGATGAGAAATTAACATAAAATACTTATATGACAGTTTGTCTTGTCGGAGGTACAACAAGTAAACGTCATTTTCATAAAACTGCCAGTCATAAAACATTGGTAGACGCTCTTTGAGTTCTTAAAATCGTGAAAGAGAGAATGAAAATTACAAATAAATGTTGATTTCTTCGAAAAAACGAATAATACATTTTCAATATGTTACTGGTCCAATTTTTTTATGCGGAAAAGAGATCCATAGTGGGACTTGCTTTGAGACTCGCGAGTTCGGGCTTTTGATCTCCATTATGGTGCCATTTCTGGGAAAAGAAATGTGAAAATTGCTATCGTTTTGAAATGATCGAAGAGTGAGTACATCGATAAAACGAGTCAAAGGCTTCTGAAACAGCGCTTTACAATACATGTAATCGACATTTACATGATGAAATTTGGTCGCCGTACGATAATTTAAAATAAAGAACCACGCGTCACCCTTCAGACTCCTAGCGCACGGTATTGTGGTAGGAATTACTAAAGAGAATTTTTAAAATCAAGGACAGGATGACGATTATACAGAATGTCTCAGAATAACTGTCACAAACTCATACGTCATGCAAAGTAATCGAAAACGATTACGTTTCGCTAGTTAACATTAGTGGGAAATTTCAAATAAAAGACTTACACGTGTCATTTGCCCCTGATTTTCAGGCAACTCTTTACGCACCGATGCGCGGCGGGTCACGTTCTGATTCATACAATGTCATTTCATGTACCTGTCACTGAGCACTCGGGTTTACCTGAAGATCAGAGGAAAAATTTCCGTTATATGCATTTTCATGGGCCAAAGTTTATATTTTTTTTTATGTCTCGACTTGCCATAGAAGTTCTTAACATTTATTCTGAGACGTTCTATATGTAGGTGTTGGGAGTATCCACAGTGTGAAAAATTTGTTTCGAATTCCATTTTACTCGAAGATATTTCTGTACGTAGGAAATTGCAGGAGTTTCTTGTTAAACCATTTCGTGTGTTTTTTCATCGAAGACCAAACTTTTTATTTTTCGTTCAAAATTTTCTCTTTCCTCCGCCGCGTCGCCTGTCGTGGTCACCATGGCCGTCCGCCTCCACAGCCATCGGCGCGGCGCGGCGGGGGCGGGGGCGGGGGCGGGGGCGGGGGCGGAGCCGGCTGTGGAAGAGGCGCGGGCGGGGGGGAGGGGAGGGGAGCGGCGAGGCGGCCGCCTCCCGTCTCCATGGCGACTGCGGCGAGAGTGGCTGCGGGGCCGGGGCGGGCCGGAGCAGCGCAGCCAGCCTGCCTACCCGCCCGCCCGCCCGCCCGCCCGCCGCTCTCGCCAGATCAATAGGGCGCGAGGCGAGAGCGGCGCCGGCGGCCGCCTGCGGGAAGAAGCGAGCGAGCGAGCGAGCGAGCGAGCAGCCTCCGAAGGCGACGGCGACGAGCGCGGGCGCTGCCAGCAAGCCGAACGCGTTGGATGCAGTTGGGTGGAGTTGGGATGGATGGCGTTGAGTTTGAATGGCTGGCCGTTGGGTTGGGACAGATAGCTTTGGGTTGGGACAGGTGGCGTCGGTTTGAGACGGGTGTCGTTCGATTGCGGAGAGTAATTCAGCCCACACACAGGGCAAGCGAACTACATGCTGGCTTTGAGTTGTTGGACAATATTGAGATGAGAGAGGTGGATGCTGGGAAGAATTTGGATTCGCCGCGCCAGGAGTCGGCAATGACGTCGAGTGAGGAAGCTGAGCGGTGGAATCTGACGTGTAACGGGGCCGCGCCTAAGAGGGGAGGGGAGGGGAGGTCGCGGGAGGAGCGAGGCGAAATCGGGGATTGGGCGAGACGGAGCTGGCAATTACGTCATGTGTAGTCTGAAATGATTTGAGACAGAGGTGAAAATAAGTTGAATCGGTGCTTGAGAATGTGTTGAAGAAGAAAAATAGGCGGATTCCTGTGTAAGACAGAGTGGAAGAAGAAGAAGAAGGAAAAGAGTAGGAGGAAGAGAAGAAGAAAAAGAAGAGAAGAGGAGAAGAAGAAGAGGAGGAGAAAACTGGTAGTGTCGAAAGAAAAGCGGAACAATAATGCGATGGATTGAGATGATTTTCATTGAATGCGGCAGAGGAGTAAATGGGGAAGAGTCGCTTTATGTGGAAGTTGCGAAGGAGGAATCTACACACGACATGCAAACAAGCACCTTGGAATAATATCTGAAATTCATTTCTGAGTTGTTTTTGGAGGATGAAAGCAGATTAGAAAAACTAACGAAAGAAAATCTCTTACCGTTTCTTAAAAGAATCAAAGAAGAAACAGCAATATCGCGACGTACAATAACAGCGACTTAAGCTCAGAAACGCTTGAATGAATGTTAAGCCGGCGAGAGGGCGCGAAAACTTGAGAAATCTTCTGGAAAGGCGGTGGCGTTCAGCTGAAATCTGAGACGATGGCAGCAGCTAGTTCGCTCAGAAGGCGATCTTAAGGCGGATGTCTTCAACCGCGCTGGGCCGCGGCAAGGCGCTCTGGCGGCAGCCCTGAAAGCGACGCCTTCCGAGAATTCTTACGACGGAGAAGCTCACGGATTTGCGGGGGTGACTCGCTCTCGTCGATTGTTCGCTATCGCTTGTGCAAGTCGCACGTTGCGCTCACTCATTCAGTCGCGGAAAGAATTGCGACGGCTGTACATATAAAGAAGGAATGCTAAATCATGTCAGAACTACTATGTGTTTGTATTTACATGTCTGCACATAATACGGCATTACAATTATTAATTTACGATTTACATACAGAAGAGATATTTATAGAATGAATTACTTTTTTTGCCGAATCTAAAAAGCAACGTTCGCATTGCCCATTAATAAACTAAAACTAAAAAGACTAAAACGAGACGTACTTAATGCTCTACGCCATGTATTTCCAAAAGAACCAAATTATAATGCAAATGTTCTTTCAATTTGTTAGTCTAAATACACCAGGAAATGTGGGAATGATGAACTTTAGTGGCGGTGAAAAGTTTCTCGAGATCGGTATAAATATATTCATCCATGACGATGTACCCCTGTGGGAAATGTGTTGAGAATATGGTAAATACATGTCCATCTCACTGGGATGGGTCCGGTTTTTCTGATAGTAATACGAGCATCTGATTTCTTTTCAGCGGTGGCAGTATATTGCGAGCTACTTGGTTATTTTGTGTGTGTGTGTGTCTCTCTTTCTCCCCCTCTTACCCCTTTCCTCTTTCCTTGTCTCTCACCCTGCATCTCCCTCTATGTTATATACACACACACACGAACACATACACACAGATGCATTCGTCAAACAAGCATAAACTGTCAGAAACTGATGTTGATGTGTACTTACAGTAGGTTCTTTAATATGTCACTTATGCCCAAATATTAAACCGCGACTCTTTCACCTTATTTCAACACCTCGAGTCCTGCAATTAAAATGATTTTGTTTAACCTCCTTACGTCTTATATATTGGAAAGATATTTTCGTATTTGAATATTTTTTTAAAAATTGGACACAAACACTTCCACCATCCTCTCTTTTCTGCAAAGATGGAGAGTTACCTACCTCCCAGGGGACTTGTATTTTGAAAACTGCTTTCCAGCAGTGGATTACTCGACTACTAGCAGATCAAGAAGTGTGTGCTGTTCACGTAACGGAACAGGTCTGAATTTCTTTTTAGAGATCGCAACCACTCTAGGAAGAAGCCGTAAACAATCTGCATATCCGGCGATTTCGAGCTGAAGCGCCCCGCCCCGCCTCGAAGACGGCTGGGGGGCGCGGGGGGGGGCGGGGGGGCGCGGGTCGATGGCGGTGGCAGCGGCGACGCCCCATTGTGAGGATGAGCCGGCTCCGGCGGCGGCTTGCGCAGCTTACGGCGCTAAATGGCACGGACAGGCGACTTACGGGCGCATTACACGCCGCGACACGCTCCATCGGAGGCGCCGACGCCGACGCCGGCCCTGCGCCGGCCCTGCCCCGCCCGTGCCCACGCCCGCGCCGCGCGGCGTCGCGTCGCGACGTCCGTCTTGTCGGCGCCTTGACCGACGCCGAGCGGCCTAAGCTGCCGGGCGGGTAAGCCGCGTCGCCGCGCAGCTCGCCTGTCGCTGGGCGAACGAGGGCGGCGCTCGGAGAGGGTGGGCGCTCCTGTGAGAGGGAGGGAGGCGGCGAGAGGGCATGGTGCGGGCGGGCGGGTGGGCGGGGCTGAGTGGGTGGGCGGGCGGGGCTGAGTGGGTGGGCGGGCAGGCGGGCGGGCGGGCGGGCGGGCGGGCGGGCGGGCGGGCGGGCGGGCGGGCGGGGCTGAGTGGGTGGGCGGACGGGCGGACCGGCGGGCCGGCGGGCGGGGCTGAGAGGGCGGGGTGGGGTGGGGTGCGGTGGGCGGGCGGGAGTGCGGTGTGGTGTGAGCGTGCTTGCGTGTGGGGGCGGAGGTGCCGGCGCCGTGTGTGCGCTGCCTTCGGATCAATTGCGCAGCCGCTTAATGCCCGATGCGAGATGCCGCGAGCAACATGGCGAGACAAAGGAATTACGCAGATGAGCACCAGCTTATTGTGCTTTTCTACACTCACATTGCAGCAAATATATTCCTGCACCAATGATAACATGACGCAAATTAAGTTTTTCAATACAATGCCATGGTCTAGTAACAAACAGTTGTTGAGATATACAAATTACTAAGGTGATCTTTGGACACAGAAATGGCGAATTTAAAGATTGATGTTCCCTTCAAAGAAGGCAGATAATGTGGTAACTTAACTCATATTATTGTAATGAGATTGTATTTAGCGTACTGTTATCACCTAAGTAGGTAAATAATGATATTCACACTAATTTTCAATTCTTTGATACCTACTTAAATGTTCTTCGATATATGCATTACGTTTATTTGCACACGAAAACTGTCATATCATTAGCATATTGGATTTATTTAGAAGAACGTCAAGAAAATATTCGTATCAGATGCAATGATGGAAATTAATTTACAAAGTTACATCATGAACTACACCACGGGCGTTTTAATATTTAGCATAAGAAAGAAATGTATGCTGTAGTGATGTGTATCTGTCTCCAGATCGTTAAATAATGCACCCTCGGTTATGTAAAAATAATGCCACATAAATCACTCGTTTTTGCAATTGACTTGCTGCTGCTTCCTGGAGTCTCACGAGCTTATTATCAGTTTCCAGACATTTGTGAGTAAAATGAATACTGAATGAGTAATTTTCATTTTATTTTTTATTATCTCATACATAGCCTTTCAATTAATTTTCAAAGAGCTTTCTTTCGAATGCTAAGGAAAGCACTACCAATCACAACATTCGTACAACAATCTGAAAATTACTTCATATGAATTTTATGACTAGCAAATGAACGCTACGGAATGAATATGAAACAGCATTTTGTTCGTTCATCTGAATCTCTGTGCCCAGCAAGTTCGCATAAGCGGCCGCAATCTGCTGCGAGAGCAACAAGGAATAAACAATTCTCCGTAATCCCCGCAGACCTTGCGTGCGCGCCGCGCGTTTGATTCCACTTTTTCTCCTGCTCATTTGATCTCCAGGCAAATCCCCTCTCAGCCCCTTCAATAACAACCAGTGGGCGGCGGGTGATTGCACGGGCGGAGAGCCCACGCGCTGCGAAGTTGGTGCAGAAAGAGAGGGGAACAGCAAGGAGGGAGAGGGTTACCAACAGCGGGATGACGGGGGAGGATGCGAGTGGAGCCGTCTCAGAGCTCCTTATGGTGAGAGATGTTAGCAGCGAGGAGCGACACTGCAGAAGGAAAAGTGAAAGATGTCGGTTGTGACTTTACAATGGGAACAAGCGAGCATTGAAGAATGTGGTATCGATTCGAAAATAGTTGAAGGAGTCATCGCATCTTAGGGAAACGTGATGCCGGAGTGGGGACAGTGAAGGAGTAGGAGCGAGGGCGGCGTGGGGTGGGGCAGGGAGAGAGCAGAAGGTAGTGAGGGTAGGGCAGGAAGAGAGCGAGGGCGAGAGAGCATGGGCGGGCGGGGGGAGAGGGCTGGGGACGAGGGCTGGGGACGAGGGCTGGGGGCGAGGGCGAGGGGTGAGGGCGGGAAGCGAGGGCGGGGGGCGAAGGCGGGGGGGCGAGGGCGGGGAGCGAGGGAGGGCGGGGAGCGAGGGAGGGCGGGGAGCGAGAGCGGGCGGGGAGCGAGAGCGGGCGGGGAGCGAGAGCGGGCGGGGAGCGAGGGCGGGCGGGGAGCGAGGGCGGGCGGGGAGCGAGGGCGGGCGGGGAGCGAGAGCGGGCGGGGAGCGAGAGCGGGCGGGGAGCGAGAGCGGGCGGGGAGCGAGAGCGGGCGGGGAGCGAGGGCGGGCGGGGAGCGAGGGCGGGCGGGGAGCGAGGGAGGGCGGGGGGCGAGAGCGGGCGGGGAGCGAGAGCGAGCGGGGAGCGAGGGAGGGCGGGGAGCGAGGGCGGGCGGGGAGCGAGAGCGGGCGGGGAGCGAGAGCGGGCGGGGAAACGAGGGAGGGCGGGGAGCGAGGGCGGGCGGGGAGCGAGAGCGGGCGGGGAGCGAGGGCGGGCGGGGAGCGAGAGCGGGCGGGGAGCGAGAGCGGGCGGGGAGCGAGAGCGGGCGGGGAGCGAGGGCGGGCGGGGAGCGAAGGAGGGCAAGGAGCGAGGGCGGGCGGGGAGCGAGAGCGGGCGGGGAGCGAGGGCGGGCGGGGAGCGAGGGCGGGCGGGGAGCGAAGGAGGGCAAGGAGCGAGGGCGGGCGGGGAGCGTGAGCGAGGAGCGGGCCGTGCAGGTTGCCGCCGGTGGGCCGCGGGCGCCGGTGGCTGCAGCGCCAGAGGGGCGGGGGCGGGGCGCGTGCGCATGCCCGCTGCGCTTCGGGGAAATGGCCGTTCGCAGAAAAAACAGCCGACGCTCCGCAGGCAATGGCGGCGGCGGCGGCGGCGGAAGGCGCGGGCACTCATCCGGCCAAAATGCCCAGAATAAAGTATTCCATGCTATTTAGCTAAGGGTAGAGAAGGCCAAGCAATGGTTCGGAGGTAACATTGATTTTTCTCATTGTCACAACTCTTACTCCAAAAACTTGAAATTCGTGAACTTGGAGAAAATGAAGTGTCATCTACTATAGGTCTCGCGATGATTATTGATTAGAAATTATATTGGCGGAAATAGAGGAATTTACTGTCATATTTTGACAAAAAGTATCCCATCTCACCGAGACTACAAATTACTCACTTCTACTATTTTGTCTTCACTCTTTTCTCCCCTAATCGATGAGTTCAAATCCTGGACTTAATCAAATTGAACTCCTATACTTAACAATATTAACAGTTGAAATTTGAAAATGCAACATTTCCGAAAATCAAGGGAATGCACATGAATGTTATGAAGACAAGTATGAGTGGTTTATTTTTGAAGCAGATTCATTAGGTTCTAACAGAGTTAAGGAAAGAAATTATTATTTTAACACTTCAATAAGACTATTGTCTGTTTCATTAATCTATATTATTAAAAGAATATGACCACAGATTTTTACAACAGACAAAAATGTTTATTTAGATTTTCAGGTAGAAAGATATGACTTCACATAGCGACGTCTCGAGGAATATTCTTCCCCATTTTCAGGCCAAAAATAGTACAGAAAAGGAGGTACAATCCAAAAATTGTAAAGAATATGATTCAAAGAAAAAATAATGCAGCAATAATTCTACTGAAAAAGTTAATCTAATAAAGTACTCGATATAATAAAAAAATATGTATATGGAGACTTTTTTCCGTATGACGATCAAAACGGCGGTCATTTTTCATCGTTCTCATTTAAGCAGGATCGGTACAGTAAGTTCACTTGTTCTTCAGAAGAATGTTGTTATCCTTTATTTTTTGGAAGGAGAAACTTCCTCGCATGTATTTTTATGACAATACATGTAAGTATGGGGGGGGGTAATTGAATAAAATGTCATTTTTTTCACTTTAGAAGAAAGCCGTTTTGTATAGAAATTAATTACATGTTATGACAAAAGGAAATTATCCATTTTTATGTCATTTTTGTCAATTTCGACTAATAAATCGTATTTTACCTTTACGGTAATTTTTAATCGACTTTAATATAATTTTAACGATACTTACTTTAAATAATAATTATCAGATGCAACAAATTTTGTCTACAGAATTCTTTAGTAGTCTATTCGATTTCTTTGATTAGAAATTGTAATGACAGCCGTTGTGAATGTGTAATCTAAGATTCCTGTGACGCCTACCTACTGTCTGTTTGGCCGATTTCGGGATAACCAAAGACAAATGTCCTGGTAAAGAACAGACCAAACCAAAAGTTTGCAAGCCGAGTTCACTTGAATGAATGCAAGAAGGCTCAATTACAGTAGTAACGTATCCAACAGCTTAAGTTGTTCATGCGAACTGATGTTGATCACGTTTTCTACGTCATTTTTATTTGCTTTTAGGGCATTTTTTAAAACATTTAAGAGCATTTTATTGACTATTTTAGACAATGTTTCAAATCATTTATTGACTATTTTAGACAAAGTTTTAGATCATCAAAGTATGCCCCCTACGTATAAGCAATCACCTTAAGTAATGAGTAGTTTTATGAAATATTTCATTACATTGATATTGAAGGAGAAATTAAATTGGGCATGTGGATCTAAATCTTGAACCCTCAACATTCAGGTTTCCTTGAAATGAATTTGAGAAGTTTCCTTAAAATAAATTTGAAAAACTACGGGCGATTAATTTAGCTTAGTGACATGTTTTGGACATTGGATTAGAGAACACTTACACATATAGCAATTCTTGATGTTAAATATTGCCAGTCAAAAAGAAAACTATACAGATTGGAAAAAAGTAAGTAAGCTGTTTATTAAGTCAAAAGTTATCGCCATAAATATTTACAAATTTATCCCGTAGTGAGACCAGATAGACAATGTCTTCAGAGAAAAATGATTGCAGTTGCCTACGGAAGAATGATTTTATCCAGGCGTGTATCTCTGTGCCCTAAGCAAATTGACGCCACAGGAAACTATATTCTTTCACGTGATACAATACCAGGTGCGTCAGTGATGACATGGTTCAGCTGTTCAACTCCTGTTCCTCCGTCAGGCAATGGGGAGCCCTCTACGCACAGAGTTTGCGGAACTTCGGACGTTCTGGCAAGATGGCGTGTGGCTAATGCACGCCCGCATGTGTGCCAACATGAGCCGAATGTCTTCCACAGGCCGCCGTCGGTGACGTCTGGTGGCAGCATCTACCACAGCAATGGCAGAAGGGGTAATGAGACGATGAGTCTGTCTGTCGTGGCAGACTGTTGTCTTTCAATGATATCCGGCCTTCTCAAAATCGTTTTTTTCCATTCAACCACACGCACATGTGACATACTATGTTCATCACACACAACACAAATTCACGGATAGACTCGCTGAACTCACTTCCAGTAGGTACGTCTTTCCCTATTACCAATAGAGGGCACTTCTTTACATACACATTAGCGTTACCAATTTCCGTGTTATGCTCGTTACATGTCTCGTTTTCATTTGACTGACCTTCATATATAATCAACTGATATCAACAGTTGATTAGTACAATATATTGATACTGTGGAGTATGTTTACAGCAGCTCGCCAAATCATTATTCACAAAAATGTTAAATTCTTTTACACTGTCATTCGAGATGTGCATCTCATCAGCCACATGACTGATTTACTCCATTCGCAAAGGGATTTACAATAGCCAGTTCACATATATACATATATACATATATACATACATATATACATACATATATACATATATACATATATATACATATATATACATATATATACATATATATACATATATACATATATATACATATATACATATATATACATATATACATATATATACATATATACATATATACATATATATACATATATACATATATATACATATATACATATATACATATATATACATATATACATATATATACATATATACATATATATACATATATACATATATATACATATATACATATATATACATATATACATATATATACATATATACATATATATACATATATACATATATATACATATATACATATATATACATATATACATATATACATATATACATATATATACATATATATACTTATACATATATACATAAAAACATTTTTATAAATTACAGTAATAAAAAGTAAACGCCCCACCTACGGAGTACACGACCTTGTCGTTAGTGGAGAAGCTTGAGGACTTCATCACCCCGAGAACTACGCCACCGGTAGCAACGGGGTGAGCTAAGCGGGCGCGGGGCGGTGGGCGCGGGGCGGCGGGCGCGGGGCGGGTTGCCGCGGGCGGTGGGCGCGGGCGGGGGCGATAGGGGGTGCACATAAATCTGCATTTGCTCACTAAACCGCTGTGCGGCGCGCGACCCGGCGTCGCGGGTCGTCGGCGCACCGACCAATTAAAGCGACCCCAATAATGAGATTATTGATTGGCAGTCTTGCAGAGAGCGCCCGCGCTAGACCCTGCCAGGGGAGTCTAGAGCAGCAGTTCTCCATCTTCTAGGTCTGTGGACTCTCCTTTTCAACCTATGTTTTGAAAGGAATATGTTATTTGGCTTAAAAATGCGAAACCAGAGTGATCTTCACCAATAAAGAATTAGATTATTCGGAAATATTCTGCTGGTGGACACTCATGAAGTTGAAATTTGTAGAAAAGAAAGGTGGTTTTAAGAGAAATTTAAGAAAAGGCATAATTGCTTGTAATAATAAGGGAAAGGAAGGTATTTTATTGGGACGTTCCATGGTACGACACTTGTCCGCAAAATTTTGAATAAATGATTGATAAATATCACGAAAGTGACCCAGAAAATCCTTCGTAAGTAAGATGGATTGTGAATCACTTTCTTGTTAAAACGAACAGTGGAGGCCCAAGGATTACAGCTGCAAAAAGCTTACGCTTCCAGTGCGATAAAGATATTGAATTTCAGATAAATTCCTCCGCGCACCCATTCAAGTAATTAATATAATTTGCAATGAAAATGATGTGGGTGTCTCTCGGATGAATAAACGGAACGTGTTTTGCCTTATTCTCTGTCACGATTTCTAAAACTTGTTTATATTTCTAAATTTTAATTGAATTAACAAGCACAATGGAGAATATAGGAAAATGCAGATTAGATGTGAAAATAATTCAAAAATACGCTAAATATCTTATAATCTCTTTGCAGAATCATACTGAAGGCTGGATTACTATTGTAAAAAATAATGGATTAAATGTAAAATTCACTTCAAAAAATCTTAGAACTATTGCAGTTTTCCTTCACTTTTATTAACCGACAAACAAATTATTGACTACTTGTGGCATAGGAAATAAGTAGGGGTACCACACACAATGTGATATATTAGCATATTTATACAAATTACAAACTACCAGAAAAGTTTCTTTATATATATTTGCTCTTCTGATTATTCACAGTTGGAGAAGGCATGTGAAATTAACGATGTTGTTCTAATCTATTATAATAAAGTGTCTCAGAAAATGCAAAAGGTGCTTGTTTGGCGGGGGACATTTAATGATACCAAACTCCACCCCCCCACACCCCCTGGGAGTGGGGGAAGGGGAAAAACTGAAAGAGAAACCCCAATTTTTTATTACAGATTTGGATTCCCCAGAAAAAATTACCCCTATTTGACCTATGATTAAAGTCATTTTGGCAGCAGATGGCGCTGTAATAGACAATTAAATTGCTTAATAAATCCTCAAAAAATGAGGGTATTCCTAGAAAACACATGATATAAAAAAAGTAAAAGTAAACGTGATTTTCAAAATAGATAACCTGGGGCACCATTATTTACTGACGCACCCCATCTCTTATAGCCGCGAGTGGGTGATGGAGTTGGATAATTGATAAAGCCATCTAAAAATAAATTTGCATCAATAATAAAATCAAAACATTCGATTCGGTACTGAAGAAATAGGATTTGATTTAAAAAATTGGTTTCCCATTAAAGATTTTGAAATAATTTCCACTCTCATAAGTGGGAACGGGATGCGCCTGTGAATAATGGTACCCCAGGATATCTATTTTGAAAATATTGTTTACATCTACCTTTATTTTTCTGATATCATGTGTTTTTCTAGAAATATGTCCAGTTTTTGATGATTTTTAACCAACTTAATGTTTGTCGATTACAGCACCATCTGCAGCCAAAATGACTTTAATCAAAGTTAAATTGAGGTACTTTCTGGGGGAATCCAAACCTGCAACAAAAATGGGGATTTCTGTTTATGATTTTTGTCTTCCCATTCACCACCTACAAGGGGTGGAGTTTGGTATCATTGGATGCCCCCTGCCATAAAAAGCAACTTTTGTGAACCATTGTGTATGATCCGATGTGTATTTTCCGAGATATTTGCTCCAATAGATTAAAATTGCCCACCCTGTGTGTATGTATGTGTGTATATATATATATAATATAATTATATATATAATATAATTTATATAATATAATTATACTCGTATATAATATAATTATATATATAAGCGTTTAATATATTGATAAATATCTGAATATATCTAAGATAACAAAATTAATAATGTGAGATGTTAGCCGATTACAATGTGTTTGTTTTATATTGAGGATGAAAGAACAATCAAAAGTACTTTTACAACACGTAGTCGTTATACGTTCGTATTAAATAATGTGAATATAAACCGAGACAAAGCATTCGCTTGAAATCTAGTTAAATGCATACGGCTTAGTGGAGATATTTTTGTGTTATGTGATAACGATATTACTGATGTTTTCGAGTTGACGTTCAACAATGGCTCTCATGCATGTTTTAGTACGGATCGAAAAAATCTGTGAAAGAGTTTGTTTCATAATTGAAATTTGGTGCTAATAAACAACTCCATCCATAGTGAATGACGAGTAATTGCTCCATTAGCCTCGAAGGTAATGTTTCTGGAATTTTTAAATTGCAGATGAGCTCTTAAAATACACCATGCAATACACATTTCCGGGAGTTAATGCTTCAATGCAATATTTGAATGGTAATGTAATCGTACGACGAAGCATCTGAGAGTAATGAGATTTGGAAGGTTGAGCGAATTGGACTCCTAATATGTAAAACTTTCATTGAAACCCATGGACTCACGTGAACAAATCAATACTACATTTGCCATATTTACAGTAAAAGAAAAACAGGAAATAGTGGTAAGTTATTGTATTTGGACCTTATTAATACTGATAAGTCTTTTTGCTATCTACAATGTTTATTAATGTAGATGGAAGTACAGTGTTAGTACTGATTATTAGATTTAATAAAGGATATTTTAGTAACTCCATGCATCGATGTTTGTAGAAATATTTATTCTACAAAACTGTTATAAAATAGTACATAAATATTATTGTAATAATTTTTAAATCGCACTACATTACACCATGGTAACATTTTCTTCACAGTGTGAAGCAGCGTCAGAAAGAATGCAACATCTTCCTTGGGTGTAAATCACTCCGACAAAACACGTGAAGTGGCAGAAACCAGATACTCTTGGTTTGTTCTGCTTATCACAAACGATAATTTTATAGAGGAATTTAAACAAAATTCAAAAACAAATGAATATTTCAATGCATATATCAACACTTGTTAAATTGTCATCTGCATTAATACAACTCCATAATTTAGTTGCACATTCTTTTAGAGATAAGAACAACTGTTGGAACACAAAATAAACCCAGTATCCTTCCTGCATTATTTACTTTCATTAGGATTGCAATCAAATATGTGAATACATTTGACCGATAATCATTCTCAGAATCATCGACCAATATGTACATCACACATTTTATTTAAAATGCGTCATAATGACTCGCACTCTGAATCATCAAGAAGCATTATTCGTTGATACAAAAATGTTAACTAGCATCTGATGTTTACTGAATGCTATTTCCCCTATCCAATATTACACTTACGATGCAACTGAAAAAGTAGCAACTTTTTCTAATATCCGAAAGAGGTATGGCGTTTCTTTTATTTGAAGGAAAAGATGCATTCTTATCATGTTTATTGAATTTTCGAAGCTTTTCGACCGTACTACGACCATCTTCACTGAGAACTTGTGTCAGCTGGTAGAGCCAGGCACGCGAGTATAAAGCTCACACGATGTATCTTTGACTTGACGATTGTTAAATGCGTGCATTGGATCTCGTTTGACGGTCGCAGAGCACACATAACTCCATTCATATTACGGTATGCCAGGATAATCTCTCCGCAGCGGCACCCTGCTGGTGGGAGTGCTTGCATCAGAAATTATGTTGATAGCACGTGCTGCAGCTTGTAAAATTTGAATTGCATACTCACCAAAATCATCTTGACTCCCAGTGATCTGGTTGCTCCCAACATAAATGCAGTTTTTAACGCGAGGCCCTCAATGCAGAGAGGCTTTCCTGGCACACTACACTCTCCTGCTCAAAGTCAATCCGTCGAACGCGTCAATGTAGAAGTTATTGCCTTCTGCATCAAGTCTTTCCAGTTTTTCCCTTGCCTTTTCTGACAAGACGCGTGGGGTAGGGCTGGGCTTCAGGGGTTCATAGGGCAATATGCGGTGTCACAGGAGCCTCAGAGCGTCCCCCGATACATGTTCCTCACAATCGCAGGCGAGATTTGTGGATGTGAAAGAGGCAACAGGAGGGACGGCGGCGATGGGGGCGGAGCGGCTGAGGGCAGGGTGGGCTGGGAGAGGGCCGGGAGGTGTGAGGCGGGGAGTGACGGGGACAGGCGAGGGAGGAAGGGGCGGGGGCGGGGGCGGGGGCGGGGCGCGGCCGGAGTGGGCGCTGCGGGGCGGGGCTGCGGTGGCTCCCCGCGTCCAAACAATGGGCCCAATCACGCGCAGGTGCGGGAGGGAATGTTGCTGAGTAAGGCGGCGGGCAGGGGCGCGCCCCCGCCCCTGATCGATTCCACTGCGGGCGCCTTCGCCTTCTCCTCTCGCGCCAGCGACAGCGTGACATCATAATGCCGCGGCCCCAACAACACCACCACCACAACGCGGTGACAGAGGCAAGAGGAGAGACGCAGGTAGAGGCAAAACAAGCTCAGAATCAGGCAAGGTAATGTAGACACTGGAGCAGGCATTGACGCTGTCGTGTAAACTGACATGAAGATGAACAGATGGAATTGTCGGATTGACGGTAGGCAAGTCAGGCAAACGGCAGAGTGTGGCAGATGGCAAAATGGGGCAGACGGGAGATTAGCAGTCCGACATACAAGTTGGCATATGGACAAGCATGTAGCAATGGAAACTGGCACACACGAGGCGATATGACAGAGAAAACCCGAGTAAAAATTCATAATTTACTTTTCAATAGCAATTAGTCCGAACACAATATCATAGACAAACACTGCTTAGTTAAAAATATCAACAAAAAAATTGGGGAAGCTACACCAACAAATACTTTTCGCATTATTTATAACTTTTGCAATTTGCGAAATATTGAAATTCGAATCGAGAAAGAAGGCTTCAGTAAAGTACCCCCAAAATCAAAATACCTCTATTGAAGCCAAGACGCTGCTGACAGAACCCAGAACATTTGCCGTCCCGAAATTTATGTCGGGACACCGGAGCAGAAAGAAGAAATCCTTCGAAAGCCGGGACTGTCCCGGTAAAAACGGGATATCTGAGACTCCTAGGTATCAAGGGCCGACAAATCGTGTATGGATGTTGTAGACATCGTGTTAGAGGAAGTACTTTACTACCAATAGGAACATGATTCATCCACTTTTTCGACACCATGCCCTCACGAAACGAGTTTTTCTGACGAAAAATCGCCTGCACCACCAGAACACTTCATCTTTACTACGTAAGTACGTAGTAGGCGAGAAAGCAAAATCCTTCCGCAAGTGTTCATCCCACGGCCCTCCGTCGCGCTGAATTCTGCCTACTTGTTTGCACTCCATTATTGCCCGCTTCCTTTTTCCTCCGCCTGCGGCGCGGGCGGCGGAAGTTGCGCCCGCGGCGACAGCCTCGCCCATTTGTTAGCGACGGCGGCGGATAATCCGCGCGCGGGGCCGCGAGATAGCGCGCTCGGCGGCGGCGGCGGCGGCGGCAGCCCGCGCGCGAGGGCGCGAGGACGGCGTCGCGGAAGACTTTTTATTAGCGTCGCGAAGATAATTAACTGCACGACACTCCATTCCTCATGCGCCCTGACGCTGTAACCTCTACAGCCGGAATGTCGGGCATCTAGGTTTGAGTGCTGGCAAGCGGGGTTGGAAACTAGCGTTCTCGTTCTCTCCCTGGCGAAACAGGCGTTGGAGCGGTGCTCAACGACGCGAAGTCGAAGACTGAAGGTTGAGACTGAAGTAAGGGGCCATTGACAACGAGAACCAAGTAGATGTGGGGACATGAAATATCTATTCACAGTAGCCGTAAATGTAAACGTTTACACTCGTCCACATGTTGTGATGATAATTATTTAGAGCACCAGGAGAGCAACCACTGATTATACGCAGCGTTTCATGAGCAGTGATGATGAAAAGCGACTTTCCTCTTACAAACTGTGTAGTTTCTGCCTCACGAAAGTACCAGAAATTCCCTGACCTTTACTACGACACACGAGTGTGTTTTCTCAGATCACGTTCATGTGAAGGTGAAAGCCTGCTGCTCGTCAACTTCCCGTTACGTGTGACGTCGTAGCTCGTCGCTGTAAATGGTTCAATGGAATAACACGGCACCAATATTTTGGTAAGCCTTTCATTTTCGTTTACGTTAATAGTAGTCGAATCTTAAAATATATTTTGTTTAATTATATAATTTCTCCTACATATCCCATTTGAACCATCATAATTATCACTCATTACTTCATCCCTCATGATTTCTCCAACCATATAGTGGAAGACATCGGCAAACCACACTGTGTTCATTTGCCAGAACAAAAGATCATAAAAACGTAAGCCTCCTTCCCCGCCAATGCTGGGTAATAATAATGATGACACTCATCATAATCAGCAGTTGTTCGCTAATTCGACACTGGGTAAGTAGAGTGACAGAGACTACAAAATCGAAGAATCCTTTTTTTGCCCTTTAAATTGTATAATTAATAAATAATTGCATTTAAAGTAATAACAAAAAAATAATTATCCATATTTTTTTCGAGGAAATTGATGAGCTAGTTCAAAGGAATTGATTAGTTGATTCGAAGCAGTGATATCTTGTTGCAAGATGAGTAAGGTTTTTTTAGAATTAGTAGTATAATAATTGGAAAAGAAAACGCAATAAAATTTTCGATGAAATTCGTAAAAAGTTATAATATTCGAAGAAAGTAACTTTAGGTACTTTTGCAAGGCATAGTTTAAAGAAAAATTGGTTCTTATTAAAATCATCTTAAATCTAAAGTTTTGAATCATTGTTAGAAGACTAATCTAATATTTAAAATGTACAATTAATTGGAATGTACGAAGGCTAAGTTAGGATTCTCTGAAGAAAAATTTTTTAGAAGTGTTAAATCTAGAATAAAAGTTGTTTAGAATTCAAGGAAAGAACTATACTTTTAAGTCATCGTAATTAGGCATCTGCCATGAGTAATAATGTTTGTTGTGAGGATTCACGTTGATAAAGGCATAAATCACTTTTGTTCAAAAATTCAAAAAGTGATACTCATAGAACTTTGTACACTGATGCAGTAACGTTCAAAGATGAAGTAATAACGGATTTTAACTTTCAGTTGATTGATTGATTGATTGAATAGGGTTTAGAGGGCGCTTCGACTGCTGTGGTCATTTGCGCCCATGCCAGAGTATTTGGAGAAAAGAATATTCAGTGTTGCATATGTAACTTACTCACTGTTTAAAAGCATGTACATTGGCTAAAAAGAAGGCTCGAATTCTGCTTCAGGCATACTTGTAGAAATGGCAGAAGGAAAATAGAAAAAGGGCGCGTAAAATTTATCTTAAAACGTAAAATTGGCTGTAAAGGGGCCAAAAAACAACATAAAACATTGTTCTCTTTCAAATAAAATTATATATTCTGCTTTCTCTCAAAAAACAAAAAAGTTTGGAGAGCGCAGAATCGTCATCCCCGAGCACCACATGTAGCGAGTTGCCCAGGTCATGTCTTCGTCGACTGCCAACAAATTTCCTACAGTACAGCAGGACGTGTTCCACGGAAAGAACAGTCTTGCACGAGTCACAGATGGGGCGAGTTTCATTTCGAAGAATGAAGCCGTGGGAGAAATGGCAGTGTCCGATACGAAGACGGGTTAAAATCACTTCCTCGCGCCTACAGGACCGTGATGAGGAGCGCCAGGGATACACAGAATTCTTTATCGCACTTAGTTTGAAAGTGCTATTGTGCCACTCTGTTTGCCACGCTCTAAGCACGGATCGTTTCAAGAAAGCCTGAACATCGGACAATGCACAGAAGGGATGTCGATACGAGTTTTACGAGTCGCTGATTTCGCCGCCTGGTCGGCCAGTTCGTTCCCTCTGATACTCACGTGGCCTGGGACCCAACTAAGTACCAGGTCATAGCGGCGGGACAGAAGACGATGAATCAGGCTTTGAACGGATAAGGTCAGGTAGTCTGACGAAGGACGGGAGACGGCTTGAAGAAAAATTCTTGAAACTTCAAGTAATTAGGTTTCGAACGCCATACCTCTCGCATGCTAAGCGTGCGCTTTACTAATTGAGCTACGCCTCTCCTCTTTTCAGTTGAAAAATGCAAGAAAAATGAGGGAAGCAGGACGGCAAAATGCATCAGTGAAGACTAAGAACAACTAATCACTTGAAAATAAAGCCAATTTCAACTACTGGGTAGTTGTAAATGTTTGTTCTCTCAACCTTTTTTTGTTCTTGCCTAAGAATTCATTCCTTTCTGTTATTATTCATCCTACAAGTATATATCAGCAACACCATGTGGCTGAAACATGATTTCACAATACAATACATTCTGGATTGAGTACTATTTACAACACAGCCACATTTTTAAGTCTCTTTCTTTAAGAAAATCAGTCCTCGGTCGTCCCTGGGGTACTTCCGTTGACAATTACGCCTTAAAGAAAGTAATAGCTTTAAGGTGTTTTACGTTTTCTGCTTAAAAACAAGCATTGGGGTACATTTGTACCCCGCTTGGTATTCCACGTCACCAATTTTTATTCCTTGTTATTTATTAGAATCAGAGACAGAAAGAGTAGAACCAGATGCAGTAAGTGTTCGCCATTTACGTGTAATGAACATTCAGATACAAAAACAATAAAAATATATACATCAGTTGCCTAAATCGAGTAACCTTGAAATACGTATTTTGATGAAGAGTATTGGTGTATTGAAATAGAAACGTAGGAATAAAGTTCATTAATTCTCTTAGATTTGTCTTTAATTGTGTATAAACAGCTCCAAATAAGCAAAAAGTTCATATATCAGTTCGTTATTCTATATTTCAAAGCAATCTTGCGTAATATTCGAGTGGGGTACACGTGCACCGCGTTACTTTTGGAGCTTGGAAAGCGGGGGGGGGGGGTTAACGCATCTCGCGCATCGGCAAAGAGAAGGGAGTCGATTTGTTGCCCTGGCTCCGCGCTGCATCACGATCTCCGCTCCCAGCGGGCGCGCCAGACGGGTGGCGGGTGGCGGGTGGCGGGTGGCGGGGTGGCGGGTGGCGGGTGGCGGGTGGCGGGTGGCGGGTGGCGGGTGGCGGGTGGCGGGGGGGCGGGTGGCGGGGGGCGGGTGGCGGGGGGCGAGTGGCGGGGGGCGAGTGTCGGGTGGCGGGGGGCGGGGGCGGGGGGCGGGGGCGGGGGCGGGGGCGGGGGCGGGGGGGGGCGGGGGCGGGGGCGGGGGGCGGGGGCGGGGGGCGGGGGCGGGGGCCCCGCGCCTGCCGCCTGCGTCGACACTTCGCCTGCGTTTCTCACGCGACGCAAGATCTGGGGGGGGGGAGGGGAAGGGTGAAGATGCGGAGGAGGAGCGCGGAGGAGCGGGGCGAGGCGACGGGGGAGTTGAGGAAAGACTTCCTTTTCGTCAATAAAAACTTAGCAATAGTTGCCAATACACATTACCGAGTGTGTTGAAAACGCGCTTAGTGCCGAACCACTCAAAGCTGCATTCAAAAATTAACTTATTTTCACCTTAAAACAATGATTTACAAAGTGCGGAATGTTTGAACGGATCCAAATTGATTATTATATTGTTTAATATATACCACGGGCCATTTAACACTATGGTTTCCATATATAATTGTCACCTTTCCCGTCACCTTGTTGGAAGCTACACGCTCGGAGAATATGTTCCGCAGTCATATAGAATCAACACCCAGGGGATGTTGATAAACTCCAAATTGTGACCATGTTACCAAGTAACAATGCGTTTTAATAATTAAATTTGTTCAAAGAATTGGTCGGGCCGACCAATTCTTTGAACAAATTTAACTATGGTTTCCTTAATTAAAATGTCAAGAAAAATTTTTAATGTCATTTTGCTGAGAAACCTTCGTTTCTGCACAGGAGTTTCTTGACAAATTATCTTTTTCTATAATGTCCAGAAGATTGTGCTTACAGTGAATCGAATCTACGATAGTCTTAAGCATTGTCAATGCAAAAGTCTACAGTTTTTCGTGATACAAACGAAGAAAAAAGTAAACTTGTGAATTAACACAACTGGGGTATAAATTACAATAGCCCAACACCGCGCGTGAGCCTAGTACTTTTTTATGAAGAGGGGTCTTAGGTCAAAACTTGGGCCTGCCAACCGATTGTCAGAACTATAGAGCACTAGCTGTCCGCAAATTATGCTAATGACTTCCCATGTCTCTATAGCGAGCACTTCGAGTTTTGAAAATGCGCCTAAACTTGAGATGATACACAAGGTGCAACGAAATTGAAAATTTACAAATAAAACTTGACGTAAATCTATGGTTGTGACACCAAAAAAGTAAAGGAATTATACATTGCTAATATTACGACGAACACACAGATGTTTTCTTCACCTACATCATCGTGTACTAATGTTGGCTATTTCTACACTGATAAAAATGTTTATATTTGTAGACTGATGATTTCATCATTCAATTACGTTAACAACACCCCATGAGTAGGGGGGGATTTTACTGAAATGGCATTTTTCTTTTCACTTTAGAATAATCCTTTTTATTATAGACAATTTTATGATATGACAAAACGATATGACGTATTTTTATATGACTTTTTCTTTTGCACTTTTCGTCGAGTTTGACTAAAGTCTTTTTTTACATCTTTACGCGATTTTTAAAGCATTTTCGCTCATTTAATCGATTTAATATCATTTTAAATAATCTGTACATAATTATTACGATAGGCAACAAATGTTCTGCATAGAATTTCTGAGTATATTCTATTTCTTAGCTCGGAAATTGTAATGTCAGCCGTTGTGGTATGTCATCTAAGCTTCCTGTGACGCCTATCAATGCCATTGTGGATTCGGCCGTTCACGTGATAACTAATGACAGAGGGCAAAGGACAGCCCAAACCACAAGTTTGCCAGCTGAGTTCACTTGAACGAAGAGAAACCTCGATTACATCAGTAACATATCAAACAGCTTGAGTTGTTCATCTGAAATGGTTTTGATCAAATGTAATGTTTCCTTTGCGTTAATAGCGTTTTTAAAACCTTTGAACATTTTATTGATCATTTTTGGCGAATTTGTAGGTCGTCAACACCCGCTCTTCCTCGTGAGCATTCCCTCAATTCTTGGACCGTTCGCGGCGGCCGGTCTCCGCCGGAGGCACTGGCAAGCCCTTAGCTACCTTCCTTTATTGAATTAAATAATTATTTATGTTCCAATTAAGGAATTGTACTGTATCATATGTACAGGACATAAATAATGAACAATATCATCTGCTTCTTATTTAACAAAAACCTGCGGTTGCCTTCCGCCCCTGGTCGTGGCCCAGAGGGCCCTGGGGGCGGGGGCGGGAAACAAATGACGCGACGCGAGCGACGGGCCGTGGCGTCGCGCCGGGCGATGGCTATCGGCGCCGCGGGGCCCGTGTTGTCGCGGGCGTCAAGGGCCGCCGGGGGGCGAGGGCAGGGGGGCGAGGGCAGGGGGGCGACAGGGGACCGCGGGGGTCGCCGCAGACAAATTGGGCGCTGATGAGAGGTCGGGTCGCAGCGACGGGGCGCCCGCCTTCCCTCCGCAGGCCAAGGGCGGGGGACGCCATTCACTCGAGGCAACAAACCGAAAGCGTTCAGCAACGATTCAATTGTCACTCCCAAACTCCGAAAATTATTTTATCTTACAATATCATACAAATCGTATGAAACGGGTTCAGTTCTAACTCATGTTTAACACATTTTTTAATTGTATAAAATGTACTATAGTTCAAATCGTCACTAAATATTCACTCCTCTACGATTTCGCCTTCTGATTTGGAATCTTCATCAGGTGATACATAAATTTAGATTTCTTGAAGTACGCACGATACAACATCATTCAGTGCTGAACATGCTTGTGGCTTTCCATGTCCCTAATAATTCACCATAGAAAATAATGTTACATGACTTAAAAAATACGTGAAACACTATTCCATCAGATACCTTGAATAATTATTGAGCCTTCAGATTGTAATCCGTTGAAAATTGTTAAAATTTTGATTTGGAGACTTTCTTGTTGATTGCTTAAGTCCTTGATGGTGAATGCAGGTCGTCTATCATGTTTAATCATGTTTGATGGAGTAATGTTTTCTATTATTTCTTCATAATGGAATATTATATTATTTTAGTATCATACATATGTATTTAAGGCTGTTCTAGGTATACGGTGAACAAACATGAAGTGAATATCATATTTCTTTCAAGTTTACAGCTAAAATATTAATATTTTAAACAACTATTGAAACAACAAAAGAATTATAAAACTCAACTAAAGAATTATAAAAAAGTAGGGCTGTCTTAAGAGTTTTTATACTTCTTTCTTAAATTAAAGTTCTTGTAATGTGACTATTTTTTATTTGTTTAAATAAAATAATAGTCACGTGACTAGCACGAAAATTCCTTCCAATTCACATTCCAACCACATTTTAATTCTTTTTATGTTGGCTACCCTAACGCGTTGGTTCACTCATTTTATCACAGGAGCGGGGCCACGTGACTGGCAGCAGCCTGAAGAACCTTGCGTTTTTATGTCACTTGATGAGTACCCAAAATTATAACTAAAGGGTCGAAACGTTGTGGAATGAATGTGTAGAGATGCGATTTCAAGAATGATAAATGTCAAATTCTTATATGTAATTGGCCTCAAAGATGAGCTAAATGTCACAGACCTTAGTTTAATTTCACGATTTGGATATAATTTTAAAACTTTTTCATGAGCACCCCAAATCATGGGAACGAGACATTGTAGAATGATGATACAGTGATGTGATTTGAATTGTAATTAATTTGATACTATTGTCTATGAACACGGCCTCAGATTACCTAAATGACAAGACATGAATTTTACTTCATATTTCGGTTTTAGTTTTAAAAGTTTTTATAATTTCATGGAATTTGTGGAGCTGAGTTTACATTTCGAGAAGTTTCTCATAGTGTTCATTTTATTTACATTTCGTAATCCCTTCATATTTAAAATGAATCGTATTTTGTCGTACAACGAAGGTAGTAGCGACTCACATGAAAAGCAGACAAATGACTAAACTTTTTCTAAAATCTGTTTCAGATCTAGGATGCATCTCCACGACAGCGGCGATGACGTTGAACAAGTGAAGATGAATAGAGTTGCGGAATAAATCAGTTGCAATAAGTACTTTGTAAGGGTAAGGTGTTAGGGCAAATGGGTAAAAAAGTAAATTTCAGTTTTTACACGAATTTCTTGGAGCCTGTGTAATGCGGTGAAGAATAAAATATTCCCTTGCGCCTTTTATAGATGTCTTAACTCCGAGCCCCATGAAGACAGACACGCAGAGGTTAAGGGTACTTTATATATATATATATATATATATATATATATATATATATATATATAATCAGTTTATTAAAATAATACTATAAAAACTCATTTTCTACGGCAGTTGGTTATAAAATAAAACCTTTTTTCTGAGTGATTCAGACACATTGAAAAGATGTTCACATATTAGCACACAATCGAAACGGTCAACAACGTTGGTAGGAGTAGGATTACAAAACCTTTCTTCTTGGCGTTAGCATGATAACTGTGCGTGGCACTTATCGCCCCTCTGGATTCGCTCGGTGGTGAATTCAGAGGGGTGACAAGCATGCTGGCTAATAAGTATTTCTTTTCTGAATACAGATTTTAAATTTCAAGCTAAATATTTAATTTTATCGTTATTTCAAAGATATTAATATGGGGTTGGGAAGGAAATAAAATTGCGTCTCCCTTGAAACACTGTTTGGGTCTTCAATGATAATTGTTTTTCACAAATAAAATTTTAAAAAATGTTCTGAAGCATGTATAAAACACGGCGTACAATTGTAAAGGTATTTGAGGACATGAACATTTCATAATTCAGAATAGTGGGGCTACAGAATAACTCACACTTTCTCGCAGTAGTTAGTTTTATAACCACGTCAGTCTAGGCTAGCTTTTCGATATTGCCCTCCCTTTTGCCATTCGATATCTCTCGGATCCTAAAATATATTTTTTCTCATTTTCTCAATTTTTAATCAATCTTTTAATAATAGCATTCAAATATGACTTTAAGAACATATTATAGAACATAGTCTTATATTCACTTTTGCGTTGAAAATGTTGGAGGTGTTCGTGAGAAAAAGTTATCTGAGCGTTTCTGTGCTCATTTTCTCATTGAGCTCATTTTCACTTAAAACTTTTGAATGTTCAAGAAATAACATGAATAATTTGACACACTAGTGCTCAAAAATGCAATAATATATAAAAATATATTCATTATATATATTTCAAAAAAATATACATTCAATTTAAGTTTTGAAATATCAACCGAAACATCAAAAAGACGTTGATGTTTGTTTTTCAGTGCATTCGTACAAACAATTGATAGAAAAAATTTGGATCAATCTTTGAAGGCAACTTTTTTTACATTTTGCCCTTATTTCATTCAAAATTGCGCGTAAACCACTAATACTTTTTTAAAATGTATATGACGTTAATTGAAGGACTAATAATGAAGAATAAATTTCATTTGAAGGAAAATTCCCTATTTGCAATACTGTTTGTTGCAGGAAAATGCAGAAATATTTTAAAACTTTTTCAAATATTAAAAATTTAGAGAATTTAACAAAAATCAGACGCACGCAATTTTTGTAGGCATATTTTTCTCTATCTGAAAAAATTAAAGAAAACATTTAGTCATTTTCAAGTAAAATTTGAAAAATGTCCTTGAGGCTTTATGTGTACCTGAAAATTTAAAAAATATACGTTTCAAATTCAAGGGGACGCGACATCAGCCACGTTGATTGAAGAATGTCGATTTTGGTGAAATTTCTGTTTACGGTTTAGCCGCTAGCATTGTTCATAGACGGACGGACATACGTTTTGTCGTAAACCATGTTTCGATATCAAGGGCACACAAACATGAATTCTGATTTTACAACTTATAAGGGAAAT
Organism: Acheta domesticus; assembly: GCA_031308135.1. Classification (NCBI taxonomy): domain Eukaryota; kingdom Metazoa; phylum Arthropoda; class Insecta; order Orthoptera; family Gryllidae; genus Acheta; species Acheta domesticus. Next base: position 11,178,079 of record JAHLJT010008756.1, read on the forward strand.
AATTTACTTTCTACAGAAATTATCCCCTTTTTTGGTACGAAGATCATTCAATACGAATTTTTTCTATCGAAAAATTGCCGTTTATCACTGCTGCATTACGTAACGTTTTCCAAATTAGGAATCTAGTAGGCAAAAAAATAAAAAGCAGATAAAATGATTAAAAATTTAAAAGAATGTTCAAAAGGAGGGGAGACGAAAATAAACTAACAACGGGGATGCTGACAACCAAGAATTGTTTTTACGGAGATGCATATAGGTAAATCTTGAAATTTAAAAATTGTTTTTGCCAAAAACTGAAAATGTAGGCTTAAATCTTCCTTTTTCTCAGAAACTATTCATCATATCAGAAAGACATTTTCCCCTATATGCTACTACTTCCTCAAAAATTATTGTTACAATATGCGGTTCCATTGAAAATGTAAAATAAAATCATTCTCGACAGCAAACATGTTTGTAAGAGTTGTTGGAAGAATGTATTTAAAGTAAACTGTGGTAAAAGTTCATATAGCATTAACAAAATCTCAGCGGTTGCACTAGAGGGATCATCAACGGAAAAATGGTTTATATAGGAAATACATTTTTTGAGAAAACGAATCACAAAATATGAAATTTTAACATAGGGCGTAACACTTCCCCTTAGATGAAAACAGTGAAACCGTCTGGAACGATTTCAAAACTAAAATGAAAACTGGAACCGGAAGGTCCAGGTATGAAAATAGAAATCGAAACGTAAATTATTTTTCTGAACAGAAACCAGAATGTTATTTGAATCGCTTTGATGTTTTTAAAGATATTTCTACCGTTGTTCCTACTTACAACTGGTCGCTCATTTTTTGACTCTTATTCTCATGTGTCACAAGTCAATGACATATTTATTAATTTTTTAACTGAATAAGTTAAATTGAAAGTTATCAATATAATCGTATTTCTAACATTTATTTTTAACCTATACAGGAAGAGAACTTTTGTGAAATCAAAGAAAATACTGTTCAATTTTCATTTTATTTGTTTCTTCACTCCTGAAATACCCATAAACCACGCACTTTTACACAGGAAGGACATAGGAAGGAATAGAGGCTATTCATAATAAGTGGGCACATCATAAAACATTGGCGAAGAGGATGCTGCTAGGCTGTGTGATGGAGAAAACAAGCCTTTGACGTCAAAAATTAATTATAAAAGAATTTTCTAAATTTATAAAGATATTAGCTCATCTCAAAGAAACATTTGGGGAGAAACTTTACTGAAAGCAATTGACGCGAACATCAACAGCAAATATCTTAACAATTAAACTTCAAATGTCTCGAAATGTACGTTCACAATTGAACTTAACTTTGCAAGGATGTGCAATATTCGAAGAGTTTTTTTTTAAAGTATAACAACATCGTGAGAATAAAATAACTATTTGGACCCGTGCAAGGTGTTTTCAATAACTGGTGGCTTTCGAAAACGCAAAATGATGCTATCCGGTTCAAGAGACTGCACACCTGTAAGCAGACGCGTCAACTTCCTCGGAGCCAAGATTCAAATGTCGCTTGCCCTGAAGAAGACAACCGACGGCATCGATGCGCACGCACCGCAGCGACACAGCGCAGTCGAAGCGAGCGAGCTGCGACCGTCCGCCCTTCGCTGCGCCAAAGCCTCGCCCTCGCCCACCTCGCCCGCCGCGCCGCGCCGCTCCGGCCGCTTTCGGCGGCGGAACGTAATCCCCGAGGGCATGGTTCTGATTTGTGCGCTGCAAAGCTCCGGATTTATGTATTTCTCTCATTAATCATAAATCTTAATCAATGGAAAAATGTACAAAACCGCAAAATCCCGGGGGGTTTTATATTTTTTGCACAAAAAAAGAGGCGGGCTAGCGCCGGCCAGGAAGGGGGGGGGGCGGGGCGGAACGAATCTTGCCGTAGGCGCGCGTCCGCCCAAGCCCGCGGGGATTTTTGCAAAAATTCTCTCGCAGCGCGCAAGACCATATAGCGAGGGATCGGGGTGGAAAGGGGCGCGCCAGGGGCGGACGGGTGAGGGGACGGGGGAGGAGGGGCGGGCGAGGGGAGAGGGGAGAGACGGAGAGAGAGGGAGGTGGCGCATCATCCAATCGGAAAATAAATGGCCCTCAACAGAATTAGACGCGCGGGTCGAATATCGACAGTATTATAAGCCGGGGCATAGTATTTCACGTTCCCATCAGCAAGGATTTAATGCCGGACGGCGCGGGGCGGGGCGCGGGGCGGCGCGGGGCGGGGAGGCCGCTCGGGAGACGCAGGGCGCCGAGCGCTCTTTTTGCCTCCGCGCGCGCGTGTGCGTGTGCGTGTGGGCGCGTGTGCGTGCGCTGGCGCGCTTGTGAGCAGGACGTAGGCAGCCCCGGCGGCGGCGGCAGTTTGATGGACGAGAATCAATAATTCACGTCGGCATTAGAGCGGCTCGGGGAATTGGACCGTCCCTCGGTAAAGAATATTTAGTACATTGTAGAGAGCGCGTCCCCCGGGAGGCGCCGTCCCCCGCCCCCGCCCCGCCTGCTTCGCGACCGGCCGCTGCGCCGCGCCGCGCCGGCGCTCACCGCCGCCTCCGCTCCGCTCCGCGCCGAAGGAGGGGAAAATGTTTATTAAAAGCCCATCCTTGCCGCCGCCGCCGCCGCCCCGGCTCGGGCCTCCAGAATATTGCGCTGGGGAGCGCAGTTGGCGGCGGGCGGCGCGCGGGCCCCGGGGAGGTCGCTTTGGAGGGCAGCGGGCGGAAAATGAGCGCCGATGTAATTACAAAGTAGTAGGAGGGCTCCGGCGCGGCGGCGGCGCACATGTTGCGGTCGGGGGGGGGGGCGGGGGGGCGGGGCATTCCGTCGGGGAGGTCCGCTGCGCGAGGCGGCGGCGCACGTGGCGGGGCGGGGCGGCGAGGCGACGCCTAATGAACGGGCGTCGGGTGCTCGAGTGACTCGGGATGAGCCTCGCGCTGCTCGTCGCCTCCGCAACTTTTCTGGGAGAGCCTCACGTCTGAAACGGTCTCATCAGAATAGCCATTTTCATCTTTCAAAGTAGGTACTAAACGCCCTGTGATGGCTCATGGACAGCACTCTAGCATTCCATGCTACGATCCCTGCTTCGTAAAACAGTGTCTTTTCCTCATGCACTCGTCTCAGTTTCTACAGTTGTGTGATGAAAGAAAAGTTCAGGCAGGCCAAGTATGCTACATGCGGTGATGGAAATACGTCATGCTCGCCAGAAACCAGGTGCGTGGATAATAAAAAAAAACAGCTCCCAGGCCATGCAACACTCCAAAAGTCGGATTAACTCCAGCCAAAAATGCCTAATACATGCATTACAATATTAAGATCTTAATGTAGGCTTTAAAACGTCACTTGCGTAATGGAAAAGAAACTGGTAATTCGTGCTAACTATAAATTGAGTAAAGATAAAAACAACTAAATGTACAAAAGCTAAAAATTTTATCGGAGAATAATGAATTGCGTGCAGCGTCAAGACGGTCTCAGATAACCAAGTGAACCTTAATTCGCCTTATTCAATCTCAGTAGCATTCTCTCACTTTTTCACTCTCATTCTTCTTGGGAAGCGCCACAATTTCCACGAACCAAATGCTTCAACCACTGCACCTTGTCTCAATATTTTTCTGCATACTATCTCTGAATATTTGTATCTAATATATTAGCATATCAATATTCGAGAAGAACAAATAATTTCTGTGCAACAGTTGACTACATAGCTTCCATTTATTGAGATATATTTTCAAAGGAAATTATCCAGAGTTAAGTGATGTTCTAGGCGGTGAAAAAGTAATAATTTTTTCTGGAGATTTAAGGCAAATTTTTCTTGGTGATCGATATCTATAGACCGAATCAAAATCCTGCAATACAAATTTAGTAACATTTCGAATTGACTTATAATCTTAATTAGATTTTAGTTTGATTAATTCAAAGTACGAAAGCAAAAATGCGATATTCACACTTCCACCAAATATGCAAAGCAACGATCCGACCCTGGTTGTTGTGACTTTGTCAACTCCTAGCTGTCTTATAAGTCGATTCCTTTCTTAACAAAAAAATTTTAATTCAAATGTAGAATAGCAGATTACTAGTTGAACAGCTTTTCTTTCTGGTGTCCACTGCTGTATGTCCAATGGTGTCTTGTTGCATGACATCAGCGCTGTCGCAGGAAGTGACGCACTGAGTAATACAAGTGTCTACGCGTGCCCTCAGTCGACACGCGTAGCATGAGAATAAGCCGAAAGACGAAGTCAGTTATTCGCATTTTTCAGTCGTGACCCAAAGTGTTTAATTGCGTTTGGATTTTTCTCGAGTTCCTGGCGTCTGACAAAACAATAGAAACATCACAAAAGGTCGGAGGCTGCATAGTTTTCTTTCAATTTCACCGTGAATGGGAAATTAGTCATGTAAATGTTGGACTCCCTTCCATCGCAAATCGCCTGGATCCGTGGAGTCCGGATGAGGCCGCCCCTGGGTGCAGGGCTTCAAAACCCAATCGATCCACGCGGGATTTATGGAAGGACAAAGTAGGGGTGTGGAGGGTTATCTCGGGGAACTGTGTCCCTTGTTTCCCATTCCTTCATTACTCTATCATCATTTAAACCAGTATTACTTCCTGCGTATTAAAATCATTTCTTTTATTACATTTATTATATTTATCTCAAGAATAGCCGTCAACCTAAGGTCTGAGGATCATAATAAAGAATTCATTTCAAACATTGTTAGTTGGTCTCTTCGATCGATCGATTGATCGTTAGTGATTCCGAGAACGTCAACTGCTGTGGTCATTAGTCCCGCAAGGGTAGAGCGTGCTTTTATCGCGAGATGTGGACCTACCCGACGGCTTGCGGTTTCCCTCCACTAGGTATCTCCGACCAACGGCGCCCCGCCTCCGCCGGAGAAGCCCAACTGGCCTCCCGAAACGCGCAGAAGTGGAGCGCGTGCAAGTGCAAGTGCAAGTGCAAGTGCAAGTGCAAGTGCAAGGAGAAAGGGAAGAACGAGCGCGGTGGTCCCTTCGACGCAACGAGGTGATCCTGTTCTCATCATGGCGTTGAATCTCTCTTGGCTATCTCAAGTATAAATACCCCTTTTCTGATACTCCACGATCTTTACATGAACACTACAACATCAACGGAGTCGGTCATGTATATTAATGTCATGTATTTAAGATCTTCATATAAGCTACATTCGTAACAGAGCCATTTAAAAAAAGGGTCATACAAATTAGAAATTTTCAATTCATTCTATTCCAAATGATAACAAAAGAACACAGTTTCATTAGTATTGTTTATAGAGATGAATGTAAATTTGTTTGTGTCTTTTATTTCCATTAGACATATTTTCACTGGAAGATATAACTTGGATTTAAATTAGGAAATATTTCATAATTATATCTGCCGGATGATAAACAGAACAAAAAAGAAACGCACATTTTAAACGTGAATCAGAGCGAAAGTTATGCGGCACATGAAAAGAAACGATGTTTTGTTAACTGTTCACATCAAGAGTACCGACATAGGCATTCGCAATACTGAGAAACGTTATTTGTACATTTCCTTCTACAGAGGAATCTTCTTTGCAGAACTACGTGAAACGTATCGCTCATCACAACAAATTGCAATTCATTTCTCCTCACAGAATTTACCAGCACACGAGACTTCATTCACTGCCCTTTCCCTCTCTAAGCTTACTCCAGCGAAGTTTCTCATCGTACGCACGGCACGTCTGTGCCGTCCAGGCGTGAGGAGGGGGGCGGGGAAGGGGAGGGGGGATTCAGAGCAAGGACGAAAGGAGCGGGGCGGAGCGGGGAGGAAGGAGAGGGTCGGCGACGCAAACGAAGCGACGGGCAGGATTACGCGCTACAGAAGCAAAGAGCTGATTTTCGCTGCTATTGCTAATTTCCGCAGCCCGAGCACCGCCGTTTGATAATCGCATCTCCGAACCCGTTATTGAATTTTTTAAAGTCGGAAGGAACGGATCACTCGCGCGCCGCCACAGGCGCCGCGTCGCCGCTTTCGCCGCCCCGCCCCTCCCCGCCTCAGACCCTCCACAGGCCCGTCTCAGACCCGGCCTGCCCCGTCACCCCCAGACCCGCCTCAGACCCGCCTCAGACCCGCCTCAGACCCGCCTCAGACCCGCCTCAGACCCGCCTCTGACCCGCCTCTGACCCGCCTCTGACCCGCCTCTGACGTCTCTGACGTTCCACTCGTGACGTCGTGGGTTGGACAAATCACAGAATCTCTGGCGGTCTATTGTGATGCATTCCACGATACCCGCTGAGCACCACACCGCCGCTGTGTTTCAGTAGCGGACGCTTTACACCCCAGCCCGTCTCGCTCAGCCCGGTTTCGTTTCTCACCCTTTCCGCGCCTCCCTCCGCGGTCGAGGGCGGGGCGGGCGGGGCGGGCGGGGCGGGCGGGGCGGGCGGGGCGGGCGGGGCGGGCGGGGCGGGCGGGGCGGGCGGGGCGGGCGGGGCGGGCGGGGCGGGCGGGGCGGGCGGGGCGGGCGGGGCGGGCGGGGCGGGCGGGGCGGGCGGGGCGGGCGGGGCGGGCGGGGCGGGCGGGGCGGGCGGGGCGGGCGGGGCGGGGCGGGCGGTCGCCAATTCGGAAAATTGCCGCTTACGCGCGGAGAAAGGGGCGGGCGAGATGAACCGGTTGCCGCAAACGAGATCTCGCAGGCGGCGGCGGAGGAGAGACGGCGGCCGCGTTTGATGTTGGGTGGTCGCTTCGTTGGCGCCGCTCGCTGACGCCGCCCCCGCCCCCGCCACGGCCCCCGCCTGCGTCATGCCCATCTCCATTGTCGCCGTTGGAACTGAGCAGCGCTGCCAACAAACGCAGGGGGCGAACGCAGCGCAGCGGCCCCATAGGTTTCCTTCCCCGAGCGGTTGGGGTTGGCTGTTTGAACTCGGCATTCTTGTACGGGAAACGACCACTTGTGACCGATCGGTCACCGCCCGACTATTAGCGTGCGCTGGAGCTCTTCGCAGCCGGTCCCTTCTGATCCAATGCTGGCGAACGATCGGGCGCGGCAAGAGCTCGTGCTCGCTCGTATTAAACAAAATACAATAAGAATGTTAATGATATGATCTTGTTACAAATATTTCATGAAGCACTAAGTTCGCCCTTTCTAGTTCTTCCTCTTCATTGCAGTGATCTGATTTCATCTCATGTTGCGTGGATCCAACACTGTTTCAAAAACGCTAATTTAATTTCATGGTTTCTTGAAGAACAAGATCCTCGAACACGGTGCCGGAGAGGGAGGAAGACTTCGGGTCTTCCGGAATCCGCCCCGAGCGCCTCGCGCCGGCCGCCCGGCCCCGCTCGCGTCGCGTCGCGGCTCCAGCGCTCCCACATTCACAACAGCAGCTGGCGCAGCAGCTTCTCCTTATTGAAATGGCCCGCGAAAGGTTATTGGTCAAAAGGGAAAGCCCTTGCACACTCGGGCAAGAACAAGGTGCCCCTAGCGCACGCGCCCTTAATGCAACAATAGGTTAAGGAATTGTTTTCTAATAAATTCAGAAATTCAAAAACATCCCCTGGCTTGTGCATGGCGCGGCATGACATCACGCCGTCCCCACCGTTTCACAGCAGCCGGGCAAACTGCACACATCGCCGGGAAGTGAAGTGTGGATCGCCCGCGACCACATTAAAGGTTTTGGTTGTTGCCCTGAAGGCCTTGCATATGGGAAGCTCCTGTTTTAGATCTTATGCTCAGCGCTTGCCACGGAAGGGTGCTTTCCACTGAATGTAAAGGTCTGTTCATTAGTTTAATCCATCCCATGTGTACGTGACAGGTTTCACGTCTTCTCTAAGGAGAACGAAGCGTAAAGCTGAAAAACTGAATTTCGTATATTTGCATATTCAAGTAGCCTGTTTCTTTTATATATGTTGATATTTGTTTTATTTTGTCAGAATTCTGTTTGAGTTTACGATTTTTCAATATTGCACAGTGCCTGATGAAGCATATCCTCTATCACTTGCCTTCAAAAATATTTTGAATGATTATTTACGTTTCATTGTTTTTTACTGACCATGTGAAATTATTTTATAAACTAAGTTTCCTCTTCTGCAAGATTCTCAGTAGTTCCACTCACCGACTTTTATTTACATGTGTTTATGTTTGAAATAAGAGTTATGTGCAGAATATAATCGAATACGTATACGTTATATCGAATACGTAAAAGTACAATTTTCAATATTTCAATACAAATGTATCTAGTAATTTTGATCTCGCAAACACTGAAGTAACCCTTGTAAATAAAGAGCAGCTAACTTACTTAGGGTGTTCAACGATTAACATAACATTAAATATTGGGGCTATATTGTTTTCCATTCTCTCTATATTTTTAACAATGTGTTATCTTCCCTTCAAAGAAAATTGCCGAACTCATTACGACGATTGAAACACAAACTATTTGTCAACTTGCGATTAGGAGAATCGCAGCGCCACGATAATACAATGTGACATTGGATTTTCTGTTTTGCCGTAACTGTATGGGTGGAGTACCTGAAATGAGTGGAGTACGAACTACAATAAACTCATAACTATACAAACCATAAGTAGTTGATGAAATTGTGTGTTTCGGTTTTTGTTCTTTTATCTATACTTTATTTTGTAAAATATCTACGAGTTACTCCACAAACAGTGAATATAATGTGTGTGTGTGTGTTTGTCTGTATGTGTGACACAGACGCACAGTGAAGTATCTGTGTTCATGGAAGCATAGTATACAGTGCTTTATCAATAGTTTTCGAAGTAGTTGTGGTATTTGAAATTATTTTCTCAAGAATAAAAAAATAGAAATACATTTTATAATAAACAATATTTTAGTAGTTAATATTAGTATCAACATCAGTTCTGGAGCCAAACCTCCAGCCATTTTGTGCAAAATGTATGAACTAAATATAATCACAGGTCGAGGCAATAAAAGGCACGTGATTTAAAAAAGTAATGGATTGCGTGGGTACAAAGTACCTGATTGTCAAAGCGGTTGGAATTTTTAATATGACTGGTAGGTTGTGAAATAATTGAGTGATATAATCAGCAAAAATTATTCTGGGTGAGGGATATAAAGAAGATAATGAAAGCAGATGTATTATTTCAACGGTTTCAGGGGAAATCTTATGAAATTTCATGCTGATGAAACAGAGACAAATGATTTTTCACAGTGTATTAGATATATTGAAATGTTAACCGTGCATATTGCAGGTAGTATTTAATTCTCCATATTAAGTGATTTTTTTCCTCCAAGTAACGTGAAAAAAAAATGAAATTGAAATATTCAAAAGAAACGTCTCACAAATACGATCATAAATTTGTACAACCAGGAGGAAATGGATGATTCAATGGGGGAGAAGATGTAACTGCAGGTATCTCGGACCAAATGTTACAAACTTCTAAGGCATGTAAAGGAGAATTAAAATAACCACTGTTTGCCAATGAACGTGTGGTGGGGAATTTCATAAAAAATACACATGTAGCATTTGCCCCTGATTAATAGGCAACACATGAAGCAATGATGTACGGCAGGTACCACATTATCACTCAATGTGACGTGCCACACACGAGTGCATGAATGCTTACGGACAAATGTCAGATATGCTACTTCGTTATATTCCCACCACATCATCTTTGGCAAAATGTTATCATCTTGGACTTCCCTCTCTGTCCCACAGGTTTACACCTGTCCATGCGCGTGTGGGTGTGGAGCAGTGCGTTGTGTTTGAGCTAGGGCCCTCTATCGGAGGCGAAATGTCGTCGCATGAGACGCGAGCAGCCCGGGGCGGGGCGGCGGCCGGCTCCGACGGGGACGCCCCGTGACAGGCCGTCGCCAGGGACCTCTCCTCGGCCCAGGCCGCGAAGGCGGGAGGGAGGGAGGGGATGGGCTGAGCGAGAACAGCTGCGCACTGGGGCACACTCGGCTCCCCGAAGGACCAAAATAACATTACATGACCATTAAATGGTCGTTATTTTGCTACGACTGGCTTCTACATTTACCTCATCAATATTATATTTGAATTGTAAAAAAGTAAGTGACATTTTTTCAGAGAGATTAAACCTGTGGCACTCCAACACCCGTGGCACGGAACTTTAAGCTTACTTCGCCATTTCGTAGAAACAGAGAGAAAAGTTACTCTCGTTTATTTGTATTTAAGATCTCAGATTAATATACAATTTAGATCGTTTTGACGAGTTTAAAATAAGCAAGTGCCGTAAAAATTAGAACTGAATGGTGTTGATGCGTATACTGTATCACCTTAATGTAGACGGCACTTCCCACTGATCGAAATAATATAATTTATCATTACAATGAATAAATTAAAAACTATATTTATTATAAGCATTTACTCGAAAGTACAAAATTCTCACATATCATATTAAGTTAGCGCTTTGTTTCTTGCTACCCTGAATTAAGTCAAAATGTGATTGATTTAATGATCCTGAACTAATTCCTTAAAGAAACGTAGAGATCCAATATTCTTTTATAACCCCTTATTACTTGATCACAGAGGAAAGTAAATATATTTATTATTTTCCTGGCTTGCCCAACTGCCATCTACACTGTATACCAGCCACTAAATTAGTTACGATGAAATACAAACAAAAGTATTCCTGCAAACATAAATATCAGTAGTATTGATCATATCGTTTCCCCCAATGCTGCGCAATCATAATAAAGAAAAAGAAATGGCACAAGTACTGAAACCGTTATCAAATATTATACACCAATTACTTCGCTCTAACTGCACACCATCATGACGCTTCTCATGCCCGAAGCAGATCTTTAGTTTCCGAAGTTCCTATTCAATTACAGTTTTTCAGAAAGTTGTGTCACAAAACCCTAAGTGATCCCAGCAGCTCTTTTGGTTTTCTTAAAGAAATTAAACTACTACACAAATAATATACGACAAAGTTTTCCACACGCTATTCAGTGAGTCCCTTCCACCGTCTAACTACAAACATCGGAAGCAGGAATTTTTTCCCGTGCGTGAGGCGGCACTGCACTCCCACTGTGCGCAGCCCAGCCCGCCGCGGCGCGCCGGGGCGAAGGGGCAGCAGCGCAGAAGAAGAGAGAAAAAGGAAGGAGGGATGTCTAAAAACCCCCGCCCGCTGTTCCCCTGTCACGTGACTCTAAGACCCTCTCCGCCCTAAGCGGCTTGCGTGAGTCAGGAGATTAGGTCTTGTGTCTAGGAACTGTAGAGGTTTTTAAGAGCTGGGCGGCGGCGGCGGCGGGTGCCCCCGGGAGAGGCTGCAGGGAAGGGGGGCGGCGAGGGCGCGGGGACGGGGACGGGGACGGGGTGGGTGGGCGCTGGCGAGGGGGAGCACGTGGTGGGTGTAGGGTGCGGCGGGGCGGCAATGTTGGTGATGGCGACTGTGTGGAGGCGGCGATGGCTGGGATTGCAGAGGCAAAGCCGTTTGGGTGCGAGAATGGAGCGGGGGAGAAGGAAATTTGGTAGTGTGTGTGTGTGTGTGAAGTGTGTTTGCGGTAGTGTGATGTCAGTGGTATTTGTTGTGGTAATAACGGTGGTGGTAGTTTTAGTGGTAATGGTGGTAGTGGCGTTGGTGATGATAGTGGTAATGGTAGTAATAGGGATGATATACTACAGATAGTGATAATATGCTAGTGATAGTGACTATGTGCCAGTGATAGTGATAGTGGCAGAATGGTAGTGGAAGTAGAGGAATGGTGTTTGTGGTGATATTGTCGAGGTGATACTAGTGATATCTGTGGTAGTAACGGTGGTAGTTGCAGGGGAAATTATTGTGGTGGAGGTGGTTCCAGGATTGTTTGATACTTCCGGGCACATCACGTGCTGTAGTCGTTAGTCCCTTTAGTGTAGGGAAAGTTTCAATTCAGGAGGAAACAGTGTTCCTCCCCCACTGATATCAGGCGCCGACCTACACGACGGCTTGCGGGAGAATTCCTTCCCTCAGCGGGAAAGCTCTGGTCTCCACACACACGTCGTAGTGTAGTACGTAAGTGAGTGTGTTAAAGGAGAGAGAGAGAGAGAGGGAGAGAGAGAGGGTAGGGCAAGGAAGAGGAAAGAAATCAAGCGCGCGGTCCGTGGCCCGCTTTTGTTAGGTTTCTCCTCCGGCTTTCGCCTGGTGTTGATCGGAGAAACCACGGAAAGGCAGCGATCAGAGCAGCCGGCCGATAAAATTCTCTGCAAGTGAACGGTTGGATTTGCGCTAGCAATGCAGCTAGAGGCGAAAATCGGCTACAGTCGACCTGGAACTCGTTGGCCTCCCGGTCACAGTTGCAACAGAGACAACCGCACTTCTGCAATCGGAGATCAACCAGCCGGGTTGCAATGATGGTGGTGGTGATAATATGATAGGATGATGTTAGGGTGCGGTTGGTGGTGAAGGTTGTTGATGTGATGGTAGATATGGTCATTTTCATGGTGTGGTGGTGGTGGTGGTGGTGGTGATGGTAATAGTAAGAGTTGTGAGATGGGGGTGATGGTGATATTGATGATAGAGGCAGTGAGCGATAGCAACGTTTGTGTTGATGGCTGCGGTGGAAAAATTGCGACAGAAGGTGTAATGTTGCGGATGCTGGAGAATATCTGCCGCTGTACATTTGTAAACATGTAGAGGTATGTGAATTTAACGCTGGAAGCCAGTATTTGAAGGAATCTGGGTACGGAGACAAAGTAATGAAAGGGAAGAATATAGATTATGACAACTGATTTTAATTCACTGAACTTTTCTTGAGAAAAATACTGAAATACATTTAGTGGGTCTCATAATTCTAATTCTTTGTAATGTGAATATACCAAATGTGGCTATCGTAATATCTCTGTAAGGCATGCGCTTAAATCATCAAGTGGATCACCACTTTAGAATTATATCAACACTTAAAAAAAACAAAATTCACGTAAAATGAAGCGCAATGAAATAGTTAGAGAGTTATAAATTTAAATACAGATATGTCATCATTCATCTAATAACTTAAAAAAACTGCCGATAAAATTGATGAAGAGAATTGATTAAGAGAATTGATTGAATTACACGTATAGAAGAGAAAAAATGCGTCACAGAAATCATTATAAAATACGCATAGAATCATTAGAAGCAGCAATTAATCGAAATATTTCCTCGGTATATTTGACTACCTCAAACATGCACTACTGTATTGTAAAGCAAAATTTGTACACAACCGTTAGTCAACAGGTTGTGAAGATCATTTCCTAAAATCTATTACGGCCGCGATGGAGCGCGCGGCGCAACGGGCGAGAAATCCTTTCGCTGAGAAATAAATCGCCAGCTGTGGAGCTGAGACTCGGAATCAGTGCTTTTTGAGGCGACAGCTGAAGTAGCTAACCGCCTCTTCAAATACGCTTCGCGCGGATTCTGAAACCAGAGGAAGGGGCGGAAAGAGGAGATAATCTTCGAAGAAGCGGAAGTAAGCCGCAAGGATCGATGGAACGAGATCCGACAATGCGCTTCATTTTGACTACACCTGCCGGCGCCCGGCCCCGCCCCCCCAGCCGAAGATTGGGGGGGCGGGGAGAGGTAACGGCGGGGGCCGAGAGGGGCGTGGCGGGGAGAGAGACGGAGCGGAGCGAGGCGGCGGCGGCGCCAATACAGGAAAACTTAAGGTAATCCGGCCTTCCGCAAGCCTCTCGCCACAATCCCATTACCCACTTCAAACAGATTTGCCCGACTTGTTGGCTTAGAATACGGCATTACGGGATTTTAAACGCTACATATTATCCCTGGTAACCCGGTTACGGACGCGAGAGCCGCCGCCGCCGCCGCCGCCGCGCGGCGCGCACGTCGCCTGCGCTCGCTGGCGGCGCCCAAGGTGCGCGCTCCTCGCTTCTTTCCTATTTCGCGTCTACAGTTGCCAGGATTCGCGTCCCTAGACGTCTACGTTAGCGTCCCTAGACGTCTACGTTAGCGTCCCTAGACGTCTACGTTAGCGTCCCTAGACGTCTACGTTAGCGTCCCTAGACGTCTACGTTAGCGTCCCTAGACGTCTACGTTAGCGTCCCTAGACGTCTACGTTAGCGTCCCTAGACGTCTACGTTAGCGTCCCTAGACGTCTACGTTAGCGTCCCTAGACGTCTACGTTAGCGTCCCTAGACGTCTACGTTAGCGTCTTTAGACGTTTCCGTTAGCGTCCTTAAACGTCTACCTTCACGTCCCTACACATCTACATTCGCGTCCCTAGAGGTCTACATTCGCGTCCCTAGACGTATACATTCGCGTCCCTAGACGTCTACATTCGTGTCCCTAGACGCCACCGTATGAAATTATCAAACATTTGTTGGAATCGACGCAAGTGACGAAAGACGGTCAGAATTAATATTTGCCGAAATGTTCAACTCAAGTCTTAAAACATCTACATTCGAAACTAATTTTAATTAAACTAATATTAATTAAACTAATTAACAAGTTTACAATGTTTCTACCAGCTAGCTTATCAATTCTCCAAACACTTTTTAATTTAGACATTATATATTCTACATTTCTTAAATGTTTTGTATGGAGTTGTACAGTTTATAACTGTTCCGTTTGGTGGCAAAATGTAAACTTAATTCTCTTAAATGTAACTACGCTTTTCATTTCCATGGATTTTTCAAATCATAAGTCTCAGGGCATGTTTTTCTACAGGGAAACTTTTACAAACATCTGACAGTATATTATTCAAACACTAAAGGTTTTCGTTTAGAGAGAAATCACAGCTTTGATCTGGGCTGTCCGGGTGATGGCGCGTCGCAGGCTGAGGTGCCACCGTTTCGACCGCCATGTCGCCATCTTGTTTCAGGGCTGTAATCCCAACTTGCTTCAGGGCTGTAATGTAACCATTGGCACTACTGCCCTGAAGAAGATCGCGGCACGGCGGTCGAAACAGCCCAGATCATGACTGTGGCCGCGGAAGCCTGCGACTTCACTTAAATTACAGCTTTCTAAGCAAAAACGTTTCATAATATTTTCTTTAATGGAAGGTAGTGAGCCTTAGAGGTGTTATTATTTGCTCTATCGTCATTGTTTTATTATTCTGTTTTTAAGACCAACTACGAATTCAATTCAATATTGAAGTCGGTCTTGGTCTTGGTCTTTTTGTTTTGTGAATTACAATCGATCTATCGAAAGCAGTCGACGTTTCTTTTGTTTTGTGAATTACAATCGATCTATCGAAAGCAGTCGACGTTTCTTCATGAGCGCAAGTACGTGCGATGATACCTTTACATCATCAGGTTATAGTTGAAGCAAAAATAGAGAGGTTATATAGATCAAAAATGTACTTTTTTTAAATGCAAAAGTTAGTGAGTTTATACAGAGGACAACTTTATTGGTATCAAAAACGTCGGAGACTCATTCCCAACATCAAAATCTTCCAATTTTTTCCAGTCGTACACTAATACACTTAATTGGAAGTTGCATTTCTAGCGGATAGGTGTTATAATTCGCATGTGAGTTCCGATGCAAACGTAATTGCACAGGTTATTTTCGCTGATGGATGGAAGAAGATACGAATTACAATAATGGATGATAAAATTATACGATGATTGCTTTACGTCAGGTTTAGGCGATGTGTCAAACAGGGACAACTGCTTTCTCCCCCTTTCTTCAGGAGTCCGTTTAAATTGGTGGATTATGCTAGCACCATCGTAACCATGACCATTAATTTTGCTCATAGTAAAATGATCCCAGAATTTGTCCAATAAAGAAAAGAAGTATCTAATGATCTACAGCACCATCACTTACAGCATGAAAACCTAACAGCATAGAAACATTTCCTATTACAGAACACTGAGACACATGGCTAATATCCGTCAGATCATTATCTACGCATAAATAGTAAGACGTTGCCAATTCTGTTTGTACAAAATCATTGATATAGTCTGAAGTGCACTTGATTTATTCTTTTAGATTACTTTCTGATTCGTCCCTGAATTCATTTTTTTGTTATTTTAGAATACTGATTATGAACTCCTTAGCAACGGAAACTGTTCCTTAAAATGTCTATAATTTATTAAGTTTATGTTTTGAGCATGACCGCGAGTGCTAAATTCTCGCCTACTTCAGTAGAATATTGTATCAATGTCTATCTGTAAGAAAAGTCAGCAAACGTTTACTGTCAATATTCTGTTAAAGTACATTTTCATAAAATTCCACAGCCTAGCATTTTCCTTCAGGGCATCTGAAATTGTATTTCTTGTTCTTTCAAATGTTTTCAAATAAACCTCGCATTTTATATGCTCTGCCGAATATGAGTGTTTATGTCACAACCGAGTTATATTCAACAGAGCGAGAAATTCTTCTCTGTTCCAACCACATGTTACTTTGATTGCTAAAAGTTAATGTCCAACAAAAAAAATTGTGTAGAGTTGTAGACGAGCTCAATCACGGGTATTACTTAAACTTGCTAAAGTTGAAACTGTTTTTTTCCTGAGTGTTTAACGTCTTCTGTACCATATATTTAGAGAGATTCAGTATGGCATCTACAACTTAAAACTTCCTTTTTATCTTAGTCTTTCCAACGTAAAAATGGCTTTTCTACTCAATTACACGCAATATAATACACAGAATTCATATTTGAAACACTATTAAAGAAGTGCGATGCGAAGTAATTTCTTACTGGAAGAAGAATGGACTTTCTTTAGCCTCTACTTCACCACCACAACAGCAGTGACGCGGAGCCCTCGTTTTTATCGCAGGTGATGTTACGTTTGTCTTATCAACAGTCGAAGAAAGCCGCACCCTGGAGTTGAGACGCGTTGGATGGCGACTGACTTCACTTCAATGGCCGACGTACAAGGTGGCGCACTTATCTGGCATCTTCCTGCGTTTTAGCTGCCCAGTGCAGTTCTGCGCGTGTGCCTTTTAAAACCACACTTGCGTTTCTATTCAAACCGACATACTTGCAGTACGTAATAACAAAAATTAATTTAAAATGTAATTCGTTTATAAATAAACGGCGAAGTGCCACTTCACCTACTTTCCCTGAATAGCTGCTCCTGGACCGCTCTGCTTTTAGTTTTGTAAAGGTTTTATGTTTGGGTGGGGGGGTACAACAGGAATCGTAAAAGTGGCATCAAAATGAATGCGCAACCTTTACAAAAATATTTCATACCAAGAATAATAAATGTCATAAAGATACCCTTAGTTGATACAAAAGGATATTAACCCATCTCTTCATATTTAATTAGATTTGATGGATTTCATGAAAGCCATAGACTGAAATGTAAGGGACTTCTTAAATTTGAAAGAGAAGTTTCCAAGAATTAGTAATGTGAAAATTAAAGAATGCATTTTCGTCGAACCACAGAAAACGAGAAGTAGTGAATGATCCGAATTTTGAAGGTAAGTTAAATGATGTAGAAAAATTATTTTCTTCAACATTTTAGTGGAACACTTTTTAGGTAAGAAAACACCTGACAACTACAGTGAACTAGTAAAGCAATTACTAAAATCATATGAAGATTTAGGTTGTGATTGTGCTCTGTCATTAGATTTCAAAAACCCTACTCGCAGAAATAATGAACATCTCACTACGTAATTTGCTACTTAAGATCGACTTCCTTCACTCCTAGGGTCTGCAAGGAGCGATGAAAACAGGCTTCCATCGGGGAATTTTAACCGGGGAGGAAGGGCACCAAGGAGAGTGGAGCTCAGTTATGTTCATGTATTACTACTGACTTGTCAAAAGGGAGGTTCCTGAGACAAAACTCAAGGAGATCAATAAACAGTTTTGCAATTTGAATATTTTTAATTTTTAATGTAAATGCTACGCCTGCAAAACATTACCTTAACCGTCACAATAAACCTTGTGTAACAGAGACAAATAGCTTTCATTTTTGAATTGCGCATAAAATTTGCTATAAATATTAGCTAATAAAGTTCTTGAGACAGAAATAATTTTAATTTTGTTTATCAGCGCGATAAGTGTCCGTATTTCAATTCAACGATGTACAAGACAATAAAATGCGCTACATACAGAAAATAGTTATTTCGATCTTGGTAAATAAAGGAAATTCTTTCTTTTGAACATGGAAGGATGAATTTAATAATTAGTATTTTCATGTTTTAGTTACAGGAATTATCAATTTTGTCTCCCAGGTCCAATTAATTATTTCAATCTGCTTTTATAAGTTACGATCAACCCTATTAGTACTTTGTTTTATGGTTTCAAACCCACATAATATGATATAATGCATCCCTTTACAGGGCATTTGCCAAACATATAGGTCGTGTTCTTGATAAACGAAACTTATTTATTAACGTTAATCTTCTTTGAATGTAATTTATTTTTCTCTCAAACTCGCGAGCCATATTTGTAAGAAAAATAAATATTACTTTAAAAATAACGTAAGCAAGGATAGTAAAGTGAAACAAGTCTAGGAAATTAAGTAGAATTATCTTCCAAATGAAAATATAATGCCTAGTTTCAAAGTAACAATGAAAATGAGTTACACAAATAAGGAATTTAATGTACACTTTCATATGTAATTCTACACTTTAGAAGTGTACTAAGTACTCAGTGAAGCAATACGGTTTATTCTGAGAACCACTGGCAGTGCAAATAGGTATCCGCTTATTACGACCTGAAATTCTCGAGCAATGTTTGGAAAGCAAGCAAACGCGTGGGCATCGTTTTACCGTCGTTACGTATGGGTATCATTTACCATTGAAATTGATTTCCTATAACTCGGGAACAAACATTTTTCAAATTTTATTTTTCTAAAATAATTATTATTTTCTAAATTCTTGTTTCTAGTTTTTCAATATTTTTTAAACATTTTAGGCCTTAAGAAAATGTGCGCAGATAATTTCTTTCCCCACACGTCATATACAGTTTTTATTCTTTTTGACCAAATAAATAAATATTTCGGGATGATTAATTTTGGGGATTGAGGAACACAAAATAACGCTTCGAATAAATTTAAAATATACAGGAAAAATTCATGCCCTTCTAATAATTGATTTCATTGGTTTCATCATATCCAATTAAATTGATGACCTGACTAAAAGACATTCGAGGAAAAATGTTTCTAGTTTATTTCTAAATTAATGAATCAGTATATTTCGCCAGGATCTGTTTCTCTTATCATAACATGAAAGTTAGAAATACTCCAATTAATTGAATAACAGAGGTACATACTTTCAATTACTTAATTTAAACAACGTAACTATCACTATTTTCCAAAATTGAATGTGTGGGCGACTGCAGTACGGCCAGGGTTAAACCTTTCTTGTGTTGCTTAGAACAGAACTTAACTCTCGAATGACACATCTGAATCAGTATAACGAAATTACGAGTAATTCAGCCCCATTCAATGTGCGACAGTGTGTACAGAATTTGATTAGCAACAATTCTTTGAGTGTTACTGAACAATTTGCCTACTCATGGGGTAATCGATCGTCACGGAACTTCAATTTCCCGAACAGCATTAATATTTTATACCGAAAACCCGGAGAGAAACGAAAGGAATATGATATATTGGAGAGATGAAGCCGTGAAATCACAACGCATCGCAATTGTTTGGCTCCGCTTTCCGGATGTAATGCGTAAGTTTTTCAGAAACAGCCGCGAGCCGCCGCGCCCCTAGGATTACGGGCAGGTGAAGCGCGTTCAATATTCAGCCATGAGCCGCCCCTAATAGCGGTCTACTAACGAACGATGGATCATAAATTTACAAACAAACGTACAAAATATTTAATTTATTCATAAAGCCACTCGTTCGCGCTACAATATATTAATTACACATATTAAACCGTTATTCATGTATGAAAATACGATTATATTAACATGTAATTTCTTCATTTCGTATTAATTAAATTTTCCGCGCAACCGTTCGTCAGTGCACGAATCTAATTAGGCAAATCTGGCGCGCAAAACTTGTGATGAGGTGGGCGGCCTGCCAGAAAATAGAGGCGCGCCGCCCAAATTGCGCGCGACTGGCCTCTCGCAACGCGCTGCTCTGGCTTTCCAAACAAGTGAAGCCTCAGTGCGTTCAGAGCGCTCGCAATGATTTCAGAATTTTTCTTTTGAATTACTCTAATGTGTATTTAATGCGATGTAATTGGAAAAGAATATCTACTTTGATGATTTTGATCGTTTTGACAGGCGGATTGAGTTCGTGAAGTAGTAGTAGGTGTATAGCAAGTCCAATGAATGACATGAAAATGAACTCGTGTTTTAACAAATCAGTCACACATACTCATCGCGTATCGTAGTTCAGTATGATAAAAAGTAACACATGATAGCGAACATGAGATCTCATTAAAATATGTATTGTTGATGAATGAATAATCGACTTTCAAAAACTGAATTACATATTTATTTTAAAATGTGTTTAAAATTTACAAGAATTCTTTGAATAGAATCGTTCATGTCGTTATGTCAATCAATTAATGATTTTTTTCCGTTTAAACATGTCTTTTAGAGTTTCAGAGATTCCCGTCTTTCCGAATGTGTGAAAGTGAAGTACTAATTAACACTTTTTAATACTTGACTAGGTAATATATTGTCAATATTAAAAAAAATTAATCGACCGGTACAGTACTAAACGATTAATAATAAACAGAAATAAGTTTTAAAAATTATTTACAAATAGGAAAACTTTCCTAAAAATCAATGACACTTTCAAGTATCATTATTCCAGTTATATCAGACTATGTACGCGTAGGTAACGAAAATCAGATTATTTAACTTCAAGAACTTCATTTTCAATATCATAAGAATAATTGTTGCAAAATTTTCACCACTTACATCGTTTATAACATTTAATATTCGAAAAATAGTTTTTTCAAAATATTAAATGGAATAAACTAAGTGAATGATGAAAATTTTATTCTTAATAAATAATTGAGACAATCTCCAGACAAAGGGCCTATTGGCGAAAAGGTAGCTTTGAGAAAAATTGAAGGTTTGTTGCATTTTTATTTAAAAACATGGTCAACTTAAACATCAAACTAAAATAACTTTCTTATATAATGAACACCTTCACAAAGTATGCATTACGTCATTCTTGCGACACATATTTCTAAGGATTACGACATAATATGTAACAGCACTTATGTCCACTTCTTCCAACGAACACAAAATGCGCTCATAAAAAGCACAAAATAATAGTAAATTGCAATTAGTTGTGTAGGAAAATAAATAAATTCAAAGAAATGAAACCAGTGGATGCAAAACACATTTATAAGGAAATCATTTGAATTTCCTCCATTACACATTCAAGCCAATTCCTATCTGCGGATGACACGAAAGCAGGAAGATCTGGAACATCTTTGACTTTTGCTGGCTTAATGTCATTATATGGGACCTGATTCAAGGTAATATTTAGGTTTGAACTCCTTGTCAACCATATTTGAAATGCTATGTAAATTCTCAGTGTCAGTTGTAGAACACAGCAAAGAACCAACCTTTGTATACTTCATTTGGATATATTTCTGAATAGGAATATATTATTCTTTATTTTTGCTTTTTTTATAGATGCTCCAACTTCCATCTAATTCTTTATAACGCCGGCAATCCACCCAATATTGAAAGGTGATGGGTTAGTACGACATTCAACCATGGCCTCCAGATAAAGTTTAGCAGTGTTCACTATTGCCTTTTTTTTCCCGACACATAAAGCAATACAAGAACTTACAATACCGTAACTTACAAGACAATAACTTGCAGAACAGACCACGAAACACTACCAATGCGAATAGTTATTTGTCGGTATGATGTTTCAAACAAATGAATAACTTCGCTCAGTGCTGTCACATCAAAACGAAAATTTTGAGATTTTAGATTACAATACGACGGTTCATTACAACAGAAAAAGAGGTCCGTGAGTCGACAGGCTCTTTGTCAGGAGATCGCCTCAATTATAACTCCATACAGTGATGCCTTAGTAATTGAGGAAGTGGAAGAAGTAACATTTCCATTGTTTGTTCTTAGTTCCGATCTCTCCCACCTTCATTCTATTTTCTTATTAAATACAAAGTTAATTTAGTTTGTGTCAGTCTTGTTTATTTTATAGAAACATTACAACCACATCAACAGCGGCTATCAACAGCTTAATACCTACTATTTAATTTTCACTTCGAAAACTTACTGAGTTAGATAAAAATGACCAATTTGCAAAATAGTCATTATTCGGTGAAAAAAATATTGCTGTAAAATAACAATGCGTAGAGGCGCATGGAATAACTAAAGGACGTGGCTGTAACTAAGAAACGAAAGTAACAAGAGAAGCAATAAATGGAAGACGCCCAGAGGAACTATTCACCTTAAGGTTCCTCCTCTGCACGTGACCTGTGCTTTTGCAAATATAAGATCTACAACCAACAGTAAATATTTAAAAAAGGGGCAAATATTATAAAAAACATATTAGAGAATTATTTCTAGAAAAAAACCTTTGTGAAGTGCTCAAGGGAACTCGAAAATCTGAGAGAAAAGATACGTAATTAAATTAAAATAAAAATATACTTCTTTCATTCTTACAATGTTTGACTGCAAGAGTGGGTGTTGTACAAGGTAAGCAAAGCAACTACTAAAGTAGAAATACTTTATCTTCATTCGAAACGTCTTTTTAATTCTCAGCATTCTTCTGTTCGCAAACATCCTCCATCTCCTCCTCTTTGGTCATTTTCTCTCATTCACGTCATGTGTGCGTAACACCCTACACACGAAATATATCATCGTGCTTTCTCTCAATATTTAAAGTAACGCACAAAATATTTCTATTGTAGGGATTCTTTGTCATTTGAAGTCTTATTTTGATCTCTCTCTCTCTTCTTCAATCTTCAGAAAGAACAGTTCTTAAATATATCGACTTCTTTGCCAATTCATTTCATTTTGAATTTCCACTGCCATTGTTCTCCCTCTACTAGCCTCCACAATTAGGTTTTCTTTTTCAACCAAACTCCTTTTCTAAAATACAAATAGAAATAACCCGCTGAATACATAGGATTATTCTCATTCGTACGATATTTGCAGTTGCTGCTTCCACAAGTTCACGGGGTGCTGTGCCAAATGGCAAGTAACGGTGGATGGATTGCCAGTTCCATTCAACCCGTGCAGGAACATCACGCCCTTGGGTTTCCCATGCTGCCATGGTGCCATCAGATGTAAATGGATGCAGGGCAAACCACTGTAAAAGCAAAATTCGCACCACGTTACCTTCACCATCATGATGAGCGAGTGGAAAGAGAGGAAACTGAAGAAGACTAACGAGAAGAAAAGAAAGAAGAAGGTAGGAATGCGAATAAAACAACTACCAGATGCTCAACGCAGATCGTGTATGATGATAACCATTGTATACACGAGTATTTTATACTTTTTTTCATTCTCGTACAAATAACAAACTCTCATATATTTTCTTAAAAACACGGTAAAGCAAAATGTTAATTTATTGCAATTCTAGTGTTCTGAAACATCGTTTTGCTTTGTGTTTCATCTGAGAAAATAATACTTAACTCGAACTTTCTCTTGTTATCCGTCTTCTTACTTTTAAAACCAGTGACAGTTTTAATTCAATTATATATCAAGTTTAATTCAATTATATATATTCGTGTACCTCCCATTATAGGAGGAGTTCAAATGAGAATGTATTTTAATTTCTCAACATTACGTAAACCCCCGGTTCAACACAAAAAATTCACGAGATTGAAAGAGGTTTTGTCATCTATTCAATTATTAAGATATTGATAATTCTAACAATTCGAAACGTTAAATCTCTGGAGTTTGTTACGAGGAAAAATTAATAAATCCTTAATGTGTCTTACGAAATTCTATTCACAAGTTAAAAAATTGCATTTGTCACAATTAAATGTACCCGAATGTAGTGCGAGATATCTTCAAAGATTCAAGCCTGGAGGCGATGATTTTCACCTTCAGAATGTAATTAAATGGTTTGAAAAATCCTTACTAAAATAATATTTCATTTTCATTTTGCATTTTGATACTTCAGTCTGAGATTTTATTCCAATAAAAATACAATAAATGAAAATAAACTTAAGGTTGGTGATCTGAACGGAAAATTTTATATAATTATCATTTTCTCAATAAATCCTAATTTCCTTGCATTTTATATCTTAATAAGATAATTATATTAAAATGTTAAGTGCAAGGAAATCGGAATTTATTGAGCAAAAGAATATCAGTAAACTTTTATATATTTTCTTTCTAAAAATGACTGCCTACATTATAATTTGCCTATTTTAATACAACTATTAAAATAGTGTTTTTGCTGGAAATTAGAATGTTTTTCGATTGTAATTTCTTAATAAACTGACTTCGAAATTACGGATGAACGACATTGATCCTCAAATCGCCGACAGGTGAAGGCAAAACTCTTCTGATAGTCGGTTGCACAGGTTAATATTATATTATCTCTCTGAAATTTGCATTAGAAAATTTAAATTTAAATGCAATGAAAAATTGGGAATGGAAAATTACCAAAAATTCCACACTAAATAGTTTATGTTCAAAAAAAAATTTCAGAAGTACCGACTGGTGATGCAAAGTCAGGTCACGAAGGGCGAAAAGCATTTCCTGGTTTCCGAGAACCGTCACTCAAGATGGAAAGCAAAACAAGAAGAACTGGACATCATTACAAAGAACGCGCTGTCTGAAAAGGAGTTCGAATATTGGATTAAGAGGCAACACAAGAACTTGCACGTCCACATCATATAACGACATCTGTGAAACTTATGTAATTCACTCTTTCTTCAGACTGTCTTGACAATAAAACGCTTTTCATTTATTTTTTTTTCTTTTCATTCAACTCTACACTCAAGCATTTCTTGATTTCTAGATCTATCTGTTTTAAGTACAAAACTAAAAGCATGACATTAACTGAAAATCACTTTATTAATTTAGTGCACTATGGTATAGTTTTGACTGTTGATCAACTTGCGTTACTGCTTCGAAAAATCGAGAATAGGGAAACAGAATTGTTTGTTCAATATGGGCGATATTCAAAATGTTTTTGGTGGAAATAACTAAAGTAAACTGCAATGAAACGAATATTTGAGACTACGTATGATTTTCTTATTCTTCGTCCCTTCCAGCTCGTGATTAGTTGATTTCACGTTGAGCAGAAGGTCTGTCCATCATAATATTATTATTTTTGTCTTGTACTAAGAAACTAAAAAGTTTTTCCTAAATATTATTTACTTCACTTGCAACTTCAGGAGAAAATTCTTCGGCCAACAGAGGAAATAAAAAATTGTACCTATTAGATAGGAGTGTGGAGGTCTTGGAAGCTCTTTTAAGGTTTTAAAAGGTCATGAGAATATTGGAGATATCTTCTTTATTGTTAATAGACGTTGGAGTCTGAGGTTTATTTTGCTCTCTAATCTCGAGATGTGTCTTCCCTAATGTCATTTACTCACGTTGGCTTGCTGTACTGCATCATTGATTTTGGTCTTTTTCCTCATTTCCGTAGATGGTATTTTGTCTAAGAGCGAAATGTTTAACATTTCTAAAAGGTCTAACTATTTCTAACATGTCTAAGAGCAAAACGACAACGTCAAAGAACATTGAAGCTGATATGCACACTGTGATTCAAGATCTTGAGCCAGGTAAAACTTACAAATGTGTGGGCATTGAAGAATGTGAGAAAGAATGTAATCTCAAACGACATAATGAAAGAAAGTTCACAGGGAGTATTACAGAAGAGTGAGACTTGTCCGGCAGTCCGCTCTGAACTTCAGAGATAAAATTTCAGCAATAGGTAGTTTGGCAGTGCCTGTGGCCGAATACAGTTTCGGACTAGTGGACTGGACTGAGCAGGAAATTCGCATCATGGAAAAAACAGAAAACAGCTTACATTGCGTCATGTTGCCCGCCCTCGAGCCGTGGCCGACGAGATAGACAGGCCGCGGCATCTACGTCACACAATCTGGTCACGTGACCAAAGAGGTTCGTCGTTCATACGTGGCGTATTTTATGAAAGAAAGTTTTTTCCGATTTACCTATCGCCAAACAAGTTTCGAGTTAACAGAAAAATAATATGAAACATTATGAAGAAAAGAGTATATGAAGAAAAGAGTATACCCAGTACATTTAATAAATGTAATAAAAAGCCTCTATAAAAATACACAAATTATAATTAATACCAGAACAACAAAAACAGGTACATTAAAAATTAATAAAAGCCTGAGACAAGGGTGCACACTATCACCTACTTTATTTAATGTATATATAGATGATCTCATACGATAATGAAAAAATCGGGTATAAAGCCACACCTCCAACATAAATGCATTAATACATTATTGTTTGCAGACGATCTAATAATTATGCAGGAAACAGAAAATGATTTGCAAAAATCTATAAACCACTTAAACCAGCTATATGAGCACTATGATTTTAAAATATCTGTTAAAACTACTAAAGTTATGGTTTTTAAAGGGAAATACCCTATACGCTCCAAAATTGTTATAAGTAATCAGACAATAGAACAGATGTCACATTTTAGTTTTTTGGACTGTGACATCAGCTATGAAAGGGAAAATAATCTAAATAATTATCAAAAAATATGTGGAACTATTCATAGAACTTTAAAATATAAAACAATGAAAGAAATTAGAATGAAACTTTATAAAGTAATGGCAGCACTAGTATTACCATACGGAAGTGAATCCTGGAGTCTAACACCAAAAAAAAAGTATACTGAAATTAACAATAGGTTCTATTTAATGTCAAAGATTACATACAGAATTTGAACCATTTCCTTTTTAATTTAAATAAAATTATCAGAAACATACATTTCAAAAACGACTGTAATTCCAACAACAATGGTAAGTGGACATAACCTAAAAGATATAGGGACTTTCGGCATTTTCCGTGAACGCATTGTAATCACAAGAATTGCTCTGATTACAATATCTATGTACATGATAAAAACATACGACTTTAAATACGTATTAACATTCCGCAATGCATGTCTACACATCTAATACTGAAAAACCGCTTCAGGTTACTCCATTAACCTCCAGAACAGTACAAAATGCATTAATTACAGTACCATTTAGAAAACAAAATTCAAGTCTTCAGAAATATTTTCTAATGGTAAAACAAGTACACCTCTTCATATTCAAATGTCGTTATTATTATTGTGGTAAGTGAAAATGGAACTTACTTTTAATTATAGTACACCCAGGCTTCATCAGTTGATCACGCAACACTTGGGCTACAGAAAGAACACACAAAAAAACGTTGTGATTGAACTTAATAAAGCCTTGGCCTCGGTCATAGCATATGACTGCCGGTGACGATTAACTCCGACACACCTGGTAACACCAAAACACACCAAAATAACCGACAAAAAGTGTCTATAATACTATTCCGCTCCTCTCGCCAGTCTCCAGCGGAACTTGAGTCACGTGACGAAACGGTGCCGCGGCCTGTCTATCTCAGCGGCCACGCTCGAGCTGATGTACATAGAATTTGTGTCACGTAAGGAAGGAGGAAGAGGTGTAATTGAGGCCTACTGGCACAATACAATAGTCGGGAAGGGAAAGTATGTAGTCAGACACGAAGATGACGCACTAATGAGGCAGGTCATGAAACCTGACCGAAGAATGGGAAACAGAGGCATAAGTGTAGCAAGAAGCATTGCGAACAAGACTATGCAAGACACGCAGAATGACAGAGACACTTAACTTCTAATGCCACTTAAAATGAAATTCCATTCTTTCATAAAACAAACGTCTATTGATTTACATTAATGTTCTATTAATATCTTGAATTCCTGTGTGGAATAATTTTTACGCATCAATGGACGGCTTTTTACTTGTCCTCTCCACACTAAAGTACAGGAAGGGAAAGTATTGAAATAACTTCAACAATACCATTTAGAGCTTTTGGCCGTAAAATTCATGTTAAAAGTTTTTTTGAACTGTAGCTATGCACACACGCCAGGATGAAGTTTTATTATCGCTGTTCAAAAGTAAAGTGGATTGATAAAATGATAGATTGGTACAGTTAAGCAACTTTCAAAGCCATTTTTTATCCATATTGATTCTTGTGGCATCCATGTTTTCTGCATTACATCTTTCAATTGGAATTATTTAAACGGTGTCATGCACTTCTTTTAATTTCTGAGTATTCGTTGGCACACATCGTTGTAACATGAAGATGAGGAAAAGTTTTGGTATGAAGTCCATTCCCGGTAGATTAAATCTATACTAATAAATGTGAATTCAACATCTTGTAAACTACATAGATATCACAAAATGTAGTGTATGAATAGAACTTTTTACAGAGTCTTCTTCAGGATTGTCGCAGTGTCCTTGCAAAGTCTGGTAGAGATGAATACAATACAAGCGCGTTAAATAATTCATTTAAATAATATGTTGGTAGGTCCACAACGATCATTACTTTCGCCGTCGCTAAGAGCCGATTGGTTCCTAACACAGTCCGCCAAAGCCCAGTAGCTGTCGCTCAGAGCAGGTGCGTTCCAGAGGCCAGTAGCGGTTCGGCAGAACTGGTTCCTAATATATTCCGCCAGAGGCTGGTAACAATGCAGCAGAACTGCCAATGGATTCGCTAGAGGACAGTAGCAGAGCGTAAAATATTCTTTATTCTAATACCAATTTACTGTGAAATAAAATGAAAGAAAATATAATATTTTATTAAAATTTAAAACCAATAATCCTAAACACCGTGGTTTATATAAAATTGATCTTTTTTCTCCTTCACAAGGATTGGATATGGAGAAAGCTCGGATTACGCCGAGTATTCAGCTAGTTAATGAATATTAAAATATTTAAAATGTCAGTAGTAGGGAAAAACCTTGATGCGTAAATACGTATAAAGATGAGTATTTTCAGGGATGACGTATCAAAGTGATGTGTTAGTGGCATTCTTTTCATGGAATTTACTCAGATAGATTGAAATCCGTATTCCTGCATCTTTTTTCTGTCTCTCTCCCTCTCAACCCCTCTCCTTTCTGATCACTGCGACGTAAATTATTTAGGAATGTTGTAATGACATTCTTCCTAGACACCTCGAGGCTCGCTTTGCGGGAATTCGCGCCTGCAACACGAGGCTGAAAATGAATAGCTGGGCGCCCAGCAGGAGCGGGAAGTAGGCCTCGCCCGCCCGGGATCTTCCCAGAGGAGAGGGCTTCCCTTTCGAATTGACCCATTTCCTCTGGCTAAGCCCTTCACAGATTTTTGATCCCGAAATAAAAAGGGAGACATTTCACGGGTTTAGCGCTTGGGGGCGTCCGCGGGGGCGCCCGGAAGCAGTATGTCATCGCCCGCGGCCGCCGCTTTGTGCCGCGCACAATGCCCGCGCGCCGCCCGCTCTCGCAGCGCGCTGCGGCGGCACACGGCACTGCGGCGCGGCGCGGCGCGGCAAGGCGCGGGTGGGTGCGGCGGAGGGGCCGGAGTCGGCGGCGGGAGTGGTGACGGGGGGGGCGGCGGGGGTGGTGGCGGGGAGGGGGTGGCGACGGCGGGCAGGAATGGCGTTACGTTACAATGCCGGAATAATATATTCTATCACATTTATAGAATATTGTAGCACGTGCAAAAAAAGGATAGAAATGTATCACGAAAAGTGCCGTGCGTCCAATAACGCAAATAACTGACTTCGTTGATTATACATCTTAAAAACAGAAATAATGTGAGGCGTAATTTCATCGTAATTTATTTCTGCATAAAGCGCGGAAATTATATTGAAACTGAGCCAGCTCTTTGTATAAGGGCTAACACCTCGCTTATAAATGGTGCGCGCCTTGTGTAACAGTTGATGCCTGGGACGCGTCACGTTGCTTTGGCTGTCAGCAGACGGCAGACACAGCTGCAGCCAGCTACGAGAAAGTGTGTAGTATTAGTTTAAATACAAACGACACAAATTTAATTATTTTGACGGTCTGCCTTAACTGTTATTTAGATACTCCTATGTTCGATGTCAACTTTTGGCAACTTAAAATCTCTCCTCCTCGCTGTCTTAGTAATACTCTTCGGTGCGTTTCAAGCAAAATGTTTCGGAAAACATGAAAGCAAAATGTTATGAACCTGTATGGTGGCATTTACTCAGTTGTATTATATTTGTGAGTTTACAGTAAATGTCACACTTATTTGTATGCTAGCTCGTAAATGCTTTTTGGCGAGAAACACAGGTTGCGATGAGTTAGCGGCACCCGCTGCATCTGCAGCAACCTCGATCGGGAAGCCACAGTGTACGGGTCCTAACGGCAGCCAAATTTAGACAGTAGCTACAAAGGCAGCTCAAATTACACCTGTGTCTGGGGGACAATTCTAGCGACATAGTTTACCTTGATTTCTCCGAAAAACACAAGGCGAATACCTGAGCAGAATCAAGGGATGACGGGCAACGCATCGCTCGCGATCTTTCTTTGCCGTTCTCGCCCCCTGCTTTCTTTAAAGGCACACACACAAAAGCACACTTACACGCACCACATTCTGACACATTGAGGAATATCAGCCGCGAACTAAGAGGGAAATAATAGAATGAGAAAAACTCCGCAAGTCGATGGCCACCGGATCTCACGATGCAGCGGGGGGAGGAACACTGCCGCCCTAGGGACAGAGCATGCACTACACTTACAAGACTAGCGACGCAAGTAGTTGACGCGGGTGGAAACATACAAACGTACTTGTGGAAAAACTGAGGGGGCCCGTTCGCAGCCCTTTAATTCACCCCACCCCCCAACCCACTGTGAGCGGCGCTGCTCCTGTTATGGCAGTTCACTCCGGCTCACTCCTTGCTCTATGCTTCCCACGCGACGTTTTGACTCCATAGCTCCGGGCTGTGCAGAACGCAATGCAATGCCCCCGGCGATGGCGCGAAGCACCCGGAAGCTGAACCGGTTCCTCGGGGCGATGGCCACCCCCGCGCCAGCGGCCGCCCCGCGGGCGAAAGGTGATTTATGCCCGAGCGCCCCGCGGCACCTGCGCGAGCGCTGCGCACAGGTGCAGGCGCGCGGTGAGAACGGAAGCGCCCGGGGAATCGCGCGACGCGACGCGACGCGACGCGACGCGACGCCCCGAGTGCGGGATGCGCCTTTGTGGGCGGCGCTGCATTGTGGGCGCCTCCTGAGACGCAGCTCCCAAAGCGCGCGTGGGGTGGAGGTGGAGAATGGATGTGTGAGACGATGCCTCTGGCCGGAGTGCATTCAGGTAGAAAGCTTGTCTGTCCCACACCGCGCGTAGAAACTGTGCAAATTACATCGAATGCGACCATTTGCCGCTTTGGATGAAAATGGCTGATTATGAATCAGTTTTTCAGCTTCATTACATTTTAGTTTTTTTCTATCACGTACAGTTTTTGCAAAATTTAGGGGTTTTCGTATTTCATATTAGCTTGCGCTACGTCATACGTAACACAGGGCTGTGACGATTCCCTGCTTTGGATTAAAAAGAGGGTGACAGTGAGTTCCAACCTCATTAGATGTGTTTATTCACTTTTTAACATCACCCACAGTGTTTTGCAAAATTTACGATTGATTGAATTTCAAATTAACGCTGACAATATATTACAATAACTCACGTATCGTCATATAGAAACTAATCGGTACTGTTTAAAGATAAGTTCTCCAACCCCAGTTTCTAAACAGTTCTTGGTCTCGAGTATTTAGCAAGAGCTGTATGCTATAAAGGCTGTAAACGTGCATTTAATTGGTGGGGTAAATGTTTCAAAGAATGGCGAGTGTTCCTAATGGAAATGAAAGTGATCCGAACTGGGTTTTTTCTGATATACTATGTGTCTCATTTACACTAAATCTCCCAAGGTAAACCACCTCGTTTGTAAGGAAAAAGTATCATGCTTTCATCGGCGTTTAGGGGATCAAGATAAATCTTGGGCCCCACATAGTGTTTGTCACACATATATTCTATGTTTGAGAAAATGGTAGCAGCGGGTGCAGACATTTTTATCTTTTGATATTCCAATGATGTGGAGAGAACAAGAAAATCATGTAAATTACTCTTACTTTTGCATCATGAAAGTGTACGGACATAATAAGAAAAGTATGAAAGAATTAGTTTACCCGAATATTCCATCAGCCATTAGACCCGTAGCACATGGTCCTCGCATTCCTATATCAAACCCACCACACGACCTGCCATCCACATCATCTTCATATTATTTAGACTGTTGTGATAGTGAAATATACTTTACAGATTTCCACAAAGAGAGAATTTCCCGATTGTTTAATGAAGAACAACTTAATGATTTGATGCGAGATCTGGGCCTCTCAAAGAAATTGGCCAGCTTTTAGGCTCACGGTTGAAAGAGAAAACTGCCCTCTCCAGGCACGTTTTACGGGTATTGAAAGAAAGAAGAGTTACTTGATTCTTTCACGGAAGAGGGTCAGTTTGTCTACTGGAACAATATTCATGATGTACTTTCAGAATTCGGAATAAAATGTGTCGGTGATCAATGGTAGTTGTTTATAGATTCTTCAAAACGCAGCCTCAAAGCTGTTCTGCTTCATAATGGAAATCAATATGCCTCAAAATCGGTGCTAGTAGCCCATTGTTCATTTAAAAGAAACATTCGAAAATATGGAACTCTTTATGATGTCACATGAACATTGAACTTCATTTTCTTCATAAGCATCTTGTTTTTTCCCCGATAATGGGGTATTTCAGGGATGAACATGGAGAGAAATTTCATCAAGACCTAAAAGAGATGAAAAAACCTTATCAGGGCCAATATTTTGAAGTGATGATACCAGACTAGTCTTTGTTTTGAAGAAAGAAAGTGTAGAATTCAAAAGGGGATGACTGAAGAGGCAAATTTCTAGCAAAAGACGGCGTTATGAGAGTCTCTGTCCTTTTTAGCATAAATATAACATATTGTTAATGCATGTATGTTGTCAATGTGCATAAGGTGTGTACCGCTTGTATACATATTAATACTTCTTCCTTCAGTAGAATTGTGTATATACAGTTTTGAATCGTTTATTCACTGTGTGTTTTGTGAAACTTTCATAAATCAAGAGTTATTCTTTATCCGTTTTTTTCTTTGAAATTACGAAAAAGTCTTACGTGT
This sequence comes from Acheta domesticus, assembly GCA_031308135.1. Lineage (NCBI taxonomy): Eukaryota > Metazoa > Arthropoda > Insecta > Orthoptera > Gryllidae > Acheta > Acheta domesticus. Next base: position 11,211,057 of record JAHLJT010008756.1, read on the forward strand.
TAGAGACAAATGGGTTTCAGATCTATTAAGTATTAGCTCAAATGATTTCAAATCACCCATAGAACCACAAGCGCCGAGATTTTTTTTCGTAGCCCTGTTGTTATCCTGGAATTTGATGAGATAAATGTAGACATTTGGAAATGCGAAGAAATAATGATAGAAGAAATTGAATCTTTGATTCCTGAACAATGACCAGTAAATATTCTAATTTTCATTTAATTTCTTTGCTAATTTTAGAAACTAACTAAAATTGAGGGAAATTGTTAAAACTGATTCAACTAATTCGTTAATAATTTTTATTTGTTTACATGAAAGTTTACCTAGGTCACAGTTATTTACAAATGTGTCAATCAAATCGGATTTCTTGCCAATCAGACGAGCTTACTGACAATCAGACAACTAACTTATGATTTTCATAACAAGAAAAGAAATAATCGTTAGACTCTCATAAAATGGGAATACGTATTTTTAAAGCATCTTTAAAACCTTTCAGATGATGCCGTATTCCCCCATTACATTCTTCGTGTCAGTCGTAATATTGAAATATTCATTGGAAGCAGAAAACACTGGGCGCGATGGGAACTAATTTCTCTAATCCTAAATGATTCGGAGCTTAGGGGGCCGCCTGTTTTATTTCCGCCTCTCGTTTGAGCCGGGCGCAGCGGTCGGGCGGGGCGGGGCGGGGCGAGGGCCCAGATAAGCATCGCGTTGAAATTCCCGTCGCACGCCGGCGCGGCGCGTCGGACAGCGCGCCCGCCGCCCCGAGACGCGACGCAGCGCAGCGGAGGAGGCGAGGGACAGAGTGGGCGGGAAGGGGAAAGGATCGCGAAAGTGAATGCGAAAGGAGAGTGGGAGAGAGAGAGGAGAGAGAAGAGGAGAGACAGGAGAGAGAAGAGAAGAAAGAGAAGGAGAGAAGAAAGAGGAGAGAGAAGCAGAGGAGATATAAGGGGAGGAGAGAGAGAAGGGGAGGAGAGAGAGAAGGAGAGAAGAGAGGAGAGAGGAGAGGAGAGGAGAGGAGAGAGGAGAGAGAAGGAATGAAGGAGAGGAGAGGAGAGAAAGAAGAGAGGAGAAGAAGAGAGAGGAGGAGAGAGAGAAGGAAAGAGGAAAGAGAATGAAGAGTGAAAGAGACTGGTGCTACAGTAGCACACACGTTCTCTTTACTTCTAGCTTTTGCAATTTTCAAAAATTCAGAGAGTTTAAAGAAAATACCTGTGCCATTTTTTGTCCTTTTCTGTATTAATAGAAAATATTTGAAGAAAAAATTTGGAACCATTTTTGAGAATTTTTTTCTTATAAATTGTATTAACTTTAAAAAGGATTACGGGAAAAGTACTCGTTTTCCCAAAAAAATGTACATGATCTAATTTTATAAAAGGTTGTATCTAAGAAAAAAAATCTCTATAATAAAAATAATAATTTTGCAACGTTAATTTTGAGCAATTTCCGAAAACACAGGGAGCTCGTCGAAATTGGGACTTTTTTACTGTCCTTTGATACGTACGAGGAAAAAATTTAAAAGGAAATTTAAAGATTTTAAAAAATATCTATTTAAAAATTGCCTACATTTTTGGGAAAATTTCGCAAAAATTCTCAGATTTTCAAAAACTTGCAAATGAATTTATTTCAATCTCTCACTTAGAAGAACAGATTTCATTAAGAAAAATTTCTGCTATTGTAATTGTAAAAAGACGCCGAAGAAATTTTGAACTTCTGCAATTTTCGAAAAATCAGCAATTTCAACAAAAACGAGACTTCCGCTTTCTAGAGTACTCCACCCCCTCTCAGAGGACGAAGTTTAATTACAAATTTTGGAGCTACGTTTGGGGAAATAGAGAAAATGTTGAGGCTTCATGTAAAACATTCCCAAAATCAGACAGGTCGAACGAACGAGCGACGGATGGACGGACAAGCAGACAAACGTTTTGCAGTCAATCAATTTTCCGATGTCAAGGGTCCACACATCGTGGATTCTGGATAAACGTTTTAAAGGAAGTAATTTACTACATACAGGAACAACATTTATACGTTCTTCGTTACCAGGGTCCGATAAAACGAGTTTTTAAGCCGAGAAACTGCATTCAAATTTCCGCCGCACGATTACAATATTTTCTCTTCACTACGTACGTAGTAAGGCGAGAAACTGCAAAGGATAAGAGCAAAGAAGGGGGAGGGGATTGAAGACATTGCATGTTGAATGAAATTAGAAAAACATTGTATGATGCCTTTGAAAGTGTATCTTTGACATTTTCCCACACCCTTAAAAGTACAAGGTGCATTCCGAAAGTAATGCAATTATTATTTTTTAAATTAATTTATTGAACATATTTGTACAAACACTTAAAATTCTTAAAAGTACTGTCCTTGGGCTTCCACACATTTTTTTCAGCGACTCTGCCATGAACGGTACGCGCCCTGGAAGGCGTCTTCGGGGACCTCTTGCAAGGTCTTCGTCACGGCTGATTCGATCTCTTCTATGGACGAAAAACGGGTTCCTTACATGGCTACCTTACTCCTAAGAATTAAAAACAAGTCTGCTGAAGCGATGTGAGGACTGTAGGGGGTGGGTTAGCGTTGGCACCTGGTGTTTGACCAGAAACTCGCGGATTCGTAGTGTGTCGTCTGACAACACCTTGGGCACGAGCTTGGCGCACACTTTCCTCAGCGCCAAATCTTCAATAACAATAACAAACACAGCAGTAGACGACAAGTTTAGTTCATTGGCAACCATCCTGATATTCAAACGACGGTCAGAGACCAACAATTGTCGAACATGAGCCACTTTGTTGTCGGTTTTGCTGGTTGACGGCCGCCCAGAGCGTTGTTCGTCGTGAACCTCTTCCCGGCCCTCCTTAAAGGCCCTTAACCACCTCGAAACTTGTGAGTAGGACAGAGCAGAGTTCCCGTAAGCCTCACGAATCATTTTGTTAGTCTGTTCAAGAGATTTTTTTCAGTTTAGCACAAAATTTAATTTCATAACGTTGCTCGATCGTAGATTCCATTTTTTTTTCGTAACACGGTCGGCGCGCAGAGGTTCACAATAACTGATGTCTTGCCGATTCCACAGCTTGGAGAGCACTGAGGCCGGTTTCGCGACAAAGCTTAGCGTCCACCTCACCTACTCCAAGTGGTCCGATCCCACTCTGACCAATAGGAGCGACGCAGCTAATTCAATTTCATTACATTCGGAATGCACCCTGTATTTGTTGATGGGAGTTTCGATTCCCATTCAGAAAATCGACCTTTCTTACATCACTTTTGCAATAAACAGAAATGTGAGAGTTTTTTTAATAACGTCACTTCTTTAATTTCGTAATAGATTATTAAAAACTGACGAGTGGACCAAAAGTAAAGGAATTCTCGTGATTCAGTGTTTCCTCATTTTCGATATTTGTGAATTTATACAAGGCCTTTGTATTAAATGCTCGTATGTTGCTGATGCAGTTGACACATTCCACTGTGGCATCAAGTGGTTAGGTAGAAGATTCAAATCACGGGTTTAACACTGAGATTGTACAGAATGCTGATGAGCCACCGTCCTAAACGTTCATCCACATTGTCATCTGCTATTTCATAATTAGTGGGAATGAAAATAATAAAGGAAGTCTGTATTGCATGACGGTTTACTTGCCCCGATGGGTTTACTTGCCCATCACGATAAAAAAAAAAGATTTCATGACGATGAGGCGAGGGCGAAGGCGAGAGGGCGGGGAGGCGAGCAGCGAAGGAGAGGTTAGAGGGTGGTGGATGGAGACGTCCGCTGACCACTCGCTCAGCCGTGCATCTTTAGGAGCGAAGGGAAGAGGGAGGGAGGGCAGGAGGGAGAGCGAGGTGCGAAGCCCGGTCTCCGCCGCCGATGAATTATTAATGAGGAGGAGAGGAGCGGAATGCGACTCGTCGGCCGAGGCGCCGCCCCGCGCCGCCGCCCTCCGCGCGCACGGCCATCATCGAATGAGGTCACAAACACCTCAACCAGCACACATTTCTCCCCTGGTTTCATTTGGACCACGTTCTTTTTGCCATCGAGCATACGCCAAAGCAAGTGTAAGCTTTTTCAAGAGAGGTATTAGTTTCATAGATTCTCTCTCTTCACGCAATGCACTTCACTTCAGAGTATGAAAACAACGTGTGTTCGTAGTAGATAGGTGACCGATATTTTAAAATATTTTATTCTTATCCTATTTTGATAACAGACGTTCTGTGCATGTCCATGTAAAGTAGATTTGTACTTCTCTCTTTTCTAATAAAAGAATTCCTCAGTTTGTCATAAGGCGGTGTTATTAAAGAGCATGAATCCAATTGTTTTCCTGCCACTACTTCCAATGAAAGCGGAACATTACTACTTCGTTTTATGCTGCGACTATACGCAGAGTTTCCATGAGGCTAGACTGCAGACACAGACGTCATTTCTGAGTTAAGTTTCTGTATCGAGTCACAATCAGTTCAACAAACATAGTCAAGTGTTTGTGCCTCAGTCGCTTGTAAAAATAGTACATGGAAAATCATATTTTTTGCCAAGTGATTCGCATTTATACAAAGGCGTGTGAAAGTTAGACCTCATTAGCAAAGAACTAAACAATTCAAGACCATCGGTGATACGATACGATACGATACTATGTGTGCAGAGGTCTGCAAAGATAGTTTATGTAGTAACACTAGATCACGACTTATGTTTTCAAAACGTTTGAACAAATTTCAGTCACAACCCTGACAAAGGAATTTTATAAAATCGTTTTGTAAGAGTGTGCTTAGCAACCAATGGCTCTGTATAGTCGACGATAGATTGATGATGTTGGAATTTTAGAATTTCGCGCTTAAAGAGGAGTTATCATTTGGAAAAGAAAATAGAAATATCTTCACTGAATTCAATTAATTAATACATTAAACAAAAATTAGTTCGATGAATAATAAAATACATTTATAAACTAAAACTTCTCGTAAAGCGTCAGACAAAAAATATTTTATATATTTATATGGTAATTAAATAATTATATATATATATATATACACAATTAAAAAGGAATAACACTTTATATGATTAATTCTAATGTCAAAATAAATAATAAATCTAAAGAATATTGTTTAATGTTTAGTTACTCAAGTGACAGTGTACAATTTTATTTTTTTCACGCAACAAGAAACTAAATTCGAAAAAAGAAGTCATTAATGGGTGATTCTCCTGGAAGAATCAATAAGGACTACAGTAAGGTATTCACTGAAAAATATTCTGGTGCTCCTCTTTGGTCACGATTAACAGGATGCTTCAAAACAAAAGTTCAGTTCTTGGGTGAGGACAAGAGAACCAAACTAGTGAAACAATTTCAAATAATGATGTGTCGACATAGACATAGACATAGACATAGACATACACACACACACACACACATACATACATACAGACTGGTCAACATGTTAAAAACGTGAGAAAGAGGAAGAGCGGCAGGGAACCGAGAATTATCCTGTTCGACTGCAGGGTAATGCAATATAAACGTAAAAGACCGCATACGACCTTATATCAGGTTGAGAAGGAGCGATTCTAAGTTGAGCGTTGGCTGCAAGCTGGTATCAGTGATATATGTTTATGTGTAAAAATGGCAGTTAATAAATATGGCGGTTTTGTGTAGTTAAAATTATGCGTGTTCCAATAAATACCCATGTCACTCATAATTAAATGTATCTGTTAGGTCCTGAACCTACCTGAATTATGTAGGGTTTCAGTCAGTACTTAATAGTTAATGTCATTACACGGCTTAAATAGAGAAAAAAAATTGCAACATGTAAAACTGATGTGTCGACACAGACATAGACAGACACAGACACACAGACACACAGACACACACACACACACACACACACACAGACACAGACACACAGACACAGACAGACACACAGACAGAGACACAGACAGAGACACAGACACACTCACACACATACAGACTGGTCAACATGTTACAAACGTGAGAAAGAGGAAGAGCGGGGTAGAGGAAAGAGGTAGATAATTGCAACTGCATTACCTACTCCCAACTTATAAAGTTTTAAATTAGAAGTTATTTTGTATTATATTTTTCAGGGTTGGATAACTTTTCCGACGCTCAAAAAACCAACCACTTGAAAATGTTAACGTTTTTTTTTTCAATTATTTCAAATACAACAACAAATCTTATAATTTTATACATCGAAATTTCATTAAAACTTAAATTTAATTTCAACAAACGCATACAATCAAATTCGAAAAACAACAAAACAAAGTTAACTGACAAAGTACAAATTTCATTTGCTAGCAATGACAACATCAATTTCATCACAACAAAAACAAACAAACAAACAAACAAAACCGGTTTAGTTACTTCCAAACAAGTATTACCGTTGTCTTTGTAGCGACAGTGTCTAGAAGGTCGTAGGTTCGAGTCCCGATGGTGGCAAATTTTTGACACTAGCTAGATTGAGGGGTTGTTGACAACTGTAGGGGTCGGTTGCTGGTGGGTTGTTTTCCGTGGTTTCTCCAATCTATAAGACGCATTTCGAGGAAGAACCCAATCAAACGGGCCACGAGCCGCGTGCGATCATGCCTTCCTCATCCTTATCCCCTTCTTTTCTCTCTCACACGCGTCACACTTACAAGCACTACACTAACACACACACCGCGAGAGCGTTCGGAAGCTTAGAGCTTGTCCCAGCTGGGGGAGAGACCTGGAGCGGGAATTCCTCGCAAGGCGATATGCACGAGGTCGGTACTAGATCACACCATCCAGCGGGGGAAGTCTACTTCCGGGTTGAAACATTCACTACACTAACGGGACTAATGATGATAGCTGTTGAGACGCAGAGATATTCCTTACAAATATCCCATCAAAATATAAATAAACATCAAAATACCCATTGGATGTTTTTTAAATTCTTATATTTGTTAATCTATGTTGCTGCTAATGTGATGCTTCTTATGAAACAAAGAGCTAGTACATTTACTCACGATATACTTGGACGATCCAAGAATACGCACTTTTGTGGAAGACATATCAAGGAAATGACACAAAACCGCTGTGGAGATAAAAAGAAAGCAATGATGGCAAATTGAAACATGACTTATTCTAAAATGAAGAATGGTGACAACAGGTTTTTTAAAAGTGGTATAATATTCGCTAAATCAAGGGAAATACTTTCAAACTGACTTTAAACGAAATTAAAACTATTTTTCTAAAATATTATATCGGTTTCACTGCTATATTTGAATCATAGTAATTATAGTTTTATTTTTTAATTGAAGACTAGTAAAGGATTGGCGTTCAATAAAATTTCGGACGTAATTGGCGCCAGACGTCCATTAGCAGAAGTCTCCGGCTGCGGAAGACGTGACGGCGATTTTTGTGTGGCGGCAGAAGCCAGAGTTACATCGGAGGCCATTAAATACAACAGTCCGCTGGCAGCGCCCACACAACGGGCAGCCGTTGCGTGTGCGGCCAGCGCGGGGGCGGGGGCGGCGCGGGGGCGGGCATTGTTCCCACCTCGTCGTTAGTTCAGCGAAGCCGCGCCCTCGCCGCCGCCGCCGCCGCCCCCGGGGACACAATGGCAGGCGGCCATTGTGTGCGCAGCATCGCCGGCGCTCGTAACGAACGCGCGCGCCTCTATCGCTGGATCGGGCGGCGCCCCGCCCTCACCGCCCCCGCCGGCTCCCCTCCGTCCTCACCGTCCTCGTCGTCGCCGGCCTATCCGTCCTCCCCGTGCACGCCAATCCCTGTCCTCGTCGTCTTCTTCCCCTCCTAACCCGTTCTCGCCACACCGCTTCCCTGCTCGGACCTGGTGGCGCTGCGCTGGTGGTCCCTCAGCTCCCGGCGGTCGCTTTCGTGGTCGACCCCGTCTCCGCCCACCCGCTTTGCTTTCCCCTCCCTCCACGACCATCACAGTCCTTCCTCCTCTCCCTGTCATTTGCCCAATCCCCTGTGACTCCTCTTACCCTTTCTTCGCAACTTTCTCTCTTTAACCTTCTTATCGTCCCTATCAATCATTGTAAATACGCGTATCAACAAATCGGTTCGAAGAACACAAATACTGAAAAAAATATCGAATCATATGGAGTGGTGGATGTAGTGAATGTTCCGTAGAAAATAAAAACCTTACATACAACCGAAGGTACTGTTAGTTTTCTCTATTTCACATTCCTCTGTTTTGAAGAATGCAAATGAATAGAATGAATGAGGTTCAATAAACGATTCAACAGCTATGAACCTTGGCGCCCATGACAAATCAATTTAAACCTGTAATGTAGATTTAACAAAAGTACCGTTGCAGATGCAACTATTATGCTGATGAAAAGCACTTATATAATTTAAAAGGAAGTCCTAACGGTCACATACATTCGATATCCTAGACAAAAACTGCAAGATAGAAAAATACAAAAATTAAAAACTGGTTGTCAAACTGGCAACAAAAGTTAAAACCTTGCTGCACAGAGTTTTATTCACACAAACAAAAACAATATGAATGTTTCCTCTCAATTCAACGACGTATTCCATATTCCCGAAGATGGTAAAATATTTTTGAGAGCGCGGCATCGGTCTCCTCGCTGTCAAATTTCTCCCTGCAGGCAGTGTGTACGTCGTCTGCCTTGAAGGGGGTTGGACAACGTGGTCCAGGGGAGATCCGCCTGACATGTGCCGCACATGGGGGGGGGGGATTCGCCGCGCAGGAGGCCGTGAGAAAAGAAGCAATGCCCCATGCGAAGATCCGTTAAAATCATTTCCTCGCGCCTCGAAACACGGGATGAATTATACCAAGCATTTACAGAATGCTTTATCGCACGTAATTTAAAAGCGGTATTGTGCCACTGTGATTGCTATGATCTGACTATGGAGCGTTTCATGAATGCTTTCAAATCTGTTTCCGGGCGCGTCAACTGTTCATTAGTTCTGTAAGTATTGTGCATGTGTTCTATCGCGGGAGGTGGCATCCCCGCTAGACGGCGAGATTCGGAGCCAATCGCCACGTCGGTTTGATGGGTTCTCTCCAGCCAGACATTTGTCGCCAGCAGGGCACCGCCCCCCTCGGCACAACCTCCGAGCTTCCGGCTGGTCGGCGGACGTGAGTGGCAGTGAAAGTGTAAGAAGAAGGCAATAACAGGTCAAGGAAGGGGAAGGAAATATCGCTCGCGGTCCATGGCCCGCTTCTCCGGCATTCGCCTGATGTTGATTGGAGAAACCACAGAACGCTACTGATCAGAGCAGCCGGCCGCTACAATTCTCTTCCAGACAGCGCAGTGGCTGAATTCGACCTGGCTAGCGTCGAAGATCCTGTGGTTCGAACCCTTCACACTCTCGGTCAGCGGCGCTTCAGTGACGTCAGTCGACGCCCTGAGCCAGTCCGCGGAACATGGCGGATTCAAGGAACGTGAGCTGATGGCATCCAAAGGATTTGTATTGCTGTGCCGTGGTCTACAGAGTGACAGCTAAAAAGCTCTTTACCAACGCGAACCTGAACAAAATAAAGTTTTTGTGAATAAGGGGGGGGTCTGTCTAAATTTTCAAGAGTGAATGTTTTCCAGAATACGTAACTTACAGTAGATGTGGCCTTAACTATGCCAAAGAGGCCACAATGTGTTGCTTCAAGACAAACAAGATAGCGATTTCTGTTGCCAACGCGATACGACAGTTCACCAGTGTCTTCTGAACCCATATCGGAATGGGTTGAGCAGATTTCTGCACTCCAGTTTCAGACCAAACACCTCTTTTCTGCGTGTGCATTTTGCAGTGGGCTTCACAGGCACCCTTCCAGAGCCGGAGTGTAGCACTGTTGAGAAGTGCAGTCCTTCCGGCCACATTGTCGAATCTGAGACCTTCATATTCGCTTGACATGTCGGTCGGTGTGTGCGATGGACAACCTATTCGGGGCAGCCAGCCACTCCACGCCCAAGCCCATTTATCTAGATCATGGTTGTCCATTTGGCGGCCCGCGATGCCATGTCGTGAGGTCCGCGAAAGGAACAGATACTGCCTCTGGTCGATCCGCGGCCCCTCTGGGTGCGTCCGCCACTACTTCCCGAAAGGTTTGATCCTTAAGGAGACCGCCCGGCGTGCACCGAGGGATCCGCCAACCCAGCCTGCCTCCTAGCTTGCCTCTACCGCCGTCAAATTGCAGAGCCGTCTGTCAGTGCGGTGCGCGGTGGCCCACGGGTTCGACCGCTGGTGAAACGGATGTCGGCACTATCAGAAGTGATCGTAACGGCCCACCTGTCTGCCAGCCCATCGCTCTGCCTGCCTGTCACCACCATCGCAGCCGCCGCCTTCTCCCCTCCTCCTTCTTCAAAGCAAAGACTGACCTTCGAATTGGGTAACCACCGTAAGGCCAAGGGACTTGTGAGTAAAATTAAAAAAATGTCAGAATGAGCTTTCTTTGCTATCTTTGAGCGCCTCTTGATACGTCATTGTTAGAGCACCGCCTAGAATGTCTCGTTTACGTTGTTTGTAATAAGAACAACCCGCTCTTCGGCCTTAAATAGGGTAAAACCGCAAAAGATTAGCAAGCGGGTTGGGACATTGGATTTTTCCTTAAACAGATTATCCAAAGGGATGTAACGGAAGAACAAGAGTTTTAGATCCCTCCGTCGGCAGCAAAGGCCGCTTCGACTCCAGGGTGGGAGAATCAAGCTGTATTTGGCAATTACGTCTTTTTCTTTCAGCTTTGTTCCTTCCTGAACACTTCTACAAAGGATCAGTGCTCGCTCAGAGCGAATCTCGGGAGTAATAATGGGTGATCGGAGATTGGAGGAAGGTAGGTGCCGCATTGGAGCAAACCCGTGAGAGATCTACTGAATTCTTTGCCTGGTATCGAGGTTTGATATCAATGAAGTTCTCGGTAATTCATTCTCTGTATCTTTCTCTTTTTGAGAAAGGTGCGGCACTTAGAGCTGGGTGCATTGCCGCCTTCAAGTTTACACAGTGCGGCGGTGTAGCCGAAGGTTCTGCTTCGCGCATTGATTTTCGCAATTCCAGTCAAACCAGCCAATACCAATTTTCCGCAATACCAGGCTTTCTGCCGCGCAGCTGCATGCCTTTCTTGTGTAGGGACGAGTGAGCACCCACAGAGACCTCAACCCCTCGCTCTCCCATTCCCTTTGATGCGTCCGCCACGCACGGCGAACACGAGTGGGAGTTCAGCAAACATAGAAGGACAGTGTAAAAGGAAATGGTGATGAAATAATGAAGACGACATATGAAATGGGGAGTAAGGGAATGGAAGATGAATAAACGAAGGGATAAAAATCACTGCATCCCCCGACAGGACGTGGTCGGGCCCACTCGGAGGGGCCACCAGAAGGCGTCCAGCGTCGGTCCACCACGCGCATTTTTGGCCCAATTGTAATGCATGTAATACGCACGACACGCTATTTCTCACGTTTTTGTCGAGTGAATGAATTTCGTATCGTCTTATCATCAATAACTTTGGTCATACCTTTTAGAAATAATATGCTGAGTAAACGTAGTATTAACCGACAAGTGCTTTGATGTCGATTCTTGAATGTCACATCCGTTTCTCTAACGATCCTACACTTTCTGAAAAATAGGAGGATATTGCGCAATGTTTTCTAAATCGCCAAGAGCCAGCGGGGCAGCGGAACGTTGACAGCTTATAAGCCAACTGCTCGGAGGCGCTGCTACCAGGAGCTTCAGCGGATGCATACATTCCGGCTTGTTTACATCCACTTCTTTTTCCAATTGCACAAAGAATAGCTACTATGAAACTTGTTAAATATAATGCTGAACAAAGTTCTGTACCTCTATCATGAGTGCAAAATTTGCAAATCATTATCATCATCATCCTGAACAGACCGCAGCAAAAGAGACAATGCTGCAAACATTTAGTCTTGTGTCTCCGCGAACTCGACGTACCAACGTCACGTGAGACAAAGGCGCAGCGACGCGCGCTCGGCAGCCGCAAAAGCACCGCGCAAAGGCATCCATTATAAATCACCCGCAATTATCGCCGCGCCCTTAGCTGCGGCGAGCGCGCGCGTCACAGAGCGGCGTCTGGCGGCGGCGGCGGAGCGCGATTAAGCAGCGCAGCAAGGCGCTCGCGCCCGCGCCCGCGACGCTGCCGCGCACACAGCGCGCAGATTGAAAAGCTTTCATTAAATTCATTGCGCTGCTAAGTTGGGATGCGACGCCGCCAACACAGAGCAAACTGTCCATAAAGAGAATCCCTAGAACGCCGCAGCCCGGGCGCCTGGCCTCCGTTGCCTCTCACGACGGTGCACAGTGGGGCGGAATGCAATGGCGGACGGGCTAAAGGCGAGGAACATACCTGTGTGACATTTCTTTCAAAAATTGTTGTGTGGGGGTTATTTCTCTTATCTTAGATTTATCGATTTATTCAATAATAAAACTTTTGTTCCATACTTTAAATAATACCTTTGTGATGTTTTTAATTACATTCACCAAAAAATATTGAATATTAATATGAGAAGTTTGACGGTGTTAAATTAATGCAAAGAGCAAAATTAAGGTAAGGTACGAGCTTACGTAGGTAGCTTTTAAAATAGCTTGAGTCAGTAACAAGGCTAAACACGAAGTGCGAGTAGAAATTACTGTAATTGTAATTTAGTAATTAATATAATATTTGCATCGTTTCAAATGTTTTAAGGTACAATTGAAGTACTATTCGTGGAACTCTGTAGTGTTTTCATTCATTTGTCATTGAACATGAAATTGCATAGCATTACTTTAGCCACACCAAATTTATGAAATGCGAGACACAAATATAACGAAATAAATAAACATTTGAAAATAACATTGTGGTACAGAATATGCGTGAACAAGTACTAAATGCGCGGGTAAAATTCTAACTACAAAATTTAGATAAAGTAGGATAATAGATAGTTAACTTGTTATGGTGATTTAACTAGAAAATAAGAACGTATATTCGGAATAAATCATTCAAGAAAAACGAATTTCTTTGCATCTGGACTGCAATTACTACCCGCAATCCTGTTCACAAAAGCAAGAACAGTTGTGTCTGTTGGGAACGGCGCCGCCGCCCACTGCGCGTCGTCGCCAGCGCCGCCGCCGCCGCCGCCGCCGCCGCCGCCTCCGCGCGGCGCCGCCGCCCCCGTGGAAAGATTACAGATCGCTGAGACCGGCAGCGAACACGGCGACTACTCCGTAAAGATCTAATTAATTTTGTTGCTTTGAGCAGCAACAACAGCGGCGACGGCGCATCAACATTATTTCATCAGTCGGAGGCGGCGGCGGCTGCCGCCCGGGGGAGGGGGAGGGGGGGCGAAAGGGCGAATGAGGTTTGCGCCGACTGAATGAGACGCGGAGGTCGACGGGGGAGGGGAGTGGAGGGCAGGGGATGGGGAGGGAAAACGAGGAGGGAGGCGGCGGCGGCGACAGGGGGCGTGGCTGGGGCGGGCGCGACCTGGTGGGTGACGGGCCGTGACGAAGGTTGAAGAAGCGACGGTGAGGGAAGGCTAGCAACAGCGGACAAGTGGAAGGACAGGAAAGAGGACTGAAATGGGGAAGGGAAAGAGGAGGAGGAGGAAAAGAGGAGGAGAAAAGGGGAAAGGGAAAGAGGGGAGGAGGAGAAAGAGGAGAAGCAGAAGAAAGAGGAGGAGGAAGAACGCGAGGAAGAGGAAAGAAAAAAAGGAGGAAGAGGAGGAGAAAAGGAAGATAGGAAAGTGGAAGAAGATGAAGAGGTGGAGGTGGATGTTGTGGAAGAGGCGGAGAAAGTGCATGCGGTGGAATTCGTGATGGAAGGGCCAGTGGAGGTAGACGCGGAGAAACTGAAGGCAGAGGAGGCGGAAGTGAAAGCGGAGGAGGCGAAAGGAGGCAGGAGTCTGGCATTAAGGAGCGGTGGCAGAAGTGGAGGGGGCGGGGCTGCGGTCGCACAAAGACAAGGCGTCGAGGGAAAAGCACCGAGATGCGAGAGCGCGAGGAGGCGGTTCGTCGAGAAAGAGATCAAGGAGGCGGCATTGGGAGGGGGGGGAGTTGTGAGCCGCAAGATAACCGACGAGTAAAACAAGAAGGCGACATCATGAAAGGGAACGTACGAGAAAGAGTAGTTGATTGCTTTGAGCTAAAGCGTGTAGTATGGTCTGAAAAATTAAGAAATGTTTGTTTTATGAAATCATGCACATGACCATGGATATATTAGTAAGAAATTAGTTTAAAGAAACGTTGCTTAGAACATACTAGTTCTAGGATAGAACATTAACTTGGAACTTCTTAAGTGCCAAGAAATAAGCTTGTCTGACAAGATAATTTATAAAATTCAAATTCATCATGAATGAAAAAAAATATTACCTAATAGTGACGGCGCACAAAGGATATGGGAAACACGAGGCGGATGTAAATTGAACTAAGAAGGAGTCGAACGAAATGAGAGGGGAATGATGAGATCAATTTTTAAAAAATTGGAATAAGAGTCAACGTATACGGAGATATATGAAATGAGAAAGAGTGAGGGGACTGCAAAACAGCGAATGGAATTTACTAAATTCGAAGTTTGAAAATAAAACAATATTCGAAATGGTGTGGTAATAATCTACGACGCTTCTGCGTTGACAGTTTACAACAGAAGGTAGGAGGTACGGTATATGACTATGAAAAAAGAAAAATATGCAGGGAAAGGAAAAAAGAAAAGAAGTGAGCGAATCGTCCCGAGCAGCGGGAGCGATGGGGAAGGTGTCGCAGAGAGAGAATTCCACCGAATCACAATCTCTGGAGAAGAAAGCAAACGAACTCTCCGTCGACACCCGCGAAGATCTTCGTGGCAGGGGAGGGGGGAGGGGGCACGCCCCGGGGCATTCGCCGCCGCCCTCCGCCACTCCCTCCGCCTTCTGCACGTAATGAATTACGTTTCGAAGTATCCTAATGAATTGCTCCGGTCGCCCTTCGCGAGCGGACGCAATCCGCGGCTCATCAGGCCACACCGCCCACCGCTGCCTTTTGTGGGCGGCCGCCCCGCCGTGCGTGACGCGCAAGCACGTGCGGGCGCGCGCACGCGGCACCAGCCCCCGCCCCCCCCCCGCCGGTGGCGAACAATAGCCGGGCGCGCCGCCGCCGCCGCCGGGGCGAAGCTAAGCGCGGGCGAACGGGGCACTTTTGCGTGCGACTGTTGGCGCTGCGCCGCGCGCGCCTCGTTAACGGATTTGCTCTCTCAAGCGTTCACGTGGGCGCCAAAGAGTTTCCTACATTTCGGTTCACTACACATGTTTTTGTGACTGAATTTCGGGGGCCAAAACATTGTTGAAGTGATTCGAAGTAAAATTTAAAACGATATATCTCAATCTTACTGTTTTACAAGAAATGAATTGTGGATATTAAAGTTTAAAATAATAAATTCTAATTGTTCTGTTTGATTAGTTTATTTTCGTGTTTGTAATAGCAAATACTGAAGTTTTCTAATCAAATAGCGATAGACTTCACAATACATAACCTTACAGAAACATAATTCACCTCTTAATAGCACGTTGAAACGAGACCCTATAAAAACAACGACAAAATATTTCACGTACGAAATTTCTTCATTTTCTATTACGATCGTACAAATAAATTGACAAAGAAGATTAATCAGAATTGCAGCCCCCTATGACCAGAATTAATTTCTTCTCATCACTATCAGAGACTATTGATATTATTGCCACTGCTTATCTTTTTACTCCAAGTCCTCCACTTGCAATCACAGAGCCAAGCGCACCCTGCCAGCCCTCCTTCCCGGGGTGACTGCCCGCTCCACGCGGCGTCCGCCATCGCACGTTCATTACCACGGGCATCAACGCGTCCCTCGTTATGCTTGGATGAGCCCCATCAAATACTGAAAAATATTATTTATTGGCGGATCGCCGATGGCACAATAGCTCGGACCACAGCACGTGCTCCGCCCCCAGCCCTCCTAAAACTATTGCTACTGCCCTCGCCACCGCCACCATCACTTCCTATCTGCGCTTCCCCGTCTCCCGTCCCGCTCTCTCGTCCAGTTCGCCGTCTCGTCCTCCCGTCCCGCCGCCCGCTCGTACCGCTTACCCGTCCCGCTTCCCGTCCCGCCGCCCGTCCTATCTCCACCTCCTCCCCCCCCACGGCCGTCCCCCGCCGTCCTCCCCCCCCCCCAGCAGCGCCGAACGCGCGCGACCGCAGCGCTGAGCTCATCAAAGCGGCGCGGCGTCGAAGCCCGGCGCGTGCCGCGTGCCGCGTGCCATTGTCCGCGCCGCGCAAAACTCGCGCAATCCGCCCGCTCCGCCCGCACAATGCGCGCGCGCCCGCTGCCCTCGCCGCTGCAACAGGAAGGCGCTCTGTTGGAATCGTCGCTTCGATGCGGTGGTAACCAGCGAACGAACCAAACTTTTTCTCTTTTATCCATAACCACCCATAGAGTTAACGATAACCATCACATTAACGATAGCGATAGCCATAATAATGACGATTTTTTGGTCGCGAATTGGCCATCTAGGAGCACGGACATACACCTGCACGTTCTGAGGCTGAATGGCGCGCATCTCGTGGCAAGAGCATGGGACTCCTTTTGGGGGGAATCGGCGTTGTGCTGCCTTCCCAGATCGCCACGGCACTACTGCCTTAGCCATTGCGATTATCCAAACCGCCCGATTTCTGACCCCGCTACACGTTCTCTTCCGAGGCCCAGCCGTATTTCATCCTGGAGAGAGACTAACGTGTGTGGATCAGCTTGTATCCCTTTGTAATGCTACGAAGAATCCCATCGCTCCGGTTCAAGTAACTCAAACAATATTTTATGCATCGTTATCTTGAATATTTGACCGAGATCTTTTGAGACTTTACGACAGCCTAAGTAAGAAAAAGTACAAGCAAGTTTAAGAACTCAATAAATCGAAAAATATTAGAGAATTCAAAACGACACTGTCAATGAATGAAAGAAATAGAGGCAAAGGAACACAACTTTGGAAAATATTCGAGGACCACACCCTTGAACACATTTCAATGAAACGAAACGAAAGCAAGCCAACGAGAAAGATACAAAGAGAGAAACAAGTAAAGCAAATCCAGAGGGGCAATTCGTGTGGATGGTAATCTGTGTTTCTGCTATATTTTATTCACCTCTTTAACGGTATTACGTATGTACAGGTTCTAACCTTCACATTAAATTCATTTATAATATTGTTTGCACTACACTTCGCTGGCCTAGAAAACGGAACATTCGTAGCACTCTTTAGGTGTAAATCTAAACTTCCCAAGGTGAAAGACAGAAGAATGCCAAAATCGGCACACGAATTCCTTCCAAAAGCTATTTTACTCAAATCATACGTCGCGAACATTTCACATTACGAACATATGACGAAAATAAACGACACGGAATATGTCGGTCTTGTTCAATTCCAAACGCTATTTTCAAACATAACTAATTGGTGGTTGTGTAGGTTCGAATAGTACACAGCAAATCCAGTAATTCCAAACGGCCAAACTTAATTCCAACAATGTGCGACTTTCCTATGAAACTCGAATGTTCCGTCTCAAAAAACATTTTTGCTTGGACATGAAAATCAAATTTAAATATCAATATTATGGATATGAAAGATTTTATGTTGACCATGAACTGAAGATCCTAGGCAGATAATCCTTCACATATGTTTACATATTTTGGTATAATGACATTTGTACATATTATTTTACCTGTTAATACACATTTCTGACATATTTCCTTGTATTTTACTAAATTTACACGTCGAAACGGAAGATTTCAATTACGCATTTGCAATATCTGATGCAATTGAATATTTCTTAAACAGCAAGGTAATGCTACTGCGCTTTCGTGACAACCATATCTTCATCATCAACTATCAAACTTAACGCACTCACTCTGCTTCTTGGAACCTACGCACTCGGAGACAAGGATGAACGCACGTTCGTGAAGCAGAAGTGATTTCAACCAGATGTTTGCTCATGTTCCAAACAGCATATTCGAAAATCGATCGAAAGCCAAGAAATATTTTTACAGAACATAGCCCTTTCACGTTGTTGGACTTGACGGAGAGGGAGAAGTACCCCTGTAACCCCCCCCCGCCAGTAATCCATTATTGGATACACTTGAGCACCGGCTCCTAGTAAAAAAACAATGTACTACATGTGTATTTTATATTTCAAATAAAACGTGTGGTGAAGACTAGCGTACAACTAGTTCTGCAGAGGTAGAAGTTTCTTCCAGTCGTTCTGAATCTATATTAAGATCTGATCACCGACATCCTATGCTCGGAAAATGATTGCATGGAGCAATTTTAAACACAGTGATGGATTTTTATTTTGCATATTTTCTCGTGCTTCTTAGTTCTTATACATGTACATATTTTCCATTTTGATTACAATAAATTCTGTTCCCTTATCAGATTAATTTGTTATTAAAAAGATGACAATCGTAGAGATATAGTTCAGTAAATTTCCATTAATTAAAAACGTCGATGAAGTTGAAAGTAATGCTACACAATTTACATACTTGAAATTTCAAAAATCATGCTAAAAGTATTAGTATCTTGTACCCTCGTGTTTTTTTTGCTTCCTTGCAACTAATTCAGCATTTTCCCCTACAAGAGTTACTCCAATAATTTATTTACATTAAATAAAATACTGAAGGTATAACAGGCATTTCAATTTCCCTACCAAGTAAACTACCGAGTAGTATTTTACGTAAGTCGAAGAGAATACTTTTACGTTTCCTTCCATATCGTGAGCATTTGAAGAAACAACTACATAGATACAATTCATACGGTCTTTCAAAAATAATAAAGTAGGTCCCGAAAAAATCTTTCCTGGTTAGAAACGCGACGAAGTTCCCCAAGGTGTCCCAGATAATCAAGGAGCCGTTGCACTAGACAGAATTTCGGCGACGAAGGCCATCTGTGACCTTCAACTTTTCTGTAGAAAGCCATAGGAGCTTGGACAGACCAGGAGGCTTTGGGAAGTAGAGAACTGAAGCACAGTACAACCAGTATGTTCACTCGCGGCAAATCCCATTGAAAAAGTTTTTTCGATCACGTGAGGTCCGCCATGTTCTTGGTATAACACACAGCGCGCGAAATACATAATTCCTACACGTAAAATCATTATCTTACATTTATTTTATTCACTAGTTCAACTCATTTAATATTCTATCCATTTTATTCAAATTCCACGTCCTCTGAAACAAATTAAACACATACACTCTGTTCTCACATAACACGCTCTATGATATCCGAATGTATCTGCTGAAATTCTGTTGGCTGACGACCAAGAACATGGCTGAGGGTCTACCCAGCGCGAAACTAGATTTTGGAGCAAGTGAACATACTGGTTGTACTGTGACTGAAGTTTTTCTAAAATAAAATTTATTTTCCTTGATCAGTAATAGCAACTGAAGTGGAAAAACAAAATCTCTGTTCTCTTATCTACAGAATTCCACTCTGAAAATAAACTATCGTTTTTCATACACACGTAAGTAAGTGAACGTATTATATCAGCGTCAAATAACTCTTATGAGACTCGTAAAGGCATTACTATAGTTAAGATAATTCGGAGACCATATTCTGGAATGCGTTTTTATTAGCGTGAATAGTTTAAAAGGAGAATATGAAAAATTTTACCAGAAGGAATTTTCTATAAGATCTATGGAGAACTCTTTACCGAAAAATATAATTTCCAGCGAAGAGTATTTCACTTTATCTTAGGCAATTGTTTGGTGAAAAAGACAACAACAAAACCAACTTTCAAATCTGAACGTGTATACGAAACAACTAATATTTAAGAACAGAATTGCTTTCGGACAAACAATATTTCGAACAAACGCATAGTATCTTACCAATATCTTTAATTTCTAAAATTTGGAACAATGTAATAAATTTATAAGAACGGACGAATGAACAAACAAGTCTGATTACATTTTCTTACTTTCGTCGCTGTCACTTCTCGGTTTACAAATTTTCTAAAATATTATGTAAATATGTTTTTCTACTCCCATTGTATAATGCTGTCATTTGATGGCTGCAACCAGTTGCATAATGATAGTCATTCCGATACAGTTTGCATTATGATACAGGTTCATGACCAATCTCACAGAAGTTTACAAACCAAGTGCTGACAATTAATCATTGAGAATCGTTTTAGCAAATGTTTCGTTGGATTGTGTACATTAAAATCGTATTTGATATTATATTATGCTCAATAGTTTTAATTTATTTTATTATTGGTATATTTATCCATATTATTTAAAATAAATGGATCGTATTTTCACTTTGCTCCTATTTGACTAGCGCAGTACTCCTTAGGAGAAGAACAGGTAACCACAGCCACCTTCGGCAGCACGCGAGGGTACATCTAGGTAGCTGTCCGCTAGGTGGCCTTGGCTGAATCAACTGCCACGAAATTATTCATTGTAAAAGTTTAACTTATAAAAGTCGTAGAAAAAGTACCGTATGAAACTCGATGTAATGGATATTAATACACTCGTGTGAAGTTTACGATACTCGCTCGTTCCTCGCTCGCATAGTAATATCACACTCGTGTATTAATACCCATCAATACATCATCGTTTCATAATGCACTATTTCGCTAAAACTTACCTCGTGCTTTGCACTGGTGAAGACCAGGGAAAGAACGGATGCGGTCGATGCCACATTGTTTCGTCTTCACTAGCATTTACAGGAACAAATGGATGATAATGATAAAGCGGATGAGAACTACGAAAACGAAAAGATTTACTCAATATTCACATTTATAAAAAAAACTACGACAAAGAAACAATTATATATTGTGTTCTATTTTTTTAATAAACGTCATTGCTACTTTTAAAGACTTTGCAATGAAATATTTGCTTTTATGTAATAAAACAATGAAAACAAAACGAAACATTTGTATTTCAAAAACGAGAAGACACGTGTTACACATATGACAAACAATGATATTCGTTGGAAGCGAATGTAAAACGCATGTTCCTATTACCCTGTTTCCCAACAAAACTTTAATTTGGCAGTGGTTATATTCAAAATCTCACCTCTGAATATCAACTTGACCTTCTTGTTTATATCATACTTTTTTTATCAATCATACATTTTATGAATCATGCCTATTGCGATTTGAAGCTTTCTACCAAGGCATTCTCCTGTCAATATGTACACAATTTATTGACATTTCTTACATGCACATGTTTACATTGTAATGAAGAGATGAACATAAAATTGGAGAATAGAGACTTACTAAAATTTAAATTTATCCAAGGAATTTTCAAATAGTTTTTCTTTGTCATACACCATACCGCGGCATTTTCAGGTTAAGAAAACCCACAAAATTCAATCACACCACGCATTTAGCCGAAACTGGGTTTGAATACACTGAACACTTCGCAAGATAACAAACTAAATGTATTGCAACGCATTATAAATGTGTAAGTGTACTTACTAAGAGGTGGAAAGCATCCTGTAAGCCATGGCTTAGCGGCTCGAATGATGAGAAAAAGGTCGACGATTCGTGCCTTTGCGACATTAGCGCTACCTTTAGTTGCCGCCAATAAACTACTCCAGTACTCTGAAACCATATACGACTTTTAGAAGAAAATGAATAGTAGAAGTGTAACTGTGTATTGAAACCGAAAAACAATCGCTCAAATATTCAAGAAACTTACATTAGATTGAAATAAGATATTTATCTCAAATGTAAAAAAAATCTAAAAAGATTACCAATCTCAGATATACTCAGTCTAGAGGTTTATTTCTTTCTTTTTTTGTGAGGTATTGGCCTCTGGTTAATTTCATTTTCGTTAACACTCGAGATCTTTTATGTGTGATACGGATAATAAGAGTTTTATTAATGTAATTGAGCAATATAATTGAAGACGTCTCTAATAAGGGCATGTACTGGACCTTCATGTTTTGAGAAAATGTTTGAAACATTTTCATGTCTATAACTTTTATAGGATACAATAAATTATTCATATTTATAATACAACATTCGTTTTATAAAACATAAGTTCTTATTAAAATCTGTAGAAATAAAGCTAAAATTTTGAAATATTACGTTGTATATTTAATATTTTTCTAAACTAATAAAGAAAAGTGCAAAATTAATATTCATATTATAGCCATTTTTAGAGAAATGAGAGCCAGCTATATTTTCTATAAGAAAAATGAAATTCAATACTGCATCTTCCAAAATAAAAGATTTTCTGAAAAAAAAATAGTGTGAAAGTAAATTGATATTAGTTTCAGAGTTTTATTGTATTTTATGAAACATTAATAAGAAAGTGGTTGCTAATAACAATGTTGCAAAGCTATCTATAAGAAATAAATAAAATGAAATAAGTAACTGTATAAAATGTAAAAGCAATCGAATAAAAATAAATTTTGATGAATTATTCGACACTAGATTTATCTAAAGTTTTTTATCATTTTCTTCCTTATTCACTTATATTAATCAATTTGTATCATCAATGTAAAAAGTTTGAAAATACTTCTAATATATTGCATATTTTCACTTTTACCGAAACCGAAAAATCGACTCACGGAAAAAAATGACTGCTTGTTGTGAACGCTAGCGCCTAAACCGTTCAGTCGATTTTCTCCAAAATTGATTTCCCTTATCGATTTTAATGATTTAGAGACCTTCTGTGTACTTTACATGAAGCCTCAGCAATATTTTCAAAATGTTATCAAAAATGTCTCTACATTTTTTTATTAATCGTTGTTTTCAGATAGTAAAGGACGCGTAAGGAAATGGTTGCATGTCTCATTTTCTTTGAAATAATTTTTTGAAAATATAAAAAGTTCTATTTTTCTCGAAGACTTCCTAGAACTACAATATTGAAAATTGAGATTTTTACTTTCCCGTATACGTACGTATACATGGAGTGATATACGTGGTATAGGGAAAGTTATGTAATGCTGCGCGAAAAAAGGCGAATTTTCAGTGGAAAAAAAAATTGCTGGGCACTGATAACATTGCCGGGCACTGTTAATAAATTAAGAAAAAAATCCCCTAACACGTGGTGTAGCCAGAACCCCTCTTTTGTGGGTCCTTGATACCGAAAAACCGATTGAACGGAAAACGTCCGTCTGTCCGTCTGTCCGTCCGTCTGTGAAAAATGCTAGCGCCTACACCATACGTACGATTTCTTCCAAAACGTATATTCCCCGATCGATCTGGTTCTAGTCAAAGCTTTGAGATTTTGAAAAAGATTCTGTAAAATTTGGAGGTTCTTTACAGGCTTACGCAATTTATAAAAAAAATCTCAAAAATATCTCCAAATTTTTTCTTCATATTTTTTCCAAGGATAGACCAAGAAATGCTTAAAACAATAGCGCTTGTCACATTTTTGTTGTACTATCTGAATTTTCGAAAATATCAAATAAAAAATTAATGCAAGAAAGTATGTGTTTGTAGCACAGCCAGTTTGTTTTTCTTCCATATCGACAAGTTACAGTAACATTGGGTAAACATATATTTCAGAAAAAATCCACTATTTTAGAAGCCCGAAAAAAACGAGTAAATATAACAACGTTAAGGATAGGACACACCAATGTAACTCACCCCTGTCTATTTTCCAGAACGTCCAAACAAATGTGTGAAAACTGTAGGGAAATAAGTGTGAAACATATTATTCGTGAGTGTTCTAAATTAAACAAATTTAGAGATCACATACATTTATCTAACGAACTAGACGAATATTTGAGTCATAAAATAATTTGTATGGAGACCATTCCATGTTTAAAATGTATTTGATTTGAAGATAGCTTACAAAGTCATTAGTGTTATAATACCTTAAAAAAGACATTAATACCACTGTAATACTTTCAAATGTTAATATTAGTGTAAAGTAGTATATGTAGACAAGAAGTTGCTGATGACCTCGATGTTAAAAAGAGAATTAAAATAAAGCAACTAAAAAACTGGGGAAACAAATGCCACCTTACTACAGCAAAAACAAAGTGTTTTACCTTGACGTTAAACCTAATTCACAACCAACTACAAAAAGTCTCCACTAGAAGATTTTTATTTTGTCTTACTGCATCCGAAGGGAAGTGAATTTCCTGATAGATATAATTAAATTTTCAGTTATCATAACAAAAAAGAGCACAGTGCATGTGGGCAAGAACACACTGAACATATGCCACCTAAGTATTTTATTTCTGGTCAAGTACATTCATAGTTAAACTCGGCCTTGAAATATTGAATTATTGACCATTTGTTGTGGGCTTTCCAAATAAAATAATAATTAGATGCGTAGTCTTTGACAACAATATTGTTTATTGAAATGGCAGTTTTCGGTGGCTTAGCCATCATCGTCAGTTTCTCGCTGTTTGGAAGCTAGAAAACGTCTCGGTCTTGAAATATTTATGGTAGATCTAGTGAGCTGTTTGTTTTAACACTTGCCTTTTGTGTTCATAATATTCTCTGAACATCTGGTACAAAATTTTGGGGTACACGTTTGGATTTTCAAAATATTACTTATTTATTCCTTGAGTAATGGGATTTTCTATCGGATATTCTGTTGTATGGATGGATGGATGGATTCCCAAACTCTTTGGTCTGCAGAGCGAGATCGATTTTTGTGAGTTTTTATCTATGTTTAAATTATTCTCCATTTATTGTACCTATTTTGTAGGATAATGGGCACTTTCTTTTCTGCAATTTGATAAAATTCTCGGAAATTTCTGGCAAACGACAATTTCCGCGCCATTTATTTTTACTCTGTATCTCCATATTGTAGCGGTACGCTATTTTTAATATTTTTTAAATTTCACAAATAACTGTCGATGCGAGGCGTCACCCCCGCAGCCGCCAGCCGGGTCGGCGCGCCCCCTCCGCTAATGAAAGGGATGACAGCACGCGCTCCTCTAAAGTTTATGGCCATCGTCCGCGAGTCGACCCTCATCCCGTCACGCACCCGGGCGCCGAAGAAGAGATTAGAGACGTGTGCTGATCCCGCCGTTCCGGGTATCATGCGCACTAAGTACCCAGGCCGTCCTTCGCAGTTTTCTCCAGGGGTCCCAACGGACATTCCGCGTACCCTTTACTGACCTACTTCCGAAGTCAGACGGAGAGCGTTTTCCAGACAGAGATAGGGCTACGGAAAATTCCTAGAATCACCGGACCTGATTGGCCGAGGACAAAATTACGGCGTAGTAGCACTTAGCCAATCAGGGGCAAAATTCCGTGGGGTAGGAGCGATTTTGGGGCACTTTTGAATTTTCGGGGTGGCGGAACGAGGAGACCTCCACGCTAGCGGCGTAGGGGAGAAGATCACTTCTTCTTGTTCGATTGAGCTGGGGGGGGGGGCGAGCGCCGCGGAGTGAGTAACAGCTCCGGCGCCGCGTTCGAGGGAGAATTATTATTTTGGGACTTAGTTCGTGGACACTGAGCTCTGCCGTGGGCAGTGACCGGTGACTAGTTTTCTCCGAGATTCGTGATCGTGAAAACTCCAGAGAACTTTCCGTAAGAACTGCTAATTTGTGTGAACGGAATTCGCGATCATTCACGATCCGGGCCAGCTGACCGTCGCCGCCGCCGCCGTCACCGCCGCAGCCGCTGCCGCCGCCGCCGCTCCTTTGGTAGCTACTGTGGAAGGACGTTTCTCGGCCTGGCAGGGCCATCTCAGCCGCCGACCCAGACGGAGAGAAGCCGCGACCCCCGCCGCCGACGCCGAGGGCCGCCTACACGCCGCCCCATTCAGGCATAAACTTCGGTCAACGACCGCCAAAGAACTATTGTGCATTGCTGTGCCGCGCTTAGGCACTTGTTTCCTCATTATTGTCAGCCAGAAGGCGAATGGCCTAGAGTTTGTTGGGGCCTGTAAAGGAATTTAATTGTAATTCTCGTTCTTTATTTTTTTTTGATTTAAGTTTTATCTCATTTTTTCTTTCGTTTCTAACTGAGCTCATCAGGTAGGGCCTTTCTTAACTCTTTGAATCACTGTAACTTCCCCGGCCTATTATTAGGCGGGAATAAACCTTTTTATTTGCTTTACCAACCACTGAATTGTTTCTGTAGTTAGCAAACGCCTTACGACTCCTTCCATCCGAGTTAGATTCTAAGCAGGTGACAAAGTTGGCCGACTGAGCTAGGCCCGGGCCGCCCTCGTTGACTTCGGCGCACACCCACGCCGCCGGAGCTCGACGCTGTGGTTGACAATCGACGCCACCGTGTGGCTCGATAACGAACCTTGGGTGTGACAATTGGCTTTCCCAAGTGGGGCTCGATAGTACCACAGATACCCCAGTAAAACGCCCTAGAATCAATTCATGTCTCAGTGCCATTTTGATAATAGTCGCAGAACCTAATTTTCTATTACTGTTGTTTTTTTAAATGGATGGAAGGACGCTGCTACGAAAAGAACAATTTGTGGTCTGGTAATGATATTATTTATTATTGTATTTTGTGTATAAGTGTTATTGTTTTGTGCTTTGTGTGTTGTGAATACCGTGTGCGCGTTTCACGCAAAACAGCCAAAATGCTGGACGAATCAGGCGTCGATGTGGCGGGAGAGAGCAGTTCGGGGGAACAGCCTGCGCCCGAGATCACCCTAAGTGAACTTATGCGAGTTCTCACGAAGCAAATCTCGGAGAGTAGCGAAAGACATGCGAGTCAGATTGCAGAAAGTAGTAAGAATTTAAAACTAGAATTGATGAACCAAATTTCAGAGAGTAGCGAAAGACATGCGAGTCAGATTGCAGAAAGTAGTAAGAATTTAAAACTAGAATTGATGAACCAAATCTCAGAAAGTAATAAAAGACATGAGGAAAGATTTGACCGGCTAGACAGTTGTTTGGTTGACCAGGCCACGAAACTAGAAAATTTGGAGGCGAAATTTGATCACAAAATAGGAACTTTGCAGAATCAGTTAGAGGGTAGATGTGGGAAAATTGAAACTAGCGTGGAGAACTTAGGCCAGGAGTTAGAAAGTTCTAGGGCCGAGGCAAGGGAAAATATTATCAAAATCGAATCAGAAATTAGTCAGAAACTTCAGGCATGTGACAGGAAAGTGGAAGCTTATTGCGAATCAATTACTGAGAATATTGCCGAGGTTAAAACAGAAATGAACGGCAAATTCACGAAAATTGAAACCAAACTCAGCACGGAAGTGAGTGAAATCCATGGCAAATTCGAGAAATTAGGAGTTATTGAAGGGGAGAATATCAGGGACAGGGAAGAAAAGTTAAAGAAAGAAATAGACAAGAACTTAATAAAATTAGTAAGGGAGGAAATCGAGAAAGAGAAAGAGAACGGTCCTATTGCGAATTCATCGGGAGGATCAGGGCTTAGATTCTCGTGGGCCCCTCCACAAAATTTATGTTTTTGGGGAAAAGCAGATGAAAATCCAAAGGTTTTTCTCGACCGTGCCGAGAATTACATGGATTTGACGAAGGCAGTACCGTCCAAATTAAAACCTAAATTCATGCAGGAACTTCTACGCGGAAATGCTGCCCATTGGCTCACTGCGCTTGCACCATTCCCACAAACGTACGAAGAGTTTCGTACCAAGTTCCTTGCGCGTTACTGGAACGAACAAACGCGTTACGAATTCGAGAGAAAGATTCTAGAGAACAGGTGGGACAAAAGACGCGACCAATCTTACCTTGACTACGCCATGGAGAAAATCTCCGCTATTAAATTGTGTGACCCCATGATAGAGGATAAAAAGGTCATTTGGCTTTTGACCGCGCATTACCCTACCTATGTGCAAAATTTAATTAATAGTGTAGGATGTGAGGACCTCGATCGATTCCAGGAGCTGCTCGCTCAATTTGATAGGACTCGGGTAATTTCTTATGAGGATAATTGGGAGCGAAACCAAGGGAACGGCCAGAACCGACCGTCATGGCGTCGCGATGACCGGAATCGGGGGAACGCTGCAAATGAGCGACGCCCACCACCGGATTCTAATGAGAATCGAGGCGGGAACGCTGGGGACAGAAACGGTCAGCATGATTCCACTAGACAGAGCCCGTTAAATTAGAACCGTTCGAGCCAGTAAGGTACCGGGGTCCCGAACGAGTTGTGTCAGAGGTACCAATTTCCAAGGTAGTGTCAGTGAACTACGCATTTCATGACTTAAATGACGATGCGAATGAACATGTGAAGGAACTCGCACGGAAGTGCCCAGTAATCGAGTTTCTCACAGGAAATTTTAATGTACGCGCTCTAGTAGATACCGGCAGTGAGGTTAGCGCAATTTCAAAGAAATTTTACTCGCAACTAATAAGTGAGCGCATTCCAGTGCCAACTTTGCCTACGGGTAAATGCTTCGTTGTAGGAATCGGGAAGAAGAAAAGTAAGCCGATTTTCATGCAGGCCTTAATCTCACTAAATTTTCGGGAAGTTTCATTCGACGTGCCATGTTTAGTCATAGAAGACTTGAATTATGATGTTATTCTAGGGGTAGATTTCTTGCGGGAAAATAACGGGATAGTGGATTTTTCCAGGAATATTGTGAGTTTCGGTGAGGGTAGGGAAATTGAGATACAAGATGACGAGGACAGACCGGACATTAGCATTTCATGTGGGTTTGGGGATTCGGGGGATGACGTGAGTGGAGTCATTAACAAGTGCTTGCTAGGAAATGATTCACTAAATGACCACGAGCGCCATCAGCTGCAGCAATTGCTCTGCAAATACGGCAACGTTTTCGATCGTCCCGTGCATCCAATAAAAGACTTTTGCTTTCGGATCCAGGTCACCGATGACTCACCCTTTAAAGTGAAAAATTACCCTATTCCGCAGTCCATTAGGGGGGAAGTCGATGAAACGATCAAAAACATGATTAGTGAAGGCATTATTGAGAGGTCAGTCACGGCCTACTTAAACCCGATTGTTGTTGTCAAGAAGAAAGACGGGAAAGTTAGAATTTGTTTAGATGCACGACGAATCAACGAAGTTACAGTCCCAGAAAACGAGGCACCTCAAAACATAGACGAAATTCTTTGGAAATTCAACGAAACTAAAAAATTTTCGGCCTTAGATTTTTCGAGTTCTTATTGGCAGATTTCCATCCACCCCGACGATAGGAAGTTCACGGGATTCTTATACAACGGCTTAACCTACGTCTGGAAACGGATGCCTTTCGGCTTAAAGAACAGCGGCGCTGCGTTCATTCGTTGTCTGGATGAGAAGCTAGGCGACGACATCAAGCAATTTGTGACGCCTTACGTCGACGACATCGTAGTGTCTTCTCAAAATTTCCAGGAGCATTTAGATCATCTAGAGCAACTGCTTGATTGCCTGTCTAAAAATCACATGAAGTTAAATTTGAACAAGTCGCAGTTCTGCACTACAGAAATTTCATTTTTAGGCTATCTGGTAAACACCGACGGTGTGCGAATCGATCCAGAGAAGGTTCAGGCGATCGACGAAATCTCGCGCCCACAAAATCCCAAACAATTAAAAGGTTTCTTGGGAATGTGCGTGTACCAATCAAGATTCATCCCGGGCTACGGAATCCTTACGGCCCCCTTAATCAATTTACTAAGAAAGGGAACGAAATGGCTTTGGACCGCTGAACATGAGGAGGCTTTCAATAAGATAAAAGCGGCTTTTCGCAATGCTATCATGGTAAACCATCCCCAGTTTTCTAAGCCTTTTTTTCCTTCAGACCGACAGTTCAAACGTAGGAATAGGATGCGTGCTGTCGCAAACAGGTGATGATGAGTCAGAAACTAAAATTGTTGCCGTAGCTAGTCGTGTACTGAGGCCAAATGAATACCAGTTTTCAGTTACTGAGAAAGAAGCGCTTTCAATAATTTGGGCTCTCCAAAAAATGCTCGGGTACTTAGCAGGGAGAAAATTCTACATTGTTACGGACCACAAGGCCCTCATTTTTTTAAAGCGCTGTCACTGCACGAATGCTCGATTATTGCGATGGGTTCTTTGGCTGCAGCAATTTGATTTTGAAATTCGCCATTGTTCAGGAATTAATAACCCCATTGCTGATTTCTTAAGTCGACTGCCTTACTCCTCAAATCACAAAATTCGGAATGAGACTGAGTATTACATGAACGCCATTGAACTCAATGTCACTCCCATCCCTGAGATGCAGCCCAGGAATTTAGGAACGCTTCAGGAACAAGATGCCGTAATTGGCAAAGTCAAATTATTTTTACAAGGCTCTCTAGATCAGAATGACCCATTTTTTGAAAAATTTAGCCAAAATCCCGACTTGGTCAAAGTTTCAAACAACCTTGTAATGTTTAGAACTAAGGAGCAGCCAAGTGAATACCGGATTTGGATTCCCGCCGGTATTACTGACAAATTAATTATCCACCTGCATCAGAAGCACGGACATTTCGGAGGAAGCAAAACCTTAAAAGTCCTGCTCACTTTCGCATATTGGAAAGGCATGGCCAGGCAGACTAGGGCTACTGTTTCCAAGTGTATCACATGCCAAAAGACTAAATTCCCAAACCGGCATTATGACGGCCCGATGAGACATATTATTCCCTCGGCCCCAAATGAGCTTGCTTGTCTCGACTTGTATGGTCCGCTACCCACTGCAAGGTACGGGTACAAGCACATCTTGGTTGTCATCGATTCATTCTCAAAATTTACTCAACTTTATCCCATTACTCGACCTACCGCACAAAATTGCCTGAAGCGGCTTATTCGCGAATTTTTTCAGACAGCAGGAACCTACAAAAAAGTTTTAAGTGACCACGCGTCTCAGTTTACCGGCACGCTGTGGAAACAAACACTAGAAAACGAAGGAGTGTCGGCCATTTTCTCATCAATCCGACATCCTCAGTCGAATCCGAGCGAGAGGGTTATGAAGGAGATCTCGCGCCTATTCCGCGCATACATCTCAAATAATCACAAAGAGTGGCCCTTGCTTCTAAAAAACATGAATGAATGGCTAAACATTATTGAACACGACTCCATCGGTATGACTCCGTTTGAGGCACACTTTGGGAGAAAACCGAAGCATGCTTTCCCTCTGCTAGCACGATTGTCAGGACAATCGGTCCCAAATTATGAAAACCGTTGCAGAATCATCTTGGAAAATCTAAACAAGAATGCCCGAAAAAGGGAAGTACTGGTAAAAAGGCCTTTTCAATTTAATGTAGGGGACAAGGTGTTAGTTAGAACTCCACGAGTGAGTGACCAGCCTGCGGGCCTATTTCATAAATTCTTTCCTTTATTCAGCGGCCCATTTATCGTCGAAGCCATTCCACATCCGAACGTATGCCTCCTGCGGGACGAAAACGGCCTTCCAGCCGGAAAATTCAATTTTTTCAACCTCCGTCCGTTTAAAGAGTAGAAGTCACTGACAACCTCTGCACACGATTCGGAGTACCTTGGGCTCGCGGTACAGTTCATGTTCTTCTTTGTTAAATTTTGTAGGGTTAATTAGAATTAAGATCTAGTAGTAGTTGCAATTTTCTTAGTTACTGTAGAATGATTTTAATGTTAGGCATCGCCATGTTATTTTTTTGAAATTTCATCACGACGAGAAAAAAAATTCTCATTTCCAAATCTCAATTTTTCAAAGCCCCAATTTTTTTTCTCTATTCGGAGGGGAGGGCCAATGTAGCGGTACGCTATTTTTAATATTTTTTAAATTTCACAAATAACTGTCGATGCGAGGCGTCACCCCCGCAGCCGCCAGCCGGGTCGGCGCGCCCCCTCCGCTAATGAAAGGGATGACAGCACGCGCTCCTCTAAAGTTTATGGCCATCGTCCGCGAGTCGACCCTCATCCCGTCACGCACCCGGGCGCCGAAGAAGAGATTAGAGACGTGTGCTGATCCCGCCGTTCCGGGTATCATGCGCACTAAGTACCCAGGCCGTCCTTCGCAGTTTTCTCCAGGGGTCCCAACGGACATTCCGCGTACCCTTTACTGACCTACTTCCGAAGTCAGACGGAGAGCGTTTTCCAGACAGAGATAGGGCTACGGAAAATTCCTAGAATCACCGGACCTGATTGGCCGAGGACAAAATTACGGCGTAGTAGCACTTAGCCAATCAGGGGCAAAATTCCGTGGGGTGGGAGCGATTTTGGGGCACTTTTGAATTTTCGGGGTGGCGGAACGAGGAGACCTCCACGCTAGCGGCGTAGGGGAGAAGATCACTTCTTCTTGTTCGATTGAGCTGGGGGGGGGGCGAGCGCCGCGGAGTGAGTAACAGCTCCGGCGCCGCGTTCGAGGGAGAATTATTATTTTGGGACTTAGTTCGTGGACACTGAGCTCTGCCGTGGGCAGTGACCGGTGACTAGTTTTCTCCGAGATTCGTGATCGTGAAAACTCCAGAGAACTTTCCGTAAGAACTGCTAATTTGTGTGAACGGAATTCGCGATCATTCACGATCCGGGCCAGCTGACCGTCGCCGCCGCCGCCGTCACCGCCGCAGCCGCTGCCGCCGCCGCCGCTCCTTTGGTAGCTACTGTGGAAGGACGTTTCTCGGCCTGGCAGGGCCATCTCAGCCGCCGACCCAGACGGAGAGAAGCCGCGACCCCCGCCGCCGACGCCGAGGGCCGCCTACACGCCGCCCCATTCAGGCATAAACTTCGGTCAACGACCGCCAAAGAACTATTGTGCATTGCTGTGCCGCGCTTAGGCACTTGTTTCCTCATTATTGTCAGCCAGAAGGCGAATGGCCTAGAGTTTGTTGGGGCCTGTAAAGGAATTTAATTGTAATTCTCGTTCTTTATTTTTTTTTGATTTAAGTTTATCTCATTTTTTCTTTCGTTTCTAACTGAGCTCATCAGGTAGGGCCTTTCTTAACTCTTTGAATCACTGTAACTTCCCCGGCCTATTATTAGGCGGGAATAAACCTTTTTATTTGCTTTACCAACCACTGAATTGTTTCTGTAGTTAGCAAACGCCTTACGACTCCTTCCATCCGAGTTAGATTCTAAGCAGGTGACAAAGTTGGCCGACTGAGCTAGGCCCGGGCCGCCCTCGTTGACTTCGGCGCACACCCACGCCGCCGGAGCTCGACGCTGTGGTTGACAATCGACGCCACCGTGTGGCTCGATAACGAACCTTGGGTGTGACAATATAAGGCCCATAATAGACTACATCGAGTTATGCGTTGCGAGAAATGTGCGACGAGAAATGTGGAAAATCGAAACAAGGGACTCTTATGGACCCCCACACACTTGAAAGAGTTTCTTCGTTCGCCTCTGCGGAAGCGAAAGAGTTCCTCGCTCGAGTCGGTCGAAGAGCGAGTTTTCTCGGAAACATTTCTACTCCTTCACTTCTTATATGACGTTTAGTCATTCGCTGCCGCAGGAAAACACTAAACAGTGCGTAGAACTGAGCGAGGTTAAAATACTTAGCGGTAAGAGAGTGTTAAACAACCAGTTTTTTAATTGTTTACTTGAATTTTCTCTTTAAAAGGAAATGAACAAAAACAACTTGTATGAAATCCGTTCATAATGAGAAATAGAAAAATACAAATTTGAAGCAAAAACCTTGAAGGTGTATTTTGAAAGAATTGAATTAATTCATTATTTTACTTAATTCGTATTTATTATTTATGAATGAATTTATTAATTGTGAATTTTATTATAAATTATTTGAGTAGTCACCATTTAGGCCTATTCATAATTCAACCAACAAATATAGTGTAATATACAAAATATTACAAGAAAACAAACACCGCGCTTTAATCTGGACGGTACGAAGCGGTTACTAGGTAACGAATATGTTTATGTGCAGGAGGGGGCTCTGAACTAGAGTTTGGTTTGTTGACAGGCATCGTGGTGGTAGCTGCGCAAAGGTGGTCTGATTAATTTAAGTGGGACATCGCCGTGTTATATGTAATAGGGAGAATAGAATTTGGAACAGTAGTGGAACAGTTCTTGCAAGGCGTAAATTAAAACATCAAGAGAGAAGCAGATGACTTCGGCGACGACCGGCCTGAAGAGGGATTTTCGGCGCGGAAGCCAAGGGTGATATAAACTGCGGGGCCTCATTTCACAACGCCTAGACAATTCGGCACCGTTCTTAACTAGATGCATGCAATCAATAGAATTTATATTGTTAAACAATATTCAAATCATTTCAATAAATGAAATTATTGTTGTGCCAAATTATAAGCAATTCCTTGTAATAGAAATAATTTCAGACTTCAGGCTTCTCTGTATAGAGGGCAACCCGGTGACAATCAGCCTGCAGGCAAGCGTGGTGTCATCGTGTAGAACCCAAAAATTGAGCTAGCGAATTAAAGTAAAGTAAATAATTCATTCATTATTTTATCACAATAGTAAAAGAGAGAGCTGAGCTGAAGAAAATATTCACAGATTGTACTTCTATACATCATGTAGGTTCCCGTTTTTATATTAAATAATGATTTTTATGCAATACAGTAATGTATTTATCTTTAAACAATTCGAACTAGTTAAACAAATGGTTTACGATTATGATAACAAAACAAAAATTACACATGAATATTTAATAAAACAAGAAATTGGACTCGCAGATGATCTCATAGCTAAAACTGCTGCCACCACTCTATGCATGTGACACATAAAGGCATTTCGAGACATCGAATAACCTCTTTGTGGTGTGTGGACGCAGCCTCGCCGGTCTCTTTCCCCATTTCTCGTCGCATTTCTCGCAAGGCATTCCTTCGCGTGGTCTGTTGCGGGTCTAAGAGGGTTGGGGCATGCGTCATAGCACCTACTTTTTTGAGAAAACAAGCTCGGATGGAAAATGTGAAATATAGACGAGAAAGGACAAGATATAAACTAAGTGCATAGACATTTAACGACGCACGAAAATTGTGTTTCTCATTTATTGAGGAATTTGAAATGATAGTTCTGGTTTCATGTTCCAACGCATTTTAGCATGTTAGAGTTTAGGATATTCTGAAAGCATTATATACCCGTTCTCAAGGCCCAATTATACAGATGCTCGATTACCGCACGTGCCACATCGGCCCGTTCTCTCTCAGGTCGTCACGCGCGTTGCTGACACTGGATGCTACGCGTCGTCGCAGAAACTCTCCTGCGCATCTCGCGGCTGTCCGGCAGGGAAAGGCAATAGTTCCAAGAGTTTCCACCGATTCCCTGTGGCATCCTAGGGCTTTCCTCCAACGGAGAACGGCTGCCTTGGGGTATGAGTGCTGCTCGAAACATGTTATATTCATCTCGAACGGCGGTAGACGGATCTTTACATGCGCCAAAACCTTGACATCGATTTTTTGCAGCGTTGCTTAACTTTCACTCTACTATGTATACGAGAACGTAAAACTAAAGTTGTTTGATAAAGCTGCTTATTTATGAGATATGGTGTGAATATCCCATCGTATAGTGAAAATATCCCACAAGAAAGTAAAACCCCAAAACCAAGAAGGAAGCAAAAATTGTCGTACTCGAATAAATTGTAAGACAAACAAGTGAAAACACCAGAACTGAATTATTTGAAAAGCAGCGGTAGGCATCCCTGACAATTTTGCAGTGTCAATCCGAATACCTCCATTTCGGCCCGTACTATGGAACAGAAACGAAGAGAAGCTGCGCGGATGGTCCGAACGGGTCCTTGAACGCCACAGCGCCCAGCGAAGCCCCGTCGCCCCGCCGGCCTCAGCTGCCCCTCGTCAGCACCCGCCCCTCCCCCTCCCCCCTCGGCGGGGGCGCGGGACAATTGACTCGCGCAAAGAGGCCCAGGCGGAGCGGAATTCGATTTCACGGCTCTTACGCGCTCTAGGAGGCCGCGGCGGGCGATCAAACGCCCCTCCAACTACCCCCACCCCCACCCACGTCACTCGCATCAGCTAGCCCTCCTTCCCTCGCGGTCTCAAGCGCTCTCTCAAGAATAGTCAGAAAGCACAAAAACCTACTTTTTAAAACGAATCCATTGATGATAATGTAAATGTAATGTTTAGTAATTGATAATAATGTACGTGTACGTGTAAGAACAATGATGTGATAATGTGAAAAGTGATACAAAAATAAGGAGAAACGTCAAAAGTGAATTAAAATGGTATAGAGAAAAGTATAATAAATTATCAATATTGAATGTATTTATCGTAAGTAACATTAGTAAGTAATAGTAAGTAACATTATTTAACAGTGTTTAGCATAAAGTCATTAGTTTAATGAGTTATCCATGTAAGGTCCCCGAAGTGGCTGCATGAGGACCAACTTTGCAATGTAAGCCTCCTTGCCCTGCGCAATAATAATAATAATAATAATAATAATAATAATAATAATAATAATAATAATAATGATAAAGCGATTCTCAAAATTTCCCAAGATGACAAATGCCGAATTTGCCAGGAGCAAGTAGAAACCATTGATCATATTGTCTCAGCTTGTCCAATCCTAGCAAAGACAGAATACATGAAAAGACATGACTGGGTGTGTAGCTACCTCCACTGGCATATCTGTACCGTCCTCGAAGTTCCAAACACTTGCCCCAAGTGGTACGAACACTCACCAAAACCGGTGACGTCTGTTGGATTGTGTACGATATTGTACGACCAACAAATTCAAACTGATCGCACGATCGCGGCAAACAAACCGGATATAGTTATCAGGGATTTGGCGAAAAAATCGTGTTTACTTATCGATGTTGCTGTACCTTGCGATCAAAACGTCGTTACCAAGGAGGCAGAGAAACGTCTTAAATACAAGAGTTTGGAAATCGAGATTAGCCGAATGTGGGGCGTAAAAGCACAGGTCGTCCCGATAGTTATCGGAGCTCTGGGATTTGTTCCGCAAAATTTGAGTAAGAACTTGTCTAAACTCCCTGGTAATTCAAAAGACTGGGAAGTGCAAGAACTTGCTTTATTTGAAACAGCCCACATTTTGCGTAAAGTATTGTAATAATAATTAGTATAATAATAATTATTATTATTACTATAATAATGAGTTGCTAAAGGTCCCTTATTAAGTTTACAAATAAATGATTCCCAAAGGTCATTTCTAGAACTGATCTGTATTAAAAGAAATAAATAATTTTAACAATAAAAATTATGAACGACAGAAATTTTGCGCAAAGTAAAATCACTCACATTCACTCGATTTGCTCCTTTGAAAGTTGGCTTTACTCGTGGCCTACAGCAACACAAATGCTTCTGGCGAGAATGTCAAAATGGGGCCCTGGTGTAGCAAAAGCTGGTTTTTGTGGAAGGGCACTCGCAAAACTGAAGCTCTTTCCTTCCTCGACGTCAGCTGTGCCGTGTGCACTGACGTACTGAGTGTGATAATGGAGTATTAATATAATTAATGATAAATTGCAAAAGCCACATAATCTAATATTTGCATCTTTCAGTAAAAATCAAAACACTTTTATCGTTTTTGTATTTTTCTATTACTTCTGAGTGTCTAACAAAAACTTTGACATTTTTCACATGACCAGAGACTAGTGTGACGTACTAGAAAGGAATAACACAGACGACTGTTTCTGTTTGATATTTACAATGTATTTACAATTATAATACAAAGATTAACCCCTTGGCAACCTTTCAATTCCCTTAGCCGCGAAGCCCCGCGACCGTCCCTAGGCCTAGCCCAGTACCACTGCTCGAGAGCAGGAAAAAGCAACGGGAAGTGCGAAGCTGTCGGACATAGAGTCCCGTAACTAGAGAAGTTACATGGCGTGACGCCAAAACCGATCTTCCACCTGAAGATCACGTGCAAAGATAGCACTGGAGATACCACCCGTCTTTCGACACCCTGCGTATCCCGCGAGGCGCGTGTCGGCGCAGCCATAAGTATCCGACGGCTCGCCCCCACTCTACAAGCGGCGGGCGTCATACGGCTTGTTGGCCAGTCCTCTCCAGGGCGCAACCAACATCACCTAGACTCGCGTCCGCGCGCGCCCTGTTCTCCAAGTTATTTTGGTGCCGGGATTTCCCTGCCCGGCGCGTGCCGGCGAGGCGCCGCGGCGTTCCACCCCCATCCCCCTTCCGGCTTAGGACTGGCCTTCCCGAAGCGGCCCCCCGAAGCGGCCCGCCGCAGCGGCGCGCTACCCGGCGACGCCACACTAGTAGCTTTTCGTCAATTTACATGTGTGTTAGAAACTAATAATATAAATATTCAATTGACACCTACGTACTTTGACCGTGAATTTAAAAGGAAGTTGTAATAATTTATTGCGTCTGCAAGCATTTCACAATGCATCTGACATTTGGGGAAAACTGGTAGTCCATTAGCTGTTGAGAAGCACAAGGCTATCTCGATATTCTCTTCAAGGATTACTTGTAAGCTGGACGGAAATGTTGATCGACATTAGGGTCGTTCATGTAGATGTAATTCTTCTTCTTGTTGTTCGTGCTCTTAAAGCCTTGCTTTCGCGATTCTTCTTTGAGTTTACCGTTTTCTTCTGTCCAACGAAAAATATAAAATTGTCAATTTAATTTTACAGGGATTTCGATATTCTGCTCTTTCTAATCACCTGTGCTACGGAGTGGGGTCTTCAATTCACATTTTAGATGCTTTAAATCCTGCTAACAAAATCTTTTCATTAATCGTCTTAGAGTGTTCTAAAATGATTCGGAAAATGGTCAGTTACTCATTACAAGACCAAGACGCAACGAATGACTCCGCACTTCCCCGATTTCCACAAAGAAAGACGTGACAAACATATGAAGATTACGTGATTGCTATAAGAGGGGTTTACTTTTATTTAAATTGATATTTAAAAAAAATAATATATTATATTCCTGGAAAACTATGTTTGTTTGTAATGCCCGGGGATTTTGAAATTTAACCATTGGCCGACAGGAGCTGAAATTGCTAGGATTTTTTTTTTGTATTTGGCTTTATATTTGCTCCTAGTGTCGGCGCTGTGTCAGGGAACGACACAACAACGGTCTCAAAAATATCCATTCATTAAGCCCGTTCAACAGGGTCATTTTT
The DNA here is from genome assembly GCA_031308135.1 of Acheta domesticus. Classification (NCBI taxonomy): domain Eukaryota; kingdom Metazoa; phylum Arthropoda; class Insecta; order Orthoptera; family Gryllidae; genus Acheta; species Acheta domesticus. The sequence goes on from JAHLJT010008756.1 coordinate 11,249,828, forward strand.
TCATAAATTTTTGAGCAGAAACTGGTTGGAAAAGAGACGTGTATTTCTACGTTTCGGTAAAGAAACTACGTGAACGAGAAGGAGCGTGATTTTACACTACCATTTTGCTTTCTGGATGCTATCTTGAAAATATTTCCCCTCGACGCCGCAAACTATGGCGAAGATGGAACAGTTGAACATCGCATGTACAGTAACAGATTAAATTAGTTTAAGTTAGAACTGAGCGCAGAACGAGACATTACAACATTGTAAATATTTTATTTCTCAATACATAACCGCTTCACATTACAATTCAACACTTTAGAAGGCTCTTGAAAAGGAACCACAAAGCAAAACAAAGAAGTTCCGAAAAGTGACTCCAGTAGCGCGGTAGTCGAACTGGATGAAATCTGCAACGACACAAGAAGCATGCGTCATTTTTCGTTCAAATTACATCCAGTCCAGTACACGTTACATTTTCTGTGCCGACGAAAACTTCTTAAAAAATTACTGTGTAAAACGGGCTTTTTTGAGACATTTCGGACTAAGTGAAAACGGGATCTGTTTAGGACGGGAATATTCCGATGATTTAATTTTGCGAGGCAAGGCGGTTTTACGTGCCGAAAGGACATGGCCACAATGAATTTTCTGCCCTATGGAAATCCACGTACTTCAATCAGGATCAAACTCTGGGGGCTGAGAGGTGAGAAAGCTAACCACGCACTCATCAATGGGCGCATTTCTAAAAAAAAACAAAAAAGTTATTTGAAGGCCAATCAGGCCGTATTTTCGGAGCAGGAAAGAAGAGATTCCGTACCTCCAGAAGCGACAAGTGCCGGGGCGCCGGGGGGGGGGGGGGGCGTGCCGCGCAGAGGTGGAAGCGGCGCGGCGGGCACCGTGCGGGAGCGACTCCTTCGGCGGCGGCGGCGGCGGCGGCGGCGGCGGCGGCGGCGGCGGCGGCGGCGGCGGCGGCGGCGGCGGCGGCGGCGGCGGCGGCGGCGGCGGCGGCGGCGGCGGCGGCGGCGGCGAATAAGTGATGCGCTGCGCGGGCGCCGGCGCTGGTCATGAATTAGTGGTCGCGCCACGCGGCCCCGCGCCGGCCGCCCCGCCCGCCCGCCCGCTCGCTCGCTCGCCCGCTCGCTCGCTCGCCCGCTCGCTCGCCCGCTCGCTCGCTCGCCCGCTCGCTCGCTCGCCCGCTCGCTCGCTCGCTCGCCCGCCCGCTCGCTCGCAGGAGGGCATCGATGCGAGCGCGGCGCCAGGGGCCCAAGCACAGAGAGGGGCGCGATTCTTCCGCCATTTTATCTCCAGTTGAAGGATTCACTGGTAATTTGTATTCACTGGTAATTCACTGGTAATGTGGCTCCGGGCGCGACCGCTCAATACCTGCCGGCAAAAACTTCACTTTTCTGGAATGCTGGGTTAAAGGTCGTATGTGGTCTGAGTCAGGCATGTTGGCAAACGTGAACATCAAGCGCACTTTTTCTTCGTTTCTAATTTCGCCACCAGTCACCACGGGTGCACAAAGATAGTGATAATGGAGGAGCGTAGTCGTGTGTCGCTAAATTTGCATTTTGAGAATTACATTTTTGCCGGCAGGTATTTAACAATGGCCCTTGGTCCTTCAAGTGCAGTAAATGGGAGGTGAGAGGCTCTTCCTCCGCTGGTTGGTTAGATCCGGCGCAGGCCTACACGTCGGCCTGCTGGGTTTTGCGCATCGCGGCGTCTCCCACCAGCTGCATCACCCCAGCGGGGAGAGCTCGAAGCAACCGAGTGGTGTGTTAGGGAAAGCTACCGTTCAGAGCCGCTCGAATTCTCCTCTAGACGTCGGCTGCTCAGATCCGATCGCCGTCGGCATGCGCCCCTTGGACCTCCCGGTCGGAGGCACCGCAGCGACGTCAGTTGATGCTCTGAGCGACATCAGCCGGTTATAACGACATAGTTCAACTGTCCGGTATTGTGGGTGAGTTGAGCACTACCAATCTTCCAAATACCAATGATAACACATTCGAAGCTCTCCATAATGTCTTCCATTGAACTCCTGAGCACTGCCTGGCGGTGCTATCGGGTGAAAGGCTGTGAATGGTGGCGGTCGCGCTGCTCTCTGTTTCCAGGGACTCCTAGACGCCGCTTCAGAAGGCCAACGTAGGCGGAGGTCGCGGGGAAGCCGAAATGTAGGTCAGCTGACGTAAGGTTTTCTCGTCCCATATACCGGATTGTGTCAATACATGATAATCCTAAATAGCCTTAGTACACCCGAACGACTCTTCGCAGGGTGTCCGTTAACATCGGTTCTCGGGCGAAGATCTATTTAGTTTGGTTTTGTTTGTCTGACGTTGGCCAATCGAAATTTTAGTAAAAGTCCACTATGACCTCCGACTTAAGTGACATTCGGAGACAATTTTGTGTACTTTGACGACACATCTTCGGCTGGTATTTCTGGGTGAGAATTTTTTATTCATGCTTCGCAAGATTGCAATAAAAATACATTTTAAACACACTACAGTTTATCGGTTTCTCCATTTTCGAAAAAGTCACCTACTTGTTTAATTTTATGTTGCATTTCAAAATTAAATTTAGTTATCGTCAAACTGACGAATCTATTCGTAACGATTCATGTAAATGGCGGAAATAGAGTGTAGCAGTTCACAGCGTTTCACAATGTACTCGCAGATGCAGTGAAACCATAAAAACTCATTATTTTTCTAAAAGTCTTACAAAATATTTTAGACTGTGTCGATTAAGAGATCGTTTCGCTTGTCGAGAGAAATTAAATGAGCACATTGATCACTTTCGTAGGTGCACTAAGGCACTCAATATGTTTTCATTGCTTAAAAAACAAAACAAAAATACTTTTCTTGGAGAATTTTTCTTGGATGGATCCGTAAGAAATTGATCAGTTCCCAACAAAACCCGAATTGGCGGGTTTAAATACGGTTCTGGATGTTGAAGTTCGATAAATTCTCAAAATCACACTTGTGGGGAAGGGAAAAAAACTAACAAAATAGAAGATGTCCGGTAAAATTATTCTCGAAATATATTTTATGACATGTATTCAGTTTCAGAGATGTGACACTTGCTTTTTATGTGCAATTATTCTATCCTTAATGATGATTTGGTAAATATGGTGGTTTATACTTGGGCACCACGCCCCAAACCACAATGCGACAGCCTCCGGTCCCTGAATGAGATTCGCCGTGGCCTCCGTCAGCCGCTTGTAACAAAGTCGCTGGCGGCTGGCTGCTCGCGCAGCAGCCTCCAGAGGGGGGCGGCGCCGGGCGGCGGCGGCGCGTGCGGGGCCGCTCGGGGCTTCGCAGTCGAGTGCGCAAAAGGCGAGCGGCGCGCGCTGCCGCTTATCGCCGCAGGTGTCGCGTGTCGTGCGCGCACGCGTGCGCTGCCGCCCGCCGCCTCCGCCGCCGCCTAATTAATTTCTCGAATGGCGCTGCCGCTTGCCCGCCGGCGGCGGTGCGGGGGGCGGCGCTGGGGGCGGGGGGGGCGGGGGGCGGGGCGGCTCCCGTGGGACAGAGGGCGCGCGTGTGCCGCTCGCCCCCCCCCGCCTGCTGCTGCTTTTCTGGCACCGTCCAACTCATTCGTCCTCGCTCCCTCGCCTCCCCAACTCTAGCCACCCTCTCCCAGATGGAGAAGCGACGTCGATGGCGATGTTTTCAAAATATCCACATTTTCACCCGGAGAAGTGGTTCAAGGCGTCAACTCATGTCATTGCAGTACCTCTGACCGGGAGGTCATGGGTTGCACTTCCGACGGTGGCAGGATTTTAGACACTAGCATATCAGTTAGTTCGAGTTCAGTCGCTGTCTGGAGGACAATTCTAGCAGCCGGCTGCTCGGATCGGTAGTTTGCCGTTGTTTCTCCGATCAACACCAGGTGAATGACGGAACTGAACCATACCAAACGGGCTACGGATCGCGCGCAATCTTTCCTTCCTTTTCCTTGTCCTATCCTCACTTCTTACTTACACACACTAACATTAACATACACTACACTACCACACATGCCACATGCCGTGAGACCAGTCTGGAAGTTAGAGCTTGTGTCGGGTGGGGGGGGTGCCCCGCTGATGGGAGATTCCTAGTTGAGGAAATCGTTGCTAGTCAACGGTAGGTCGGCGCCGGATCTCGCCATCCAGCGGGGAAGACTACTGGCATCTCTCAAGGAGAAGCATGCACTACACTTACAGGACTAATCGCCTTAGAGTTGGCGCGCCCGGAATCACTAACAGTCACTTAATCACATTGATTTGTTGAAGCTGATGATTTTTAACAACCATGTTCTATATCGATGTTTTTTCGTTTTCGGTGTTTTGTTTCGAATTGAGAAAGATTCATTATCACAATTTGTAGGAGTTCAAATATGAAGTAGCTTACAATATCACTTTCACTTCACGTGTTGAAATGAAGCGAACGGTGTTTGTACTACTTTCTTTGAGCAAACTGTTTCACCCGAGAGATGACCCCGATGATCAGATTTTTCCTCCGCCCATCGTCGCATTTCTCACGAAGGATGCGACAACAACGTCGATTTTTCATCGTTCGAAAACACGTACAATGGTATCGCTAATTACTCGTATTTCTTAATATTTTAACTTTTACATTTTAATTACGGAACTTCTTTTTTATTTACAAAGAAAGCATGAAAAACGTGAAAACTTCGAGATTATATCATCGATGTTAAACAAACATCGGCTTCAATCCATCGTTGTTTTGTCAGTTAAATCTTAATTATAAATAAGTAAAAGCAACTGCCAAATTAATTTCTTCCCTTCGTGAACATAAATGTTAGAAGTATCTAAACCACGTTTAAAACATTCATGGTTTTGGGGCGATGTATTATGAATTCGATGTTTTAATTTTGAATTATTACGAGTTTAAAACATTTATTATTGTCGATGTTTTATTGTCAATGTCGCATACCAGGTTCCAACTGTTATCCTGTCCCGATTCAATAAACTCATCCGTTCACAAAACGCAGTTACTAGCACCCACACACCATTCTCCTTCATAACTTTCTAGTTTGTTTATGTTAATACTCGGGATAGGTTCTTTAAAACAGAAGTTAGTACGTAATAACATACTATCATGAGAAGGTATGTGTGTTTTTGTACGTGCGTGCAGGTATCTGTATTTCTATTTCACGTGCATGCACCCACCGGTAGCTACAGACGCCGCCTTCCTTGGTCTGGCCTAATATTTCTCGAGATGCAACCACCGCGCAAGTTGCCAGTCTCCCCACACACGATGTCGTGGTGGCTCGGTTTCCCATGTCGGTCACTGAACTTTGGCAAACGTAGCTGAGCTGCCCCTTCGCCTCTCGTCATAAAGACAGGAAGCCACGCTCACTACGACAGCGCTGACACTGTCGCTCGCTAGCGAACCTGGTCTTCTGCCCGCTCACACAACTTGACAGAAGATGAACCTTTTTACTTTCTTGCCTTACGAATACTTACTAAGAAGAGACAGTTATGTTATCGTGCGCTAGAAAACGGTGGATTTTCGCCAGAAAAACTCTCATTGTCGGGCTCTAGGAATGAAAAAGTGGATAAGTGGAAAAGTGGTTTTGTTTGTTTTCGTGATGTGTTAATTTAAAAGATTTAGTAAAACCTAGATCTGTTTCTCTAGCTTGGACACATGGGGAGGTCAAGGAATCACTATTCCAAATACAATTACGTTCGTGAATTTCAAAAATTCGACTAATGTGATGGGTAGTGAACCATGAATTTTCATTTGGTACAGATAGTGAGTCCTGTATGGCATCCAAAAAGTGTGGATTCGGGGTTACCTCTCCATTCAATATTGAGCAGGAATGCATGCGTGATTTGACACCGATTGAGTGAGCAGCACAATTCATTTGACAGATCATTCACGAAGAGCAACTCTCTTCTTGACGCGAAGAGCAGCATCCCGTCCCAGGGCAGAGCTCGTCCCCCTGCCTTCCTCGATCCTCGGTGACTGTCGGCCGCCGCCCGCGCGTCTAATGAGCGCTCCGCGGCTGACGCCCGCGGAGGGGCGGGCGGCTGATTAGGCCGCGTGCCCGACAAACGATGTGCACCGCCGCTGCGGGGCTGCAGCGGGGCCGGGCCACGGGGCGTGGACTGTGGATGCGCGAGGGGGCGTCTCCCGCGCGGTGGGGCAGGCAGACTGATTGGCGAAATTGGCACCCAGCGCGCACTACGATGGCGATACACGGACTCGATTGATTGATGGGTGATTCCGCACACGTCAACTGCTAGGGACATTTGTGCCGTTAGTGTTGTGAATGTTATATCCCGACAGATGGCTGTAATTCATTTCCCCGCTGGATGATGAGATCCGGCACAGAACTACACGTCGGTTCGCCGGATCAGGACTGGTGTCCTGACGTATGTGGCATTGCAGTGCAGAGTCAGATTACGCGTGTACAGGGAGAGGATAGGACGAGGAACTGGAAGCAAAGATCGCGCTCGATCTGTGACCCATTCGTCAGGGTAGTCTTACGGCATTCGTCTGGCTTTGATCGAAGAAAATACGCAAAACTACCGATCAGAGCAACTGGCCTCTTGAACTCTCCTTCAGACTGCGGCTGGTTTCGACCGAGGTATAGAGCTAGGGTCGAAATCCGCTATCGCCGGGTTTTGAACTCTAGGACCTTCCGGTCGGAGGCACTGCAGAGCCAGCGGCCATGTTGGATCGGTATACACAGACCACAAACGCACCCGGTATAAACAGACTACGAATGGCGTTCTTGTATTTAACACCTGAGGACGAACAGTAGTGCTGTGGTCAAACAGTCGGGTCCAAAGTCTGGGAACCAGTTTCCAATATCCAAAGCCTGATACTGCAACTAGACAAATATTTGTATTACGTAAATCATACATTTTTCTCATATCATACTGATACACTTTCAAACGCTTCCGAAATATTCTGCAGTGGGAATGGGATTCTGATGACCAGGAGTAAATAACCTCATCGAAAGATTTCTTACATAAAAACAATTGAAAACTTTTGGCCACTGGCATGCTATGCCACATTTCTGATGAAATTGAAATATTAGTGTATTTCGACGCCCCATAGATGTACATATCTAGATGTTGGATTTTTATTTTAAATATTTGCCGCAAGATGGCAGTGTAATCCATAAATTAATATTCTTTATCTGAAAGTGTAGAATGCAATGCCTAAACCTCTACTGTCCGTTTTCTCAAAACGTACGTATTGCGGCATGGCCTGCTATGGCCCCGAGGTCTTCAATTGTCCGTCCCCAGCGCTCATTTAAAGGCAGACGCAGCGCGCAGCGGAAGAGCGGCAAACGAAGGCAGACGGCGAAGTCAAAGTGGCGCGGGTGGGGGCCGCGGGGGGGGGGGCGCACCGCCGAGGGCGCCCGCCGCCCGTCGAGAGGGTACTTAGCCGCCGCCGCCGCCGCCGCGGGGGTGTTTGACGAGCCCCACGCCACTTTGCGGCCCCCGTCCATTACAGCCCCGCCGCCGCCCCCGCCGCCCTCCTCGAGAGCGGGCTTACCGCGCCCCCGCGCCGCGCCGCCCGAGAGACGGCGCTGCGATTCGCGGAGGGGAGAGGCGCTCGCCGGGGCAGCTCTAATGGGCGCGGGCACCGGCCTTTTTCTGCTGCATTCGTTGGTTAGTGTTTTCATCTGCAACGCTCATTAGTACCGTAAGTGCAAAGCATTTTTTATCGCGTGATCTTCCCCCGCTGGATGGCGAGATCCGGCGCTGCCCCACACGTTGGCTTGCGGGGGTTTCCCTAACCAGGTATCTCCCACCAGCGCGCCGCCGCCGCCGCCGCCACCCAAGCTGTGACAAGCTCTAAGCTCCCGGCTGGTCTCCCGACATGTGTGGTAGTGTAGTGTGTATCTAGGAGGTGAGAGGTGGGACGAGGAAGAGGAAGGAAAGATGGCGCTTAACCTCTGGTTCGTTTGTCAGGGAACTGATCCGGCATTCGCTTAGTGCTGACCGGAGAAACTGCGGAACACTACCGATGAGCGCCGCCGGCCGCTAGAATTGTTCTCCGCGTAGGTTGAATTCGGCACAGCTATCTCGCCCGGTCAGAGGCACAGCAGTCACATCAATATGATGCCCTGAGCTACCTCAGACGCTGTTTCCTGCTTGGAAACGTTCGTCCCAACTGTTACGGTTCATCATTATTGCCTTTATTATTAAAAATTTTATACAGTTTCACATTCATTTTGACAAAATCATTATGCAGGGGTGAAGGATCAATAGTCTCTACTTAAGAATCACGAAATTCTTACTAAAAGGTATAACAAACCGCTTTCTCCTGCTGTAGAGCCGTTGCTACATTTCTGGATTCGGATCCCAAAGACCTCGGATTCCCATAGGTACTTCAGAGGGTTGTGACAGGAGTGTCCTCTTTTGTATTGAATACTCTCCAAACAATGTTGAAGGTGCTTACCGCACCCCAATTACGATCGAAGAGTTTAGCTGCCATTTGACAGTGCCGTTTCGGCGTGAGGAAAGGTGGGGGACATTTGTAAAGTAACTCAGGTCGCGAAATATAAACCGAAGGGGCACGAGTCGTTTTCTTATCCAAGTACGTTTTGACCCAAAAGAGAGCATTTTAGCATTGCTATGTTCGCTTTGAAAACTTGTTACACTTGAAAGATATATTGGAAAAGTGCATATGTTAACATGTTTAAAATTACTAAAACGTCGGCTTAAAATTAATTTTTTTTAGCAAGAACCTAGACGTTCCAGAGTTACCTAAACGCAAGATGTGAACGATGCCTAGGCGTGCGATCCTTCGCATTACCAGTGCTGAAGACTAACATCAAGCCCTAGACTTCTCTCCGCAAATCGTATAGTGAGGATGCGTGACGTTGCGACTTGAAGCAAAATTAAGTCACAAAAAAATAGGTCATTCAAAGGTACTTAATAATTCGAAAGAATACAAGATAAGCGAGTTACAATTTCGTCTTCCTTTCTTTTCCGATCCTCTCCTTATAATATGAACGTATAATACCCTGACAGTGTAATGAACCCCCTAATAACACAGTGCGCTACGAAGTGTCTCCGCAGTAGCATCAGTGGCTGATGAGAGCGCCAGTAAGATAAAACATGTTGGAAGCACGAATTGCAGATCGTAACAGATGAAAACGTAAATTGCGCACAGTCACGTGGTGGAAGTGTTGTGCCTTTCACTGCTTTCCCAGTGATCTAATTGCTGTGAACATAAATTCAATTTTTAACACGAGACCCTGATTTTGCTCAGTGCTGAGAGCCTTTCCTCGCGCACGTTATAATGAATTGTTCAACTAAATATTTCTGAGATACTATGCTATGTCATTTCTCTCACCATATTCAACAATTTGGTGAAAACCGCCTCCCTATACCTCAAAGTTCGAGGCTGAAGGAGTTTTGAAGATATTTAATGAAGTCAACTTAAGCGGTTCACCCTACACAACAAAGATGACAGAACAGCAAAAATTCTAATTTAAATTATATACAAAGTCATAGAACCTACAATATCATCAATATTAATGCATTATTTTTACCTAGTATAGCCTGCAACAGCGCAAAATGTTCAACTATTTGCCGAAATTTTGAAAATAATTTTAAAATAATTAGATTAAAAATGTAATGAAAAGAATGAACTCTACTGATCAGATTGCTTTCTATAGACAATGGCATAACAATCAGATACAGATCATAAAATGATCAAGTCAGAGGTTCCCAATCTTTTTAGCTGATGCCTACCTTTGCGCTCTTTAATTAGGACACGTCCCCGCATCCTACGACAAATGTGTAAGAGTGAAAAATTTCTTCTTTGTCTTTGGGGTTCGTAATTCTAACTCCAAGAATATTTTAAAATATTTTCACATCACAGACAGTAACTCTTTATTTGCTGACAGAACAACATTATTAACCTAAATTACTGAATAGCTTTACAAAGCCCTCGTTACTAAGGAGTCTCCCTTAATATTGGGAGCTAAAAGTTCACGTTACATTATTTAGTTCTATTTATCAATAATAGGTTTGCACTGTCTTTTTCAAAGTTTTCTTAGTATGTGATTACAATTGCGATGCACACCTCAGAATATTTTCAACACCCAATTATACTCATTTTTTGATATCGTATAAGTAAGCATATAAAACGAAGTTCCATATAAATTCCTAGCTAAAACCACTCCACCTATCTAGCAGCTTCCGTAACAAGTTGTGGATACCCAGAGAAACAGCTTGACAAATACACTATTCTTTATCAGTAAAACTTGAGAATTCTGCATTTTCTCGAAAATCCCATTTAACGTCGACTGTATTGCATTGATAATTTAATTTATTAATATTTTCTTCTTTCATTCAATTTTCTGTTCATATGTATATCATTACAGGCAACTTTGATATGTTTTCAGCCACTAATATAGTAGTAAAAACGTCTGTATAGTCCACCAATGAAACTTATTTAATTATAACTCAATTATGAATTCGAAATACATTTATTGACAGCGTCAGAAGATATCTGAAGTGTCAAAGACAGCCATTTATTGATAGCTAAATGAGAATGAAGTGAAAACAAGATTCGAAAGTTGGTTTCGGTAGAGAAAGATAAAACTTTGCAAATACTCTGTACCTAACACACCATTAGATATAATTTTAACCAATTAAACTTGCCTGAATATCAAAGTTCAATTAAATTTCTAACAAATTGGTTTTATTTAATTTTGACCAATTTCTAAACAAAAAAATAAATCAGTGTAAAATAAAATAATCATTATTTAATGCTGAGTTCAACATTTGAAATTGTTATTAAATGAAAAATTCGAAACTTTTGTTTCCCAAATTTACTAGTTACACCTACTTCGTAGTAGATTAACATAAGTATTATATACACAAACATTTTGCAACGCATTTCAACTATCTCTTAACACTTGAACAAACTCACAAGCTTTCGACGCTCTTCCCAAGAGAAAAGACCCCTAGGCAAAATTCAAATCTCAATGTCTGCGCCCCCCTCGAATTTCCAATTACTTGTGACGACATTTCCCTGTCAAAGTTTCTGTCGTTTCCACTCCACACCTCACCTGACTTTAGTCACTTAAAATGCAAGAAGGGAAAGAGACTGTATTCTGACAAGGGTTCCTCTGCTTGTCCGAAAGTACGGAAAACTGCGTAGGGGGAAGAGGAGAACGGAAGGGATTAACCAGTTGGGAGGAAAACTTTGCAATTACCGTTTGCGTTGAATATTCAACGCAGTCAAAGTACTCTGCAATAAAACTTCTCTCTTTTCGCTCGGGCGCAATACTCCAGCGCGGCGCAGAGCAGCGCGGAGCGGCGCGAGGCGGGGAGGGACGACGCGGCGTGGGGCGACGCCGAGTGCTGGCGGGTGGAGTGGGACAAGACGGAACGGGACAAGACGAAACGGGACAACGGGACACGACGGTGGAGGACGGGACGGGTAGTGCCAAGAGGCGCAGCGCGGAATGGGAAGGCAAGGGGATGGTGAGGGTCGCCATTGGACGGTGTGGGACGGCTTGGGACGGTGAAGGATGGTGTGGGACTGTGTGGGACGACGCGCCGTCGGCGTGGGACAACATCGAACGGCGTAAGAGCGCGTGGGGTGACGTGAGGAGAGATGGGGCGAGATGGGGGGCGAAAGGAGGCGAGACAGAGGAGGGAAGCGTCAGGAGGTCGGAGGCGGAGAGGACAGAGCGAGGCGGGGCGAGAAGGCGAGAGGACGGCTTGGAACGGGGCAAGGGCTAAGGGACGGGACGGCGCTGCGGCGCGGGGCGGGGCGAGCGGAGCGGATCGAAGGGGTGGGTGGCGCCGTCGCCTGGGCAATCCTCCGCTCCGCTCCGCTCCGCTCCCTTCGGCTCCAAGGCCTTTTCAGCCTTTTTGGAGCGCTGGCGGTCGTCAACTCCTCGAGGCGACTGCTAAACTAATGGACGGTTCCAGGATCACGGAAAACTCTCGGAAGAAGACACTGAAGGTCTTTAACTTTCCCATTTATATGATTATTATTATTATTATTATTACTAGTATTATCATTAATTTTACGCTGAACTACGCAGCTTTTGGCTGGTTAATACTGCCCTAATTTCGGGTCCTATTCAAAGAATTCGAGAGATACCTAGCCAGGACATGAGCGGTGCCTAGCTGCGATCTTTTGATGTTGGTGCGCGAGTCTCGCAGTGAGGCGTATCGAGGCAACTCAGGCGTTTCGGCACGTGTCGTGGCTGCGGAAATCCCTTTTCCCTAATCTCTTTTGCTTATTTCACTTTTAAGGTGAATAGTCGTAAAGGTGGTAATATGAGCCATGTATGCAGTGTGTTTCAAATATAGGCGCATAATTTCGAGTATGTATTCCCCATATGTAGACTATCAAAATTGTTCATTACAACATGTATTCGGAAATGCTTCATTTCCGAGTGGCCAGTGAAAGGAGATTGCCTGGGAATCGGGTGTGAGGATCATCTGTCCGTAGTATGCAATGGGGCGATTCCCCATTTCCAGCTTCCGTAAAGGGGTCCACATTCCCTCGGACTATAATACAGTATCACCTGTTCTTGTTAGCGTTTCTCCTTTTTATCCGTTGCCGGAAGACTGTCACTGACCCCCAATTTAGCTCGGCCAATTGTATCGCGTCGCCTGTCCTCACCTCTGCGGACTTGACTCCGTATCCGGCCCAACTTTCGCTAACTTTCGTTCGAACGAACGTCGTTATTTTGTCTATGTGTATACTTGCCCTGAACAGAACCTTTTCCGGAAATTCAGAACATCAGAAATTTAACAAATTAAAGCATCTCAAATGCGCAATGAAGACTTCAAACAGCACAGCAGACGGAGACTTGCTTATTGATGCAGTTGTCTTTCGGTCATCGATCAGCGAGATGTCTCTTGTACGATAGATTTGATTCGTTTGTGAATGACAAGGAGTCGATTTGTGTAAATTGAATTGACGATCTTGCACTGGCACATGACGAGTAGCGTCGTCGTCGCCGTGGCTGGCGTCCTCCCCCGCCCCCTGGCAACCGCGACGCACGTGGCCGCGACCGCACCGCGCTCCTGCCCTCCGCCGCCGCCCCTGCAATTTAATCCGCAAGAGGGGCCCCACAAAGGGCGCGCACGCCGCGCCCCTCGCCCGCTGCGCCGCCGCCCTCGACCGCGCGCTCGCCGGCTTAAAATACTGCATCAAATCCGCGCCGGAAAGATAATAAACGCGGGCCGCCCCCTGTCGAAGGGTTGACGGCTGCCGCCCCCAGAGTGCGCGTGGGGCGCGGGGTGGGGGAGGGGGAGGTTCCGGTCAATTTCTGGGCGCCGCTGATATAGCGGCGAAGCGCGGAGAAGGTGGGCGCCGGCCGACCAGGCGGAAACCTCGTTCCAAGACCGCGCGGAGAGGGGAAGACACTGCAGACACAGAGCCGGGAACTTCGCTCTGCACACGGACCGCCCAAAGCAGCGGCCGAGGGGCGCTGCCAAGGACAGAGACGGAGCAATACTGGCTCACTTTTGTGAAGACTAGCCCGGCAACGGATGCGTTGGGTCTGTGAGACCCATCACGTAACAAAACGTCAGCCACTCACATGCGGGTATTACCAGAAGCCTGTCCGTCTCTCTACCTTTCTTTTAGTTGCAAATGAACGTTCAGGTTGGTAGTTATTGCCTTATGGGTTGTATACGTGATTATAAGCGTAATTTGTTTCTTGCTTGAGTCTCTCAGACTCAACCCATCCGTTCGTGTAACTGTAGTCAAGTAGGCACATATTAGTATTATTAGAATTATTTATTATTGCCATATAAATAATTATGTTATTTTTGTGTAGTATTACGTGTAACTAAATTCAAATTGAACTGTAATGTCAGAAATGACTCCAAATTTCCAGTGGAATGACTAGGGTGGTATTAGGGGGTCCTCTTTGTCTCCTTAAATTTACCAACTATTTTTTGATACTAAAAATGCATAATATATAAACCAAAATGTTTTCTTTATATCAAACTAACATAATGAAGTCCCCTAACAATGATCTAAACAAATGAATTCTTGTTTTTTAACCGGGTCTCTCAGACCTAGCCCATCCGTTCGTGATACATTTTTGCACCATTCATTGCCGAGTTAAGTTTGCTGAGAGAATGGCAACATTTGTCCAATGTAAGGTGCGTCTATCAAATTGATTTCTTAGTTATTGAAAAAGAAAATACCTTTGTCTTTTTGCCAACTACTAGGATAAAAGCCTAATTAGAGATCTTAGGAAAATGTTTGTTTTCTTAAAATTATCGCACTTCAGTGTTAAATTCATGAAACCTCATGGGCGATCGGCATAACTATTTCTGAATAGATCCCTACATTCAAAAGGACCAATTTTTAAAGTTTTTCAGTATTTACAAATTTGTTTCCATATCCCAATTTTCATTAAGTGGTGACTTCTTGAAAATTGCAAAATTGTTATAATGGTCAGGTACTTGATTCAGTAATGGCCACTCCATATTCCACCTCCCGAACATGTATGAGACACTTTAAGGACAAAGACGTGAGTTCATGTTACATTAATGAAATGAAAATATTAATAAGATGTTTTCAACTTTTTCTTCAGTACAAAAGAAGAGAAAAATATGTATCATTGTTCCACGCCTCATCATTAGGTGTGATCTCTGCTTTGCAAGTTTCAAGCAAATAGAGGCCTCCAATTCTTATTATACAAATTTAGTGCTTAAACTGGCCACTAGGGGGTGTCGTTACTCTAATTACCGGATAATACATGCGAGAAGATACATGTCGATATTCAATAAAACGTTCTCCTTTTTTGTTGGCTTCATGTGCAGGTGATTGTCGGCACCATCCCTTCCAGGTTGTTCTCAGGAACACATGCCGGACGCCCTTCGAATTCCAACAGAGATCGCGATTTCCGCGCGGCACAGCAGACCCGAGAGGGGAAGGCGAACGCGGGAGATGTAGCCCTGACGTGCTCCGAGCGTTCGTCAAGCCAATCAACCTCCGGCTCCTTCGGCAGACGTGGCCTGGGCAAACTAACCCCGTCCTCATCTGTCATTGTACGAAGAAGTCCACCTTGAACGACGAAACGTAATCACAATTTTTCCAAAAGAAATAGAAAATTATTTACATGACATAAATTGTTTTATTAGCCGAGCAGTAAATATGTATTGGTGCGCTCCGCATTGCTTCGCATCGCACTTGAGCTCATTTTGTAGCATTCTTTAACGTCTATTGATCTTTTCTAAAAACAAATACCGTAATCTTAGAGCACTGAGCGTGGTTACCGTAAGCAAAAGACTCATCCTGTGCCCTGAAGTAAAAGTTCTTAAAAAATAAATAAATAAATAGTATTTTATTACTCAAGGAATCTGAAAGAGGCTTTCATTGCGGGTATAAAAATTTAATGGAAGAGTCGATTAAATACATGAGCGAATAAAATTACTTAGGTTCTGCCCTAATATGATATTAAATTTAATGTCCATGTTAGAATCATTATAAATACAAATATCTTTAACAGTTTTTAGAGTAGTGATATGTAAATGATGTTTGACTCCATAGAACACGGTTAACATTACATGCTAGATAAATAAAAAACCATGGAGGGTATTTACTGAGCAAATAGAAACGAAAGTTCGTTCAAATGGAAATAGTTACATATGAATGGAAACATTTACTAAATAAAACTTCTGTGAGGTAAAAAAGTAAATGGATACTAGTGTTTTAGTGAAACTGTCCAAAGCCCTCGAAAAAACTTACAGGTAGATCGTAAATGGGAAGGGAGGAAGGGTTTTCAATAAACTACGGATGTTGTAAATAGAAAAAAAAAATGTCATTAAAATAACAATGTTAATTTTAATAATCTTTTTTACTCTAAACATAACACCAATAAATAATATTCTATTGTTTTTCGGGATAATCTCTCATATGTTCCGCACATGGCTACTTAAGAATTTCTTATATCTAAACATTAATAATAATTTCATTAAATTTAAACTTGTATTTATTTTCTACAAACTGCCATACCAATTAACCGCTAAATTTGCTAAATTTTGATATGCTAAATTATTATTCATATCAAATTAAATAAAAATAAATTTTTTTGATGCATAATCAAAAGGAGATCGCCATATTTTTAAGTATAACTACCACCGAGTTATGCCGAATTGCAGTGTTAGTAAATCAAACTACATTTAGTAAAACTGAAAGTTCACTGAAACGGAATTGAAATCAAACTACATAGGAACTCCTGGATTTTATGTCCTACGTGGCCGGTATATGATGATGTGACATTATCACGTATTGGCGAAATCAGTAGCATTAGAGCAATCACAACACTCGTTTATGGAAAGTGTACGAGACCAGAAGAGTTTGGAGAATTTGGAATTTCGGATAATTCTGAATGAACGGTACTTTCAGGTTTACTCTACATCAAAATTATGTTTGTTAAGATACTTACTTTATATTTAAACACAAGAATGCTTATGTTTGAACCGGTTGAGGTGGCTCAGAGCTGATGTCCCTGCAGCGCCTCTGGCCGGGAGGTCCTAGGGTTTCAGTTCCGACGGAGACAGAATTTTCGACACTAGCGAAAGAGCTGACTGGACGAGAATTCTAGCGGCCGGCTGCTCTGAACGGCAGCTTTCCGTGGTTTCTCCGACCACCACCAGGCGAATGCCGGAGCAGTACCCTAACAAACGGGCCACGGACCGCGCGCGATCTTTCCTTCCTCTTCCTTGTCCTATCCTCTCCTCACATACACTTAACACACACTACACTACCACACATGTCCGGAGCTTAGAGCTTGTCACGGCTGAGGCAGAGCCTCGCTGGAATTTTCCACATTAAACAATACCCACTCCCTTGGCAATTTCTTACAACTTTGGAGATTTTATTTCAACGATGATAAATAAATCCTTTTTCTAAGGAATTCAAAATGCGCTCTTTCAAATCAGATTTTAATAATTTCATTAAAGTATTTTTCTGCAAAATTGAGTTGAATGTACACTATCTTGGGGTCTTTATAGTAAGAATTAATTTTTACAGTAATGGTAAGAGCTACTAAAGTGAAATCATGCATTCAAAAACAATGTTTAAGTTGAAGTATTTTGCGCTAAATTTCAATTTGCTTATATGAATATTGAGGAAATTATACAACATTAATGTGGTTTGAAAAAGTGAACAAACTATTTAAATACATTTTTCTGAAAATCACCAACTTAAGTCTTTCTTTGTGAAGTATTGGTAAGAGCTAAAAGATTGAGAAAAGTTCACATTTAAGCGCAATTTTATGTTGATGTATTTTACGCTGTTTCTGTTTTATATGAATATTTTGAAAGCTATTGACCGTTCAAACTATAATTGAACATTTTTTTCGTCGCGTTTTCTGCGATTTACCCGCTGTATATTAATTAGTTTCATTGAATGGAGGGAAAAATAATAAAAGTAAGCTCTTTTGGCTTGTTTAGAAATAAGGAAGAAAATATTGTATTTCAAAATTGTTAAAATCGTTCTATAATTGGACTGTCCATAGGCTAATAAGAACTGGTATATCTCTATTTCAGCCATGAAGATAAAACTCCACAGAAGTTCTTTTGCGATCTGTGAGACTAGTACAAAAATCCATGAAAATCCATAATGATCGTGCCGCAAAATATACCAATGCGAACATGAGTGGAGTTGACCCAAGTCTGTATTCGTATTGCAAGTTCATATCATTGGTACAGGAAACGGAAATTAATATTGCTAAATTATTGGCAATGATTGTCAACCGACTTCTACAAAAGAGCATCGTGAGCTAGGTGTCCAGTAACAGTCAACTCTGAGCCATTTGCACATCCCTGACTTTGAAGTCTCCTACCAGTTTCCCCGGACGCAGTGCCCGCGGTAGTTCCCTTGCCCAGTGTCTGACGTGCCCCTGCCGGGACCGAACCCGCGACGTCCCACGCTCGACCAAAGGGCGCTGCTAATGCGTCGTTACCGGTGTTTGCACAGTTCCCGGCCGCATTGATGCGGCAACTTTACAATTTCTACATTTCGTCATTCTTAATTTCCTGCTAATGTTTGCGGCTGATTTCTTAGAAACGAACCTTCTGGGAAACGTGAGCCTGTGAAAGGGATTCAAGTTCTATGAATTTTTTAATTTCTCCCTTTTTCTTTGGAGGAGAGTTCTTTGGACTTTTCACGAAATAACAAATTTAGGTAAAGGTTAAGTTACACAAAAAATATTTAAAAAATCAGAAAATATGGAGTAAAAACGATAAAAAATTAGAAAATTAAGATAAAACAAATTGTAGATGAATGTGCCGATACACCTTGCACTTATTACAAATAAAACAATTATTCCATAAGAAAAGTATGCAGGCTTTCACTGAAAACCAACGTAGCCTCCCACAGACCCAGTATTGCCATAGAAAACATTGTTGACACACATTCATGTAAAAGTTGTGAATGGACACAATTACTCAACATAAATATTTTAAACTTCTTAAGTTAAGGTACAAAAATTACTGCGTTTGTGTCAAGAATTTTGGTGTTCTTTTTCTATGGCGCCAGAGCACATTTCAAGCGGAACAGTTTTCAATATTTGGCATGCAATCAAGAATAAAGAAGAAAATTTAAATTGCTCTGCCACATATTGAAAGCAAGCAAGGGGAACAGGTAAGAGGGAAAAAAACAACAAGTACTCTGTTATACAAATATATTGAGATGTTCACATTTCGTTCTATAATACATATGTCAATAATAACACAAGAAATCTTCTCCCGAACGGGATGACGTCGGCCTCGGCCGAAGTCATGAAGAAACGACCTGGGTGCAGCAAGACAGCAACTGTTGAATATTACGAGGGACACGGAGGACATATCGCCGACAGGCCAAAGGGGGACGCGAGTACGAGATATTAGAAATAAAACATCGCAAGCACTACCATTATTGAAATCCAACTGTAATGGAGAATCTGGAGCGTGAGAACAGAATTTAACACTGAAGGGAGAACCACAACCAGCCTAAAACATACACAAGAGCAAGCTTCGACTCGTGGGATTGACTTATCGTATAAAGAGTTAGCGCTAACAGTTAGTATGATAAAATAAGCCAAGTCTCCAATTTTCCTTGCTTTGTACATCTAAGAAAAGCTAAGAACGTCGCTCGCTCTTCTTTCGTTCTGCAGGACGGATCCTATTCGCAGAATCCGCCGCACACTTCGCGTTCAGGGTTCGCCAGACTCGCTCGCCGCACTCTTCCGCAGCAGAACCTGCCGTCTGACAGATTCTACCCATCGATCCATGGATCAATCATCGTGACTATTAGGGAGCAAGCCATTTTCTCTGATGGTTGCTAAGTAACTGCGCTGTAAGCCAGCAAATTTCGCCTATCAAGAATCTTCGTCGCGTATTATCTACGCGGACAAACACGATTCGTCTTCATTTCGGATCTGTAAACGTCATTTGTATCACTAGCAATCTGAGGATGCTTTCATTGAGCCGGGGAGAGGTGCATTTGCAATTGCACTGGGAAGGCCGCCGCTGGGGCCGGAGACGTTGCCGGAAACAGTTACTTCGTTGCACTATCTTCGTTTCACACATAAAATAGCATTTGTTTTAAAACCTACAGTCTTAGGAGATGAACGGTAGCTAATCATTCCATCAAGTCTCTAGAAAACTTCGGATTGCCTTGAACATTTTAAAACGCTTCCTGCATTTCTTCCGTGAAACACACACCCAGAGATAAAGAAGAGAATTAATCGATAAACACTCCTAATGGCACAGACAAACAGGCAGACATCATCTACAGCCTTCTTCCGACATCCTTTGGCGGCCCTTGAAGCGAGCAGGTCGCAAGCGCGGGGAGCGGCGCTACGCTTCGGCGGCGGCGGCGGCGGCTGTGGCCGCGCCAGGCCCAGGCGCAGGCGCAGGCCCAGGCCCAGGCCCGGGCTCAGGCCGGGGCGTCGGGGCGCTGGGGGGCCGCGGCGCCCGCCGACAGCCAGCGTTACACCATCTGGTACTTGTCCGGCACGAACTGGTAGTCGAGGCTGCAGTCGCCGTGGCGCGCGTTGTTGAAGCCCTGGTGGTGCGAGCCCACGCCCATGCTGGAGTAGGGGCTCATCTGGTGGTTGAAGCCGTGCGCCACCATGTGGTTGTGCGGCGAGTAGTGCTGCGCCAGGGACGAGGCGCCGCCGCCGCCGCCGCCCCCGCCGCCGCCGCCCATCTGGTGGTGCGACACGGCGGAGGGCGGCGGCGGGAAGTAGTCGACGCCCATGTTGCCGTAGTAGGGGCTGTAGCTCTGCGAGTAGCAGTGCGGCGACGCGGGCGTGGAGGCGGGCGGCGCGCCCCAGCACAGCCCGTTGTAGGAGGAGGCGGCGGCGGCGGCGGCCGCGGCGGAGACGGGCCCGCCGCCGGCGGCGGAGGCGGCGGCGGAGGCGGCGTCGTGCGCGGCGTAGCCCACCGTGGAGCCCGGCGTGATGGGCGGGCTGGGCGTGGTGATGACGGACGACGGCCCGCTGCCCGAGCCGCCGGCGCCGGGGGCGGAGGGCGGGCCCGAGGGCGTGGCGGCGCTGCCGCCCAGGGGCGTGGCGGGCCCGCGCAGCGGCGGCGCCGCCGGGGGCGGGTGCGCGCCGCCCGCCGCCCCGTGCGCGAACGCGCCCAGCGCGCCCACGGGCGACGGCTCCTTCTTCAGCACCAGGGACGTGGGCGGCGACACGCTGCTGCCCGGCGCCGCGCCCGCCGCGCCCAGCCCCGTCGGCGGCGGGGGCGGGGGCGGGCTCTTCGACACCTTGATCTTGGCGGCGGCGCCCGCGCCGCCCGCAGCCCCCGCGCCGCCGCCCGCGCCGCCCCCGCGCGCCGCCTTGGCCCCTGCCGCGCCCACGCCCAGCGCCGCCTGGCTCTGCTGCTGCTGCTGTTGCTGCTGCTGCATCTGCTGCCGGCACTTTGCGCGCCGGTTCTTGAACCACACCTGCGACACAGTCACACCGCACATCAAACCTCTGAAAGGGCTCTAGCGTTGCAAAATAGGTGAGGAAATAACCGAGCAATACTTTCGATACCTGGGCACCGAGAGCATAAAAGACGTAACTAGTGAATTTACTTCGTAGAATAACAGACTTCGAAAGACAGGAAATGAGCTCCTGCGGTTTGGTTTGCAGCAGATAGCAACTTTGCTGCGCTCTCTGCAATCGCATAATGAAAAAACGTCCTGCAATTTAGATTTTTTTCTCAAAAAGTAAGACTACATTTTGAGAGAAACAGCCATTTGCAGATATACAAAAATGGAAATGCAGTAGCGGAATACTGAAGAATGCTAATACACAGTCTGCAGCTTACGTTTTGTTTATTTTTTTCTAAATACGGTTAAGACATCACTTCAAATAAAACTTTTTATGCTCATTTTATTTTCCTTTATACCATTTACAAAGGTTTTACAAAGGTAAGAACGAGAGAAACGTTTACAAAAATCATCCAATATATAATTTGGTTGTATAATATTTTATTTCGAATTTTGTTCTTTCTCAGTACCCGTAAAATTCTCTTTTCAGTTCTACATATTAATAAAAATATCTGCTTAGAGCAGTTTGTTACTTTGATTACTCTCAGAAAATGCTTTTCAATTCCTCTAAAACTAAGAACCTCAAGGTCTTCAAAACACGATCCGTTCTTAGTATTTCTTAAACTAATCCGTTCTTAGTAATTCTTCGTTACTTAAAGACGCTTCTTCTCAGAAGACGAAGCAAAGATAGGCACTGTGCGAGAAGAAACTCCAGAAATGCAGACAGAACAGACGAAAAGGGCGGGGGGGAGGATATTATTACACTAAGTAAACCAGGAAGATCTTGACATGTGTTTTGAAGAGTGAAACCGAAGACATTATAAAATTGACAAAACGTTTTTTGTTTCTCTACTCAACGAACGAGTGAAAAATATTCGCTGTTTGATTTTACACTCGTATTACAGATATTTAATGCTGGTGACCAGCAACTCCGCCCTAAATGTGTCCTTCTGACTCAGCTCCTTTTTAAAATCTAAAAAAAATATAATAAAATGCTGAAGTGTTTTTGAGATTTCAATTTTCCTTAAAAATTATTGGGAGATGTTCATTAAACGCTCCTACGTCAATACTCCATAAATGCTCCACTACTGTGTGCTTAAAGGACAAGTGACACATCAAAATAAATAGTAATTCTGCAGTGAAATAAAGAAATGTTTTAGTAAATGATCTACTTTTACTATTAAACATTTTTACACAAGACCAACTCGCAGACAAATTAATACAAAAGACAACCGGCACATGGCAACAATGAGACTGAGCTCAGGAACAAAATGACTCCTGCGCAAAAAGATAATCTTAGAGTGTCCATTTTTCTTTCGTATGTACGAAGTTTCGTGGGGTATCTCTGGGAATTTCCAAATACGCAGCGTCAAACACTGATACTACGCATATTTGGCCAAAATGTTTTCACATGTTCAAACTTCAATTTGTGTCGGACCTACTGTATATTAAATCAGTATTCATGTGAGAACATTAGACAAACTATGAATAGAATGACCTTTCAATTTCCATCTTTACGTGTACTAGTCGCTTTGAAACTTATTTAAATTCGATACATCTGCCTTTTTGAAGCCGCATTTAGATATAGTGGGACGTCGATTATTCGATTTAACTGGCGACAAGGTGTACTTAGGATTTCCGATCATTCAGATAACTGAACATAAAAATGGCAAGTGTACATAAAATGCTGTATGTATGAAGATTCTTTAAGAAAACGTACCATCAAAATACCGCACTGCGCCTCGCATACAAAATCGTGTAGATAATAAACAGTGGCACACGACAGCACATAGTACAGTATCTCGTTAATATTTTATCACTACCATATTATATCAATATTTAGTATTACAAAAGAAAATTAATACGTGTAGAATACGGTACTTAATAAAATAAATAAATATCCAGAGAAAATATGAGTTTGGATGTTTGAAGTTTGGGACGATTGAAGGTGTAATAATCGGTGTCCCGTTGTATTAGTAAAAACGAGAACGCGTTCTTCCACTTGAAATTAGAGCGTCGGAGGGCAACGCCATCTCCTCTCCGCGCCTCCGAGCAGCGAGTGCACTAACGGCGGCGGCGTCGCCCCTCCCTTTCGCCCCCGCCCCCTCCCTTTCGCCCCCGCCCCCGCCCTCGCGCCCCGCACGCACCCTTCCGCGCCCTTCGCTTCGCTCGCCCCGCCGCGGGCAGCTGCGCCTTCCCACCGCTCCAATCACAACAGGCGACACGGCGAGTGTTGATACTTCGCTACATCGCCCCGATCGGCTTTAGCAATTCATTGCGAAAATTGAAACGCAATTTGGCCGTGCGCTCCAGTAGGCGCGTACCCTCGCGCAGAGAGGGACCGCTCCCCCCTGCTCGCCTCGCCCCCCTCGTTACCCCCGGGCTCCCTCTCCTCGCCCCGCCCCGCCCCGCCCCGCCCCGCCCCGCCCCGCGCTGCAACAACCTTTCTCTTTCCGCCTACCCTCCGCGCGCTGTCTCCATGGAGAAGCCATTTCAAACAGTCGATGTGATTTCATTATACCATTCAGGGGCTGATCCATTTTCTCGGCAAACATTGGTGCAGTCATTCACACCCCTGTCGCCGCCGCCGCCGAGTCCTGCGCCCCGCGGCCCGCCCCGCCCCGCTCCGCCACGCCCCGCCGCGCCCCGCCGCGCCCGTCCTTTATCCCGCCCGGCCTAATCCTCTTGCAGCTAATGGAAGCTGCAGTGGGCCCGCGCGCGTCGCAGCCAGCCGCGACACCGCCGGAAGCAACAATGGGATAAGGACAACCCCCCGCCCCGCCCGCCCCGCCCCTCGCTGCCGCCGCATCAAAAATACAAAGAGGAAGGAGGCGAGCCACGACCCCTGATCTTCGCTCATAAAAATTGCATTTCTCAGAAAGCCCCTGCGCCCGCCCCCCCGCGGGCGCGGGGCCTGAGGAACGCCCCGAGGAGGAGCTTGTGTTTTATTCAGCCCCGCCCCCGCCCCCTCCCCCTCGAGACGCCGCAGACACGCGTTGCGCCAGGCGCCGCCGCTCGTTTGCGGCGAAAGCCAAGCAGCCGAAGCGAGGCGGGGTGGGGCGGGGCGAGGTGGGGCGGGGCGGAGCGAGGCGGGGCGAGGCGGGGCGAGACGAGGCGGGGCAGGGTGAGGCGGGGCCAGGCGGCGAGAGGCGGGGCGAGGCGTGGCGGGGCGAGGCGGGGCGGGGCGAAGCTGAACAGAAAAACTCCTGTTAAACCTCGGCTGCAGTCGATGTCGCAGGATAAAGTGTGAATCGGAGTCGCTGAATTCCGGCGGATAACCACATTTCTGTAAACAAACAGCTCGTTCTTTTCTTTGCAGTTATTTTTAATAGTTTGAAAAATTACTTCACAGAAATACTTTCGAAATATGCTTCAAATCGCATAACTATCATTATCAGAACTATCAAGATTGTTCCATTTCTTTAAAATACGTTACGAAAGCTCCGAACATATTTTGTTTTCACAAGTAAATCCCTAGCAGTCTTTTTGTTCAGAAATGGGCATGCTTATTTTTGAGATTTTCATAATATTTAGAATTTATTTATATTAACACCCAGCAGCTGTACATAAATACAAATTGAACATGTGAATTAATTATTCATGCCTGGCCAAGTTTTATACACGGTCGTAGTCTTGCAGCATCATATTTTTCCACAGACTTCCTTCTACGAAAAAAATAAACGATTGAATTGTACAAAAACGTCGACGATAACTGCAGTCCTTGATGTTGCAAACTATATATCAATTAGCAAATTTCAAATTTAGAAACCACTCTTTGCTACACACGAGCAATTTATCCACTCGACACAACAACAAAAACCTCAGTCTAGGAACGTGATGTAATAAACACTATGATTCCGCAAAGTAACAGCAGAAATAAATCACAGCACCCCCAATAATTAAATAACTAAATTCATTGCCTTCATCCTCCGGGAAAGGGACACCAATCAAACGCACCGCGCGGGTCGCTGGCAGCGGTGGCCCCTTCCCTGCCCTTCCCTGCCGCCCCCGCCCCGCCCCGCCCCGCCCCCGCCGGCGGACGGCGGAGGGCGGAGGGCGGAGGGCGCGTGGCGCCGCAAGCGCGTCAATTAGCAGCGCAGCGCCCCCGCGGAGAGGAGAGGCGCGGCCAGGCGAGCGCGCCTGCCTGCAGCCGCGCCGATATTTTACGGGATTGCCCGGTGGCGGGGGCGGCGAGGGGGCGGTGAGGGGGCGGGCACCGTATCTCGCCGCGCCGGCCGCGGCCCGCGCCACTGCCGATAGCGCGCGCCCCCGCCCCGCTCCCACCAGCCACTCTAATTCCAGCGGACGCCGCCACCGTGAAATTGAGTCATCGAGGCGAGAGGGCGGGCGGGCGGGCGGGCGGGCGGGCGGGCGGGCGGGCGAGAGGGCGAGCGGGCGAAAGGGCCAGCGGTCGAGAAGGCGAGCGGGCGAGCGAGAGGGCGGGCGGGCGAGAGGGCGGGTGGGTGGGTGGGTGGGTGGGTGGGTGGGTGGGTGGGTGGGCGGGCGGGCGAGAGGGCGGGCGGGCGCCGTGCCCACCTGGGATCTCGTTGTGCAGGGGTGGTACGCTCCGCGTGGGTAATAAACGCGCCAATGGGAATGCACGACGTGCACAGAAAAGACCGGTGATTTACAGCCCAAGTAAATGATTTTTTTGTGAAAACAAAGGAATGGCGCGGCAAAGCGACACTGAAAGACCTACTAGACTGCCGAGGGCAACGAAATGTACTCAAAGAGCATCAGTGAAGTGAATCAGTGAGAAACAATGAATACTACAAAGAAAAACCCACTAACCCTAAAAGTAGTACTTTTATAAACATTGATGACGTGAAACTCCACTGCGGTAAGCCTCAGGTTTGTTCGCAATGTTACAGAATGTGGACGGAGCGTCGATTTATTAAGAATGTATGTCCAGGAAAAGTTTTCCCGCCGTCATTTCTGAAAGACCACTTGACTTGAAGCTTCCATAATCTGGGCGTCCCTCTGACCTCTTCGTATCGCTGTGAACAACAGGTTAATTTTATTATAAACAGGAGTGGAGCTCATGCGTTCCATGAATACCCTAACATCGGAATGACCTGTGCGAGAACATTTTCAAAACTACGTTGTTCTAGGCGCGACTCTCTGCAGCCCCGAATCGAAGCGTCGCAAGATGGTGCAGCAGCGATCACCCGTCGCCACCAACTCCAACCCCCTCCCTCTCTCCCTCCCCGTCTTCACCGCCCCGCCCACGGCTCCCGGCCGCCAGGCGTTCCCGCGCCGCGGCCGCGGCGACGTGTATAACGAACAAATTAGTAATACAGATTTACGGCGGCGCCTGAAAGGCCGCGCCGCATGAAAAAGGCGGCTACCGGCGGCTAAGCCCCGGAACGAAGCGCCCGCCGCCGCCGCCGCCGCCGCAGCGGTCGCGACTAACCGTATTACGCGCCACCGCCACCGGGCTTTTGTCGCCAAGAGCACCCACCCGCCCGCCCGCCCGCCCACCCGTTCATCACCACACAATCCCGCCAGCGGACGAGGCGCAATGTGGTAAATACGGGGCAGACTGATGGACACGCAATCCCTGACAACATGGAGTGCCCGAGTCCAGTGGTACATTTCTCATTGACTATTCTATTTTATTATATTACTTTTCATGAAAATAAAGGTTTTTCTAACTTATCCACTAATTATCTAATACGAGCACAACGCGTAACCACT
This sequence comes from Acheta domesticus, assembly GCA_031308135.1. Taxonomy (NCBI): domain Eukaryota; kingdom Metazoa; phylum Arthropoda; class Insecta; order Orthoptera; family Gryllidae; genus Acheta; species Acheta domesticus. Next base: position 11,276,494 of record JAHLJT010008756.1, read on the forward strand.
ACGATATCTTTTTTGTATTTCTAGGAAAGCAGACACAAACATTCATGTACGGCTGTTGCGCGTCTGCCTACCTCAAATTAGTGATAGTTTTGAAGAAATGCGAGACGTTTTCCTGTAACCAGTGCGCTTCTACATGGCCTCCAAACTCAGACTTCGGTCTCTGTCGCTTATAGCACCGCACTGCCCATTCGCTCTTCTCCACACAATCTCGCGCCGAGGACTCCAGGTACGGAATGTCGAACTCAAACTACGCCAACTGATGAACGAAGAATTGTGAAGATATAATAGTGTCAATGCCTTGAGCTTGCTGCGGCATCAACCATTATGTATAATATTACACCTTTTACTGCAAATAGGTTTTTTTCATTTATAACTCAATTATATTTGATACTTTCTGGGATACGCAATGGAATTATTTTCTTCTTCTTCTTTTTCGAAAGAAAAATGCAGAATTTCGGAGAAGCATTCGTTGAAGTTCAGTCCCTGTTTGGCGGGGTTTGGTGATCGTAGCTGCATTTACTGTGGGCCTTGTGGCTCCCAGGCTCTGCCTGCGGCCCTCCCCATCCTGCGCACGCGTTGATCAGCGCGTTTCTGACGTTGCCGACGTGCACTGCCTTGAATGCGATGGCACTGCCGCCAACAAAAACATCGAAATAAAACCAAGATTATTGCTGATTCCTTAAAAAAGATATTTTGCTGCCATTGATATTTGTCATTATACTTCATATTGACAACTACATGAAGTGCTTATAGAGTATACAATTGTGCCCATCGGCAATAGTGCACGTTGGAGAACGGCATTAGTGAGAAATACCGCGTTTATTATATCCTTTGACATCTGTTCGAATATAAGTAACTTCTTCGAAGTTTTTTAATGCATTCGTATCGTATCTGATGAGATGCTCGAGGAATGACATGAGATAATGTTCCATTCTGCGTCAAGTGGACATAACATTCCTTTGACATTCGCGTAGTGCCATTGGAATAATTAGAAGATAATTTCAGTGTTTTTGGTTTGATTGATTCCATAATACTCGGGTACTCCTGCGAATTATATTTTGATTATATTATTTTAATCTCACAAAATGTGAATTTTCGTTTTGCCTTAATATATTAAATAAAAATAATGTTTCATAATTCAGAAATTATGTGGAAATATTGATTCAAAATTAAGTGTAACTATATCTTAATTGACGAAATTCAAAAACATGAAACGTAACGTTCCATAATGAAAAAACTCTCCATGACTGTCTGTATTTCACTTCGTGTGCATCGTTTTGAACCCTCCACATATGAAACCATTATCACATCTGCGGCAAACGTTTTTCCACGCCATCGCCGCAAACGACGTCCTAATGTGAGAATAATGGGTTGGAGGAGCGCGTGTCGGGATTACGACTCGCATCCGGCGCCTAACGCTCTTGTGCATCTTAGAGGCGCCGCCGCCGCCGCCGCCGCCGCCGAGCGCCCTCGCGGAGCAAAGCTACTTTCGCGCGGCGGGGCGGGGCGGGGCGGGGGCGAGGGACACGGGGCGCGGTTTGGAAAGGCGGCGCAAGGTTTAGGCTGAGGGGTTCGGGGGAAGGGGGAGGGGAGGAGGAGGTGGCAGGGCGGCGGCGGAAGGGAACGATGAGAGGCGTGTGACAAATGAAGATGGAGAGGATGGGAAGGCGAAATGGAGGAGGCAGGGTCGGAGGTCGTTGGGACGAGGGAGCAGTATGGGAGAGGAGAGTGAAGAGGAGACCGAAGACGACACGAGACACGAAGCGGAGTTGGAGAAATTTGGTGAGGAAAGAAAACATCATGTTGACGAGGGACGGGCGGGACAAGGCGAACGTTGATAGCAGGTTGGGGATCCGCAGGGGAGTAGTGGCAGAGGGGGGCGGGGGGGAGGGGGAGGCGTGGGAGGGCGGCACCGCAAGCGCTCCTCCTCAATTGGACTCGACGCACCCCGCGCGGAGGCGCCCCGCTGTTAAAACAACGCGGGTGCCGAGGCGCGAGGCGCGAGGGGCGCCGCGGGGGCCTAATCTGCGCCGCCACCCCTCCTCCCCCCCCCCCCGCCCTCACTCGCGGTGCTCGCGTTCCTCGCACTATCTGCGACGTCGTCCACACCCTCAAGTAGTGACCACCAGCCTCTTCTAAAAGCGTCATCATTTCCCCTCATTTTCAGTCCAACATTCACAACACATGCGACTCCGCTCTTCGTCTCCCATTCTCATGAAACCACTTCTCCCTCCCCCCGTTTCCGCCGCCCACTGAACTTGCTCTCGTAATTCTTGCTGTAGCGAAGCACGCGCTCCCTGCTTCACACTTGGTGCCTCCCGGTCTGAGTCAGCGGGCGAGGGCGCGGGTTGCTCGCTTTCCCACCGCCGCGCCTCACAAAAGTTACGATTTGTTTGCGCAGCGCAAACGTCGGTTAGCATTCATTTCGCGCCAGCTGGGCCCCGCCGCAGCAGACGAGGCGGCAGCGAGGGCGGCGCCGCGGCCGTGTCGCCGACGACGCCCCCGGGACCTGTTAGCGACTCCGCACATGTGTGCGTTCGCACCCGCGCCACGCGAGGAGCGGGGCGAAAGTGTTGCCCCAGGAACCAGCGATCTGGACGCCACCCTCCCGAAAGGAATGTGATACACGATATGTTTGATAATGATTTACTCTTTCCAGGTGTTATGGTTATTAGTCCCAGAACGGTAGTGCATTTTTCTCCCAGTAGAATTTCTTATCCCGCTGCGTAGTGAGATCCGGCGCGGACCTACATGGCGAGGGGCGGGGTTCCCATCCAGGTATTTCCCACTCGCAGGGGCCCGCCCCAGCCTCGCCAGACTAAGATCCTGGCCGGTCCCCGGGCATGGAAGTGCAAGTAGCGAATGAGGCTGCACAAGGAAGAGGAAGAAAGGTCGCGCGCGAACCGTGGCGCGTTTGTTGAGCACAGATCGGCATTCTGCTGCTGTTAATCTGAGAAACCATGGGCAACTACCGATCAACGCAGCCGCCCACGCCAGACAGCAGCTGAATTTGAGATAGTTAACTACCGAAATATTCATGATGAAAATCCTGCCATCGTCGGGTTTCCAATCCTAGCCTCCTGACCTCCTGCTCAGAGGCACTGCAGACACCTCAGCAAGTGCCCTGAGCCACCCAAAACGGTAAATCCGACATCCCGCGAATATTATGAAGGTATGTATTCATATTTTGTCTTTTCCGCCTCTCAGTGCTGCCCCCCCCCCCCGACCTAGCGTATCCTCTATACACAGTGGAACAATTCTTTACATATCAATAATATTACAAATGTTGCCGTTCTGTAACGTAATATTTAATGGCGAGTGGCCTCTTCCTTTGATACTTACTGTCGCATGACGCCAATTTTGACGCAAGCAGTCCGAGTACGAGAATTCAGACTACTCACAGTATTTAACAGAACCACAGTCGCCTCTCATGCCACTATTTCTGCGCGCACCGGAAATTAATTGGTAAAACAGATTCCGAGTGCTCTGAAAATATCCGAGAAATTCGAGGGTCGCGCAGCAATGAGGGATTTTATTTCGAAATTTACAATGCACGAGGTTTTTTAATATTCTACTATTCCATGAATGAAATTACATGTGTTTCATAATTGAATCGCACAAGTTTCAGTGCACACTGCGTCCTATTTACACAGCTTACGATAAGCTAATAACGAAGAGTAAGAACAACCGGCAAGAATAATTGAAAGATTTCTTGGGATGCACAGCTCTCATGGTGCTTGTGAAATATACTGTTAAATATTATGAGTGTTTATTCCATAAATATTAGTATTTAACGTACGAATAAGGTCCAAAAGAATATATATTTATTCCATAACAAAGGATTGCTGGGAATTACCAGTGTTTTACCGCTGTTTTAGTGTGAACAAAATGCTTTAGTAATTTAGAACGAAAGAACACTCATTAAAAAAGAAAGATCACGATTTAATTACCATATTCAATCAAAAGTTCAGATTGTTTTACGAATTAGGCACACTACTTTATTGACGTTTGGAACTACTGCAGAATTTGTAATGACAATCATAATGATGATCGATAAATTAAGCCGATAGAGGGTGAAACGTATTAGTAACAATATATTCTTCATTAGTCAATGGGGGAAATAGATAATGAATTTTATAATTCAAGATATGTTTGTTTTCCATTGGGATATTTGTACTGCTATCACTGAGAAAAATTGAATGCGATTGCTCTAAAGAGAAAGTCGCTTTGTTTTTCCATTCTTCAAATCCGTACCTTTGAATGTGGCAAGTTCTCCTCGTCTCCTGCTGCGTAGCGAAAAATGTTCCCAATCATTATCATGATCATAAACCTGCATTTAGCATTTACTTCTTCCATCTGGTCGGTAGCGATGGGTCGGTTAATTCTTTGATGAACAATGTTCACAGTTACACACTAAAGTAAGTGGTTTAATGTTCATGGTAAACTAGAAGTCTTGAAAAAATACCAACAAATGTCGCGAAATAAGCTTTTTACCACAAACGACTATCTAGACTCAATAATAGAGAAAGTAAGACAGCTCCTTTCACAGTCAACAACTACTTTTATCGTTCGCCGAATGATAATTTCGGGTAAAAAAGTGAATAAAATTTAGTTGCTAAGGTCTTTGATGTAGAATCTTGAGGATATCTTTAGTGTAACGCATAAGTTCTAACTTTATGCAGTTTCCTGGCGTCAATATAATTTACAGAACATAAGCTTTTGTCGGGCATCCTAGGACCTAGAAAGTCGTCTCTCCCCGAAAGTAGGATCCGCCTCTCCCTGGTTGTGACCCCGCTCCACCTGAGCTGTCACGGGTCGCATAAACATCCGGGACGCTATAGAAAGCACGGCGACATCCGAACCGCTCTAATCCTGCTAGCGCCGAGTAAAGGCAGGCCAAACACGTCTTCGGACGAAAATAAATAAAACTCTGAACTGAAAGAGTTCAGCGACCTCGTCACAACTTGGTCACAACATTTTCGTCTCCCGTAGCAAACCCACATTTACTCCTTTTCTTTGTCATGGAGAATAAATTACTTATTTTGAAAATACGAACGTTTAACTATCCGGAAAATTACTAAAATGCTACTTGTTCATTTTGTGTTTGATGATCCAGTTAAATTTCTGATAAGTTGAATGAAATAAATCTAAAATGAAAAGAGCAATTAATAATTTAAACACTGATTTTGTATTGAAAAAATTTTAAAAAATTATTTTCTGGACTAAGTTATGAATGAAAAGTGTTATTTTCTATTTTTTTAGAACATAGCATTGTTTGGAAACATTTACATCCCTTCGGAAGTAACAACAATAATCCTGGTAAAAGTTAGTAAATATGTCGAGGGTTTCCTAAAATTACAATATTGAAAATTTTCTTTAATAAAATTATTTTAATGGTTTTTGAAGAACATCCCGTAGTACACTTTTTGAAAAAAAAGGTGCCAGTTTTCACATTATTTTGTGTGAAATATAGGCCTTTCTTTTAAAAAGATTCAAAAAACGGGCTACAAATATTCCCTTTTTTCACGAACAGAGCGGCGCACGATCTGTGTGTTGAACTTAATTTTTAAAAATTGCCAAAGTCACAAATATGAGAGTTTATGGTTTTTTGTAGCAGCACTTTTAATTTTTTTTCTTTTCATGCGCCCGTATTTGTCGTGGGAGACGAAATGAGGGTAGAATGCCTCACCTGCACGCGCGACTCGGGCAGGTTGATCTTGAGCGCGACCTCCTCGCGCATGAAGATGTCCGGGTAGCGCGTCTTGGCGAACAGCGCCTCCAGCACGTCCAGCTGCGCGCGCGTGAACGTCGTGCGCTCGCGTCGCTGCTTGCGCGGGTTCACACCTGCAACAACAACGCAACATTCAGCGCTCTGCGACACCTTCATTTTTGCGCCTTTTTTTAAGACTCGACACCAACAATTTTGCAGTTTGTCAAGAAACGACATTTTGCATTTGAGTTTTATAGCACTTGTTCCGATGCATTATTAAATTATACATCAGCAATGCATGAAAAGCACTTAACACCAACTGTACAAGAAGGCAACATAATGTTACAATGTAAAGAACTCAAAATCGGCACGAGTCAGTGTACAATTGAATTGAGGAACTGTTCAACGACACTAACTTTCAATAACGGACGACTTTTTCCACTTACGGCAAAGACAACTACAATCCACCTCTCTTAATGATTTCTTATTTTCTCATGTGAAATCACATTTTATTGTTCAGAGAACCTCGAGTAGCACTTCTGGATGATGAAGTGCTATTTTCGCTTTCCAGTTTTGCTCAAGATGATTCTGACTGGTTATTATGCATATTCAAAGTGTTGTGGTTCCGGCGACCGAGTTGCATAAAGAGTATTCGCTCCGAGTGGCACTGAGGCACATGACCGATCTGCTGCGGCGCAACTTCTCGGTTGGACTTTCAGAATTGGACCCCAGTGATATGATGGATGGATAGCACGGAGTCTTCGTAATTGTAGTTACTGTGTTCGAATCCGGAATAGAGCAAGGCAGCATTACTACTAAACACATTTTAATTATTTTCGAAGAATACAGAACGCGCATATCAATAAACTAGCGAAGCAAACCTCTAGAGATATAATTCTTTAGATAAAAATAGCTGCAATTTTAAATTGTTCATATTTAATCAAAAGATTTGACAAAGCAAGAGACTGAAGCGACAGTACTAATACTTCACGTTCGTTCTAATCAGTGATAAACACACGATAGTAAATCACATTATTCAGCAATTGAGTCTCACTAATTCATCGTTGAATTCATTCTGACGAAAAATACAAAATATGCTGAAGACCTTTGTTGCTTATCTATTTTTTTCTATTCGTACATTTATTTATGTAATATTTTCCTCACTGATGACTCCGTGACGCGACCGAGTAAGCTCCGAACACAAAAAGTGTGTTAAATAGTTCCTTATATTGCCAGGGATAATGAACTATTATTAGCAAAGCTAAGCTTCCATAACACCACCAAATGGCGTAAGTCCAAAAACATGAGTATTTCGATGGTAATTTGCAAAACTAAGTAGCCGCGCTGCACAATGAGCGGAACATAATAAGCCCGCACTTGACGACCCCCGGCGCGTATTTCATCGGCCATTCTTCCCCAGATATAACTCTCGCGCCGCCCTCGCCGCTCGACCAGCCACGGCGCACAGGCGCGCCGCGCCGCGCCGCGCCGCGCCGCGCGGCGTCTCCATGAAAATACGAATTTATGGAGCGAGCGTCAGCGGGGAATATCACAATAACTCAGAGGCAGCCGTCGCTCGGCTAATGCTGCATTCATCACCGAGAGCCTTTTCAAAATGGCGGGCGGCGGCGGTGCTGCGACCCGCGGCCGGAGCCGAGGCCCCGCGCCGCCCCGCGCCGCCCCGCGCCGCCCCGCGCCGCCCCGCGCCGCCCCGCGCCGCCCCGCGCCGCCCCGCGCCGCCCCGCGCCGCCCCGCGCCGCCCCGCGCCGCGCCGCCCCGCGCCGCCCCGCGCCGCCCCGCGCCGCCCCGCGCCGCCCCGCGCCGCCCCGCGCCGCCCCGCGCCGCCCCGCGCCGCCCCGCGCCGCCCCGCGCCGCCCCGCGCCGCCCCGCGCCGCCCCGCGCCGCCCCGCGCCGCCCCGCGCCGGCCATCTTTCAAAACGTCTTTGCCTTTCTCCCCCGAACGGCAGATGCGGTCCCACCGCGGCTGCGGCCCACCGACATGTTTCTTCCTTGATTATTTCGCTTTCCCAGGCGCCTCAACGGTCTCGTTATTCCCGCCGAAGTAGTGCGTGTAGTGCACGCGCTTTCCACCCACTCTTTGCGAGTCCCGGAGCCGACCTTCACGGCTGCGGTTTCCATATATCTCCCAGCAGCGGGCGCTGCCCGCGGGGCGAGCACTGCCCTTCCTTCCTCACTGGTAGTGTAGTGCATCAAAGTGTACGTGAGGGATGAAGACGGAAAGATCGCGCGCGGTCCCTGGTCCGTTAGTTAGGTCACTGCCGGTCAGAGGCACTGCAGCGACATCGATTGATGCCCTGAGCCACCTCAGCCGGTCGGCGGGGGGGGGGGTCGCGCGTCAGCTTCCCGCTGCCAATTACCTCAGCGGCGCCACCTGCGTTACTGTGCGTCTTCACTCGCTCCCACACGTGACATCCCATCCAGATTGTCGTGACGAAAACCACAGGAACGAACCGAGTGGTGAAATATCCCCAATTAAAGTACATTAAGATAATATCGAAACATTTTACAAACATAGGTCGAGTCTAAATAATACCGAAACTTTTCACAAACATATGATAAACTGCAGTTTTGGCACAAGCAGGAATATTAAAAAACGGGAGACGATATAAACGAAAAAATAAGGAATAACACGGTAGCAAACAAGTGAATGAGAAGACGAAACACAACTATTTTTAGGCGGAGGGAGAGGAAGCAGAGTGTCCAAAATGCGGTGCGATGATGCGTGGGCGTGGGGGGCGTGGGCGTGGGCGTGGGCGGGGCCGGAGCGTGCGCCGACAGGTAGAGCCGTAAACTGCGCTGATTTGTTTGTTGTGCGCGCGCCGTAAGCGGATCACGCGCCATCGTTTTTGCTCCGGACGCTGTTTGAACAACTCTGCGCTTCCTGACAAATCGCGCGCGCTGTCCATCGGTGTGACGCACGGCCGGCGCCCGCGCCCAGCGACACGCCCGCGCCCCCCACCCCCCACCCCCACCCACTCGCCGCGCATTGTTGCTGCCCGATGTTGCGCTGCTGCAACAGTACCGCAACGACACGATCAGTATTTGAAAATAGTGAAGGGGTGCAACACTTACACAATGTCTATTCTCCAGGTTTAAGAATGCAATAAATAATCTAAACTGAATTGACCGGCCTTTGGTACGTGGCAATGGAACGAGCTATGGAATCAGGGTGAGAAAGAGTATCGTATCGTAACTCAAGTTCCACGATTCCAAATAAGATTTTTTTTCGGCATTCACCTGCAGGAATTTTTTCGGCCGGTGAATTCACTCAGGCTGCAGGTATTGCATCAACGAAAGACGGACTCTGTGCCTACACTGCAATGGGGAGTCTTCTGAAGATTAGTTCTTTGAAAACATTTCGATGATTCAATATTTTATTTTGGTGCAATTAAGATATCATTACCATTATGACGATGCCATCTACTGTTCAAAACTCCTCACATAAAGTAACTCGCCCTCTATTAGTAAAATTGAATGACCAAGACCTGTCCATCTGAACTCCATGTCCCTACCAGCGCTCCCTTCGCATGCGGCACCACAAGAAATGAAAAAGCGAGATGAGGGGCGCCCGCACAAAAGGCCTGAAAGCGGAGTGCCGCAGAGTCTCCGCCGCGAGCGCCACGGTCGGCACGCGTGCTAGGCCCGCGGCGTGCGCGTGTGCGCCGCCTAATCCAGGCGCGCAGCCCGTGATTACGCCTTCGCCCGTGCCTCCGCGTGCGCGCGAGCGAGCGAGCGCCCGTGCGCGTCGGATTACAAGCGCGTCGAGCGGCGCTTCGCACTACGGTTTCCGTCTTTTCACACGTCACTCACGGAAGTCCTACGACCCTCCCCTGCCGCCCCTGCTGGCGCGGGGGGTCCCGAGGGCATTTTAAGCTGCGCAGCGGGCGGCGGGGACAGCGGGCGGCGGGGACAGCGGGCGGCGGGGACAGCGGGCGGCGGGGACAGCGGGCGGCGGGGACAGCGGGCGGCGGGGACAGCGGGCGGCGGGGACAGCGGGCGGCGGGGACAGCGGGCGGCGGGGACAGCGGGCGGCGGGGACAGCGGGCGGCGGGGACAGCGGGCGGCGGGGACAGCGGGCGGCGGGGACAGCGGGCGGCGGGGACAGCGGGCGGCGGGGACAGCGGGCGGCGGGGAGGTGCGCGCGCGCGGGTGACAGGGAAGGAACAAGCGCGGGGATGGGAGCGGGGCCGCGCGCGGGAGCTGGCAGGATGAGGCGCCGATTGGCGCACGCAGCTGTCAGGTGCAACAGCGGAGGGAAGTTCGTCCGTTGTGTATTACCGCTCCCACCACTTCAAGGAGGCCTGCAGCCTATTCTCGGAATACTTACACTTCGTGATTGCAAGTATTAAGTATTGTTAGTGGCCATTCTCATTCTAATGTAGTGTCGTATTAATTTTTCAATTCATGTCTTAATGTTTCTATTCAGACAACTTCATAAATGGAAATGTAGCTGGAGGTTCCGGTTAATGTACAGTAATACTTTTACAAAAATGCGTCTTACACTTGCATACTTTGCTGCAACAAGGACTTCTATTTAGTTTTTTTATTTATCTTTCTTTGTACGTACGCAAACGCGAGCTTAACATTAAAAAACAGATGTGAAATAATTAATAAATTGGGCTTCAGAATTACTTACAAATTTGGAATTTGAATGTTATTGAAAAGGAGGATTAGAATTTAGAAGGCGTAATTGTAGGGAGCAGAGGCAGCAGCAGACGTCCCTGACTGGCAGCCCTCGCGGCTGGCGCGGTGCCTCCGCAGGGCCGCCCGCGCCGCGCCGCGCCGCGCCCCGCCGCGCCGCGCCGCGCCGCGCCGCGCCGCGCCGCGCCGCGCCGCGCCGCGCCGCGCAAAAATCGCATTCCTTGCTTTGTAAATAACGTAAGCCGCGAGCGATACAATCGCAAGCGCCGCCCAGGGACGCACGGACATGACGCATTATCTGGTTAATACTCGCTCGCCACTGATTTGTAATATTTCAACCCTCTAAACATGTTTTATAATATTATTTTTTTTAGGCCACCACAATACTCGATGTGCGGCTAGAATTTACACGAGGCCCGAACCGATGAAACACGATTTTATTTAAAATTAAATTCTCCCCCGTCCCGTCCCGTCCCACCCCCTGTTCCCCCTCTCCCAGCGCACGCCTGATCGTATCTGGGCGTCAGTCGGGCCCGCGTCGTTCCGGAATATATTTAATTTATAAACAGAGCACGCGGTCCGGGGGCGAGCGAGGCGGGCGAGCGGCGGAGGGGTGGGGGCGGGGGTGGGGGCGGGGCGCTCGCAGCGTGGCGCGGCGCCGTTGATCGAAATGCAGTAGTGACCCGCACTACGGTGCTGTTTTCACAACGAATTTTCCCGCGCTAAGCGGATCAAGCGCGATAACATTTTTCTAGCTGTGTTTGAACAAGTAGGCGGACAGCCTCGCTAGCGTGCGCTGCCGGCAGTGATAAATTATGTGTACCCTATTATGAAGCATGGCCACTAGATCCGTCTATTTTTACGATATCGGAAACAACAACAGATAATGCCATATTTGTTCAATTCTTTGGCCAAATTTTGTGTGCCGAACCAATATATAAATAAGCCGTCTTTTTATCTATAAATCCGGGACGAAGAATTTAGCGGAAAATAATAGCGGGCTTTATCTGCTGGCAAACATGGCTGACCTACGGGAGCACAAACGCGGCGTAGTGAATGGGACGCGCGATACGGGGGCGGGGAGCGAGACACCCGGAGCGAAAGGGAAAACTGTTTCGGTTTGTATCGGCCAACTTGGTCGTCGTGTTAGTGGCGTTTTCCACAAAAATGCCTTTTTTCGTCGTGAAACCAATACAAAAATAAACTATTTTTTTCATGGAGACGAACGTGGGAAAATACTGCGGACTTCTGTGTTCTGTTTGGGTCTGTGAAACGTCAGAATTTGTCGAGTTTTTTTCCAAACACTTCTTTCAAATCGTTGGTTTTCTATGAAAAGAGATCCGTCGACCGCCGCAAGACACTCCATCGCGGCCGAAGGCGCGGGCGGCGCGGCGCGCCGGGGGGGAAATCCATATTTCAAGTGACGGAGCAGAATTCCACGTGGCCAGGCGCGCCCCGCCCCGCCCCGCTGGCGCTGCGACGGCCGCCCGCTCGCCGGGGCCCAAGGGACGCCCGCCCGCCCACGCACGCCGCCCGCTCGCTCGCCCGCAGGCAATTTGGACGCGCTCCGGATGAGTTTCCACGGAGGCGGCGGCGGGGAGGGCAATTTCTTAGCGAGGGCGCACCGCCCACGCCCAACCTCTCCCGCACACACGCCCACGCCCCAACCTTTCCCGCCCCACACCCACGCCCCAACCTCTCCCACCCCACACCCACGCCCCAACCTTTCCCGCCCCACACCCACGCCCCAACCTCTCCCGCCCCACACCCACGCCCCAACCTCTCCCGCCCCACACCCACGCCCCAACCTCTCCTGCCCCACACCCACGCCCCAACCTCTCCTGCCCCACACCCACGCCCCAACCTCTCCCGCCCCACACCCACGCCCCAACCTCTCCCGCCCCACACCCACGCCCCAACCTCTCCTGCCCCACACCCACGCCCCAACCTCTCCTGCCCCACACCCACGCCCCAACCTCTCCCGCCCCACACCCACGCCCCAACCTCTCCCGCCCCACACCCACGCCCCAACCTCTCCCACCCACACCCACGCCCCAACCTCTCCCGCCCCAACCTCTCCCGCCCCCACGCCCCAACCTCTCCCGCACGCACGCTCCAACCTCTCCCGCCCCACAACCACGCCCCAACCTCTCCCGCCCCCCACACCAACCTCCGCCTCTGTGGACCATGCGTCTGCGCCACGTCACGTGTCCGCCCACTGCCCCGCACCGTCGCCCACGCAGCCGCCCGACGCGCCGCGCCTCGCCTCGCCTGGGCTCGCCCTCCCGGCCGCCAGAGGCAGGGGCCGCCACTCCGTCGCACTCCGGCCGGGCGCCCGCCCCCCGCCTCGCCGCTGCGCGACGCTGCGCCGCCTCCGCCGCCCCCAGCTAAGCCGGATTTACTCGCGAGCGCTGCCGTCGGGCGGTGGCTGCCGCGCGGGAGGGGCGGGGGCGGGGGAGGGGACGCCGACGAGGGAAGGCCCCGGTTCCTCTTACAGCGGCGGCGCTGCCGCACCACCGCCGCGCCGTCGCGAAGGATTTGAAGCGGACACGAGTAGGCTCTACTCTTACATCGGAAGCAGCGGCGCGGGCGACTCGCGAAGGCGTCCCCCGCCCCCCCCTCCTAGGAGCTCCCGCGGAGGCGCCGCCGGAATGCGCCGCGGAAAGTCTTCGGGCGGCGCGAGAGGGCAGAAGCGAAGAGCCTCCGACCTGCGATGGATCTGAACGAAACGGGACAGCTCCCATTCCTTTCGCAGGAGATCGCAATACGATCGCCGCTGCCAAAAAATAATCAGCTCTCCTAATTTCAAGACGCCTCATTGGAGGACATTCTGCAAACATGCTACATTTTAAAATTGTTAAAATTTGTGTTCATTTCAAATTTCAGCACTCCAACGTCTTATCTCACTTCCGTGAATCAGCCGCCTTGCACGTGTAATTACTCGTACCTTTTGTACACTTGTGGATGTAAGAGAATTGTACGTTAAAGCAAGCAAGCCGAAACGAGAGAAGGGTAATGTTAATCAAGTACATGAGTGCCCGGACTGCGTTGCATAGGCAGTCGGAGCATCTCCCATATAGAAGTTTATCTGTTTTCCAAAATATCACATAAAACAAAGTAGTCTGATTAATATCATGAATTAAGGAAATTCCCACACGTCAATTTCGAAGCCACATCATACTCCACTATTCATTGACGCAGAACCTCCAATTGTGCATCGCACGAATTCATCCTCCATTTATAGCGACCAGTTTACGTCATGGCTCTTGGCGATGCTGGAAGCTCCGAGCGGGCGCCCACCCACCCACACTCCTTCTCCCCCTTTTTGCCCACCCCCACCCGAAACCGTCATCGCCTGTCCACCACCCAAACGCTCAGTCCGCTCACAAGCGCACCTCCCGCCTCCACCCGCCCACCACCTTCTCCCGTTGCCGCCCACCGCCCACCCCAACGCGCGTCGCCAGCGGGGCGGCGATCAGCCGGCGCCCGATCAAACAAAGCACTCCGGCGCCGCGCCGCGCCGCGCCGCGCCGCGCCGCCTTGCGCGCCCGGTGAAATGCGCGCTGTCGCATCGCCATCGCCCCCGCCCCCGCCCATAAGCGGCTGAACGCGCGCACTCTGCCGTCCGCCCGCCCGCCCGCCCGCCCGCGCGCGCTCGCCACTGCCGCTCGGGAGGCGAACGAGCGATCGCCGGCCTAATCACGTGATGCCGCCCCCGCCCCCGCCGCGCTCGCCCGGCCCGCAGGCCGGCCGGCAGGCCCCGCGATCGATATGCAATTGTTACAGATGGAAAAACTTGGTTTTGCGCGAATTGAATTGAAATGAAGTCAGCGTGACGGAACGAACCAAATCCCGTCAGCTCTCTTTTCAGCTGCGCCCGTTCTCACGGAGCGTTAGCAGGCGCCCGCGCCCGCGCCCGCGCCCGCGCCCGCGCCCGCGCCCGCTCGCTCCCAGAGGCGAGGGTGGAAGCGGCTGGGGAAGCAGGGAGTGTCGATGCACGCGCGGGGGCGGGGGGCGGCGACAGCCAGGAAGAGGTGAAGAGCGGAGAAGGAGGCGCGGGGCTGAAGGCAATGGGGCGGTTGTGGTGAGAGAGATTCGATAAACGAGTAGGAAGGACATTGGAGTGTTTGGATGAGAGTAACTAAATTGCTATTCAATAGGGGGATATTTTGACGACGTTTCATTACAGAGATGAATCAGAAACGATCAAAAACGGAATTTTTTCTTTTAATTGAAAACTCAAGAAAATTGCCAATGAATTTTTGCAGAAAACCCACGCAATTTTTCATTATAAACAATTTTCAAGATGTGTTGGAGCGACAGGTTCGTATTATTGAAGATTAACGAATCACAATTTAACAACATTGGTCGAATTCGAAATTTGTGTTTCAACACAAATCAACCATTTCACTTCTGCACTATTTTACATAATTATGTTCATAGCCAATCTTAAGGCAAACTATCCATTAATGTTGATTAAGTAGTTCTATTAATTTTCTTTCAATAAGGAGAAGATTCGCTCTCGTTTCCTGGAAGATACATCGCCTGTGAATACAAGCATTATTACCAAATGATAGTGGGTAGTCCCAATAGTTTCGAATAATGCATGTCCTATTCTGGAAGACTTTCCTCCCTAAACAGATTTTCTCACTTTGTGCTGGTTTACAAGGATTTTCTCTGAAAGCATTGGCGTAGGAAGGAGGAAGCCAAGTGTTGGCGGGAGTTCACACCGCAACGCACAAGAGGGAGCTTGCCGGAGACCCGAGTGGAGGTCGGTCAACGGCACTAGACTCCGACAACGGCGGTGCCCTGCATTTGGGAAAGTAATAAACATCATACTAATTAATGCCGTCCCATTAATAGAATAAACGAAATTTTAATTTATCTGTAAACGTAATTAACTGATCGACTTTCTAAACTAATGAAATAAAGCAAAATCAAAATTACCAAGATTCATAATTTTAAATATTAATATTACACTTTTCCGTTTTCTTTCTCTG
The DNA here is from genome assembly GCA_031308135.1 of Acheta domesticus. Taxonomy (NCBI): domain Eukaryota; kingdom Metazoa; phylum Arthropoda; class Insecta; order Orthoptera; family Gryllidae; genus Acheta; species Acheta domesticus. The sequence continues at coordinate 11,291,866 of JAHLJT010008756.1, forward strand.
TAATATACCACGAGGAAGTCTTCCAGCAGAGCGCATACATAAAATCCAACTACCTCAGAAGTGATGTCAAGGAAAGAATGTCATAATAAACCGTTTCATATTGGGACCTACACGACCCAATTATTTGAGTTGGGTGGCATCCACACCAATATTTTATGACCATTGTATTTATTTTAGGTGTGTTGTCGTTTTTAATTTGACGAAGACGATGTGTTTGTCTTATATTTGGTCCTGCCATACTGAGGTAAGCCGCTTTCTATTTATTGAACTTTGTAACCTTTATATTGATAGCCCCATAATAATGTTTGTAATTTTAGACTCCTGAAGAAGACCCCAACCTAGGGTCGAAACGTTGTGAAACTGAATGAATAAACATGAATAAACTGGAATGTTATGTCTGTTATTATGGGCTTCAAATATTTCAATAAACGGGTTCCTTTGACCGAGTGTCAAACTTCAGACTTCTGCCCACGAGTTCCATATGTGAATAAAATTAAATGTTTCAAAATTTCATAAATTACTGATTTCCTCTTAGTGGGAGTTAGAAAACCTTCATTACGAATATAGCTTGTAGGAATAAATATAAAAAACTCAATTTTATATTGATGCTGGCATACGTTATACGGAAGTTATTTGTGCTCTTCCCTTCATTAGAAATTTTATCATTGACCGCTTCGGAGAAGTTGCCCACAATGAAGCACCCTCGACTAAGAGTTTCCATCTCAATTATAAAAGCTAATGGAAAAATTAATCTGTATGGCTTTCAGGGCGAATGAATAACTGAGCGGAAACAGTCAAGTACTGGCAATCAGAGAATGGAGGTTAAGTAATATCGAGGAGTATATCTTCATCGAGCGCTTTCTGGTGCTAAATGTAGCATTGATTGGAACAGGCAGAAATAAAGACTCAGGGACAGCAGAGCCAGTAGTTTACAGCTGACAACCCGTAAATAAACTGATGAATTAGGACAACCATAAAATAAAGCTCTACTTGCGGGTGTTTTTGATTAATTATTGAATGTGCTGTCATGTTAAGAAACGTTTATTTCGTCGGCAACATGTCATGATGGCTTAGCCATTGCCATGAGATTGTCACAAGGAAGGCAAAAGGTATAGATGAATAATTGAATTCTACACATCTTATGTTTGGTATTATCGTTTAGCCTCAAAAAGCAGATAATCGAATTAATAAAAACATTAGTGAAGGTGGCACTAACTTCAATTGTTTGAACAATGCTGTACACACTCACTAAGTAAATCAATATTCGAGGCAAATCGCACCAAAAACTTAGTAAATTTACCGGAGGATCCATTTCCTACGAGACCCGTCAATCTACCTTCACCCAATGGACGAATCGCATCAACCCCTTCCGCACTGTCCTCCCGAAACAAGAATGCAAACTCCATCGCGTGTAGCGCACGGAAGCGAAATGGAATTGCGAAGTGGCGAATGGCGACTTGGGAAAGCGGCTCGGCCGAAGGAGGGCGGAGGGCGGAGGGCGGGCGCGGCCCTGGGGAGCCTGATGCCGGGGAACACACCTGGCGGGAAATGGAAACGGCGACCAGCGCGAGGCTTTTGCTCTTTGTGAGCGAATAGGAATTCTGTCATCCAATTCCTTTCTGGCGTCGGCAAATGCGAAAAATCTGGATTTCTGAGAGTGCAGAGCACTCGATGCCCGCATGTTCTGAAAGAATCGATCAAAGGGGGAGGAGGAGGAGTTAAACATTTCCCAGAAAAAAAGTAACGCTGCGATGCACGATTCGCCTTTCGGTAACGAAATCTGTTGCTAGAACTAATTAGCATTTACTATACAAATTTCGTATATAAATGATTGTTAGGACTTCTGCATTTCGTTGATATTAAAACCTTTCAACATTTCGTAACTGGTTTTTCTGGAATTATTACATAAAATAAACCAGTTCCTCACTGTGTAAGAGCACTTCATTGTGCATTCCTAATCCAGAACAATTTTGAGTGGGAAAGTTAGTGGGGATACGAAGCATAACATCTGACGCATACGCTTTCAACTACTATGAGCCGGGTTCGATCCCTAACAAATGCATTTGAAAGACGATGTATGCAAGTGAGTTCCCGAAAGGTTTTCTCGGAGATTCTCCAGTTTTCCTTGCCTCTCATTCCACCATTTTCCCATCATTTTCATCATTAGATTATAACTCCTTGCTTCGCATGATCTTGGTAGTCGAAGACCTACTAAATTACTACAGTCTTTTCAGAAATCCCTTTAATGGCTGCTCCCAAAAATGTATGCATCACATTTATTTATATAATCAAAATAAAAAGACATTTTCAAATTAGTTATGGGACCGCTTTCTTTATTATTTCACTTTTTTAATTTAACCCTTAGCTGCCGACATGGGAAGCAAGTCACACTAGTATCGACGTGGAGTTTCGTAGACTCACAACATGTTTCAAATATTACAATATTGATTTCTATTTTGAGTGAAGAACATTGAAAATTACGATTAATGATGAATAAATTAAAAATTAATCGTAATATATTTGTTAATAAGTTATCTAATGAGAGAATATCATGTGATAAGGAATGCTTGAATAAAGTTATGCAGATCTTTAATTTAGCGAATTTATCTTCATAATAAACATTTATTGAACTTTAAAAAATGTATTAATGAAAACTACTATAACTTTAGAACTGATAATCAAGTACAAAAATTTTACAACCGCAAACACTACAATTCTGACACAAGTTTCTTTAGTCATCTTTTCTGCACAACTATTACTCATTTGTTGGTTCTTTCCGTAAAAGTATTTTGCATTCCGAGTTATTTCTTATTCGGGTTCTTCATTCTCAAGAAATTCCTATTCATTATCATCGTCTTACCCAGATTCTAAAGAAAATTGTCCGTTAGATGAGTAATGGTCATTTTCAATTTGATGATTTGTAGATACTCTCAAGACTACTGTACATTTGCTCCACCCATAGCGCAATATTTCTTCCAAAACATGGTCATTAATATTTAAACACTCACTTAAACGGCTGGACATGTTTTTCTGAACATTGTACTTTCTTCAGAGAGGTACCAGTACAAAATGTACCAACTGGCAATGTGCGACGGGCATTCAGTGCAAGTTACACTGCTACTGATGTAGAGTCCCTAGGTCTCCTGCGCGCCAATAATGGCTGATAATTTCCCTGAAAAGCATTCTACCTTAGTAACCTCGCCAACTGTAAAAGGAAAATGTACAAGAAGAATCAATGTTATAACAAAACCTACATGCACAGATTCGAAGTTTCGCGATGTCGGAGGAGTCCCAGGGACTCCACGTCGGTAGCAGAGGGTTAAGAAACAAGAGACTAATACTCTGGACATCTTGTATTTTTTTATAAACCAATAATTATAATAGTTTTAAAAATTTAAGGTTTTCACTATAAATCTTACACAAATATTTGTTTTTCTCTAGTGTCTGGCAGAGTTGCCCACATTACACATGGAACGCCTATAAGTACATTTCGAACGTATGTTTCATAACTTGTGAGCTGCGCGCACGAGGCCGAAAGTCTGCCGTCGCTTTTGATTCCTCTCGTGTAACGACCAAAGTCCACGTCAGACTGTCAATCTGATCCCAGTTCATACGCATGTCTTCTACCTAAACGTATCTATTATTTTAAGAGCCATTTCAATGCATTTTATGAGAACAGAAGTGAAATGGTGGAATGTCAGTCGTGGCAGACGGGAGAAATATGAGAAAACCTACTGCTAATAGCTTTTGGCCACCACAAATTCATTATGGATTGGCTGTGGCTCTCTCGAAGTGGAAAGTCCCCGAGCGTAGTATATTAGGCCAACAGAAGCTACAGCGAGCAATGCCTCTGTCTGGAGCTATTGTGTTCGAACGGCGTCGACTGCCACTCATCCTAACCGCGAGGCGACTACGTTGAAAAGGTGAAAGAGAAATACCACGTGATAACCGATGGTAATGGAGTACAGCCGTCAACTGTGTCGGATTAATGCCTTAGGGACCCCAAGAAAGTTCAAACTATGGAGCCCCTAATAATACTGCAACATTGAACATATCAAAGGAATATGAGAATATAGCTATTATTTTCGAATATTAAAATTTATAAAAAATAAAACTATTAGATAATTTAAAACACTTTTCCTCTACACTTGTGCAATATTATTTAGAAATTCACCATTATGCTTTAAAACCTAGATTATGGTTTAGTATGTCTTATATTGTTAATCGTATAATTAAACATCTTTGACATATGTTATCAAACAAAATAAAAACTTCCTGAGAAAAACTTGGGACCGCTATCCATTGGAGATCGTAAGCAGGTGCTTAGTCTTTTGTTGCATTTATCAACCCCTGACCGTCAAACAAAACTTTGGCCGATAGAAGGTTTATTTTTTCGCAGTTCAGTTCAGATGCGAATTCATAAAAATATTTCAAAAGTAAGGGTGAGACCGGCGCTTTAAGTTCAGACTTTCCGGCCCCATCAATATTTTTGAAATATGAAGAGTGGAAAAAACAACCATATTTATAATGCAAGTGCTACATTGGATGTGACGCGATCAAATAAAGCGTTATAAAAGATGTTGACTTCGGGAGGGGGGGTGTCCCGCATGTCTCCCAATCCGCCCTGGCCTTTGCGGCGCGGGCGTTGCACGCATCCGACTCGGCGGAGGCGCGCGCGCGCGGGCGAGCGAGCGAAGGAGAGGAAGGAAGGGGGCGGGAAGGGCGTCGCCGCCCGTATCGATGTCTCGACGAGGCGCGCGGCGAGTGCAGAGCCTTGTACCCGCGAGTGTGTGTACACACGGCCCACTTCACTTGGCGCCCTCCCCGCCCTCGCACCGCCCGCCCCCCCCCCCCCACGCCAATTAGCCCCCACACGCGGGACTTTCCGCCTCCGCCTCTCAGCGCATTCTCCTCCTGGTCCATGTTCGCTTCATCTACGAAAACTCAACCAACTTTTCATTCGACATCATGATGAACACGCTCCAGTATGTAACAACTAATTCGTGGGGAATCACTAACGGAACTGTAGACAAGTACGATCATTGGCCTTTCAAGATACGATGTGCGTTTTATGAACGAAGTAATCATCTTCATTATACGTATTTCAAAATCGTTCTCCAAAATATTTCAATATATTATTCAAGTAGCTGCAAGTGTCGAATCACCTACTAATGCAATTAAGAGGATATAACTAAATAATATCAATTTTCCATCACGTAAAGATTAATAATGTTTTTAAAAATCCGCCGGCGATGCAATAAATCTTCGCATTTTACCTCAAAAAAATCGGAAGAGAGTATTTCGACATTTTTTTTCCATCGTGCGAACAAAATTCTGGCGAGCAACAGAATATTTCATTAAAAAGAAAACTAATTAAAAACTCAATTTGTATTATTATTATTGTTATTATTGTTATTATTATTATCATCATTATTATTATTATTGTTATTATTATCATTATTATTATTATTATTATCATTATTATTATTGTTATTATTATTATTATTGTTATTATTATCATTATTATTATTATCGTTATTATTATTAATGTGTTAACTTATCTATGCAAGATGAATTTATGTACGGTAAGGAGGACGAAGTTATTTTACATTCACGAGGTTGTTCTGTAGCAAAATTTGTAACTCCCTCATTCATTTCCGGAACATCGCTGATCGGGAGTGAAACAAAAGAAAGTCCTGTAGAGGCGGACGCGAAATCTGCTCTTCCAAGAGGAAAAATTTCTGTTAACTTGCACGAGCATTTGCATTCCCCAGCAAAAGCAGCAGATGAACTCAAAACATTTCCTTCTAGTTCGCACGAGTGCCGCGAAGAGCGCAGCACCAACGCCACAAACCTCGTCTCCTGTTACGAAAGATCTTTGGTCGAGACCGCTTTTGAGATACATTGACATCAGTCTCCACGTGTCGACGAAGCAGAGCTGGAACAAGACAAATGGAGGTGCATTGTTTACATCTTGGACGAGATTTTCGTAAGTCGATTTTCATTCAAAGATTGGTGAATTGGTATTCAGAAGTTCTATGTAAAGGAGCACGAGATTGAACTTTACACTTTGTTCATAAAATGTTATGATTAAAACCGAAACTACATTACAACTCACTGTGAGCAAGTGGCTTTTGTGTAAAAGCCCCTGCGAGTAACTTGCCTTGCAACGCTGTGAGGCATGCTTCGGACTAGCAAAAGAACATTTTCCCCAGAGATACACAATTTCCATTTCCCATTACTTTAAATAAGACGAAATTTCAAAGAAGGGAAGACAATATTCGCATTCACAACTAAAAACACACCACCGTAACTAATACGACAATTTTCTTCCAAAATCGTCATTTTTTTTAAATAGAGAAGTGTTCTGTTAATGGTTTACGTGAAACTTTTATTCTACTGGTTGCACTCCCGTGTCCCCCAAACAAAACTTAATTCAAAAAAATTATCGAAATCCGTCATAGACATTATTTTAATTCATTTAATAAATATGATAATGGGATTTGAAAGTATGGAGGATTTCTTTTCAAAATTAAAAACAAAACCGAAAAATCATATTGAAGGACATATCTCTCCACTGTTTCGTAGAGTCAAAAGTTTTGACCCTTCCTGCCAAAGAATCGTAGCCGTTTTGAGAGTACATTGCAATCTTCCAAAGGAAAATTTCATTTATTTTTACATGAAAATTAATGACTGTTTGTTATGATCACTTTAATTTAATGGAACTTTTACTATAGTTAGTTTCCATTTTCTTAGCGTATCTGTTTCGGTCACGTCTGATTTGAGCTGATAAAATTCTTCACCCACCAAGGTAAATTGCTTAGTGCTACAAGTAAAGATAGTACATTAAAGATGTTTACTAGAATTTCCACACAACAGGACACGGCGCGACTCCTTTCACCGTATACTCATTCACTCATCTGATCGGTTGCATTGGCATTAATGTCAAACTAAATTAGGGGGCGTGGTCAGTAAGTAAATCTAACTCGTTTTCGCAAACTTTAGCTATAGTGTGCTAAAACTGATACTCAGTTATTTTTTATTCCACGAACTGGAAAATGTTTTCATGAAACGGGTGTAATTACGAAAATAGAATGCAAGAAAAGCACACTTCAAAACTTTGTTTGAAAGAATTATTGCTTACAGGCATAGTTCTTTGATTAAAAACTGGTTGAAACGCTGTCATTCGGGGGCTCCTCGACAAATACGTAACCGGAACGACTGGTATTATGGCTACCACGCACGCACACAAATATACTGAGTAGACCAGTTTATCAATATCATTTTCTCTTCGTTGACATTAAAATGTGCCTATATTTCGTCCTGGAATCACATTAAATAAAAATCGCCACACTAAGTGAAAGTGGTAAAAATGCCGTGCGTTGGAACGTATGTGTCAAATGTGGTGTTGTGTTCGCCCCGAAAGAAATTCTGGCTTCGGCCCTGTGTCACGGGAGAGTTGTCACCCGCCAATGTGGGGCCTGGGATTGGGGCTATCGCCCGCACAAGCCCCCGCACGCGGCTCGCCCCGGGGGCGCGCGCCGCCGCGACACCCGCCCCCAGAACAAGGGGCGGCGCAGGGGTGTTTGCGCAGGCCTCGGGCGCAGCCTCCTCCCACGCGGCGGACACGAGGGCTGACAGGCGCAAGAATACCAAACTCAGGCGGCCGCACAAAGGCGCCCGGCCGGCCGCCCCACCTGCCCCTCCCCGCCGTGTTTACCCGTCCCGGGTGCTATTTCTACACGGCCGCCGGCACCTCCCCCGGGCGGCGGGGCCACCGGAAATTTGCAAACAGTCTTTGGCGACGGTCGCAGGTAGCCCGAAAAGCCTTTGGCGACGCCGACAGCTGTCCGTCAGCGCCCGCCCTCCGCCCCTCCCAGCGCCGTTGGGCCACATGTGACAAATTATTCCAAGCTGCGTGTTTGACATCTTCCTTAACGTTGTCGCAATATGGAGGTGATATACAATAAGAACGCAATACATTACTGATCTTGCAAATTCGTCATCGGGTGACCAAGACCGCTAAGAGTGGGGGCAATAGCTTCACTGTGATTCAATTGAAGAGTGTGCTATCACATAATGATATATATTAATTCTCTCTCATATTCACATTAGTATCTTCAAGTTCTGACATTTATTTTAAACTGATATGAAAGAATTATATAGTAGGTACGCAATATAAGCCATTGGCCTCCCATATCATTACCATGAGAAAGGTTCCTAGGCCTTTTCAGACAGATCGATTTGTTTATGTAGATAAAGGAAGAACTGCGACTTGGTAAATTATCAAAGTTGTATTTCTCAATTGTCTCTTCAACATAGCCTCTTTGAATCAGCAACTCGCACGTGAACAAAACTAACTGAACATAAACTCCAAAAGAGAGCAGCAGTCAATTTAGGTTTTTTTTTTTTTTTTTTTTTTTGAAAACAATACTTTTCTGCCTATGCAACTTCTTTCCAGAAGTAAAGTAATAACACTTTAAAAAGAGTTGAACGTACCATGTTTAAAACTTAAAAATTATCATTTGATCTTTCAGCACTTTCAACAGATTATTATGGTTGAAATTGAAATCAATACCACCGCGCGCTAGCAAAGCTGATCTGAAGCTTATAGCAGAAAAGAAAAACTAGATGAATTAGAATGAACAGATTATCTAACACGGTAGCTCGTAATATATCAGCTTATACAATATGATATACGAACATTTTTAAAAATAAGAGAACTCCGGATCTCGTGCGCAATATTTAGAGTTAAAAACTGCTTTCAATTTAGATTACTCAACGGTATGGTACATTATTCGCTAACGTTCTCTGAGCAATATAATACATTTGCCATATATGCTTAAATAAAAGTAATTCATGATTGAAATCTTAAATATATTTCAGTGTGTCAGTTTTTTTGTTTTGTTTTTGTTTTTTGTTTTGAATGTTTAGTCAATAATTACAATGTAATGCGCAAGTGAATATGTGACACAGCTAGAAATTGAAGTGCGTCTGTTAAATATTTAGGCGGATTTTAATAAATAAAAGACATGCGTGAATAGAAATTGGAGAAAAAGTTATTTTCAAAAAAATAAGTGTCACCTCTTAATTGTCCCGGGAAGTTATAAAAACAGTACACAAACTTCTCCTGACAAGAACAAGAACACACGTTCAATTCATAGAGTAATGGCGCATTTCTTCCACAAATGAACACGAATGTAAGACGCACAAGTAGTACGGTTGCATTAATAAGATATTAGCAAAACATGTGTTGGTTACAAGTTATGTTATATGCCATTTTACCACGCGATCGCTCGACCCCATACTGACAGATGTTGAAGATCTGATGTACTAAAAGACGCCACGTTAGACTAACACCAATACTCTACTTTCTATATCTTCACAATACTCACACAGCTTTCGGCTTCATTAAAACCCCTTTCAGAAGCTACTATTTATAAATAGTACGCATAACTGATCTATACGAACTCTGCTCTTGGACCAAGTCATCAGCCTCTGATGCCTTCCATTTCAACGCGGTACCAGTGGCGTCAGATTGTGACGTCAGCTGCGAGGAATCGTGTGAGTAGGCATTCCGAGCAAGAAAGACCTCGTCCATTGGGTTGCCGAGAGCGAATCTTCGTAAAGCTGATGGTGATTAACAAGTCTTTCCCATCGTATGGATACATAAAGAAATTTAAAGTTGGCGTCGCGCTCTGTCGATTCTCTAGGCTAGGGTGAAGCAGCCACTGACGCGTGCTTGCGGAGTGTCTCAGATTGTGACGGCGCAAGGGGAGATATATAAGGAGCCGCGGGCACGAACAGGGAATCTGGTTTTGTGAGAGAGTTCTGTTAGTGTTGATAGTCACGTTGTAGTAATTCTGCCTACGCCGACCGCACCCGCTATTTGAGATTGTATTTGGACTGCTTTAGAACTAGTAATTCTACTGGTACCGACGACAGGCTTTGACTATCGTACTTCTGGTTTGATGGAACGAAGCATCGTTAGCGGTACCTGCAACTTGCATCACGTGATCAATAAATATTTTTATTCCGTTGTGTATACTTTGTGGGCCTAACACCATCCCAATGTGTTTATTTGAAGAAACATTTTCAACCTTGCGTAAAAGCACAGAAAGGAAGTCCTGTGCTGTATGCCGCTGGACGTGCGAGCCCTGGCCTCGGGGCCTGGGCGAGCGGTCGCGGCGGCGGCGGCGGCGGCGTGCGGTCAGAGGTGCGCGGGGCGGAGCGGTGAGGAGAGGCGGGGAGGGGGCGGGCCGTGTCGAGTGCAGGCGCGTGTCAGCGGCGCGCGCCGACCGCAGCGGCCGAGACCGCAGCGCGCCCGCGCCCGTGTCGCCCGCCTAAGCGCGCCCGCCCCCGCCCCCGCCCGCCCCTCCCCCGCCCGCCCACCCACAACACGCCTGGCGCCAGGCGGCGTTTGTTGGGGAATTCCACGCCAAATTATGCCTCGGGGACGTTGTTCAAAGCGTTGCGACCGAAGCCGCTTCTCCTAGTTGAGGCCCACTCGATTTTATTACCGAGGAATTCAACTACTTTAGCATGTCTAATACCCTCGCCTCATTCGATTGGCGACACACAACGTCATCTCACTCATTTTCATGGGACGGTCAATCGATAACTCCTACGAAACTACCGAAACAAGTGGGAACGTTTTCGACAGATTTATTTAGGCTCATATCGTCCACGAAATTTGTAGTATTAGAAAATACGTATTACTCACGTTTTTTCAGCCCTTCCCTTCAAATATGCAAGTCCTACAGACTTTTCTTGTTTGAAGTGTTGAAGAGCAATATTATTGCAACATAATTCTCGTAAAACGGTTTCAATATTCGCTGCAAGTGGGCAGAAGCAAAAGGATCTTAACTGAGACTGAACGAACTGCTTCACATTGTTTTCGAGGGCTTTTTAATACCTCTCAGTTCTATTACCCCATGGAAGTAATTAAGTCAACCGTTACTAGTATTCAATAATAAACACTCAAAAAAATAAAACAAATGAAATTTAGAACTTTCGACGGAGAAACAATCTCACACTATTTATAATGAAGTACTAGATTCAGAGATCCAAAGGAAACTGAATACATCATCAAAACCCTTCGAAATACATTACACACTTCAATTTGATTTCAAGTGAGGTGAATGGTACTTTATCACTTGATCAACTCTTTTCCCGCTACCTGCATATTTCGCATGTACTCGTTATTCAAATATGTGCTATTCCATTTTCAAACTCTGTGCAAGATACGGAACAAATGTAAATTCCAGCAAAATTATATATGCAACTTGAAATATCTGAACATGCTTTCAAGATACCAGTAACAGAAGAAAAGGATACAACTTCAAGAGACTTTCTATCAGTTGCCCCCAAAAAAGAAAGCGGCGGAATACAAAAGCGAGAGCACGAGGCGAAACGGCGTCCAGTGCCCTTGCATCAGTCGGGGCCACGAGGCAGCGGAGGCAGTAGGCGGGCAACGGAACGGGGTGGGGTGGGCCCAGGGGGGGAGGAAGAGGCGGGGCGGGCGCGTTGCCCCTGGCAACCAACAATCAAGCGGCAGCCTCGCGGCGGCGAGCAGCGCTAAGCGGATCAGCAGCCGTATTGAGTTCAAAGAGTTTCATTACATTTCGATATAATGATGTGATTGTGCATTTATATAAATCAAAGGCGGCCTGGGCGCCGCCGCTGCCGTGGCTCGTCTGCGGGAGGCACAGGGAGAGAGACGCGAAGAGGCAGCGAGGAGGGCGGGGACAGAGGGCACCCGCCCCCATGGGTTGAGTTTGTTTCACATGGCCACCGAGAGAGCGAGCGACGTCTGACAGATGCCGACCACCATCGCGTAAAAGTGGTGGGAGGGGCGTGGGCGGGCGGGTGCGGAGGGCCGCTGGAGGGGGAGGCGAACCGTGACCCACCGCGCCCAACGTGCCTTCTCTCTTCTCTCTCTCCGCACGGATGCGTTATTTTTGTTTATATTTCACTAATGCTCGCTAACGGTTAATTAACACATTTAGTTTGATTTCGTAATCCCGCCAAAGCTGCTTGCAATCTCAATAAAAAGATATTTTATTATTTCAATCAACGTGCGCCGGTGGCTGTTAAGTTGACACGCAAACACCGCTGCGCTGCGCTAGCGCTCTCAAAGCGAACGCTGCCGCGCCACAGCCGCAGCCCCTGGCCGCGCCGCAACCCGCAAGGCTCCCGCCGCCGCCGCCTCCGCCTCCGCGCGCCTGTAATTTACGCGGAGCCGCTCTCCCCACTGCTGCCAACCACCTCCACGCGATTTACCTTCACAAATCCTATTTGTAAAATATATCCCAACTAATGAATACGCACCGCCATAAATATATTGGCCGCGCGCGCTCGCCCCGCGCCGCGCCAGGCCGCATTACCGCCGGCAGCGGGCGTGGGGGGGGGGGGATGGCTAAATAGCTTTTTCACAACTTATGCCCCGCGCATAATCGCCCCGTTCAAAGAGATGGGCAACGTATCGGCGCACGGCTGCCGCGGACGCGCCCGCTAATGGGCAGCTAATGTGTTTTTCGATCGACGCGACGCGACGCGACGCGCACGACGCTCAAGACCGCGCGTCATAAGCCGAGGCTGCGAACGAGGTCTCGCGATCGACGCGCCGCGCCGCGCCGCGCCGCGCGCCTAAAACCCGTTGATTTTTACGCGCGCGTCCCACGCGAGTAGTCACAGCTTCAAAGTCGAATTTGGAGACTCAAAGGGAATTACCCTGCATGTTACGCTACGCGTGAATGAAAATGAATAAAGCTCAAGTTCTAAAGTAGTCATTTTCGTGAATTTGGTGTTTTAAAATGTGTTCAAAGAAATGTGCACGTGATGTAATTCAACAATCTGCTTGAAGTATGCGTTCAAAGGGACGTCAAACAGGTTTTTTTTTTAAATAAGCAATCTCTCCGGGAGCATTTTGTTTTAAATAATGAACCTAGAAATGACCAGTAACCTTTTCTAATTGGAGGAGATTTATTCAGAAAAAATACTCCTCGTAAAATGGATTTTTATTTATTTAATTTGTCTACAGAACACTTAGTATATATTTATTCTGTCAAGGAAATGAACGCACTTATTTCAGACAAATCAGGAAACAAAAATCTTTAATGGAAATCCCATTGTACACTACCAATTTTAAAAGCTTCCAAAGAATCATATAATCAACGGACAACTTTCAATAAGCACACAAATAAGTCTAGAAAGTTAAAAAATCTATTTTGAACCATGGAAAGAAAAACAAATTTCAGTGGCTCACCTATCGACAGACAACTGAGAAACCAGTTTCAGAGACTTTTCTAATAATTTATAGTTTTTATGGGATTTACACTAATTTGTAGTCGAATTTTACTTTAGTGAATAAATTATAAGTGCAGTAAGTTTACCATTAGCTATTGATAAAAATATAATATTCTCATAATATTCGCGAATTAATTTTCATATAAGTATTGAAAATTTTATTTAAAAATATATTTACATCATATAATCCTGGCACAATACGATATCTACGAGGACAAACTTAAATTTCTGTTTCATGGAACTACGATAGTGTACTACAATCTGCATTCGTTCCTCCCGACAGCTCTACACAGAGGCAGAGGCAACTGCGCTTTCGCTGCTATTCTAAAGACCAATTACGCAATGCAGTTGTTCACCAATCGGATAATATTTAGTTTTTGCACGATGTGTACCAATTTCCAACCGAAAATGTAACTTTGTAGTGAAAATGGATATCAAAAAATTGTGATTCCATCTTATTTTAGCTACCTCTTATCTAAATTTTGTCATTAAAGGTCCAACTGAATAATGCGTTCTTACGAAGTTAAGCTAGTAATCTCGAACAAATCTGCTACTTCTGATAGAATATCTGCTGAACTAATTTTAGGGATTTCTCCTTTTTCAAATACGTTTCGTGTCTTTCCGCAATTTTTTTCTTTCCAAGACGGTAATTACAAGTGTTTCCTTGCATCTTTTTCGAAAATGGCCATTTTCGTAAGCAGTAACTTTAACGCCTATAGCACAAGCAGTTAATATTGTGTTAAAACTAAAATTTCGTCAACGGAAGCGCTGTTGAATTTCGCTATTTTCGTGAACACGAAACATTGAAAAATGCCCCGCATGCGTACGTGCTCTCTTCGCCGCCTGCTGTTGCCGTGCACCCGAAGCAGTGGCGGGGCGGGGCGGGGCGGGGCGGGGCGGGGCGGGGCGGGGCGGGGCGGGGCGGCGAAGCCCCAGCGGACGGGCGTGCGGGCGGCTTCCCCGTGGGCGGTGCGGTAATCCGACGCCGCGGCGCCCCGCGCCCGCCCCGCGCCCGCCCTCCCGCCCCGCGGTTCGATTCCCGCTTGCTCCCCCGCGCGTCCCCTTGGGGCGCACGAAGAGGTCGGCCGGCATGCCAAGGCCCTCGAGACCTTTCAATGCAGAGCACTTTCGCAAAGTAAGAGAAGGCTTCTAAACAATACTCCGTCTGAGTATGGAATTCCTTTGTGGTTTTGTCAGTCATCGTTTCAGGAGATTTCTGGAATAATACTCGTTTCATTTGGGGATGAATTCTTCTGCACACCTCCCGAAACCACATTCACACAAGTTCTCTCTACATTAGAGAATTATTCACAGCTAGAATTGTGTCACATTGTCAATTAACAATCTTGATGGTTTCCATTCTCTTCTTCTCTTTAACAGAATTATAAGGTGACCACGCTAGTAAATGTTGCCGTCTTAACAAATTACACTTTTAGATGCAATAGAGTTTTTCCAAACATAATTTGAAAACTAACTAGACAAAATACATTGAAATAGTTAATTAAAGAAAAAAATGCATGATTTTAAACTCCCGTTTTGCACAACCTGAACCACTACCAATCAAGATTCATTAAGTTAAGAGTCGGTATTAGCGACGATAATTACTCAATATTTTATTTTATTTTTATTAAAGCGCAGCATCCCCGCAAAAGCGATATAGAGCCTCCGTAAATACTTGTTTGTTTTGTTTTCCCCATGAATGCCCGACTCAAATCCTCATTTCAACAGATGATTGATTTTTAAACAAAAATCAAAATCTTGATTCTCGTGAACCGATTCCAACAAATCTCCCTCGGGATAACTCGCGGTCAGTGGGTGGCAGCGCTGGCGCATGACGCGGAGCGGGCGATGGGGCGGGGCGAGGCTAAAACGCAGCCACTGCCAATTGGTCCCCTCAGAAATCCTATTAGCAGCGGGATGATTACATTCGGTCCTGTAATCCAGTGTTATTGCTTGTGAACATCATCTGAACAATCATACGGTTTTCGTTCCGACCGTGGGTTTTACCGCGGCCGCGGCTCGGGGGCTTTGTCCGGGTTCGAAGCTTTGTCCTCCGGGCCGGAGAGCGGCTCCGGGCGACAATGACCCGCGGCCCGCCCGCCCGCCCGCCCGCGGCCAGGGCGCGCGATTTTTCGGGCGCCGCCCTCTCCACTGCGGCCCCCGCGATAAACGCATTACGGCGAGTTGCAAAAACGAGCGCGCCCCCGCCCCGCCCCCGCAGGGGAACGACGCCTGGCGGAGCTCTCGCCTTGCACTTGCCTCGTCGCTGCCCAACGCCGCGAACGGGGCAGGCGCAAATTCACGCGCAGGTGGAGACCGTGCAGTCGCCACCACGCGATTGTCAGTCGCCATGAAAATGAAATGGGGTCCAAAACTAGTTTGACTTTTGTCGAGTCATCGAGTCTATTATCTATATATTCACACAATTTGTTGAGAATAACTGAGCGTTAATTTTGTTTTTCAAGGAAATCACAAACGTAGAAGACAATCAGATCGTGACTTTTGAACTGAGAAATAATAGCAATTTATGCAAAATATCGTGTTTTATTAGCAACAATAAGTAGTCAAATATTTACGATTAGGAATAGATATGACAGATTACAATTCTAATTCAAACGTAATATTTTAAAATATTTTGGCATTTCTTTATTTTTATGCTTAGATTCCCATTACGAAAGAACTCTATTGATTTATGTATAATTTGCCATTACAATATAGGCCTCTGAATTCACAGATATACGGTATTTTAACATTGCACTCTTATCCTTTCTCTTCTAGATAAAATTAAATTCTAAAGTCTCACTCATACGTGCATTTTTTTGTTCATAATGGTATGTCATTGAATATAAAAATTATGAACGATAATGTTTATTTACAAAACCGTTAAACTGATGGATTTAATTACCTTAATGCACTTCACATATAGAAGGATAATACATTATAGTGGTTTCCGTGGAGTATGAACAGTGAGAGTAGACAGGGAGAAATTGTGATAAAATTATTTTGAATTCTCTACTGTCATATCACATCGAACACTAAACAATATACCTTACAAATACCAACTTCCGTGTCCCTAATCATTGAGAAAAACTACAGCCAATTGCGTCGTCTCACAAAATGCCATCACCCATCACTCATTTCACGCGCTCTCCTCGCTCCACCTGCGATCGCAGCGCCGCGCGCTGCCGGCAACCCTTTATTCGCGCGCGCGCTCACCGAGCAAAAATCATGCGACGGGGGTGGGGGGTGGGGGGGAGGCGGAGGGCGGTCATCCATCAACAGCGCCGCGCTGACATATCGGCGCCGCACGGATTAATAGAGAGCGGGCGGCGACGGCGGCGGCGCGGCACGCATAATCCACAGCGCGAATATTTGCTCGCCTCGCCCCGCCTCGCCCCGCCTCGCCCCGCCTCGCCCCGCCTCGCCCCGCCTCGCCCCGCCTCGCCCCGCCTCGCCCCGCCTCGCCCCGCCTCGCCCCGCCTCGCCCCGCCTCGCCCCGCCTCGCCCCGCCTCGCCCCGCCTCGCCCCGCCTCGCCCCGCCTCGCCCCGCCTCGCCCCGCCTCGCCCCGCCTCGCCCCGCCTCGCCCCGCCTCGCCCCGCCTCGCCCCGCCTCGCCCCGCCTCGCCCCGCCTCGCCCCGCCTCGCCCCGCCTCGCCCCGCCTCGCCCCGCCTCGCCCCGCCTCGCCCCGCCTCGCCCCGCCTCGCCCCGCCTCGCCCCGCCCCTCCCCGCCCCGCCGACACAAGGCGAGCGCCACAGCAACAGGAATGGCGAGGGGATGATGAGGGAAGAATGGGGAGCGGCGGCTGGGAACAGTTGCGAGGTGGACACGACGGAAGGTTTGGTCTCGCCTTGCCGTCTTCAAGGTACTCTTGTGTCTCTTGTAACTTAACTTTTCCGCTTCTTCATTCTTTGATCACGTTACCCAAATCTGTTGGTGTAATGAATGAAGATGGAGAAAATTCCCCCCAGAATTAGGTTATTATTTCTAAGTTTTGGGTTTATTCTACGCGTTCAGGCTGAGTGGGGCGGATGTATCTATTAACGAGTTTCACGTACAATGATGGTTGCGGTTACAAACCGGATAAGTAACAAAACCGGTTGAATTTCTTTGGATCTTGCAACAAAGGAGAAAGTGTTGTTTTCACATCACGATAACATGAAATGTAGCTGTGAAAGACTGACCCCCAGCAAACTTTACAGTTATTTGATTTGTTCTATGTTCACGTTAATCGAAGCTAATTGTTCCATTGAATTTACATTTGCCTTACTTTGCATGTGTCTTTATGAATGAACCTTCCGCCTCGTTACAGTAAGGATTTAAGATAACGTGCACAGAATACACGTGTGGACATAGTACGTCCCACAGTTCTTATAGAGGAGTTACTCAAAGAAGGGACCACTTGGACAGGTCGGGTAACAAATGAACGGCGGGCAGGCCGATGTCATTGCACGAGATAGTGATAAAGCCATCTACAAATGAGCTCACTATAAACGAACGCAGTGACAAAGTGAGTGCATGAATATTGCCTGAAGTTCTATATCTTCAGGTAATGCATAACGCACTGACAAAGTGAGTGCATGTAGATTACCTGAAGTTGCATTGAATCAGTGGCCAAGCAGTCCCTTCTTGCAGTAATCTCTTTTGTGGCGCTAAATGAGTAAAGGCAGAGTAGGAGAGGAGATGTCTCACCCTGCGGGAAGCCGACGGCGGGGTGCACGGCGTCGAGCGCGTGCGGCAGGCCGAAGGGGCCGGCCAGCCCCGGCACGGGCGGGTGGAACTGGTGGTGCGGCGGCACGGGCGGCGCCGGCGACTTGAGGTAGCCCGCCATGTGGCCGAAGCGGCACGGGTACTCCAGCGCACTGCTGCAACACACGCCCGCCGCAGCGTTAGCCAGGTACATCCACGCAGGCGGCCCGCTGTGAAGCGGAGCACAACACGCGCCTTACAAACCAAGCATGGCGAAGCGCTGCCCGTGGCTTGCACCACTCACCCATCTACACAATATTATTAGGAAACATTTTATACACTTGTTATTTAATACTCAATTGTCAATTCACACCTTTATGTATGAAAAACGTCGCATACAGTTTAATGCCATCCATAACTAATACTTTGAAAAATTTGAATTCTTCAATCCTTATGCTACCTAGCATCACGTCACATGACGGATACCGTTGGATAAAGTTCCATTTCACCGGAAACACTTCTTGCAGATGGATAATAGATAGAGTCTTACTTAAAACTGCTAAGCAATCCTTTATCGGTCTTCGAACCCGTGTCTTCTGGTTTGCATCCAGATGCAATTGCAAATCCATCAAGGGGACTACTCCTTCGATGGAAAATTCATTAAGCACTTTGTTGGGAGGGCAAAGGAACACAATGTTACTTTATGAAATTATGGGATCACGATATTACGCGTTTTTCGTGGTCCAGAAAATTGTTCCTACTTTTAATAACAGTAGGCTGGTTGTACCAATCTTAGGCTAACAAGACAAGACGAAATGGGAAGTGCAAACCAAGACTTAACTATCCTGGCGATATAGAGAGAGCAGTACAAATCGAAAACACTTTCATTAACATGTTAGAGTGAAAACATGTCAATCGCTCCCAACACAGGTGTCATCTCAGAGCTTTTTAAACTCTCTACAGTTGTATATTCTACGAGTCTCAGAACAAATGTGACAACCTTATAAGACGTGAAGAGGGGCTGAACATAACTTTCTGCCAATAAGCATGCATTGGGAAACTTCATGTAATCAAAATACACAAGTAACAGTTATGCCGATCTTGACCTCTTATTATAAATGTACCCGGAGAATCGTGAGGGTAGGTCAATAAATGTCTTTCTTACTTTCTCGCCTTACGAATTCTTTATAAGAAGAGAATGTTATGTAATCGTGCGTCAGAAAAAGCTGATTTTTTTTACAGTTCCATCGTTTCGGCCATTTATTTGGCCTGTTTCAGGGATATAAATTTACAAGATAATAGGTACTGCAAATTAATACGATTTACCACTGCATTAGAAAAACAACAATATTCCAAACAATTCTCCACATATATACAAGAAACAGTTGCGCCTGACTGGTAGGCGACTCAACGTGCACTGGTGTTCGGCAGGTATAAGAAAAATTGTAATTTGATGTTCCCAAAAAAATCGGTGCACAACGCGTTGCCCATAAGCCAGTGAAAATATTACACGTGTAACTTCGTTATATGAAATTTACATCATACGTTTAAAATTAAAAAGTTATATTGGAACCCCCTACATGCCCTAGAACGTTTTAACATTTATTCTGAAACATTCTGTCGTTTCACGCTATGCAAACACTTGACGCGATAATGATGTATTTTATTAATTCATTAAGTAACGTACAGTAATTATATTTTAAATAGTAAATATGTAAACTAATGTTTGATTTCACAGAAATGTTACAATGAAGACAACTTCCACTGAAAACGCAGAATTATTAAGCACATTGGGGTTATAGTATTATGTGTCTCGTGAATCCAAATGTATACTACTAAACAGAGTAATCATTAATTCGCATTACGTACTGATGAAATTGAACCCGAACATCCCCTGTAACAATCATTACGGAATAATTAATTATTTTGTGCACAGACGCAACAGCAATTTTTTCGTGGTCTTTAGTGGTCTCACAGATACTGTTTGATGTAAATACTCGACGAGATATCCCATTAATTATAAAAATATATAACAGATTCCCGCCAAAGAGGCAGTATGGTGGAATTGAGCATATCACATATAGCGCTTGTGCAATTAATTCATTATAATAAGAAAACATCTCTCATAAAATTCTTAACTCCATAATATCGCAGAGGAGAGAGAATTGTGTCATCCAAGTCAACACCAAATGAATTTATCCCATACAGCTGATCGTGAGGAGCCATTTGGAAGTAGTTTCCAAAAGCAAAACAATTATTCATGGAACCAATCCAGCAATAGTCAACATTATCAGATAAGCAATACAATGAAGTGAACATTTAATTATAAACAGTTAATAATAATTATTTTAGGATAAATATGATAAAATTTATTAATTTAAATGGAAACTGAATTTAATTAATCATTAAAGAATTCAAATTCGAGTTTTTGGAGAATAATTTAGGCAATGTCTGTTCTCGCTATTTTCAGAGCTATTTTTGGCGTTTCTCATCGGTTTACTGCCAACATTTGGAAAGAAGTAAAAGTGATCAACATATAATTCGTAATACATATCTTTAAAATTGAAAAAGCTGATTTAAAGTTGAAATAATTCTTTCATTTATAATTTGAGTTTCCTGAAAAATATTGTCGGAATCTAGAAACTGTAATGTGGTAGGAGTAGTCGAATGAACGTCATTTGTTCATTTAATGGCTTGGTTGTGGCAGAACCCCTTTCAAGAATGTTCGGCTAGCGCGAGCAATCGTGTGTTAGTGTAAGGTTATAGTTAGAAGTGAAGATAGCTAGTTTTTAAGTTCGACTACTACGACTACTAAGATTACCAAGAGTAGTTAAACGCGATGCCCAGCAAATTTGTCCCTTTACGAAAAAAGGAGTGAATATTATATGTGATGCATTAAGGTGGCATATTTTAAGGTGGATATCAGGATTTCCTGCTATCGTACACTAGAACGTATATGTCCGGATCTTTGTAAATATATAACATTTCTATTACATTTTCAAAGAATGTTTAACTTTTGTTAATGATTAATTATTGTATAGTTCCAAACTTTCTTCACAACTTTCTTCATTTCATTGACCTAAGAGTAAGCAAGCACTGAACGACATAAATCAATATTTGGTAAGGGGGTCGGTTTTACATACAATTCATCTGTCGTCTTTCCCTTTGGTAACTTTTCGTCAGTAACTGCGTTTGTGTGATGAAATCGCAGAGGTTCGTCCAGCAAGTTATTACTACACGGGAGGAGGAAATGCTGCAAGTTTCTTTTCGGAGCGATTCAGAATTTTCGCGTCGAGGCGCGTCGCTTCAAAGCGCACGTACTTTAAAGAAGTAGATTTTGTTTCGAGGTCGTTGCCGAAAAATATAAAATTTCCTTCAAATTACATATTACGCTCAAGTTCTACATTATCCCCTTTTCTATACCGAAAGGAAATATTTTGTTTGGCATTTGCATGCAAAAAAAAACTTTTTGAAACGAGTGTCTCTCCCCGAGATGTCTCCAACGGCCACTAACGCGCGCTGCAGGCGGAGTGGACGCGCGTGCGCGCGACGAAGGGCCGTCACGCCGCGCGTCTCCGCGCAGGGGCTCGCCCGCGGGCGGGGGCGGGGGCGGGGGCGGGGGGCGGGGGCGGGCGCGCGGAGATAGCGCCGCCCGTCGGATTAGCCCGGCGTGGGCGCAGCGGGGCGGGGGCACACGAACTGGCGCACCTGTTTGCCCGGCGGCCGCCTGTCGAAGCCCTGATGCCCCGTCACGCTGACGCTAACAAATGGATCCGCGAGGCACGAAACGCACCCGGCCGGGCAGCCGCACTCCACATCTCTCCCATCCAATCGAGCCCCCGCCGCCGGCGCAGCGCCCCATTTGTCCACGCTCCCGCCCCGCCCCCGCCCCCCGCCACCCCCGCGCCCATCGCCAAAACATTCTAGGGCGCGCGCCACGATGCGCTCGCAATCGTAACGGAGGTCATAATCGACTCTTTTTTTTAAAAAAAAGGAGGTTGCGAAATTCAAAATTGGACGAAAATGCGAGGTGTGGAGTTTCAGCTGCGGAATACATTTCGGTATTGGGGGCTTAGCCGTATTGCATCACGTTCTGTATAAGTGACACTGAAAGCACAATCGGGAACGCTTTTGAGTTAAACTGAAGCGCAGAATAAAACTAGCATATACTCACGAATATACTGAGAGGTATAAACGATCAGGGAAATAAAATAATTAAATTAATAAAAAGTACACGTGAATGTTAATATTTTCTTATTAAATACGTGATTAAGTAGAATGTAAGAAGGTTAAAACTTACGCTCGTCTCTGCACTAATTCTTTGCGCTACACATGATTCCCTTCATTGCTAATAGGATGTCGCAAAATGCAAGAATAAACATACATTTACTAAAAACAATTATTTAATACTGTGCGACTTTGCATTTCACTAGCGGACAGGGTCGGTCTCGCTGGAAGGCAGGCTGTTTCAAGTTTGTGGAACAAACGAGAACGGAGAAGCTTCAAACGCGTCGAATGAGTTGCAGGGGTTTCCAAAGAAAAGGGGAAACAAAGTTCCTCACAAAGGGAAAAGAACATAGCAGCTCCATTTCAGCAACTAGTCCGGACTGAATGCGGAGTCGCCCGGCCGAGAAAAACAACCCGTGGATCGCTGCCAGACAAACAGGCGCCCGCACCGGAGCCCAGCGGCGCGGAAGCTCCGAGCAGCCACTCGCGCGTCCCCGCTGAACCCGAGGCGCCCGCCGCCCTGGGCCCTTGCGACCCGCCCTCCGAGAGGAGACGCCCGCCCCGCCCCGCCCCGCACCCTCTCACCTTCCTTGCCTACTCAGCAGCACTGAGCAAACCTATCTAATAGTACGTGGCTTCTTTCACCAACTAGCAAATCAATGGACGACATTGTGGAGAGATCATGCTACAAGAAGCCTGCATCTTGACGCTTCGGTTTTGACACGGATCAAATATACTAGAATTGTGAAGGAGAAGGAAAAAATTAAAGTGGCCTTACGTGTACTTGTTATATAATACTCCAATTTTATATATTCGATTTTCTTATATACAATAAATATTTACAATAACAATGTGACGAAATGCACATGTATCGGCACAGTCGTGGTGGGTGTATGTATCTACAGGTGCGCCAGCTACGTTGTAGAATGTTTTCGAATTAATCAAAGAAACTGGTAAGCAAATTTCTCTTCAAATACCATCTTGCAATATTGCACTACATTAAAACTGTAATAATTTAAACAAATTCATCGAATCTACATCGCACTCGGTAAGCAAAGCATCCGGAAAGCAACGTAAAGCAAAGCCAATCACAGATTGACAGCAGGAGGCAGGCGTATTCCCCAACGCAGACCACGAAGAAGAAAAAACAACTAATTGTCTCAAAGTATAAACTGATTTTACAGGTCGCATTATAAAATATTACGTTTGAATACATTTACATTGGGGAAGAATGTATAACGGCGATGAATAAAAATGTTGTAGTAATAGCTATTCCATAAAACAGCTGCGTTTGATGACGAAAAAACGTGAGCAGCTCTTGGCTTGCCGCCCGCAGTAAATCACTTCGGGGAACGATGTTTGAAGTCCCGTCGAGTGCTCCCGAGAGCGTCTCCGCCACGCCCGCCTTGACCAGCGCACCCGGGGGCCGTCCCGCTGCCCATTCACAGTGAGCGGAGGCGGGGGCGGGGGCGAATACCCGCGCAGCAGCCAAGCGAGAGAGTTTAACGAACGAGGGCCGCGTGAATGCGCTGGCGGTGGCGAGATGCTGCGGGCGCGATACCGCACGGGACAATAGCGCGCTCCAACGCCGTCGCGGCCCGCGGCTACTCCCAGAACGCGCTCCCGGAAAGGCAGCGGCGGCGGCGGCGGCGGCGGCTGCTGCCGGCTCAGGCAGGCAGCGGCGAACTTTAACGCGGAGCGGATAATCGCAAGTTCAGGAGAACAGGACGGGGTCAAAGCACAACAACCGGGAACGAGAAAGATCGAGAAGCGGGAGACACGTCAAAAGTTTAAATCGATTCACGCGCCTCCAGAGAGTATCGATGAATATTATTCCTGCTCTTCTTGGAAGACCCGTATTGTTAGAACGCGAGTTAACTAAAATGCATATTTTTACACCACTGAATATGTAAGTAAGGGGGGATATCAGGCCTGGAAATGAGATTTGAGAAAAATATGACATTGAAGTAACAACTTTCTTTTTCCACGATAAGCCTTTGTTAAATGTGCACATGTATATAAAACGGACAATTGATGTACATGTCTATAATACGGGCAATATGTCTGGCAGGTAATGTTCTGTCGGTTGTTCACTCTGGCTGAACATACGTAGGCAAGGAACGCATTTCATATGGAAATTCAGTCTCAATCAATTTCCTTCCCCAACAGCGCATTAGGGCAGACATTATTTTGAAGGCTTTCTTGTGACTGCTTCCCTTCCCCTTCAGCTTAAGAAAATCAGAAATTTAGTAAATAACTGGGTGGATAACGTAGGAATTATCTGGTCCGCATTTACTTTCCCCGAAGATGCGCATAATCTTCTTATCCCATGCGATATTATTCATTCACATTTAACTGTACAGCGACATTATTGAGGGGACTTTTAGAGACCTGTAGAACATCGGAAGGAGAGTGGAGCGGCAGTGGTTGAGAAGAACACAATGAGAGGGAAAGGGCGAAGGCCCGCCAAGTTCGAAGGCGCAAGAGGTGGCTTTGCAGAGCGGAGAGCACGGCCTTTCAACTCCTTTACACTAGCGCGCTCTTCTCTATCACTTTCTTACAGGTACTGAAATACGAACTGCTGCTAACGATACTTGAAACGTGCGTGGCTGCAGCGTAGGTTCGCGAGACGCAAGCAAGGCGCGTCATGTTACAAAGATAGTCGATGTTCGCGCTTTCTTGTACGTCTATATTACGAATGAATTGAACATTCAGAAGACTCTTTTCATATTTCTCACAAATTCGCCAATTTTTATGTCCAGAAGTTGGTGAACCTAACCTGCAACTCTACCCGGCGACACTAGCGCCTTCAGTAGTAGCTCCCTGAAGCTTCGTCTCCGCCTTTGATGGAGAGTTGCAGGCCCTGCAGGCTCTGCGGCCGCGGTGCGAGTGTCCTGCTGCAGGACAATCGCGGCGGCGCGCTCTTATCTGCGCGGGGGGGGGGGGGGCAGACGCTTCGCCGGCCGCTGTGTGTCGGCGGATTAAGCGCTGCCCCACGGCGACTCGCGGAAAACTGAATAGTGGTTACGGAGCGAAGATACAGCAAAAGGGTTCGGGCCAGGAGAAGCAAGCAAGAAAGAAGCTGCGGTATAACCTTTAGGGTCGGCATTAAGCCCACCATTCTCACGACCAAGGTCGAAATTGAATATCGGGGCTGCTCATTTGGCGACAGGCACAAAGCGTGGAAATAGGACTTATCGGAAAAGATCGACCAAAGGCGGAGATTCAAGGGTATGAACAGAACTGCCTGGTAGAAAACACAATTTTTGAATTTCGTTAAATCTAAGACGAATTTTGCAGTTCTCATTTAGACATAAATTCCTTTAGTACATTTAGTTACATTTATTTTAGGGTGACCCCTTTCGGAGCAGGTGACCACAATGGGAGTTCGTCTTTGCCTTCCACTGAACAAAGATTTATAAGAAAACGAATGATTGTTCAGTTTATTCAATGGCTTACATTATGAATGGATTGATTGCAAGGCACGTAAAAGTTTACGTAAAAAAAGTGATTTAAACAGCCCACATTTCGGCTTTGATTCAGAGAGCTATTACTAATGGTTTCTCTTATTAACTACGTACAGTTAATTTAACAGTCGTGTCATACTAGCCTACATCACAAACAAATCACAATACGAATTCGCAGCCGCGTTCTTGCAAGCCGCACCAACCGAGGCCGGCAATCGGTGGCTGGTCCCCGGCATTTAACATCTTTCCGCAGTGACCGCCGAATCGCCACAGAAAAGGAGCGACCGGGCGCTCCGAAGGAGCTCAAAGGCGCTTGGCGACGCGCGGGCTGCGCGCGCTCTTTGTGTGTTCTGCGCGGCGCAGGCGCAGAGGGCTGTCCGCGGGAGCGCTGCGCTTGGCCGCCCGCTAATAGACAGCCCCCCGCCCCGCCCCGCCCCGCCCCGCCCCCGGCGTTGGACCAACACGGCCCGCCCCGCCCCGCCCAGCCGCTTTGTCGCGCACGGCAGCCGTGGAATCGGCGCAGCCCCGGGGCGCGACGGGACGCACAGGGCACGGATGGAATGAAGAGATTTTAGGGGGATTTATATCAGAAAGTACTTCACATTCCGCAGATGTAAAAGTGTTCTATTAATTTACCATAGGTAATGCCACGAGTGCTTTGGATATTGTCGATAAATGTTTGATCTGAGAATTTCCAAAGCACTCGTGGTATTTAATAGGACAATTCCACGAGTGAAATTACGTCCAACAGAGTTACAAAATGCGCAAAATATAGAAAACAACTGAAATCTATGTTAAAATCAATTGAGGTTATATTATAGTACCTAGGTGGATCATTAGACATCGACACAGGAGGAGGTATACATCTATCGCTAAGACATATGAGACAGTTTATGATTGGCCAGTAAGGAGAAGCGGTAAGAAAAATCGGATACGAAAAGCGATAAACGTTTTGAGATATACTGCCTAGATAGGGACATTTTGTATGTATAGTTAAACACTATTGGTTTTAATTTCACGTGTGAAATAGTCATGTGTAAGTTTTGTAATTAATTGTGTGTTAACGTTTCTGAGTTTGCACATTGGTAGAGTAACTGCATACATTTACATGGTACGTTGAATAATAAACAGTCTTAAAAACTACATGTCCTTTTTCTACATCACAGGTCATTCGAGAATATTTTTCGTTAACACCACGTGTTCTTTAAAAACGAAATGGCAGAAAATCATTATATTACTTTCATTTTATTGTTTAAATGTTCCGCCTGGAGTGCATTTAAGGTGTTTTAGTTTACACAAGACGCTGTATGAAATCATTTCGCAAGTTTCACTAAATACAAAACAGAATTAAAACACACACACACACACACACACACACACACACAGGAAAATGCGGGTCTCGATATCCAACTGTGAAAGTATGTAATGAACATCAACGATTTTTTTCTGAGTACATCAGAAAGATGTAAAATCAACCATACAAGAGTAACTGCTTTCTTGAAAAGACCGACAGCTATTATTCTTTCTATTATTAGCAATTCACAAAATACCAAAGAAATTCACTCCCCTCACAACTCCGTATTTTTCATACACAAACTAAGAACGAGCCGGCTAGTGAATATTCACTATCTAAAGCGTTCTGCAACAAAGAATGGCAGCTACCGTGTGTCGGCAGCGAGCAACTCATTCATTCCGAGGCAAAGGGGGCGGCCCCTTCAATAGGCGTTTGACACCGCAAGGGGCCGCCGCAGCTGGGCCCGGGGGGGGGGGGCGCCAAATATGCGTGGGCGGCGTGAAATTGGCCCTATTGAGGCGACCAAGGGCCGCGGAAAGGCGCAGGGCGCGGGTCGGAGGGCGGAACCGCCCTGCCCTTGCCCTTGTCACGCCCCGGAATCGCGTTGCAAACCTGCCATTTCCGGACCCTCGGCTGTCGACAGTCTCATCATAACTTACTGTCGAAGCCGAGTCATCTGACCTTTCTCAAGACTCTTGGCATGTTCTCTCACCCCAGGAGGGATATCAACTTATGAACATTTACGGAATTAATAATTATATTGTACAATACGCAACAAAATTAGAAATATTTCGTGAATTTATTTAAATCTCTCTACAAGGAAAATCGGGAAAATGAGTTTTTTTTTATAATTTAACGCTTTTTATGTTGAGTATAAATACAAAATATTTATTCGAAAACATGTTATTAAAATCTTAATATTTAAAAATCTATTTTCCGTAATTTAGTGCAGTATCAAATGTTTTCCTTCGGATCCGCCCTTTACTCTTTGTCGTCAACATATGGGACGTAGCCCGTTGGAAAAAC
Organism: Acheta domesticus; assembly: GCA_031308135.1. NCBI lineage: Eukaryota > Metazoa > Arthropoda > Insecta > Orthoptera > Gryllidae > Acheta > Acheta domesticus. Next base: position 11,319,876 of record JAHLJT010008756.1, read on the forward strand.
GGAGGACAAATGATTAACGAATCAAGAAGTGGACAGTGCTTGTGCATCCACCTGTAAATCATTGATCGGATTTTAAATATCCATTCTAATTTTGTACCTGTAGAGGAAAGTTGAAAGTGTAGAGAAAAACTCGAGAAAAGAGAAGCGTGATGGAAGTACAAAGTAAATAGTAATCATTGCTAGAAACCTGGCTAACGCAAGAAAAAGAAAATGCCGGAAGATTGTATTATACACTCAAATCAGTGTCTGATCCAAGGGGAGGAATCACGGGTGTCATTCCACTTTCCTTAAAGTCACCGTGATTTTGTCCTGTAGTAGGGGTTACAGAACTGCTTGTAGCCCGGATGAAAGCTTAATAAAAACCGACACGTTGGCCATTTAAATTGATGTTTTATTGCCTAAACTCCAGAAAAAGTCCATACAAATAATCAACGAGGTCAAGAAATCAAACACGTGTTATTTTGAACACATTGTGTAAGAGTATAACTACCACTTTCAGAGCTCACCACATCCAAAGCAGAATTCCCATTACGAATACCCGCTATATTTATGTTTGTTCATAGCTAAGAATTAAAACCATTTTAAAAAATCATTCAAAAAAGAAGTGAATCTGCCCCTTCTCTGCCTGCGTCCGCCTCTTCCGTTGCTCGTCCGCCCCGCTGCTGCTGCTGCTGCGGAAGCGCGGCGTGTCCGACACGCGGGATCTGCATGGATTATGACGGAGACTATTGTCGCCGCGCGGCGCCACGGGCCTAAGCCCCGCGCTCTCCGTGATTGGTTTAGCGCCAGCCCGCCGCCGCCGCCGCCGCCGCCGCCGCCGCCGCCGCCGTGGGCGTGGGCGTGGGCGCCGGCGATCGATGCAGCTTTTGTGGAAGCGCCCGGGCCGTCCCCCCCCCCTTGCTCAAGACGGCGCTCCTCAGACGCGCAACAGACCGATGGAGGTGCTGCGAGAAATCGACGTCAAGTGTGGATAGGGGCGGTGGTGGCTGCGAGATCACACTACACGTCTAGAAATGCCTCGACGTGACGTTCTCCAGCCTGTGACTGGTGGCTACGAGATGGGCAGTGAAATATGTAGGAGTCTGTTTGTTCTTCTATAAAATTCTCTTCAGTATTTATACGTCAAAACCTTTTGTCACAAGATTGTAGATCCACCGCACAAATAATTACAATTTCACCAAGAATTCCAGTATATCATTGCAGTTTATTTCATACTCTCCAATTCTTCTGATATAGCCTTCTTCCTTAACATTTTTTAAAAATCTTTGTTCCTTGTTTCATACAAATAAGGATAATTTTGCATACATTTTTAAGCATTCATTTCGTTTCAAGAAGAAAATTCAGAAGAAAATTTACAACACCCTTGACTCGGAACACACTTTGGTACGAGAATATAATTGCGTTATTCCCAGAAGCTCCATCCCTGTCGATACGGGCAAAGGCTATTTCCAGAAATCTGCCTGGAAAGTCAAATATAGAAATAAAAGAAATTGCACGTGTTCGGTGAAAGTTTAGCGAGAGTTTATATAATTGTGTTAAAAATGAGTAGTATAGCATTGCTTACAGAAGGTCTAATGCTATAAATCGATAATATTAATTCTTGAAAAGAAAAGGCAATTCATCCAAATTTGTCAACTTCAGAGCCCTAAAATCTTAAACCCAAACACACAAGTGCACAAAATCAATGTTAAATGCAGAATACTTCGCTGCTGATTTTACTTTTCTACCATACATAACATTATGCGTGTTAGAGAATCAATTTAAAGTTCACAAATAATATTAAGGTTACTGGACTGAGCTTTGCGTAACAAATACATTCTTGTCTTTATTTGTTTCAAAAATATTTAGTTTAATTTATCAGTATCTTACATAAGAAACGAAGTACGTACGGCCACTGATTGACAATTCATGTGCCACTGTTAAAGACTGTTCATATACCACTATCTGTCATTTTAATACTTCTTAAGCAATGGTCTGGTTTCTAAAAGAATGTGTTGGCAGCGTTTTCTCCAAGACAAATTTTGCCATTATTAGCCAATTACGGACATGGACATGATATCCATGTCAATGAATGGCTAACAATGAAGTATTTGTGGAGAAACCAATGGTAATTACTTTCTTCCAAAAAACAGCCCGTAGATCTCAGCACCACTGCCATGCGTAACTTAGCCCTCTATCCGATTTTTGGCAAAGAGAGAGACAAACTAGTGAAGTTGCCATTGAGACTAAAGCTCTATATTTTTAATGAGATGAGAGCGCCCTAGTGGAGAACCGCTGTCCTCTCGCCACAACGCGCGCGGCGATGGGAGCGCCGCTGTTTCCCGCACTCGCCACCGGCAGGGCGCGCGCCTCCAGGCCAACAAACGCTTCAAGGCACGTGACATTACAGAGGAACTAAGCAAAATCAAATTGATAAACAACCCAATTTTTAAAAACGCTCATTTCATCGGGCCCATGCGTCATGTCACGGTAAACTTCAGATGCTTCTAGATTCCTTAGATGTCATAATTTCTCAAGTTCTTTCATTATGATTATGTTCCCAACACACATTTCGGGAATGCAACCGTTCCCCTCAAATCGCTTTACGAAGTGAAATTACGCACTATCATTTGTCTCAATTGTTTGGTGTTCAGTCAATCGTACAATTCGATAGGTATCCCAGATCACTCCAGGAACAATATATTTTCCGACAATACATAGTAAGAAATATTTGCTTTTCCTTCATTACGAGTAGAACTCTGCAGAGATTATCAAGCTGTTCAAGAAAGCCGCGACCAACATCAAAATTCACAAAGCGGATGCGAGTTTTTTTGCGGACAATTGTGTCTTTTGCGGAGTTAGCGGTTTTTTTTTCGGAATTTTTTTGCGGAGAATTGCATTTGTATGTGGAATGCGAGTTTCCAGAAATTAATTCAAACAACAGGTTTCCGCCAGAACCGAAACATTGTGAGATTTTCAGTTGCATCTAAAGAAAACCAACGATAGCATTTTCCAAGAAAATATTTGAGCAATATTCATAGAATATCACCTGGAAGCGAAGTATTGATTTTTCCAAGAAGAGCCGCTGGCAAAGAAAAGGGCAACAAGAGCAGCGAACGCGTTGGGCGGCAACAGAAGCCAGAGAGGTTCCCGCAATTAGCAGGCACCGCCCTCGAATTCTGTGTCCTGCGCTGCGTCCCTGGGGAACTCCAGCAGCCGCGCGGGCTTCCAAGGCGGCGCCCGCTCGCCGGGGCAGTGCCATTGCGGTGTCGGTGAATGACGCTTCTCTAGGACGAATCTCCCAACCCTTGACGCTTCTTTGAATTCAACAGTCCCATTAAGATCTCTAACACTACTAGTATTTAACCTGTATTTAAAGCTAAAGTTCATATACCGTTGAAACTCGCATGGCTTTACATGGGAAAAATCTAAAATATTAAGTTTAACTGAATCGTCTTAAATTCTATTTTGATTTACTTAACTAGTGGATGTACTCTTACTTGAAAATCCTGTCTGTGAAGTCTTGTGTTCTCCCCCCGACATCCTCGTAAAAGACCTCCTTTGTGATATCTCCCGAAAGATTCACCGCGTTCAGATTTTTTTTCTCGTCCAGGAGTTTTATCTAGTCATGTTGGCAACCTCAGCGTCGAAATTCAGAAACTTTCAATGGACTGTCTTCGTTGGCATTTTAGAATCGTGTAATAAGCTTTATTTTTAATAGACATTTGTAATGGCCTACTGAATTCAAAAAATAAAATGATTAATTTTAAACGGAACAGTCAATACGAGAGACTGTGAGTTATAAAAAGGCTTACGCAGCATTATTGAGTCGGGACCAAAGAGAAATAAGAATTACTAAATCGAGTATCCGTTTCATCCAACGAAATCAAAGTGCCCAAATCCTGAAGAGTAGGTATTCAATTCAAACTAAATACAAAAACAATCTCTATATAAGGCATTGATACCAACGTGTTTTTAAAGGAACTATAACAGTGCATAACATACAAGGTTTAATTTTTAATTGGATATTCAATTTATACGACCCACTGTTGTATAAATGAATCCTAAATCCGATTTTAAACTGTTCAATTTCTGTAAAACTCACTGATGCTTTCATAATCAGCCTAACTCGCCCGATGTGAAAAAAATTAAAATTAAAACACCTAACGCCTCCCCCCGCCGTTACGGCCGCAGTGCCTCCTGAGCGTCTCATTTCAGATGGTTATCGCGGCCACTCGTCGGATAAAAGTGGCCTAAGCCCCGGCCATTGTACCGACACCTTTTCCCTCATAGGGACATTACGATAACGGCTTAATCCGAGATTCGCTTTTTATCTGGCGCCATCCGCGCCGGTAAACAAACTGCGCGCGAGAAAAAAGGCTCCCCTAACAGTTTAGAGGGTAGTTAGCGGTATCTTATTGTGGCAGAATATTAAAACTGTGTGATAAATTAAAAATATTATACTTTACATTGAGCTACAGCAACGAGATCCCAAAACTGATAGAAAATTCAAATCCTACCTCGAGATGTTCGACTCCCTTTCCCCATTCCCTCTCTTTGATTCTCGACTCTTTCTCGATTCCTATTCTTGCACATCGTTGTAGCCCCTTAGTACGGTAATACTGTACTTCTTATGTGTATTATACGTACGTGTGTCAATATTTACTCTTAATCAACCCAAGTACTATGCTACAGAACATGTATGCTCCATTTCGTTTTCTTTTTCTTTCTGAACTGACCTTTATCGGGGCGAATCACGTTTCGTGAATGATAGTTGAGGGTTCTACTGGCAATTTTTCGGCTAAGGTCAAAAATATATTTAGAAAATAGTCTTTTTTCCTAGTAAAATCTCCATAAAGGTATTTCATAGGTCAACTGATACCAAGAGCATCGCATTTGGCCGCGAAATACACGGCTCCGCTAGAGATAAAACAGTTCCGCAAAATGACAATTTTCAGTCCATTTTTCACTTTTCTTGACCGTTGCTCCCAAAACAACCCATTGAACGCAAGTACACAGAAACTCGGCAAGAGTAATGTCATTCCGTAAAACCTCTTTAAGGTTTTACCTCGAACAGTATTTTTCTCGTCTTTGAGTCCTATGAAAAATGACACCAAGAGAATGTAAGAGAATAAACTGTTTTTTTGTCGAAAAATGGAAATCGTTCTCAATGTCAAACGAAGAAAAAATTTACAAGTGTTCGGAAGACCAAAACGCCTCTTCACTTTTAACATACTATACTTTACATCAGCTAACAGCTTGCGTGATCTGAAACGAACCGTAACCTGACTCTAAAGGCAGAAAAGTATGTGAGCAGTAATAAATATAACGTCTAAAAACTTAGTAAATTTATCACATTCAGCACCGAGACAGTTGAACGTGGTACTGAAGTTTGTCATGCATCACCATCTCGCGAGAGAATGCATGATGAACTTATTGTAAATCCGCGAGTAACACAGGTAGCAAAGTTCTGTGCTCCGAGGATTAATCTAAGAAATTAATAGCATTCCGTACATGAGTAACTAGACTACAATACTTAACTCAGCATCTCATCTATCGTCCCCACTAACGCTTTCGTTTCCGTTAAAAGTCTGAATTTCTTTGCTTCCGAGACCAGACTTCGAATATTCTGAGAGGCATTTAATAAGGCGACATGCACAACGTGAACGCGCGATATTGATGTGGAATAACCTTTCATAATTTCAGAGTTTGGGGCATATCTGTTTAGCCACTCACTACCTCAATTTTCGACCACACTAAAGATCTTCGAGCCGCAAATGCGCCCAACAAATTCCCTCCTGTTGACACGAACTCGCAAGCACTCGTATAAAGAGCACCTTATTTCCGTAATAATTGAACCTAACACATTCAGCAGAAAAGACCTTTCGTCTGCTTCTGTGGCGAGGAAATGTGGATATGTAAAGCATGGGACACGCACCAGAGCACCGTATTGTTTCTCGATCGCCTCTTCTGGGGTGAGTTTCCGCTTAGGTCGGCCATTAACAGACTTTTCTCCCGCATATACCTACGAATTCTTTCTTTCACCTCAATTTAACCGCGGGCTGACACTGATCAACTAAGCGATAGAACCAAGTTAAACTACTAAGCAGAAATGACGTGGTTTCCAAAATTCTCTATTTTTTAACCCGAAATAAATAGGGAAAAATAACTGCAGTCCGAAATTAACCTTACGCGCTTTTATGAAACTAGTATAAGTTTGAATAAAATAAATAAATGAAGAAAGGAACTGCGAAGATCTTTAGTGTATTCAATTCACTACCCATTAAATGTAACGCATCAATTTATTATTTTTACCCTTCTTCCTAATATTTCAATTCATTATTAGGGGGAAGATTTCGATCACTGTGACAAAATACGAGGTTTTCACAGGTTAAAATGACGAGAGCATTTAATATATATAAATAGACATGTGACCCACAGCATATCTCAATTCACACTCCGCACCAAATGAGTGAATTAAGTGTATGGCATGTTTAAGCATTTCCGCGTGAGTCATTCCTTATAACTTTTAACGCATATAATGCAGTTTATTGTAAATGATTTATCTTTACGGCCTGATGATGGAAATAAAATGATATTCCCGAAAAGTTTCAGTTTATAATACCTTCAAGAAATATCAATTTGTATATTTATAATCTAAATAATTTTCTGGTGCCATCCCAAATAATAAAAACCAAATAAATTTTCCCTATAGTATACGAGTTCAATCCAAGGACTAGCAAACCAATCTGGCTTCAATATCAGACTTCGAATCCCGAATGATATCTTTAGGTCGGGCGCAGGCACACGGGCGTAGTGACGGATCCAGGAGGGCCAAGTCCCCAATGCCTAGTTTTCGTTTGATACCTTATTTCATTTGGCAAAATTTATTTAAATATTTGTTAGAATTATATAACGATTTAAAAGGGAGTATTAAGTCACATCATATATACACTACTAAAATAATCTACAATATAACAAGTATGTTTATTACTTTTGAAAGGTCTATGATGGCGCCTCCCAGAATGACGGGCTGCACGGGCGGCGCGGCGCGGCGCGGCGCGAGGCGAGGCGAGGCGGCCATCCTGCGCTTGCCTCTGCGCGTGGGAGGGCGCGCAGCCAGCGCGCGCGGAGACAAAGCGCACAAAGCCTCGCTGCCGGCTGCGCCCCGCCCCCGCAGGCGGCGCGTCCCCACCCCTCTCCCACGCAGACGGCTTCGCAACAGCACAGCGGCCCCTCCGCACTGCATCGAGCGCCCCGTCCGTTCAGCACTCTGCTCCAAAACGCGTCTTTTAATTACATTTTCCTTCCATTTTTTTACTTTGCTTGGCGTTAACAGTCGTGCGATGACTTGTAACATTAACACCAGGATCATGCTCGCAGTAATGTCTCAAAATGACTGTCACCATTGCACGTTCACGTCTCCATCGTGCGATTCCAATTCATTATTTATGCTCTTGTGCGTGCATTTGGAATGAAAAATCAGATTTGTAAACCTGGAATGTTTTAACACAATCTATACGAACATTACTTTCTTTAATACATACAAAAAAGAATTATTCACGTACTGTTATAGATCATTTTAGAATGGCCGCGGGACAAAAAAATCGTTTCAAGTTTCTGTCTGCAGTATATTTATCTATTGAATTGTGATTTGCATTAGTATGCAACACTAATTTATGTGCATATAGCAGTGTTTCTGTTCACAATAATAAGCGAAAAACCTCTCTGTAATTGAAATCGATGATCCATCACAAAGTTTGCATTTCCACACACACACACACACACACACACACACACACACACACACACACACACGGATTTGCGGTATTACTGTACAACTGTCAACGATTCTGGCAGAAATATACATCACGCGAGTAGAAAGAAAAGATTTCCACGATATAACACAGAAATACAGATAAAATTCGCGCGTGATTCCTGCGTAATAATTGATGAAACTGTGCCCCAGATTTTTTTTCTTTTGCCGCCGCTCAAAGACTGATTGCACCTGCAGGCGCTGATGAAGTGTTGCCAGGCGGTCTTAAGCGTTCCCACTAGTTACTGTTGGGAAAGTCACCAAAACGACAAACAAAAATTCAAATAATTATTTCTTGTTTAAAATATATCGGAGGTTTGGAAATTAAAGAAGTACGAAGAGTATTATTCATTATAATGATTATATTTATATTTTACAGCATCACACATATTTTTATTATATAAAAATATGAATTACGACTATTTGCATAACGACACAGGTATACAATTAGAGGGGTGCTATTGGGTAAGAGATGGTGTAAGAGGTATGAAGACTACGAGTAGAGAGATCTTTGTATTACTCATTCTAATGACTGAAAGAGAGAAAAATTTTGATTTGAATGAATCAAGTTTCGTTTAAGTTCAATTTGTTTTAGAAAAAAAGTTTCCAAACTATAATGAAGATAAAATCCCTAAAAGATGTTCTCCCAAAACTTCCACTAAACACCAACTCGAGAGCTCAATGCGCAACCTGGTCTCCCTGCAGACGACTGCCCGGGTGGGCGGGCGCGCGTTCCGCGGGGCGGCGCGGGGCGGCGCGGGGCGGCGCGGGGCGGCGCGGGGCGGCGCGGGGCGGCGCGGGGCGGCGCGGGGCGGCGCGGGGCGGCGCGGGGCGGCGCGGGGCGGCGCGGGGCGGCGCGGGGCGGCGCGGGGCGGCGCGGGGCGGCGCGGGGCGGCGCGGGGCGGCGCGGGGCGGCGCGGGGCGGCGCGGGGCGGCGCGGGGCGGCGCGGGGCGGCGCGGGGCGGCGCGGGGCGGCGCGGGGGGGGGAAGGGCGGCGCGGGGGGGGGGGGAGGGCGGCGCGGGGCGGCGCGGGGCGGCGCGGGGCGGCGCAGAGAGCTTTGCGACCTAATGGCGGCGGCGCGGCCCGCTAATCCCCCGCGCTAATAAACTACCCCCACCCCGCCCCCCGGCCCCCGGCCCGCCCGCAATTGTTTTAACGAGAAATGCGTACTTCGACAATGCATTACGTTACTTATCCTAATAGGGCCCGGCTAATTTATGTTTGATGCCGGCGGCGGGGGGCGGGGGAGGGGGTCTGCGTGGGCGATGGGCGGAGCGCCCGCGGGCGATCCCCCCCCCCCCGCTCGCCTGCGCACTACGTCCGATGTTCGCGGCGCGAAGATCCGCGACGGACAAACATTTCCTTCTATTCCGTAGACACGTTCGTGGACAGCAACAAACACACGTCATTTTTCCTTTTCCTAAAAGAATTTAAGAAAATATAAACAAGACGGGAGAGCGTTACTTAATAAAAAGAATGCATTATGAAGAGCCTTTTGTAAAGCTTTAACAAAAAGAAAGAAGCCCAGAAAGCATTTTATCAATTCTTGATATCAAATCCTCCAATTCATTGCCCAAGACAGTTTCAAAATTTTATATTTTCTCTCATGGATGGCTTCATTACATTTCACTACGACGAAATTGTAGCTGTAGAATGCATAGATGAAATTTTCTAATAATCTAATATTAATCGCTTAAATTACTACAATTCATTCCTAATGTAGAATGTATAAATATCTCTAACGCCAACACATCACCCTCAGCACCTACGTTGATCACTAAATCTGGGAAATACGTGCAACCCTTAAGCTGCCGTCCATGACATAAATGAAAGCTAATTTTAAAAACTCTTTCATCTCTTCCAATGATTGCACGAAACAGCATCCTAAAAACATCAGCGGTTGATTTTCTTAGCCCGTTCCTACTCTATTATAAATTGTGCTTAATTGTTTTAAAATCGCTTTGCAATCCCCCATTTCGCCTCCACAGCGGCGGCCGCCGAGGGCGGATCATCCGGCGCCGCCCAAAAGCATCACTCCGGAGCGGCCGCGGGCGACCTCCACTGTCGCGGCGGCGGCGGCGGCGGGGAAAAACGCGCGCTCATATGGACGAGCCGGAGAACGCAGAAACCCCGCAAAGTTAACAGAATGGGATTCTTTATTTTTTTATTTTTTGCAAAGAATTAGTTAAATAGTTCGGTGAAAACTCTTTATAACAAAACCCAAGGGACACTTTTTATGGAATTTCCTTTAGACGGTGAGTATAATCGAAGGTTATAAGGTAACACACCAAACTCTAGAAATGTCTACGCAGTAGGGAAATATCAGTTATAAAAGTTAGAGGTGTTTGAAGAATTTACACTGTAATGCACTTTAGAAAGTAGACCAACACACTTAGGAAAATGTAAGTACCAACCAGACTGTACCATTCAAAATATTCCTATATAGCTAGATTGGCATTTCATTTCCACAAAACTCTACCGTACAAGATCATCCTGTAAAATCTTATTATAGGCCATTCTATACATCCAAAATGTTATTGAAGTTAAGACACGAAGCAAAACACAGAACATGAGCAGAGTCGAGACATTTAATTTTATAAAAGATTTTTTATTTAATTGAGAATTACATTATTTTTGGTAACCACTCCCCACTGAATACCATTTTCCCCATAACTTAGAATCCTCGCAGAAAGAGGGACCAGAGGCTGCTTTCAAGTAGGTCTAGAAGGTAGCTTTTGTGCATGTGCGAGAAATATAGATACACGACTAATATGGCAGATGAAGATTTCTTTTCTCTTTCTCAGACAGATGCAGAACTAGAATTCTAAATAATCTTAAGCTATATGAAGTTCACAGAAAAAAGAAGAATGTTTGAGTCTTCGTCCCTGGCTACAGAGGGAAGAACAAATGTTTTCATAGTCCAGGGACCTTTCTCACATAAGTATTATCGTATTAAAATTAAGTAATTGAGAGTACAAGTTTCAAGGGTTAGTAGGAATACATTCATTTCGACGAAAATTTGTCGGAGCTACCTAGATCCAAGCTGTTCATTGAAAGTGAAAAGTTAATTCCTCTCGATTCAACACTAAATAATCAGGCTAATCTTAAACACGAGCGACTTTTAACCAGATGAGACATCTGGAACATCAGAACATTACAGAAACGCCTTGACAATATATGCACGAGTTTGTCATCATCTGAAATGAATCTAAAAGAATCCACTCCTGCCCAGAATATTTCTAGCAAGTCTTATGCTCACAACGGTTATAAGGTCAGATCTGTACCTAATTTTTCATTCTTGAATAACAAATCAAAATAAATAACAGGTCCGTTCTTTGATTGACATCATCCTTGTGATTGATTGGTGTTTCCGGGCGCGTCAACTACTTAGGTCATTAGTTCCGTAAGTGTAGTGCATGTTTTTCTCGGGAGGTGGCGATGATCTTTTCCCCGCTGAATGGCGAGATCTGGCGCCGACCTACCGTCGACTAGCGGGGATTTCCCCTCAACCAGGTATCTCCCACCAGCGGGGCACCGCCCCAGCCGGGACAAGCTGTAAGCTCCCGACCGGTCTCCCGGCATGTGTGGTAGTGTAGTGCATGTTAGTGTAAGTGTGTTTGTGTAAGAGGAGAGGATAGGACAAGGAATAGGAAGGAAAGATCGCGCGCGTTTGTTAGGGTACTGCTCCGGCATTCGCCTGATGTTGATCGGAGAAACCAAGGAAAACTACCGATCAGAGCAGCCGACCGCTAGAATTCTCCTCCAGACAGCGACTGAATTCGACCTAGCTGACAAGCTAGTGTCGAAAATCCTGCCACTGGCGAGACTCGAACCTAGGAGCTCCCGGTCAGAGGGACTGCAGAGACAACAGGTTGATGCACTGAGCCATCTCTCCCGGTATAATCCTTGTGGATGGTCATCGATACGTTGCTTAAAGCAATAACAAAACGCGGAGGATACTACTGCAATATTTTGTCGACTTAAATATTCGGTGGTGACGAGAAAAAACTGACGACTTTGGGACTGAGAGATCCAGATTCCCAAACTAATTTGAAATTACAATTTTAAATTATTGTTATAATAAGCACGAGCATTTCCATGTTTAAGATCTCAACATGGGTAATATAAAAGAAGAATTCATTATACTCTATGTATCCGAAGGAACAGTATTAATTTACTTACATTTAAAAAAATCATTTTTATAAAATTTTTGCGAATCATAACGCTGTACGTACGGCAACGGGATGCTTAACAGTTTTACATACATTTGTTTTGTCAACATTATTGAATTGTTATCAATTATTGTAGTTAAAAAAATTAACCAGTGTTGAGTAGAGGTTTTTAAGCACCTCACACCTGGCAGTAATATTTCTCTCCACGAATGCAAGGTAAACAATAATAAAAATATTATATCAGAGAATGAGGAAGTTATCTTCCAAATGGAACCGAGGAATTAATTAAATCCTGTGAAAGTGTGAACAGACAGCTGGCCAGAGCGAGACGAAAGTTCTGACCTTCATCAAATTTTACAGGCGAGCATTTTCATGGCTAACAAGAACGCGTAAAACTGCTAATTGAACAACTTATTTTTATTTATAGGATTCCTACAAGTATGGTGTGGAAACAATATTTAATGTAATGTAATGTTGACAATTGAGAGTTGGAGCATATCGAAATATTTTCACCAAAAAATGTCTGACACAACCTTGTCATCACAGCCTGGGTGGCAGAGGTCGCTGGGCGGAAGGGCCGTCGCTGCCTCTGCTCGAAGTGTCGCGGGTTCGGATCCCGCCTCGGGCATGGATGTTTGTGTTTCCCGTATAGTTAAAATAATTACAGTGGTCGCTGTTTGACCAACATTTTAAAAAGCGACTTAAAAAAATAACTGTCATTTTGAAGCGCATGATAGTGATGGATCTAACCGACCTCATGTCCCCACGGAAGGGTTGAAAAATAGTCTTAATAAAATCGGTCCTTCCTGGGAAAAAGACGCATGGTTTATTTTTAGCGAGGAGCCGTCCTGTACCTTTGTGGCCCTCCAATGAGGTGGGGCGGGGGGCGAGGAGGGTGCGCGGCCGACGGAGCGCCGTTCCCGGAAAGGCCGGGCGGGGCCTCGCCCGGAACCGGGCCGCGCCGCGCGGCCGGGCACGGGGGCCAGCACCGTTAGCCACGGGGCAGCCAGCGGCAGAATTCCAAGCGGACATTTTTAGAATCCTCTTTCACAGATTGCAATGCCGTCTTCGATGTTTGTTTCAAGCGACAGCTACACGCCATGTCAACCTTTACTACCATTAGGCGTAATAAAACTTTAAAACCCTCTTCTCAACATAGTTGGATTGTTATGAAATTATTTTCTAAATTAACCCCTTCGTCAGTTCTCCATGCTCCAGATAATATCGGGATAATTTTTTATTGACTGCTATATTTTAGCACTTAGTAACTCTTCCTGTAATTTATTGCATTTTGTTTGAATTCTTGCACCTTTTCCGTGTAATGAGTTCTATTTGAGGTAGTGCTAAATTCTTTGCAACAAAACTGGAACCTTACGCAACGAACAGTTCCTTTTAAAAACAATTTCGGAAAGTGGAAAACTCTGAAAACCGTTTCTTCGTGAAGTGAGGCAGGTTAGCCCAAGCCATGTCGCACACTACGTAGGCCGATCAGGGGGTTGAAGTTTACTTATAACAGCGTTTGGCGCATGCAGTCATTTGAAATATGTAGTGCTAATGTCTCTACAATAAACCAAGGAGACTACGTGACGAACAGTCATTTTCATACGTTGAAGTTTTTAGGAAACGCTTTCCTCTGAAGGAGTGAGCGAGTGCCCCGCGCTCTGAAGGCAGCAGCTGAGGCAGCTGGGCCTGGGCGGAGTACAGCAGGCTGAAGTTCACTTTTAACAGCTTGTGGCGCATGCGATCAGATGAAATAGTCCGCAATTTCCTACAATGACCATAGGACATACGTAAGACCAGTTATCTCCCAAAACAATCCCAGAAATTGAAGGGTTGGGGTTAGTAACATTATTACCCACAATTTACAAATAAAATGATAGTTATGAATAGTGCCTCAGAAATCTCTCGTGCATCGAAAGTTTTCGTCTTGGGATATATTTCTCGAGAGAGTGAAGACAAGAGGTTCTTAAAACCAATTTTTAAACAAAATTAAATTTTTGTTTTGTTCATTAAATTTTAAAAAAGGAAATTTAAATTTTTATTAACAGACAGTAGAATACGCCTCGTGCGGGTTAGTCATCGCTGCCAGCCCTTCAATTTTAACTCTAGGAAGCAGTTTCCTCGACTGGGGGGGGGGCGCTAGTGTCGAGCGTTCTGTAGTCCAGTCGCGGCGGTGACGGCGACGGCAGCTGGGAGGCGCACAGCAGCCCGTGCGGAGGCTCCTTTTTAATCCCATTAGTCGCACGCTGCGATTTCTCCACGAGGCCACGCCCTCCCCGCGGCGCGCGACAATAGCGCAACGCTCCCCGCAGGCGAGGCGGCGGCACCTGGGAGCGCTGGGGCCCTGCCCCGCACAACCCCGCCCCAAGCAGAAGGAGTTGACGCCACGAGGCCCACGAACGGCGGACAACAGATGCGGTTCAAGTTTCTCGCATAACACGCAAAAGGTTTCAAGGAAATGGCGGAATCACAAACATGACGTGGAACGGAAAAATGAAACGATAGAAAGGAAATGCTCAGCAAAAATTACAAGTTTTTTTTTATGAAAAAATACTACCATTTGTCTTCAGAAAAAAAAACGAAGATCTGACACGCCGGCCTGTGCCACACTGCCGAAGTTTGGTTCCGCTATTATGCCGTATTCACTTTTAACGCAGTGCAGAATATTCCCCTGGGTCCAGATCTTTACATTCTCTACGGCGCCGGGCAGAGATGTTTTTGTCTAAACGGCCGAAGATAGCAAAGCATCGTTCCGCCAGCCATAAGGGCTGGAATGAGCCGGGACGCCAGCTGATAATGCCTCGAAAATTCAGCGCGTACAGTCCGAGGTTCAAGGTAATAGTTTTCATTAGCGATTTATTTTGATTCAGTGTCTCCTTTAAAAATAATATTTCAGGTTTACAAAATACGCCCGAGTTTCTGAAAATATTGAAATGCTATATTTTAAAATTGATTTAAATAAAAAAATATTAATTATTTTTGATGAAGTAATTTAAATGGAGTTAATGACCGTTGAAGACAAACTCTCAGACTCAAATCGTTAAATATCAAAGATCCCGTTCGCTTATCAAGCATTCTTTGAACCTCGCAACATGCTACAATAATTAAATGATAATTCGTGTAAATAAGCTTCATTAGGTAAATTTGAAATGCATCTTCTTGAATTCCAACCGTCTCCAGTTGGAAGCCTGGCAGGACAAAAGAGCGTCACGACCCGCAGCGCAAGTTCGCGAACTGAATGCGAACCATTCCACCGCGGTGCCCTCCCACCGCGCCCCGCAATTTCGTTTGTCAAAATGATATTCATCACTTGACTGCCAAGGAAACTCACCGCTTAATTATTTGAAATGTTGCCCCTCCGCAAAATACTTTTGACCCAACTTGCAGACTTGCTGGTGAATGATACCAAATGTGATACTCATCCCCACAGTTAATATTTTCATGTTGATTAGCATTATGGGCATCATTTGGACATTTAGTCTAAACCGTAGCTTATAGTTATTGACTTCAAATGCCCCATTTTTCACTAAATTAATTTAAACTATTGTGGATATAGTGGAGACAATCCAAAAAAAAAAGACTAAAACACAGCAGTCAAAATAAATTCCAGGATATTAGCAAACTACTTTAAAAAATTGCCACTAAATATTTGAAGTAAGTTATCAAGACCCTACGTTGAAATATTTCTACACTTTGCCGAGGTAAAAATTATATCAAATGCGAAATTTATAAAACTAACTAAATTCGTAAGAAAAAATATTTAAAATATGTAGTAGCAATATATTCTTTTTGTATTAATGTGTGTAATATATAATAAATGATTTATTATTAATTAATTTATTTATAAAAAAGATTAAAGTGAAATATTGCAATATTTTTCGCGACAATTTTAACATTCGGAAGGTATATTTCAATCTTCACGTAACTCGTATAACTCTCACTTCATTTAAATTAAATTTTACCTTTAGTTCGTCCATTGTCAACGGAATCCAAAGTAAATATATTGGCGCGCTTTTCAAACCGCGAGATCAGTGAAACAAAATTAAATATGGTGAGTACATTTAAATGCTTTCACAAAATTTAAAAATCCCATAATAAAGCTTCATAATGATTACTTTCAATTTGCTTCATCTTACCCAATACCAAAAAGATGCGCAATTAATTGAAATCAAATGCAAACAAAATTTGAGAGGGTAGCGAGCCATGAGTTTCAACAACTTAAGCAGAGAACAAGCTTTAATGGCAATAAATAGAAGTCAGATTTGCGCGCGGTCATTTTCTTGCATGGATTGCAAATGTAAATAAACCACCACATATGTCAAGACCTAAGCATGTAACGTCACAGCTGTGTTAGTCACGTGCTCCGTGGCCATGGCAACCATCTGATACAGACCAGCCCCCCCCCACACACACACACACGCACGTGGATTTTCGAAACCAAGAGAGTCCAAAGTCTCATCACAACAATAAAACAACCTAAGAAAAGGTCACGCAGACGGAGCACAAATAACGTCGAGACGAAAGGAATAGTAAGCAGCTTGACTATCACTGCCCGTCTCCATGGCAACAATACTCTCTAGAAGTTTGACCGCACGCGCGCAAACTGACACATACATACTCATACATAAACACACACACACACACACACACACACACACACACACACAGAGTTGGACATGCTCTCAGGCTCCTACAAACACACACACTAAGCCAGCCATGCACTCTGACACACCCACACATGTACACACACACACAGCCAGCTGGCGCGGCGCACGCGTGGCGGCGGCGGCGGGGGCGGCGGCGCGAGCACGTGGCTGGGGCGGGGGCGGCCTGCGCGCGCAGGCGCACTTACCTCTGCGCGGCGGCTGCGCGCCCGGGGTTCGAAGCGGCGAAGAAGTCGCGCGGCGCGAGCGGCGCGCACGAGGACAGCATACGGACGCAGCTGCGCACGGGGACGCGGACAGACGCGGCGCGGCCACTCGCTGCACTGACTGCACCGCGGGGCGGCGCGGGGCGGCGCGGGGCGGCGCAGCCCGGGGGAAGGGAAGGGAAGGGCGAGGGAGGGGCGGCCGGGGAGGGGAGGGGCGCCCCCAACGGTCCAGCCGCCCCCCTCCCCTCCCCCGCCGCCAACGCCGCCGACACTTCTCGGAAAGCCCTGGCCGGCCGGGGCACGTGGGCAATGGTGAAGCAGTTGCTTCCGTGCAAGCCACGAAGAAAGGCCCAACAGCTTCCAAGGGCCCGCCAAATAGCCGCGCACGTTTCCTTCAGCTCTCGCTTCCCTACTTCGGTTATTTTGACAAAAACAATATTGTCGCAAATTTGTAGTTAGGTTTTCGATGCAAAATTGTTTCTATAACACACGAGCCAACATTTCTGGTTATCAGATTTTGTCTAAAACGCTCGTTCCTATAATTTATTCTTAATTTAACAAATGATGGCGAAGGAGTTGGGGTGGTATTTCCCGAGCTCAAGAAAACGAATAATAATCACAATTGCGTGGGGCATCTTTGAATAACTTTCTGCCGATTCTAGATTGTACGTACCACTAGTCTAGATTGTACGTCGCGCCAGTGGTACTCGTCGTCGCCAGTGGTACCCGAAGATGTCACAAAAACACAACAATATAATTTCAAAATTCGTGGCCTTTTTCCATTCATAAGTTTGCAATTTACATTTCTGTCAAAATGCTTTGTTTTGTTTTCTTAATTCTTGTTCTTTGACATTTGTCCATACGCCGCCCGGGACGGGCAAAGTCTGGTGTTTGAAGCAGTAGAATTTACTCGTCATGAAGAATCGCATCTTTTGGTAATTTAGTGCCATTTCTGGGTGCTATATGCAATATTTTTTAGTACTGTAAAAAAAGTGAACAATATACACATTTTGTTAATTATCTCGACGCTTTCTCTCTCAAGCGTAAGTTGCCATTTACAAATGTATCAAAAAAATATTTTTCTTCGTAATTGACTTCTGTTTCTTGGGTGAATTTGCGTATTATTGTTCCTCAAAATATGAGCATAAAACATAAAGAAAAAATATAACCTCAAATATACTTCCAAAAGATGCAGAAAATTTTGTTGCTAAATGTGATATTGTGTTCGTCCGAAAAAAGTGTTGACATCTGATGCAGTAATTCAAAGTTCTTTCCCATAGTTTATTTATTCTCAGTTAATATAATTTTGAATAATTGCAACTCAAACGGAAAAATAAGCTTTTGTTCCGGTTGAGACAAAATATAACATTCATATCATAGGGGATTTCGAACATGCACATTTCGCCCTTGGATTTGAGAAGGAAAACTGAAATTATTTTTTATAAAATATTGCACTCTTTTCAAATGCCTCTGCAGAAGAGCAATTAGCGACGAAGTGAGCGCGTTGTCGAGCGACAGGTTGGGAGGTAAGGGAAGGGTTCCTAGCAATACCTGCTTTTCTGAGAAGCCAGTAACAAGGCACGCCCCCTGTCCACCTCTCTTCTGGGGGGCGTTTGGCGACGCCGGCGGCGTTGTCTATGAAGTCCAGAAGCGCCTAGCAGCAGCAGCAGCAGCCCGGCCGTCGAACAAAGAACAGCCGTGGCGCGAGCTCTTTTGACGCATTAACGGGTTTGGGGGGGGGGGGGCGCAGGGTGTTTGGCGGCGACCGACTATTTCGGAACAGCAGAAACACTCAGTGGACGCGGGCGCGACAGCCCCTCCCCCTAACAGGAGAAAGGGCTGCAAAAGTCTTCGCAGAATCACGCCTCGACAAGTCGCTTCGACCAACTGCCGTGCATACTTCGGCCCTTTACTCATGCTCGCTTCATTGATGACGTGTTTCACGTTGTTCAACGCACGATTTAATTTCATTTTTTGTTTCTTCGTTGTGTGTGGCGTTATAATAATGTGTTAAGTCTGTTAAATGGATTGGCAAAGAAGTTCTTTAACAAACTAAGGAAAAGAACAGCAAATACCACGAAAGAATACAGGATCACTCATTGTGAAGGCTGATCTTCAGCAGCTTAAAACCAACGTGAAGGGGCGCAGTAAGAAGGATGATCGCTTTACTCTCTTTGTTGAGATAATGAGTTTTCCCTAAATGCAGTCAAAATCTTTCCCAGTTCATTCCCTGACTTGTACACACGGCTAATGGCAGTACAATGCAAGTTATCATACTTTGTTTTAGTTGTGATACACAGCAAATGATTGCGATCAATGCATTATTTCAGAGTAATGTGGGGCACCGGTTTCCGGGCTTTTATTTCGCAACAAATATCGGCAACTTCGACTCTTTTTAAGTAAACAATGCGTTGTTTCACAAACTGATTATGAGTCACAGGAAGATTACGTGATCATGAAGGTCGTCAAACCTAAGAGATCTCTCATTTTGGATGAAATAATGCATCAAAAAATTAGGAAATGTCCAAACGTGATGGAAATTAAATTTAACTATATAAATAATATTCATGTTGCAGTCAACTCACGATATTATTCATTTCTGTTAAACAATGTAGTAATGATAAACAGAGTTTGGAGATAACTGATAAGAGAAAAAAATTGCGATAATTCTATTTTGAAGGGAAAAAACATGAGTGCAAAACTATTTATTTTACTTATTTTTCAAAATTCACTCTGGACCTGTCTATATAATAGACATCGATTTTATCATCTTTTCCAAATAAAAACACCAAGAAATTTACCTCGCATTATCTCGCTTTTAATATTGATATTTGGACTTTTTATGTTCTAGTGGCAGATACTGAATTGATTCGTGAAAAATGTCAATATAAATATGTGGAATTGTAGATGTTCTTGACAACGCTCGCAGAACTTCCTATAGAAACATTTTCGTATACGGTTCCATGTTACGTATTATTTTCGCTTCTGACCGCGTGCCCGTGGACTGCGCGAAAATCCCAAAGCCAGAAACGTCGCGGTGCGGTTCGCCCCGCCCCCAGGCTCTCCAAGACAATCTACCTACACTGCGGATTTTCTAACTCTGCCTCTCAAGGCCCGTCTTCACGATGCAATACGTCACGGTATTTCGCGTCTTTCTCCGTCGCGCCCGTATCAAGCAGTGCTTGCGATCTTGCGACTTCTAGCGGCACGAGGGAGAAAGCCGCGAAATGCCGTGTGGTATTCCATGGGGGGCTCGAGAGGCCGAGTTGAAAAACCGCACTGAGGGCTGCGTGGCGTGTCGAGTGGCTCCTCCGATGAGCGCCGGGGTCGGCGGCGCGCGCTGAATCCAGTCGAGGAGACTAAAGGGGCTGCGAGCGCTCTAGACGGCGATAATGCCGTTGTAATCATCCGGATGACGCGTCCCGCTCACAAATCCACTCGGCCGCCTCGGTCTACATCCCGCGGATTTGCAGCTTAGGCCGAAGCCGGCGGGGCTGACGCCGGCGGCGGCGGCGGGGGATGCGGTGGTGCTGCGAGAGGCGAAGACGGAGGCGGCGGAGGAGACGGCGGGCGTGGGAGGGGAGGAACGAGGAGGGGCTGCGGAGAGGGACGGAGGCAGTAGCAGAGCAGGTGGAGGAAGCGGCTGAGGTTCATTCGGGCACGCCAGTGACTATGGTTTCTGCCTGAAGGTGGCGGTGTTCCCCATCCCACTCGTCAGCTGGCGGGAATGACTCCAGGTATCTCCCCCAGCGGTGTCCCAACATATGTGGAAGCACATGTAAGAGTAACTGTACTCTGTAAGTGGAGAAAGTAGAACAAAGAAAAAGAAAAGAAGAAAGATGACGCGTATTCCGTGAGCCGTGTATTAAGGTACTGCTCCGGCATTCTCCCGGAACTGATCGCAGAAACCTGGGAAAACCACCGATCAGACCAACCGGCCACTAGAACTCTCCTCCCCACAGCGACAACATTCGAACCAGCTATGTGGCTAGTGTGGAAAACCCGCAACCGTGGGGCTTGAACCGCAGGACCTGCCAACGAGAATCGCTGCACATAGAGCGGCAATGTTGGCTCTGAGCAAACGGAGCCCGTCGAGGGAGGGACAGCGCGACGAAGAGCGGCGCGGGCGCTGGCGCTGCTGCTTCCGCCGTCGCCTGCAGTCTGGCAGCTGCCGCTCGTTCGCAACGGATGCGACATTGAGAATTCGTGAGATTTCAACATGACGTTCTTCCTGGACGAGAACCGGGAAAGGTGTCTCAGGGCATCACTTAATGTCACTGCGGTGCCTCTGATCAGGAGGTCCTAGGTTCCAGTCTCGACGGCGGCAGGATTGTCGACACTGGCTTGTCACCTACGTCCAATTCAACGCTGTCTCGAGGAGAATTCCAGCGGCCGGCTGCTCTGATCGGGAGTTTTTCGTGGTTTCTCCGATGAACACCAGGCGATTACCGGTGCGGTACCCTAACAAACGGACCGCGCGCGATCATTCCTACCACTTCCTTGTCCTATCTTCACCCCTTACACACACTTACATGCACCACACTACCGCACATGGAAGATCGGTCGGGAACTTCGAGCTTGTACCGGCTGGGATGGTGCATCGTTAGTGGAAGATACCTCGCTGAGAAAAAACCCGCTAGTCGACGGTAGGTCGGCGGCGGATCTCACCATCCAGGGGGGGAAGATCACCGCCATCTCCCAATGAACAATACGCACTACACTTATGGGACTAATGACCTCAGTAGTCGACGTGTCAGTAATCATTAACAATCAATCAATCAATCCTGGACGAGAAAACGGGGCGTGCCAGAATGACCTGCTTCGGAAACTGTACGGTGACGAATAGGGTGCAATGCAAAGAGAGTTGCCTTCTTTCGTGCGTTCTTGAGATTAAAAGTGGAATTTTCTGTTACTACGTTTCCGAAAGAATATAACCAGAACCTATTTTATTTTTGCAATTAGTTTCTTCTTTGCTACTTCAAGTCACGTTCTTTTTGTTACAAGTTACAAAATAAAAGCAGCTTCTTATAAATATTTGTATGATTGATAGTCTGCCCGCTTGAAAAGCAGGTTGATTATTATCTGTGGCTTGGTGCAAAATGGCCAATGTCAATATTCGAAGTTTTACAGAATGGGTGGTGTTCTTACATCCTCTAAATGACAGAACAATCGAAGGCCAATGTAAATCAATGTGAAATTAGGAGATAGAATCGACTTTTGGTTTTGGTCTTTCCTGCACTGAAAGAACGGGCTTTAAAGCACACATCGGCCATACAAAATGAAAATCTCTAAAAAGTGACAGTGGCCCTTCTTGCACCAAGCCACCGAAACAATTCCATAAGAAAAGAGCATAGAACGAAATCATTTTACGGTGATTTTTTTCATTCATAAATTTGCATTCTAAGACTTTAATCGTTCATGCGAATGCGCTTTTTACATCACATCGCCAACAACTGCGTTTTGGTCAAAGGAACAAATTCTGAGGGTTTTTTTTTAGTTTACACCATTACTGTGGAAGTAAATTCTTTGACATGTTTTCTGTGGTTTTAAAAAGAGAAATATAATTTGGGCTTCACATTTTTTCCGACGACTCATACATTTATCAAGGTAATGAGGGAAATTGGAAAGCGAATTTTTTATATTCATGGACTAAAAATAAATAACGCAGATCGTAAAATTGAATGTGGGCGGTCCTACTAGCTTAATGTTGAATAAATTCCTTTCTAAACTGTAGTAACATACCAATAAACTCACAGTGGTAATGTTCAAATTAATGAAAATATTTTCATTCGTTATAATGACAATCAATACATTGAAATGGTGATTTACCATTAATGGCAATAATGGAATAAAAACGCAAAACAATATGTCAAGGACTTTCATAATGGTTTGTAGAATGCTTTACGAAAGCCGGGAATCGAAGACAAGCACGCTGTAGCAGCTTTGCCGCACTGAAAAATCAACTTTCAAGTTGGCAGTCTGTTAATGACTCATTAACTTGAGTGTAAAAAGTGGCAGAACACCCAACAATTTCAGGAGGCTGCAACAGAGGACAGTTAGAGGAGTTAATCTCCTCCTGAAATAAAAAAAATCTGCTTAATGCCATGCGATCAGTTCACAGTTGCCTTTTGGTAGTCACATTTTCTTCGTGTTTTACTAAAAAGTCCGTAGATAATTGATAACATTATCATACACATCTAGTAGAAATGAAAAGGTTTCAACATTTTGTAGAAGGCCACAGTCAATTTAGATTTCAATGTTTCAATGTTCAAGAAAGAAAATTGTGACTACTGCAGCAGCAGTCATCACTAGTTTGCGAGACAAATAGACAAATAACGGTGAACAACGAAAAATGTAGTTTGTTATCAATGAAACAAATCAAAAATGCTGAAAATCCGTAATCTTATTTCAAATAAGTGTATATGTCGAGATAATCACATCAGAAAAGTGTAATATTGAAATTATTTTATATTGAAATATTGATTTCAATACTTTTGTTACAATATTACTGTGTTAAAGACATTCGAGGCTGAACTGACAGAGTTAGTGAATTTTAAGATGTTCGGTGTAAATAATTGTATCTGTCATTTTGGAGGAAATCCAGATTATTGTCTTTAATTATGAAGCGCGGATAGCTCAGTTTATCTAAACGGAAAGAAATTGACGATAGGGAATTGTTACCTCGTATGAAAAAAAAGCAATTAAGTTTATTCATTCGTACATTGACTTGTGCCACTCGTTACACATTCGCATTTTCCTGTCAGTTACTTTTTTACACCCGGACGCCTCAGTTATGTGCGTTTGCGGAATAAACGAAATTGCGACACATTTTTCTAAAGCGACACGTAAAAACTGAGGTATCAATGATTTCCGTACTCTTCGATTTCCGTCCCGCTTGGAAGCGGCGCCGTGGGCCGGCCTGGCGGGGCGGCGGCGGCGGGGCGGCGGCGTCGCCGGGCGGAGCCGTGGCCGATGGAGGGGAGTGGGGGGCGAAGGGAAGGGGCGGCGCCGCCGAGACCCCGCCCCCGGCTCCCCGGCGGCCCCTCCGCGCCGCCGCTCGCCATTGGCCCGACGCGATCGCAGCGCCACAAAAAACAGGTCTGACAACCTCGCTCGAGGAGAATAATTTGCGAGGGAGCGGCGCCCGTGGTGGGGGGCGGGCGAGGCGGCGGGCCCGGCGACGCTCTTGCTGCCATCTGGCGACCGCCCTCAAAAGTAGGCGGATCGATGGCGGAGGGGTCGATGGGAGCGCTCCGCTCTTCGGCCGCCCCTCCCCTCCCCTCCCCATCACCCCTCCGCCTGCGGCAAAGAGCGTCCTCCGGAAGAAGCAGCACTTCCGACGCGCCGGCCGTTGGAGAAAGTGGCCGCCAAGATGGGAGGTCTCTCGCGCTCCGACATTTTTAGCCTCTTTTAAATTCACATTTCCCTTGGCCAATTTCACGCGCTCAAATTTTTAACGCTAAATACATAAATGAAGTAGTTCCTGCATTCTTGAAAGAAACGTTATTACTACAACTTTTCTATTCACAGTAAAATGGAGTTAATTAAAAAACAACAAAAACTGCCTCTAATATTCCAGCCTTTCACGAATGATGAGGTAGAAAATACAAATAGAACATACTAAAACATGAATTTCTAAATTGAACATAATCAACATGAATTAAAAACACGATCAACGTCCAACAGTGTTTTGAATTTACAGCAAGGAAACGAGCAGAAAAGATAATTAAATATGAATTAAAACAATTTATCAACTTTTACACGTAATCGTTTTTTTAGCGTAATGCCATTAGCTCAAAGCAAACTTCAAAAAAATATTTCTTAATCTAAAAAATGGTATTAAAAAAATAACACTATCGACGATCAAATCACACTTCAACATCTTTAAAAGTAAACATGTTAATACAATTCTACACTTTTATATTACCGTTCTAAAAGAACTTTTTTCCGAGAGGTGGATTCTCTCTCCAGATACTCGTTCCTGAGTCCGTGCTTACTGCCGCCATTTGGAACTAAAACGTATTAAAGTGTCAAAGACACGGCCGGAATTGCTCCATTAAAATGGCGAGAAGGATCGCTCGGATAACACGCGCAGCGAATAATAGCGAATGAGCTTGGCAAAGAGCATTACAAGCAGCTCAGCGGCGAGCGCTGCCCTTGAGGGTCAACAAGATGAAGGCATTAGAGGGCCGGCTTAGCCCTGCCAAGCTGCGCTCAGTCCTCTATTTGGGCCACTTGCCGTTTCTTTCAGCGGCCGTCTACGAAAGAGTGTGTTTTCAAAACACTATCTATATTTCCCATCAGATCGTGATGAACATTACCTTACTGGAAATTCTAATTTGACTTCACGTGAAATATGGGAAATCGCTGAGCAAAGTCCACTTCTTGGACCACTTGTCATTTTCGGCTGACGTCAAAGAAAGAATTTTAAACAAGTTCCTTATTTCTATATCGCATTCTGTACCTAATATGCGCTTTTCTTTCCACTAGTCATCTAATTTTTTATCACTTTTAGTTATTTGTGCTGAATGGAAGACTGTGTCGTCATTGACTTTATTTTTTATACGTGGGTATTCTAAAAGTAATGTTCTACTTTCACAAAATAATAATAATAATAATAATAATAATAATAATAATAATAATAATAATAATAATAATAATAATAATGGATCATATAATATTTTACATAAAATTTCTATTTTGCATAAACTGGACATAATCCATAATTTCACCTCTGTGTCTTTATATGTAAATCACAATTATTAAACAATATGCACCACATACATTTCCTTGTAACACTCACTCTTCATCAACAATACCTGAAAATTTATTTGATTAGCCACTGGCCTTAGTAACATGACGGCAAATAGAAAACGGATACATTAAAACTTCTGAGGACCTATCTATAATAAATTAATTTCGCGATTTTCCTCATTATTCTTATCACTCGCCGTATTTTCGTTTTAAAATGCACATAAAATTCAACATTTTCCTCAATTTTTAAATTTTTTAATTTCAGGGTACGTGTGGTGTATAAGTGGAAATATACGGTAATGCATTTCGCGACATTCAATCATGTCAATTGATATGAACTTATTGTCACTAGTAGTTGCATGTGTTTTATGGGAAATCGAGTTTCATTGTCTCTAGTACAACACAATTTGGAGGCATTAATATGATTTGAAAATCCGCCAGAAATTGCAGGAAGCGGAACAAAGCTATTTTGCGCCAGAACAAGGAGATTAACATAATACGTTTATTCCACGCTTCGTATGGAACAAAGGTATCATGTTACATAATAATGTCGCCTAATATTGAAGTTTCGTACTTTCGAAATATTTTCTTGTATTAAAATAATAGAACTTGGTAATTTTGGGGAAATTAAAGCATATATTACAAAATTAGGCTTTCTAACAAAACAAATTACAGCCAATGCCTAATAATAAACGGGAATTCGCGATTATTGTAAATGGAAAATACATTCAATTTTAATTGGACCTTCCGTGATAAAGAGTTAACATTTTGAATAACCAACATTGGAACAGAATAATCTGCACTGATTACATCTTGAAATGTTTGGAGAAAACTTACCCGACTGAAACAGTTGGAGCGAAATCCAACTATGGAGAAAACTGCTCATCATTTCGATCACAAAAGTGTCTTTCTACATTTGTGCAAAAATACGTAAGAACAGATAAGACTGCACAGAACAAGAAGATAGTATTTTATGAAAACGAGTATTTCTTTACTATTTATAGGTGACAAAAGCATTTGAAATGGTCGTTTATGTTTTAAATCAATATTTACACATCATCATCATAATACATTATACACGTTATAAAAACTCGTATTTCGAAAGAATGAAAATTTGAACAAACCTTTGAGTCACGACTGAAACAAATTTCGAAAACGATTTTTTATTCGCGATATTTTATATGCAGTGATGCTTACCAGGAATCTCAAAGAAATCAACTTATCATTCGCCGCTCAATGAACTTCATTTTCACCCCTTCATTTCAAAAGCGTAATTGAAATTCACTTTCGGTGAGAGCATGTTTTGGACGTTGCTTTTGTAATAACTCCTCATTTCGCATCTCGTCTCTTTCTTTTCCACGCGACCACGAGAAGTGACGCAGTTGCGCAACTGTGAGCACACAAAGGGGGAGGGCGCGCGCGCGTGGGGGTGGGGCGGAGGGGGGGAAGGGGGGGGGCGCAGCGGCGAATCGTCGCCAGGCCACTTCCAAGAAAAAGAGCTCTCCTCGGGGCTGGACATTCCCTGCTCCACCTCCAAACTGCGCCAGGAATTATTCCTGTGCCGCTCCTGCTCTGTTCGGGAGAGCACCAACGAGGGAAACTACCCAGAAAGAAAGCACGCAGCTGCGTGGTTTATTGAGAAAGAAAATTGAAACTATCAAATGTCTATTTCGTTATTCGAACTATGAATCTTTCAAGGTGTTGAATACAGATATAATTTTTATACACCGATATTAGGAAATTTACTATTTTTAAGGTACAATTAACAATAATTATTGAAGTTAGTCCTTCTAGAATTCTCTAAAATAATTGATTTAATAATTGTTCTTTTTATTTATTCAGGCTTGGCCATTCGCCCTCTGCAAGCAGCCGCGTAAGACTACATTTGATAAACGTTTGGAAACGTGTTTATACAGCGAGAATAAACACCGAGAAAGAAGTGTATTTCCGTCGTTTGAATGAGGACTGAAGAAAAAAGGTTTCTTTCTTAAAACCATTCTCTGAACTTCTGGAAATTGCCAGAACAAAATGTGTTAGACCCCGTTTGCATCAATACGCTAAGGTATTGTGAAACTTCTGAAGATTTCCAGGGGACTGAACAAGTTATTGATTCGAGAAACTGCTGCGAGCCAAAAGAGTTTTACCGAAATGCAAACATCTTGATGATGCGATCTCTGCATGATCGAAGTGTCCAATGAATGATTTGTTTCTGGAAATACTAAAAGTGATTTTATTGTATTAAATGTGTTAAAAATTTGAACAGTCGTTATCCCAACTTATTTATTGAATCCGGTCCTATATTTTGAATTTGTATTTTTAAGATATAATACTTAATAATGTACAATATTTATAGATATAATATTTAGATATTTATAAGATATAGTACTTATAAATGTACTAATATTATTTTTATTTTTAAAATGAACATTTTGAACAAATTTAGTTTAAACTGTCCATTCTTATACATTAGACTTCGAAAAAGGTATATTTTCAGTCGGCACTATCTTGCATGGTCTTGGAATGTTTCTAGGTTTTTTTCTTATAACTGAAAGACAGCAATTCAAAAATCAGGAAAGATATTCCATACACTATATTTTTTACTGAGTTGTGAACATAACTTTTTTCTGCCTTTGTGTGTCAATATATCATTACATAAATGCACTGTAAAAATCATCATAAATAATGCGTAACTTTTCAGTGTTGAAGTTTCCCCAGGAGTCGAGTACTAGCAGTCAAGAATTAAGACGCCCGAACATGGAATATTGTTTCAAGGACTTATCTTATCAAGAATATGAAGTTCTTTAGTTTAGACGCATTCAAAATTCACAAATTAGTGCTTATCAATGACACAAATATTGCTTCTGATAAAAGTAATTATTGTGACTAATTAACATAATAAATAAAACGAAAACAAGTTAAGAATAAGTAAAATATACAGTGGGAACTTTTACAATGCCTTTGAAAAAATATTCAAAATAACGCCTGTATCGTGAAAGACCAATTTCCATTCTTTTCATTAATGATAATCGTAGGCGCTCCGCCAAATTTGCCTCGCCATGAGAGAACTTACACCCAAACGAAAACGCATTTTACTCTTCGTATCAGTTCAATTACATCTGTTGCTTCTTCAATACATATAGTAGATTGTATAACCCCATAAAGAATCCAGAAGATTGAAGTTTTGTGATCTAGAATATCGGGATATTTTCCATTGATGAAAGATGTCACCAGGAAACTACACCAGGAAGACATTCCTCGTAACTGAAAACGGTAAGAGCGTCATTCAAGTGACGGAACTCAACACAGGAAAGAAAAAGTGCTTCGTTGACCGCCGCGCAGTCTCCGCTTACTAAGACGGATCTCACAAATAGTTTTCCTTCCGAGTTCGAAATTCTATCGGGCTGCGAAATTACCGCGCGGTTAAAAAAATATTCTTGCACCTTCTTTTGTTGTGTAATGTGAAAAGTATTTTTGCAAACATCTCTCGTATATGTAAACATTGAATACACTTTTGAATGCCTGAAAGCCTCTAATGTAACACAATCGGAATATCATTCGATAGCGAGATCACCTTCTATAAATATTTATTTACATATCCATAAAAACATGCTCCATAAAAAACTGAGAATAGTTTTGGATTCGCTGTACAAAACATCGATGTACACATTTCTCCCTGACGTTTTACCCACTTAAATTTTTTTTTCTCTTTTCCCTCCAATCTGCTGTATAATGCGCTATTTCAACATGATAGCATTTCATTAAATAGCCATTGAAGTTCTGTTACATTAAGCAAGGTTAAATGTCCCTTGTCCTTGAATGCATCTGCAGCTTTCTCTCAATTCCTGGGCAGAACTCCAACCTCTCATGAGCCTCACACTGCACAAAGATCACGAAATGTATGCCAAGGTGCAAGAAATACATAGTGGCAATCGCGACGCCGTCTTTGAAACAGACCAACTTTGAATTTAACCTTGATATAGTTGTTATCAATTCATTTTGATTTGATTCCTCTGCCAATATAGGATAGTTCGACACCCATCATTGCATATTGGCGCATATTTGTCTATACGTTATTTGTTTATTGCATTACCCACGTTTCGGCAGCACAAATTAAATAATACGTGCTGCCTTGAAAAATGTATGTTTCGAGGCAATATTCTTTCTAAAAATCAGTCATTGTGATTTTCATGTTGCGAAGTGTTGATTTTGTACGATTTAGTCTTGAGGAATGTCCAAAAATATGACCGAATCGCTGGCAGTAATGCATTAGACAAATCAGCACCAGTACGTAAGACCTTTGTGTGAATGAGTGGTAATATATTTCGTGAGGGCTGTGCACCCCCGGCGAGGAGCTCTGCAGGGGTGGGTGATGGCGCGGTGTGTGTGTGTGTGTGTGTGTGCCCGGCTGCTCTAATGCGATGACTGAGTGGGCGGCGGGCGCGGCCCCCGCGTCGCGAGGCCTCCCGGCGCTTTTCGTGTGTTTTCTCTCCTCGACGCCGCAAATTGCACGCGTGCTTCCAGAAGGCACGGGAATGCTGTGTTTTGGTTCTTCTCCTTCTTCACCGTTTTCTTCTTCTTTCCTGCCTTATCTCTTTTTCTTAACACTCTTCGGTTCCACTATCTTCTTCTTTTTTTCACCTCCTTATCTCTTTTTCTTGACACTCTTCTTCTCAGCTATCTTCTTCTTCTTCTTCATCGACTTCGTCTTTGCCGTCTTTCCTTTTCTTCTTTTTCTTCCTCTTTTTCTCCTCCGCCGTCTTCTTCTTATTCGTCTATCGTTTTTGTCTTCGTCATTCGACTTCTCGTTTTGTCGTTTCATTTTCCTTCTTCTTCGACGTGTCCTTAGTATGTTTCATTGTTTTAAGAATGTGTTATCATAGAGGAAAGGCTGTTTATCTTTCTTCTTTCCTTTATGATCTTAATTCCCTGAACTTCCTACAGATCTGCGCCTTCACAATGTTTATCACCCTCTCAGCTGACATTCTGATGACATGTGAAATACGTTCAATCCTTCTTCCAAACTCCAAAACGATCCCAACAACTGTAATGTACCCACGTTTTTTTATTTATTCTAGCTTGGCCACTGCCCCTCTGCAGCCGCATAAGATGATGTACACACTTGTTCGTAAGTTTGTACCTTTCACTTTATTGTTGTTTTGCCAACAACGTTCTTTAGAGTGTCTGTAACCTCCAGAATGCGTTGGATTCTCCCAGAAATTCCCCTCTGCAACATGCGTTTCTGAGGTATGGTTATGGATAGGGCTTACAAATTTGTAATTTTAAGGTCGCTTTTTAACATCTTGGCTGTATAGCGACCAGTGTGGTTGTTTTAACTCTGGGGGCAACTGTAGGGCAAAGAACACGCAAGGACAACACGAGCACACACAAACATCCAAACCCGCGACCCTTCCAGCCGAGGCAGCCCCCCCCCCCCTTCAGCCTTAGCGACCTCGCCTACCCAGGCCAGCTGGCTCGTTCTTATTTTGGTTGCATTCTTGCATTTGTTTGCTAACGAAGATATGTAACGGAAAGGATTCTGAAGTGGGAGAGGTGAGTGAAAGGGAGTCTGGTAAATGCAAGTGAAGAGAATGACAGGTTTAGGTTACGGAATTACGGCAAATCGGATAAAGCAGGTAGTGCCCGCGAGCAATATTTGCTCCGAAGCAGGTATGTTCTTTGTTTAGAAGGAAGCAAAGTCCACCACTGGAAATATCTCCCACTTTAAAAACAGTTTCAAGTTGACATTTTCAACATGAAACTGGATCTCGTGCAAAATATAGGAGCTCCAAAGATATTCCATTACAGTTAAAACTGTCTTCTCATCAACACAATACCAGAATAAATGGCCTTACAGCACAATGCCATATTACATGAACAGTTACTCTGTCATGTTATTTCTTCAAGCATATTGAAGTCATATTATATCTTGAAGTGTATTTGCAAAAACAAACAAAAGGTGTTGCACGGGAAATAGAGTTAATTTATATGCTATCACAAGTGGTAATTTCGGTAATGTTGACAATTCTGTGTTGTTAAAAAGAAAAAAATGTTAATAGATATAATCATTACATATTATTGTTATTATTATTACGATTATTATTATTATTATTATTATTATTATTATTATTATTATTATTATTAAAAAATACAAGAGTTTGAAAATAGATCTCAGCCGAATGTGAGGCGTAAAACCACTGGTCAAAAGAGTCATTCGAGCTCTAGGACATGTTCAGCAAAATTTAAGAAAAAACTTGTAAGGTGCCAAACGTCCAGGTCGTTTCAAAATACACTGGGCAGTATAAGATAGCACGCTTTCGGAACAGCTAATATTTTTTTTAAGTATTGTACAAATACACTCAATCACTATATCTGCTCCTTAGGAAGCTGGATGCAACATGAATATTTTATATTTAACCGAAACTCAAACATTTTAGTTATGGTTTTAAGGGATAATACATAATAATAATAATAATAATAATTATTATTATTATTATTATTATATTATTATTATTATATACTGAAAATCCCTGCTAATTATGAGATAAATCATAACGTGAGAAAACATAAGAACAAACAATATGCTTAGAGTTGTCATTGGTTCGAATTTTTAGATCGGTCTAGTTTTTAAAAACGGATCAAGAACAAATCAATAGCAATTTTTCAATTGGAAATTTGGATTTTTATGACATTTTCAAAATTTTTTTGTGATATGTATCAAGTCAAAAATATGATGCGAAAAAAAGTGTTACAACTGCCAATTCCGATGCAGTTAGCGCATGTTCAATCTCTGCTGCCGCATACTGGCCATGTCATATATATATATATATATATATATATATATATATATATATATATATATATATATATAATTTTATTTGCGATATTTACCACCGTGTTAACTTTACGTCGCAAGCACTACTGTTAGTGGTAGAAAAGAGAGAATAGTTCAGTCGTCACCTAAGTAACATAATGTGAAGAATCTCAAAGAAAAATATAGCAAAAAGACGTTTATGTAATAGCACCCGTCATGTCGAACCGAGAGTAAAGAAGAAAACTCAACTATTGTTAGCTCGAGCATTAGAGATATTGGCGATTAAAAAAATAAGTTTATTATTGATATCAACTACTAGCAACAAGGTTTTGCAGGAGGAAGTTGAGTGTGTTGATATGAGATAATTAAGAAAATGTATAAATATTTAATAAATAAATTGGAAATGTTCATGTAAACTTCGTAGTACTCACTATACATGTTCAGTTTTGATTCTAATTGGGCGTACTAATTCAGGTGAACATGAATTATTTCAACCTATTTGGAAGTAGCTCTACATATTTTTGTCTTGATGAAGTTCACTGTAATAATTTATATATGTCAGATACAATTTTTTTTCATGTTTTTGATGATAAATAAATAAGTAAATAAATAAAACAAAATAGATACAAAGTGGTTTAGATACAAGAGGCAGGTTTTGGAGGAAGTCCAATCACGCTCGCAACAAAAAGACACACACACACACACACACACACACACACACACACACAAAGAAACGAGTTAATGGCAATATGTATAAAAAAACACTGTTAGTGCTACGACTAGTTACTAATTTAAGTGCCTATTTTGCTATTCTTGGTGAAAAATCGGAGCATGGCCTGTGGTCCTTGCGCTCTATTTGCAGGAGACGCAGCGAGCGCGTGGGCGCGTGGGGGCCGCGTGGGCGCCGCTAACGCCGAGCAAAAACACTCCGTAATGGCGCGCGCGGGCCAAGGAGCGTTTGTTGTGGCAGCTAATTGACGATAACTTTAATCGGCTTCGCTGTACTCGTGGCCAATCCCGCCGCTCCTCTCTAATTGTCTAAAAATACATTGTATCATTAACCTTGATATTAAAAGACTTTGTTCAATTATTTGGAACGCAGTAATCGTGTTTGGATTCACCGACCATGATGGCTTATATAAACCCATTGTTCCGCTAGGTAAACTGCTATATATTTGATGGTCCGGACCGGCTAAGCGCGTAATGTTTGCCGCTAGAAAATCCGTAAACATGGAAGGAAAGAACGGCAAATTGAACGGACTGCGAAATGAGCCCTGCGAGTTCTTAATCGCCGGAAAGCGACGCGCAGATTTTTCGTCTCTTTTGGCTAGAGACGTCGATTAAAAGAAATATTTTTCTAATTTGCTGTTGACAGGCATTGAATTGTGTCTCCAAAAATTTGGATTTATAATATATTTTTGAATGCTTCTATTAAATCTAATAGTATAGTAAAATTGTAAAGGAGACATTATCTAGAGATAAAAATTATATTTCATATTTTGTTTCAGAATTTATATTCAAAAGTCATTAAAACATTCAAGTGTTTCTGAAAAGTCAAAAACAAAGGAATGCTAGTTTCACTAGTGTAACCAAATGTAAATTACAATTGTCGCTAATGACCATCGTTCAAAACACAATAAATAAACAAAAGGAAAAGGAATGCCAATAAATAGCTTATACTGTAATCGTCCATTTTACTATTAATCAGGTGAGCAACTATCATTGGCCTCAGTTGTACATTCGACTTGATTTCGATGATTATCGAATCTGCCTCTCCAAAGCCAAGAATCGATTATCACTCCACTAGTTGCCTCTTGACCTCCATGCGCAAAGGCTAAGCATCAAAAGCTCTTAATTTTATTCACAATAGCAATGGTCAAGACAATTACACATTCAGCTGTTTATAGAATACCAACAGCACCGGTGAATCGACGGAATGACATTACACGGCCACGTTATTTCCTCCGCCTTCCCAGAAACATCCGTTTACAATTTCCGCGAACATGTCGCGAAATCTCCAACAAAGGAACGTGGCACTTCCGTCGGGGCATTCGTCCACTCACTACGCGCCTGCGCACTCAGTCACACCTGCACAGGAATGTGCAGCGTCGGAGAAAAACGCTGACAAATCGTAGAAACCCCTTGGAAGGGAGGGAGGGCGTGAGACGATACACGTGTTGGCACCCCAGCGGGCACCGCGCTGCCCTGCGCGCCGCAAAGTAAACTTGTAACATTGTGCGAACGTCCGCCGCGAGCGCAGAAAGCTGTGGGGGAGGGGAGGGCGTTATGGTGAGGGGGAGGGAGGCGACTGCGCCGGGCCAGCTGAATGCCTTCCTGCGGAAACCGCGAAGCAAAACAAACAGCGCCCGCGCCCCCCGGAGGGCGCGTCCCCCTGGCGCGGCCGCCTGAACGAGAGTCCGTGTTCCTTCGACGTGTGAATTACACGCAGTCAAACCTCCACACCTCCAATACGACTGGGAGGACACAAAAAGCCTTTATCTATTCTAATATTCACATGCCAGGAAACGGACAGAAAGTGAGGGAGGGAGAGATGACAAAAGTTCGGTTTGTCTACTAATTTATCGCAAGATATTGATTAGTAACGTTTGATTTTTACTTTGCTTTTCTAGAATGGAATATAAACATCGGGTAAAAGAGGAGTCTCAAGAACATGTAAATTACTAATCAGGAAGTTTTGAGATCTAATGAAGTGTTCTTACAAATTAGAGCGTTGCTGAAAAATTCTCGAGGCTTTTCTGAGGTCGCAGCTACTGCCGCTGTAGAATCTTTTGCTTGCCATTTCGCATTACCAACACGTTATTTTAAAAATAACATATACAATTTGGACACACCAAATTATTTTTATCTGTCATTCCAAAACATTTCAGTAAACGGACAAACATGCAGAATGAGACAAAATATTTGAAATTATTGAATAAGACGTACCTCGGATGTTAAGAAAGTTGTAGAAAAATCTTGAAGGTACTGTGTTGTTAGATTGTATTGCTAGGCGTAGGAAAAGCGAAGGGGGACCAACAAACTTGGGTTTGGAGGTCACCTGATTCATTTTTCAAGTTTGAGAAATTTGCATAAGGTATTTTATTATTGAATTGTAACATAATACTTCCTTGTAATAAAGTGCTAAGGTTATATATTTCCGATAGGTTATATTGATGTAACAGCAAATTTAACTTAAAAACTATTTTTGTATTATTTTATGAGCCTAATTAAGAGAAGGATACAAGGAGATGTTAAGTAGAGAAACAAACAAATTGTCGCAAAGGTGTAGGTAATGTTGCTGTTTTTAATTATCACGAACTGTCGATTAACGCGAACTGCTGCTGAATATTCATTACACACAGACGTTAAACATAATAGATGAGATGTTTGGAAGTTTGAATTTGGTGCAAATCTCACCTCTCTGTGTCTCCTTTGACACGTTTATTCACCACAATAAGACACTAGATGAATTAGTAGAATTCTCAACGGAACTATTCACTAAATTTTAGTAGAGCAGGAAGTCAAAGACTAGCTAAACTTTTCAAACACAAAACCAAATAAGACAATACAAATCATGTCTCCTAGAGTCTCACAGACCCCGTTGTTTCTGTGCAGGGTGAATGGTTTTATTGAGGTTGTTTTTGTTGGCAAGTTATTCATTAGCCTCCCGTGGCACTTGGCGTGCGGAAGTGCGCGGCCTGCGCGGGGCGCGGAGAGGCGTGGCGCGGCGCGGCGCGGGGCGGCGAGGGCGCAAGGGCCCGCGGAGGAAGAGGGGCCGTTTGCTTCGCCTTTGTGTGCGCAGGAAGTGACAGGTTCGCGGCCGCATTCACACCGTGTGCGCAGCGGCAGCCCGCTAGGCCGAAACCTGCGTCTGTTGGCGCAACACGGCGGAGCGGCCACTGCAGCTGGCGCAGACGCGACCCCCGCCCCCGCCCCCGCCCACAAAGCCCCCCGCGCTCAAAGACCCCAGCGAATTAAAAAAAGAAGAGGGATATTGGAAGGTGGAGAGGAAATGGAAACAGTGCTCATCTTGGGACATCGGTGGATTGATATTTTCGTGTTTTCTGGCTGCTAAGGTCATCACTCTCGTTAGTGTAGAGGACGTTATTGTATCACGGGACGTGGCTGTATGGTCCCGCTGGATGGTGAGATCCGACGCCGACCTACTTTACGCCACTTTGCGGGATTTTCCCTATCCACGTATCTCTCACTAGCGGGGCACCGCCCTGCGGGGACAAGTTCTAAGTTCCCCACACGTCTGGTAGTGTGGTCCACGTAGCTTTAAGAGTCTGTAAGTAAGGGGGTGAGCATAGGACAAGGGAGAGGAAGGAAAGAGTACGCGCGGTCCCTGGCCCTTTTGATAGGGTACTGCTACGGCATTCGCCTGGTGTTCATCGGAGAAACTACAAAAAGTTACCGATCAGAGCGGCCGTCACCAATCATCTGTAGAGCCGAAAGGCTGAACGATGTAAATTCAGACTAATAAATAAATAAATAAATAAATAAAAAAGTGGCTGAATTCGACCTCACTTAGTGTCTAAAATCCTCTAAAATTGTCGGGACTCGAACCCCAGGACCTCCCATACTGATGCGCTACAGTGATATCAGTTGATGCCCTGAGCCATCTCAGGCGGTTTAGCACATTGGGAGTTTATCAAACATACTGTTATACATGCACTGGAAGCAGCTGTACATCTTCTTGCTGTTCTGGCTACTAATCTTCCTCTGCTAATGTGCTAACATTTTTGTATGACCGTTATACCCCACCAGAGACCTGTTACACTAGACGTGTCATTTCATCCATAATTAGCTAGTTAAGTAGCTCCATGTATTCTTCTTCGGACAGATATCTACATTGAACTGTGAATAAATAATATTGTAAAAGGACGGAAACGATTGCACATTGAAACTATATCTTTAATAATGAAACTCGCCAGGGGCCCGAAAGCAAAAGGAGAGCAAACGTCCCCAGGAGCAGAATCGGTTCTAACGTAGCAGGCAAGCGAACTATCGTTCGATTGCCTTCCGATGGACTCAGAATTTGAGAGTTTCATTTGTTTCAGAGCATGGATGTTTGAAAGAATTGTTTCAGGTCGTAATTTCTTAAACTTCACGTCAATACTCCGGAATTATGTTGCGTCGATTTCACTGAGTCGCAGTTATGACTGATTCGACTTAAAGAGCTTTTACGT
Organism: Acheta domesticus; assembly: GCA_031308135.1. Lineage (NCBI taxonomy): Eukaryota > Metazoa > Arthropoda > Insecta > Orthoptera > Gryllidae > Acheta > Acheta domesticus. The sequence continues at coordinate 11,357,471 of JAHLJT010008756.1, forward strand.
ATGCATTGGGCGGCGCCATGTCCTCGTAACATACTTGCAGCAATGTGTTTGGAATTGCACCGTTCACCCTAGGCGTGCGAGCACGTGGGGGGGGGGGGGGAAGAGCTGGGGGCTTTGGCTCCCTAAAAATTTTCAAAGAGATCTCGAAGTCATAATGAACATTGAATAAAACTTTTTATTTCCCTAAATATTATCAATTCCTGATTTCTACATTTTTCTAAACTTTGGGAGATTGTTACACAACATTTATCAAGAAAGCTTTTCAAATCATGTGTAATCCTGTTAATGATTGAACGTAAAATCGATAGAATTTGTTAATTCTGTCATTAAATACATATTTTTATTTCTGTGTTGTTTTTTATTATTTACCAGACAAATATGTTGTACATAATTAAAAAAGTGAAATGTAAAAGGGGACCAGAGGAGCCCAGAAATGTAGTTGCCCCCCCTTCTTGCTCTAGGCTACGCACTTCTATGCACTTAATCGTCCGACGTACATTTTGAGTTTTCAATCGAACTGCCATGTCAAGGAGGCGGTGAGCGAAATTCTGAGACAATCAACAATTTAAATGGATTCAAATTTTAAAAGTGTAAACAACCAATTGCAAGGAACATTTCGATACATTTCTTTCCGACAAGACCTCATCATACGTTGTTCTTCCATCTCTTCATATGGAACAAGGATTACCATCTCCCCTACGGTTGCATCTTGACTTGGAGAGTCCGACGAACACAACATCGCTTACCACAATGGAAGCAAATTGCAGCAACCGAGACCTCTCAAAGCGCTTAAGTCCAAATTAAAAAAAAGGAAGAAGAAGAACGTAAAAAAGAGAAGACGAACGCGAAGCGGAAGGCTCGCCCGCCGCCCCCGCTGAGGCCCGATCGAGAATCCAATTTAAAGTTCGATTCCGCCACGCCCATCTGATAGGACGAGAACAAAAGAGAGCTGCCTATCGACCGGGAGGCTCGCGTGACGCGGGTGTCGGACAGATGGACGAGGGATTACAATTTACATGTCAGCGCATGGCGGCTCCCCTCCCCCCTCCGCCCCCCTCCGCCCCCCTCCGCCCGGCTTCGCCAAATTAGATTCGCTTATTAATTTATTCCCATTATACGGGGAATATCACTGCAGAAGGGATGGGCCTAAATCTGTGAACTCCATACAGCGTTATTGAAGATGTCGGAGTGAACCGGATTCATTATGGCTATTAACTCGCCAAAGAGGAAGCTCTGCGGCCCTTTGAGGACAAATGAGGACGGAAGAGATGAAATGAAGTGAGAGCAGCGCAGGAGAACGAAGGAACAAGCTGAACAAGCTGGATCATTGTTCATCGTTGCGTTAGAGGGGAGGCCAAGTCGAGGCCGGGAGCCGAAAGAAGTACGATCTCAACACAAAGCAGCTTATTTTCTATCAACATTTTAAGATAAATAATTACAGAAAAATGTAGAAATATGTTGCTCAATCAACAATGTTCTGAAGAATCGCAAGCAATGACCAAATCTCATTGAACATCAGTGTTAATAAAATGAGTAGCGTTTCAGTGACGAACGTACAATGTGGCAGACCAAATGTAAGTTGTGTTAGTGAAATTAGTGTGCTTAACTTTGCTATCTTTTGTTCATCCCTTCACTTTGTTTGATTAGCTACATATAAACATTAATATACAAACGTTAATGCACAAACAAAAAAGTTTAATTAACATAGTTTCATTTCCGGTTTTGAGGGAATCGTTATTTACTTAGCTGGAACAGAAAGTAAGTTTTAGGCGTATTAATGAAAAATTGGCGAAAGCGGCAACTGTGCGAACGCAGTTTAGTTTTCTTTGAAGCATTCAGTTGTTTCAGATGAGCACGACTTCTCTCTGCTACGCGAACGATAAAGTTCATTTTGTTGTACGCGTACCGCAAAGTAACACTTTCCAAACAATAAACACTGAGGATAAGAACTAGTTTCCACGCAATAATGTTGAAAATGTTTTATGACAAACTAGCTTTAAAAAGAATTCTATGAAAACTTAAATTTCTCGTCCACAATTAATAAATATTATTCTGATATCGGTTTGTACGCTAAAATCACTTTGATTCACTTTACTGAAATATTTCGTAACATAATGAAGATCAACTGCTGTATTATGTTTCTGAGGAATTTATTGTAATGTTAAATCCACGAGACAGCACTTGTGATAATTAATTTGTTAATCAGAGTTAATGAGAAACGGAGAAAACTGTAAAGGGACTCGTAGTGAAAAGAAAATATTACATAAGAGACACAAATAGTACCATGTCGTACTTGTGACAAAGGTATTGCGTCATCAAAGAAATTAATTTGAACAGAGAGAGAAGAGAAGGGCAATAATTATGAATATAATGTTGGTAATACCAAGATGGCAAGAGTGGTCAGCGATTAGTGTAGCCTACTAGCCGCTATTACTTATAACAAAAAAAAACATCAATGAATATCAAGAAAAAATATATCTCAAAGAAAATGATCTGGTAACAAACATTACTGGAATGTGAGTGGAAATGCTGTACCTATACCAATATTCAACGACTATGAACGCAAGAAGAGACACTGAGCGAATTTGGTGGAAACCCGAAAGTGGAACTATCAGGGGAAGTTCGGCGGGTGGAGACAGCGGACGAAACAGGAGCTTGCACTTGAGGAGAGGAACGCGTGTGGAAAGGACGGGAGGGAGAGGCAATAGTCGCGCGGCCGCAGGATGTGTAGCGATGGAGTGGAAGGATGGATGCGGAGATGGAAGGATGGATTTGGTTATTGGTTTATTCTGGGCGCATCCACTGCTAAGGTCATTAGCACCGTAAGTGCGGCGCTTGCTTTTTTATCGCGAAAGATGGCGGTGATCTTGCCCCCCCTGGCTGATGAGTTTGACGCCGACTTTCGTTCTCTTGTGGAAATTTTCCCCAACCAGGTATCAGCCACTATCGTGGCACCGCAACCGGGACAAGCTCTAAGCTCCTGACCGGTCTCCCGACATGATTGGTAGTGTAGTGCATATTAGTGTGTGTGTGTGTGTGTGTGTGTGTGTGTGTGTGTGTGTGTAAGGGATGAGGATAGGACAAGGAAGAGGAAGGAAAGGTAGCGCGCGGTCCGTGGCCCGTTTGGTAGGGTACTGCTCAGGCATTTCCTTGGTGTTGATCGGAGATCTCATGGAAAACTACCAATCAGAGCAGCCGGCCGCTAGAATTCTCCTGCAGACAGCGACTAAATTGGACCTACTTGACAAGTTAGTGTCGGAAATCCTGCCACCGTGGGGAGTGTAACCCTAGGACCTCCCGTCAGAGGCACTGCTCTGAGATCAGTTGATGCCCTGTGCCAATTTGGTGCGTATGCGTGAACGGGATGGTGAATGAGTGGAAGATGGTATGTAACTGAGTACCCCGTGTGTAAGAGGGTGAGTCGGCGGGTAGACCAGATGAGAGACAGGCGGAAGAGCGACAAAACGAGAGGACAGACTTCGGCGAGGGGCGGCAAACGACAAGCGTGGAGCGTGGGTCAGGAGACGTGGGTGTCAATAGAAGGGTTAGGAAGCTGGGTGAAGGGGGATGATGAGCGTGAGGACGTGGGGCGGCGAGCTTTGAACATGTGACATGGGGTTTGAAGGGAGCTTGATTCCTGAGAATGCGACTTGGAGTGAGCTTGTCTTCGACCTGAGGCGCGGGGCATGAGGCCGTGAGTCGTGGGAGGGGCAGAGGGGCGCTTGCGCAGTGAGGTTCGCACCGCGGGAAGTGGGGGTGCGCGCAGGCGCGCGGAATGCGGCTGGGGCGAGTCGCAAGGAGCGTGCCACGTTGGGCGTGGCGCTTAAGGCCGGTATACACGTTAGTATTTTCGTGTAGATTCTCATACAGTTTCTACATAGAAACGTCAAAATCTCAAACTCAACGTAGGGTCGCGCATACACGGCGTAGTCCAGACCTCACGGTTTTGTGCATGAGTCTCCAGAAGCCGCCGCTAGGGGGTCTACCGAGAAACAACTGAATTGCGCCGTCCGGGTACTTTCACTGGCGGTATTTCTGTGCGTGTGTACCCGTGTCCGCCCACTGGTGTGTACTGGCTGTGAGATTTATTAATTTACGATTACGTTTAATTAACGATGAAAAAAATTAATAAGAAAAATAGGAAGGCCGTAATCGTTGCTGCCACAAGCATGGTTGTGGCAACGACTATTTAATGGAAACACGGAGAGAACACTCCGAATGGATGAAGGCTTGGCTTCAGAGGCGAGAGGAAGGCAAAGGCATTTTGCACATGGTCCACGAGGAGTTGCGCGTGGAAGAACCAACCAATTTTAAAAATTTTCTTCGGATGTACACACAATTCCACTTCGCTCTTTCACATCTTTACGCACCTAACCACAAAATCGAAATGGAAGAGTCCGTCGCGTTGGGTACACAAATCCATTAGTGAACGATTCTGCCGCTAGAGGCGCTGGAGTCAAACTACATGCTTTTCTACACGAAAAAACGAACATGTTCATAATTTTCTCATGTAGTCTGGACTACATGAGAATCTACACGAAAAACTCTACCGTGTATACCGGCCTTTAGGGTGAAGCACGTGGAGCATGGAGCATGGGTCCGAGGTGGGAGCGTGGAGCGTGGCGCGAGGCACGTGACACGTGGGGAACGAAGGGCAACAAGGGACGTGGAGAGAGCGTCATTGGGGGGGGGGCGTGGGGCGTGGGACGTGCAGCGAAGAGCGCGAGGTGTGGGGCGTGGGAGCGCGAGCGTTGGTTACGGAGCGGTGGCGTGAGATGTGGAGGTCGGAGACGGAACGTGGAACGTCGAGATAGCGTCCTGCCGCTGGAGGCTGCGGGCAGCGTCCGATCGAGAGCGGCTTTCGTCACGATCCTCCACGCCGCGTCGCCCTAAAAGGTTTTTTAAATCCACCCCGACCACTACAGTGCCCGCCGCCTTGGCTGCAACGCCGGCCGCCGTGCTGCGTGTGGAGTGAAGGACGCGAGGCGGCGAAGTGCGCCCCCCCCCGCCCCGCCTCAGACGCTGAAGTCTGGCGTGAAATTGGGTCTGGACGGAGCGCGCTGCTAATGAAATCGTGGGATGCTTCGGGGAGCGGCAACCCGCCCCGTCGCGTCGGCACGGGCGACGACGTGGAATGCGAGTGGTATGCGCGGAGATACGTTAAATGATTCCGAGAGGAAAGCAGGCGCCTCCAAGCTGTGGAAAAAATGAAGAAAAGGGAACACTGTCACCGACCTAAGAGAACATTAGCCACTGCGTTATGCAAATTAGGAGTAAGAGAGTGTGGGTGTAAAGACGTTTCAATCATTAATGCGTAGCGGAAGCATAAATGTACAAATAGTCGAAGTTCAAAATGTAGTTCGCAGATACGACCTACAATACGAGACCGAGCACGAGCCATATTTGTAGTATATAATGGAAAGTACTCTCAGAGAGAACGCAGTCGTCAAACGTCTAAAATATAGTTACTGCTTCGAAGTCGTTTCAGAATTATAAAAATATGGTTTTATTGAAATCCACTAGGAAGAATATGACTGAGTGTTAAATATTTGTTGAGAAATAACAAGTATTGAAGACTGTAGCTTATCTTTTATTTGTTTAATGTTTGCGGAATCGCAGAGTGCAGTGTAATATTCGCTTTGTTAATTTGTTTCAAGGCATTTCGAAACGTCAAAATCTGATAAAATAGCTTCTTTACATACGGATAAATGTTTCAAGATTCTGAAAATGTTCGCGATTTTGCTTCCGCGCGCACGACTTCAGTAAGTACTGAACATTCTTCTAAAAACGTACGTTACCACATCACATTCTGAAAGAAAGTTAAAAACTTCTCGTCGACACAATCATTAAGTCAGAAGCTAACTAATGCCGCCGTGACCCTACTCTCGGAATTTAAGATACCAAAACGCCAAGAGCCTCGAACTTCAGAACTAGTAGCTTTGGGAACTGAGAAAGATGGGGGTATAAATATGTTCGAGCAAGAGGAAATTATATATCTTGTTTCTACGTTTTAAATGAAAAACCACATAACTCTCGTAAGCCAAAAAGAGAGCCTGCACACAAACAGCAACTACCAAAAAAGAAAAGTCGTCCTTTTTTTAAGCCTCGGCCGCAAGGGCCCATTCGTAAACAGTAAGCGAAGTCCCGCCTAATGAGCCACGACCGGTCGCCCCCGTCCCCGCCCCGCCCCCGCCGCGCGGGAAGTTCGTTAGCGCGAACCAGACGAGCGGCCGGGGCGGGAGAGAGGGGGAAGGGTTCATGGAGCGGGGTCGCGGGGCGGGGCGGGGCGGTGGAGCGGAGAGCGCGGCGGGCGAGGCGGGGCGGTAGGGGCGGGGGGACGGGGCGCGCAGAGAACGGGAAGCCGCGCGGGGCGGCGCGGGAAGGCGGGGAGTGCTGGTGCGGCGATTGGCGCGGGGCGGGAGGAGGCAGGGCGAGTGGCGCTGGACGAGCAGGGCCGAGGCCTGGAGCACCGCGTGGGGGGAGGCGGTGGCGGCGGCGGGGCGTGGAGTGGCGCGTGGGGCGTGTTTGGGGTGGGAGCGGGGCCAGGGGTCGGAGCCAGCGGAACGAACGGATCTTCGTGCGACGGCCGCGCTGCGGGAGGCAGCGGTAACTAGCGACGCTCTGAGGGAAATAAATCACCGCTACAAGCAATTGCGGAACTATAAGCCAAAAAGAAAAAAAAAACACGTGGGAGGTGAAATGCCATTTGACAATTGAGAAAAAGAGAACGTCAAAGGAAGTAAGAGATGTGATAGTTTCACAATCAACAGCACTGACAGAGACAACAGAGAATCGGCTTTCACATTTGCAAGAAAAAACCGAAATAAGATCACGAAAGGACTAGAAATCAGCGAAATGCAACTTAAGGATTAGATCATTCTCGACACTACACAACGATATTGGGCGAACATTTGAATCGAGCGTGTGCGTTGAGATATCATTGCCGTTCGCACAAAAACAATGACACAGAACCCTTCACTAGTGTCACCCAGTGCATACGCTCCATGTTCACGTGTGTTAGCACGCTGAGGTTCAACGCCAAGTGTTGGCAGTCGCATGACAGAAGCCCCCGTGAGCGCTGGTGACGGTAAGACGACAGCCCGACGAGAAGGCGGCGCAGAGGCGTGTGGGAGCGGTGCGGGCGGCGCGGGCTCAAAGCGCCTTCGCCGGCTACCGTGCGCCGCCCTCCGCCCTCCGCCCTCCGCCCAGCGGAGAGCCGCACCGCGGCCACCGCGCGAGCACACGTGATGCACGGGCCACGCAAGAATAGCCGCTAATAGTGGAGGCCACCACCACCGTCACCGCATCCGCCTCTGCCACGACCACCGCCGCCACAGTCGCCCCGCTAGTGCCCAGTCCTCGCCCATCTGCCCTCCTCCGGCAGCGCCACGCCCGCTCACACGCTCCCGTTTCCTGTGCGTCCTCCCCACCACCGCTTCCGCCCTCTCCCCTGCCTGCCTCCCTCGCGGTCTCCTCCACTATAACTAGTGCCCCACCGGTCAAGCCGTCGCCGCCGCCACGCCTCCTCACGCTTCCACCCTCGCCTCCGCCTCCTCCACCACATGGCCGTGGCCACCGCCGCTGCCGCCTCCTTCGCTCCTTGGAGCGCCCAAGGCCGGTAGCGAGTCAACGCGCCACAAAGCGCGAGATTTATGCCGCCGGCGCCGAGCGCGGCTCTCGGGCGCTCTCGCAGGTGGGCGGCGCGGGCGGCGCGGAGCGGGGCGATATGTTAGGCCCGTCCGGCCCATTATGACGCGCCCGGCCTGCATTCCACCGCAGGGCGAGTGACCTGTGACCTCCCGGCGGCGGCGGCGGCGGCGGCCATTGAGGGGCGGGGCCGTAAACGAGGGGGTTTTGATATCTCGCGTGAAATATTTCTCCGCGCCGCGCCGCGCCGCGCCGCGCCGCCGGCTCCTGCTCCTGCTCGTGCTCCGCCGCCGTGCCGGTCGTCGCCCTCCGCGGAGGGCGATTTCTCACGCGTGCGTAAGCGCATGCGCGGCGCGTGATGCATGGAGCGATTTGTCGGGGGCTGTCGATGGCCTTCGCCTGAGACACGCCGGGCCCGCGCCGCTGGCTGATTCGGTCGTTCTTCATGCCACATCGGCCCTCGCCGTCAAGGTGGTGCTGGGGGGAAATGAAATATATGACGCAAGGGTGTGACCGAAGAGACAATAGCAGCCTATGTCGGTTGGAAATTCAAGGCCCACGGAGTCTCAAGGGAAAATGTTGATTTTAGCGAATGTTAATAGTTATATTTTATTAGATATCATTTGTAATTCATTGACTGAAGTATGAAAATACTTAACCCAACTTCGAACAACCAATGGATTCCAACTCGATATTCCTTGATAGGATTTATACTTTTAAAATATTTACGTCATGCTCGTAAATACACACACGTCAATTACTGAGCAGTGAAATGAACAGGAATTTAATAACTTATCTAATCACATGCAAAAGTAGCTAATAATGGGCAGAATGCGATATTTGTACGACTTCCTGCAGCATCTAGCAAATAGCATTCCCTCAGCCTGTTGCCTCCTGTCGACAAACGCACAGTCCGATTGCATCCACAAGTCATCGCTCTTTGGTGAGAGATCTCCGGACGACGTCCTGTTCGGATTTCCTAGGAAAACCTCTCCGAGACATCAGTGCTTCCAACACTCCAGTAACACCTTCGAGCGCGGTTCACGTTCAAAGCCACCCCCTTGAAGTTAACAGAAACAAAACTTAAAAATCTTGAGTTTCCAATATACCCTGGTGACTTAACGTACACTGTTCTACCAATGTTGCCCGGTTCACCTGCGTTGAGAAGTTCCCCTTGACTATCCTAAGAACACCCGTTTGCATTGGCCTTAAATACAGACTTCTGAACAGTTTCTGTCTGTCCCTTCCCCTAATACCCGTCGGAATACCATCGGGCGTTGACTCCTGGGGAGCCTAAAAGTGAAAGGGGATGAACTGGGAAGTAGGTGAGGCGAATAACTGACCTTAGGATGCAAACAGGAGATTTTGTATCCTTGTCTCGTTTTCAGCCTTAAAAAAATCCTTACAGCCTATACCGGGATCAAAGATACAAAGATATGGCAAAAAAGATCTCATTTTCCTTATTACCTAAGGAACATAATGCGAGTCCCTTGAAAACTGGGTTTTCAAAGCCTACGTTGCACACTTTTCGAAAATTCGATTCATGGAATGCGAAGGAGAAATTATAATTGCAGTTTTTAATGCAACAACATGTTTTAACGAAATGCATTGTCCGATATATAGTGAATCTATTCACAAACCATGAATTTGATACCTCATTCAATGTTCCGTTATCAAAGTACGCAGAAAAAGTATTCAAATTAAATAATGTAAAATGACATGTAGGTTACGAGAGGGAAAATTTCTGTTTTCTTTGTCATATATTTCATCAGTGCAGAATCATCTTCATAAAATGAAAGTCCCGTTCCCAAAGTCTCACAAGAAATGCAAAATGCACGTGAATGCTCAAAAAACTTGAGGAAGAAACTCTTGTAACATTTTCGGACTGTTCACTATGAGTAATGGAAGTGTAGTAGGCTACAAAGATAGTTTGAGAGCTAAAACCTTTGATATTTCTAAGACTGGACGATAAGATCAGAAATTTTTATGATTGAAAATAAAAGTTAACGAATATTGTTATTTCTCGCTATTGTAGTGACTGCATAATCAAACACCTAATTTTGAAGCTTGATACAAGTATTTGATGCTTTCTTTCCAAGACATTTGATGACTCGGATTCTTAGCAATAAAATAATTATTTTTTTTATTGAGAGAATGATTTTACATCGTTCCGCCGTTTGGATATTTCAGAGGTTAGCTGAAGAACATATAATACATAACACTGACTGACAAGACAAAAAAACACTGTTCATATCGATGGGAGAAACTCAATCGAGCATCTCGAATTGATTTAGTGATAGCATACTTCGTGTGAGAAAGGGATAGATAGGGTACCGGTTTTTGAGTCCCGGGTTTGGTGGGGTTGGAGAGGAGGTAAAATAATTCTAAATAATAAATGAAAGCATTTACCTCACACCTATTGCACTACCGTGCAATGTGGAAACCTTCTCGAGGGTTACTTCCGAACTATACCTAAACAAAAGCTGTAAGGCCTTACCGGCTGGTCAGATATTGAAGTGAATGAAAAGCCATTTGACAAATAATCGATAAAAGTTTCGTGTATCAAAATTATAAGTAGCAATCACACTTTTTGCAAGCTCTCTGATTAAAATGAGTTTGAATATTCTTATTCCCTAATGTACATCAAAGTTAATAAATCAATGTATTTGCTGAACAACATCGATAGTTAGAAAAATTGTTTTAGTCATCAAAGCGTCAAAAATAAAATGAGAAACAAGCGCTGCCTTTTTTGCTGCAGAACTGTTTTTAAAGGATTAGATAATATTTTAATTTTCGAAAATGAAAAAGAGGCATTGTTATTGTACATAATCACAATGATAAACGTTAATCCATGTTTATATAAAATTTAACGACATAAAATTTGCAAAAATATTTAACTGTGAAACAAAATAATTTGCTGCAGAAAACCAATGTCCAATATGGACTCTTGTTCAGTCTCACATCCTTTCTATTTGCTAACGCTCAGATTATTATTTGGTTCCTATTATTTTGTTAGTTTCAGGAAGTAAATGTGACCAGTGAAAAAAATTTAATAATGAGAAACAATCTTGACGACGTAGGACACCGATGTCATTAAGGAGGGAGGGTCGTAACGTTGACTCGAACGGTCGCTGTTCGAATTGGGATGCATTTGCGAGTAGTGTTCAGGCATTTGTCTATTTATCTATATCGAAGACATTGCAATAGTACACTAGACCCATGCACAGCACTAGTGTAGCGTTGTAAAGTGAATAGTCTCTTGGCAGCCACGTTGGAGGCGTCCATGCCGAGCTGATGCCGTATTTAATTCTCATTTGCGTATTTTTTTCTGTAGAGATATGTTCTGTATTTGAAAAAGAAATTAAATAAATGAAGTGATAGCGTACGGAAGTACAAATGTAATAATTGACAAAAGATTGCGCATTGTCATTTTGCTAGTGCATCATTTAGCTACGTGATGTACCCTATTGAATGTATTAGTTAAATATATTAATTAATGTGGTGTTCTTGAATAAAAATGAAATCAGTGCATTTAAATTGCACTTGGTATGTTTCATGGGATTCCTCTTAGCGAATAAGAATTACAACCACATTTAGTGCGATATATTTGCTACCAGAAGCTTACATGCACTGTCTTTGCATTCAAACATGCTCTTACATTTGCCTAGAAATTCTTGGGCAAAATGCATTAAACACACAGTGTCATTTGTCCTCTATAAAGCTGTGCTGTTATAGTGTCATGTCAGAGGTATATACGTAACAATAGTTACTTTGAATGTTAGTTTCGCATATCTTACGTTTAAACAAATGATAATATTTCGATTTGACTTTCGTTCATATCTAGCTAAACCTTTGTAAACGCGAACAAGTGTGAAAAATTTCGATGTATTTGAATGAGGCGCGTAAATTTGCCCCTAACATGGCTGCCGGCGCAAGTTCCATTTGCAATGGGGAAATCGGTCATTAGCATAGGAGTTCAGGGCCTTGGTTCATTACACACGTGCGCGCTAAGGCTAAAAATTTAGTGTAAACAAGACGATTGTATGAAAAGCCTCCACATACGTGAAGTCGATGAAAAAATGATTAATGACTGTGACATATTGTTCACGCAAAGTCCATTGAAGGCTTAAATGAGAAACCAAGAAGAAAAAGTTCACGAAAATGCAACTTTTATGCCATATATACCGCAATTGTAAACAAAAAGAAAATCTTGCGATGTACTAAAATCGTCTCGCATAAATCGCTCAGGTGCAAATCGATCCCACTGCCACAGAAGTACTTTACTTTGTAACACCTTTTTTTATTTTTGTCACAAAACTGTTAGTGAGCATACAGGAGAAATGACGAGACAATATCTCGAATTCAGAGAATGCGCAAGCACAACTATCCCTGTATTTTTTTATTATTATAATTATTTTAAAGGTGAATCACGACTTAACATCCTACAACTCAATTACAAAAGGACGGAACCCGATCGTACGTATGTGGGAGAGAGCGATTGTCTGATATGATAGTATAAATTAAATGTTGATAGTGACGAAGTGTGAAGAAACTCGAATGCCACATTTGAAGAATGTTGATATCACGCCGAAAAGGAGATTTCATCGTTGAAGAGAGGAGAAACCCCCGCAGCTCTTACTGCGAGCAGAAAATGTACTCTGTGACTGAGGGAACACTCTACCAGCTCATAAATATTGCGTTGCGAAGCCAATAAGCAGCTCTTAAATCTCGTATGGAAAACGGAGAAGCTCAGCAAACATAAATTAAAGAACGTGATTATGAAACAGAATTTAAAGCATTTCGGTAGCCCGATCTTCTGTTCAAACCAGACGTTTTAATGAGTCACGGGTATCCATGCAATAAATTTCAAAGGATCACTGTCATCTCTTAGTAAATGTTTCTTTTTTCAGCCCCCTAGCATTGCCTTCATCTTGTTATGCGCAGACATAGTTCATCCCCGACCTAAATTACGATTTGTCCTGTCTGGCGCAACTTCTGCTTTTTTTCTTTAGTAGTTGTTTATCACGTAAGTGAAATTTTAACGAAAGTAACGTATGGGAATGAATTATATTATGAATAATCCAATTAAAGAAGGACTACGACTACTTTTTGAAATCGTTCTGATTTGCAGGAAGTTTGAGTGCTGGCTACTGAAATACATCATGACACATTGATGATAAACGATATACCAGGTCTTCGTATGACATATAGCGCCTTGGGCTGTGATACCAATTGAACAAAAAGCGTTAAAATGATGTTGGACCCGTTATTACTGAAATACAGCACATGGCTTGCATTAATATGAAGACTAAAGCGACGCCAATGTGAACGATTAAATTCCGAGATATGTGGTCCATTATTCAGGCGACAATAACTTATTTACGTCAAATTCCATTGCTTTTATTCCAAATTTTTGCTTCCGCTGTATACGAAATTCACGGGCACTATGAATAAATGTAGATTGTTTATTCGTTTATTTTTTATTGTCTTTCCACCGTGGAGACTGAATTATCAAACACAACAGACCACATGCAATTCACGTTGTGCATGTAGCTGATAAGAAAATGGGGAAACATTTATATCAGCATGAATTGATAAGTCATAGCGCAGTGGAATGAGAATTTCGTATGCATCATTCCGCAATCTACAGGAAGAGAGATTTTGAATTCGGATAATTTTGTGCTCGTTTATTTACGACCGCACACTCAATTACTCTGCACGAACATTTCTGCATTCGATTTCAAAATAAATCGAGAAGAACAAAATTCTTGACATATCTGAATGTTTTAAAAATGTCGATTATTCTCCCAGGATTTATTTTTTTATTTGTAATATAAAGAATTTATAAACAGGATATAAATACTGACTTTGTTACTGCGTAATTCATGCAGGAGACATGTGCTTTAAAACAATAATGAACTAAATAATTTAACAGACTTTTTCAGAACCAATATTTAACAATTTACTACCAAATGGAGTTTAAGAGTTATATAAACTCTGAGTTTTCGAAACTCGTGAATATATTTGAATGGCTTTTCAAATTAATTCTTCAAAATCAAACTAAATTAGATTTTAATTGCCATTTCGAAGAATTCTGCTCTTTTATACATTCACATGTTATCCATGCTGGTGGCTATTTACGGTTAATGCATGTTTTCGTATGTTTTAAACCATTGGAAATGAAAAGGACAATGTTAATATATATCATCTCAGCTTGCTAACGACAATATATCACACAGGTTAAGTTGAAAGAATAGTTTCATTTTTTCTTGAGAGTAAATGTACCAGTACTAAATACGATTCTCTTTATGTTTCAGGGATCTGCAACAGGTTGAAATGTTTGTATGGAAAGTAAAACAAAAAAACTAAGAAAGAGAGTTATACTTGTCTCAAAGGTGGAGTAACGAAATATGCATATTTTTACTTTACACTGTCAATTACATGCCATTTTTAGAGTTTGCAATACCTTTATGAATTAGTTCTTGATTTGATCGTTATTCATTCTAAATGATTTTACAACACTCCAGTTATACGTAAATTTGTAACGAAGGAAAATAATTAAAATAGGATATTCTGAATCGTTAGATTCACTTCATTTAAGAAGTCTTTTTCCCAGAAGAGAAATATTGATTATACGTCCCCGAAGCATATTAATTTACATTCTTAAACACGCTACACAAAGGTTGCAGTTGGCGGCGTAGCGGCACTGCCCAAAACCGAAGAGCAGTGATTCAAATTTGAAGTTTTTCGAGGAAGGAAGAGTAAATAACTGCAAACGAATCATTTTACTCGTGTTTCGTAGACGGAGAATGGTAAGCAATTCTTTTACACCGTAGTTCCCAACCAGTGACTCGGTCTAAAACGCGAGAAGTCTGTCTGGGGACATAAATACCCAACTAATACAAAAATCTGTAGAGACCAGTTAATCCCTCATTAGTAAACAGTTCGTCCCTTTTTACTAACGACAGACAAGACAGATTTTAGAGCACGAGGACGCAAAACATTGAACGCATTTTGTTCATGTGTAATATAAAATGAATACATGTAGCGTGTGTAGTAGAATATGTAAAATAATTTGTATAAATGGTTCAAAACATTTAATATCTATCCAAATAATTGTAATTTTCCAGACTGGTTTAGTATGCAGTGATTAATAAAGTTCATTGAAAATTTATTTAGAGAAGAACTTTGAACATATTTTCAATAGAACAATAGGTTCATCTTGGGTTTATGGTACCACTCTGATATCGTTTCTCTTACTGAAATCGTTTGTAATTATATCAAAACATTTACATTAGCATTCCAAAAAGACCACTATTTTTACACACATGAATCTTGTAATTGTTTTTAATTAATTTCATTAGTCCAAAAGATTGTACTAATTAAAATCTAGTAATAATTGACCTAATAAATTTTAGACTACTTTCAGGAATAAATACCAACGAAATGTATTTGTACGGGCATTTAACGTTTCATAAACGCAGAGAAAGTACTACCAACCAATACAATGACAAAGTAATCTCATTTACTCGTATTTGTTTTAGAGCTATCACTTAACAAAAACGATTTTCTTAAAATTCTACCTATTTGGCAAAATATGTAGGCAACATACCTTCTCATCGTTGTCATAACAATCACTACGAATCATTCTTCGTACCACACAGGTCTTCTTCACGGCGAATTGGACACACGGAATGCGCTATGAGTGTGGCACAAGGCTCCAAGATCATGTGAGGGAAAAGGTGCGGGACGAAAGGATCCCACGCGGACCACGGACTGCACCAGCAGCCACGTGAAGCCTACTTTAATGTTATTGCATAGTGCAATTAGCGTCATTAATAGCTGAATGCAGGTAAATTATTTCATACGACAAATCATACTTACACAAGAGATTGAAGATTTAATTTTTTTTTCGAAAATTAAATTAAATAACCAATCAAATGAGGCATTTCTCAACTTCGCAGGTCCTTCATTATTTTGTCCTGAAGTACACAGAATATGGTTTTACTATTTAAGTATTCTTGACGCCCTTTTTCTCGCAAGCTGACTTTTAAAGGATTGCTTCTTATGCAATTTCGTTTTGCATATCGTCCAAAATACGGAAAATAATAAACATATGTTTGTGAAATGATGGATGGAGGATATTCGCCCTGTTTCTGTTCTTGAGTGTGAACACCCGCAGCGGAAACTGCCAGCGGGTGACAGGCGGCAGGTCGCCTCTGCCTGTCGCACCTGCCCCGAAATAAAAACGTAACCCCCAGAGGACGCGGGCAGTCGTTGGGGTTGTAATGGGTCCCCTTTCGACCCACCCGCCGCCTCCACTGCCGCCGCCGTCGCCATTCGGGGATGAAATGTGACCCGTGTACCCCTAAATCACCGGTCCCCGCGTTTAGCTACGCACCATTATTCAGTTATCTGCTCTTTTATCGCTATTTACGAATTTATATGTATGTAAAATCTCTTTCATGAGCTAACTGATTTATCTGGTAATTTCTTAGGCGGCTTCTTCTGAGGGCAGAGGCGCGGGTCGGCCTCGCCTCGCGCCGCCTCGCGTCGCGCCGGCTGACGGGCTGAAGAATGTGGCCGAGCTTCCTCGTGAGGCCGCCAGTGGGCGTTGGCCGCGCCGCGCCGCGCCGCCCGCACGGTAGCGCGCTGGGCGCAACCGCCCGCACAAACGGCGCGCGGACCTCGCTCCTCTCCGTCGAACAAAGAGGAGCACCAAGACGCAAAGACGAAACGAGTAGAAAAAAAGACTTCCTCTGCTCCTGCGCTCAAAGTCTGATTGGCGGCTATTCTGCTCTAAATCTTTCTGCGGCCGATGTGTAACGCGTTCAGTTGATTATTATATCGTACTTCCGGGTGCGTCAACTCCTATTGCTGTTAATCCCGTAAGTGCAGGGCGTGCGCTTTTATCACGGAACGTGGTGGTGAGCTACCCCCGATAGATGGTGAGATCGATCTGCACGTCGTCGGCTCTAGGGGTTCCCCGTCCAGGTATCTCCTTCAGAAGGGCACCTCCCCACACGGAACGAGCTCTAAGCCCCCGGCGAGCGTGAGAGTGCAGCGCGTGTAAACGCGTGCGCGGGGAGGGGGTGAGGATAGGGCAAGAAAGAGGAAGGAGAGATCGCGCGCAGTCCTTGGCCACTTCGTTCGGGTGCTGCTCCGACATTCGTCGGGTATTGATCGGAGAAACTATGAAAAACTACGGTGGGCTACACTGACAGCAGGTCGCTAGATTTTTCCTCCAGACAACGGCTCAATTCGACCTCGCTATATTTTTTTAAACATCTGGCTTCAAAATATATGTCTGTTGATACGTTTTGATAGAAAAAATTAAGCGATACTTTAGGAAATTACACATCACTTCATCTGAAAATTCATTCGATCACGTAACAAACTTGCTTTACTTATTTAAATTGTAATATTGGGAGCTATATTGCCAAGAGAAGAGAATGATGTAACGAGAATCATCTAGGACTTACAGACCAAAGTATATTTTCAACATCGCTCACGAAGAATTTCGCCATCATAGGTATTGCTAGCCGATATCCAAAAAAAATTTCCAATTGTATTCACAAACTGTTGTACAAAAAAGTATTTAAAAAGAGTTCATAATAAAAGAGGGTGATTTGAAACGAAAATTCTTGAATAGTACGAAGAAACACGAGCGATAAATTTTGTTAGTTCATTATCCCGGCGTGTTTCGGATCAGCTACTTCAGCGATTTCAGGCACTGTGCGAGGCCACTTTGTGGAGAAATGAGTCAAAAAGATCGCCGCCGCCGCCGCCAGATGTGAGAGCCGTTCACTGAATAGAGCCTTCTGGGAACTGAAGTAAAATCAGTTCATAAATCAGGTTTGCAGATAACGCCTTGGAATAGCGTCGCCTAAAGAACTCACTTCATGCAGAAATATCTTAAGTTTCCATTGTATTTCCTGCGACAGAGATGAAGGTTGAAATTTTCGAATTTGATGTGATAAATGTGAACTACTGATTGGCAGTTGTGATGACATGTCGTTACTGTTTGATATTAAATAACTCCGAGTAAATTTATAATAAATAATGATATTGTGACTAACTGTAAGTTTTCAATGCCCCAATAACTTCTTTAATGACTTTAAACTCGCAAAAATACAACTCTTTTGGACATAAGGTTAAAGAAGGAGATAACAAAATCTAATTCCGCCTACTATCTCATCAAAACAGAATTTTTCAATATTGTAAGTATGCTAAATAAGGACATTTGTGAAATGAATGAGTGTATTTGTCGATTTCATTTATTAACTCCCAATTTGTCTATTCATTGACATGACTTATGAAATTAAACAGAAGTGCTTACCAACACAAATAAGAGTTGTTATTCTTGTCAGGCAAAAAGTGTATCTAGCTAATACATTTCTTTTAAGTTAAACGAGAAAAATTGTAAAATGTTTTCGATGTTACTTTTGGTGATATTCATTCTAGAAAGGAAAGGCCAAAAATTAAAGAGTGTCGTAGTGCTAGGCGCTCCAAGCACATGTTTTAGTTTACATCTCATTCGTAGTAATTAATATTTCCCAATAACTATTAAAGGCGCATAATTGTACGCCTGCCCTTCAACTCGTAGTTCCTCCAAACGAGTGACACCCTTATTCTTGCGCTGTTACGCGCTCTGAGCAGTTGGACGAAGACGAAGTGCCAGGGCAGGGCGAGGGCGAGGGCTGGAAAAGGACGCGGCCGCCCGCGCTGACAAATTGCGCCGTGAGCCGCGCCCGGGTAAATTATGCGTCTGCGGGGGCGCTCCTCAGTTGCGGCTGCGGCGGCGGCAGCGATGGGTTGCACGCATTGAAGGCCTCGGGGCAACAACATACTGTGCCACATTTCGCATCGAACTGAGATATTCGTGTATTTAGACGCCCCATAGATGCATCTAGTTGTTGGGTTTTTATTATAAAGATTCACCGCAAGATACCATGTAATTCATACATTATTGTTCTATATTCCAATGTGTAGAAGGTAATGTCAAAACCTTTTCTATCCTTTTTCTCAGAACTTACACATAGCATGTTATTGCCCGCATGTAATTCTTTTTCAAAACGGTAGACATTAATTGCGAATTTATTTTAATTCTATTTAAATATCATAACATATTGAAATGTAATATCTTCGTCGTTGGCACCGAGGTTAATTTGAAATTATCGTTTAGATATTTTATATTTGCTGCTTATGAACTAAAATATATAAATTGAATATAAAATGAAAATCATTTACTTATTTGCCACCAAGTAAATTAATGCCCTCTGCCCTGTCTCTGTGGGGCCGGTCTTGAACAAATAGGAGGAAGGGCACGCTCAAACAAGATACCTCGCGGTTCAACACGTTCGCTGTATTCGCTACCATCTCTCTCTCTCTCTCTCTCTCTCTCTCTCTCTCTCTCTCTCTCTCTCTCGTGTGCTCATTTTTTAAATACAATTGAAAACTGTAGACGTTGATGGCAGATTGAAGATGCCATTTTGATAAGGACAATTATTACTACGCTTGTAGATTTATTCCAGGACACAATGTAAGAGTCACGCGTCCTCGTCATTCGTGCAAGAACCTAATTCTAATTTGCGTGTTTTGTAAGTAAACTTTTTTCTGGTAAAGCCTCTTTTATCAGCCACTGAGAAGACAGATTAAATTCAAGAAAGAAATCGAAATGACGAGTAACAGACGTTGAAGGATATTGCACTCTGGCTAGAGGTAGAACTGCTGGTGAAAACAGAAGACAAAGGAGGGTGTAGATTAATACTAAGCTGAGAATGTTAAGGAAGTGAAAACACAAGCAGCGTAATAGTATATATGACGGAGAATGAAGATCAGAAGTAAAGGAGAAAAAAGAGAAAAATGAGAGGGAAAATTTCGAATAAATATAATATCTAACTTCCATCCGTATCCTCACCTCTTCTTTCACGCATCGCATCCACCATTTGTTCTATTTTCTCCATAACTTATTATTCTTAGCTCTTCTCTTTATCGTAAATGTTCCGGAACATTTTTCACTTTCTCTTGTTTGCGAGAGTGAAGGGAGAAAGAGTTGAACTTCAAACAGCCTCGGAATACACAATTGAAAACAGAATATACGTAAAATTATTTTAAAAACATGTTCATTTCCTTTTCTCTCACTGAATGTTTTCTAGATTGCTTAGGTAAGCCGGCTCGCTTTAAGTAGTTGATATTATTGTACAGTACTATAATTTAATATTATATTTCAGTAATTCAAATCGTATTCAGTTAATGTGGATCATACCTTGGACCAAAATAATTAAAAAATTCTAAAAATTCCATTAAATGAGAAATTCTATCTCATTAAGTGTATTTGTTTCGGTAAGGCGTTTTTATTTATATTTTATTTATTTCAAAAATCGATTCTATAAACTTTGCTCGCTAGTTGGTTAAAATACCGATAGTTTACTCTATTGTTGTAGCTGTGCTAGGATAAATCCGGTCTCTTCATTTTTATAAAACGCGGACAATTCGGATTTCATTGCCGTTTATACGTTCAATTGGTACAGGGATTTCCATTATCACAATCTCCCTCTAAAAAAACCTAAACCGCTAAATCCAAATCAATAACATTTCACTCTATAACACGTTGCTAACTACGCCGTAAATATTTAACTCGTAATGGAAGTGAGGCTGAAATTTGGAACGCAAAAGCAAATCCCCCTTTTATTGGGAAGGTCCGCGCGGCGGCCACCGACGCCCTCCCCTGGAAATTCCTCGACGACGGAGATAAATAAGGCGCTGATTACGAGCAGGTCCGGCCCAACCTCCACCTCGCGCGAATAAACCCACTCCCAAATAAAGGCGTAAAAAATCAGATTCAATTTAAAACCGGCTGCGCGGAGGCGAAAGGTACAGTTAGGCGAAAGGTCGTCGGATGATAATCATAATAATAAACCGATCACCCGCCGGGCTGTCGCGCCGCGCGCCGCTGTGACAGCGCCCTCGTTGCCCTCGCTGTCCTCCGACCGCGGCCGCCCTCGCTACTGTCCTCATCCCCCGCCCCCCCGACGCCGCGCACTGCGCCTCGCCGGAGGCATTCAGCTCCGATCAGTCGCGCTTGACCTCCGCGGCGACTGCTTCAAGTTCGCTCCCAGCCAACTCTCACTTCTACGTTCTGCCTTTCTTTCTTCGCCGAGTCTCCGCTTTTATGCCGTGTTCATCTTGCGTTCTTATTTTGTCCTCGGTTTCACGTCCAATCCCGCAACCGCTCCCACCCCCCTCGAGACCTCACCCGGAGCTCCTTCGCACGGCTTCGCATGCTGTTTCACTGCTATTCTCGGGTTAATTGGTATTTCTGCTGTCATTCCATGTTTCTGTATTTATCCTTTATCCTGCGTTTACTCTCGATTTTCCTTTGCCATCACCACTATTTTTACTCCTGTCTTCCCCCTTCATTCTTAACCACACTCACGACATTCTAATCTCCTTCGTTCTGATTCACGTGACGTAGTAACCATCCACCCTCTCCCACTAATTCTGATTCGTGTATCCTTTTCTCCGCCATGTGTTTCTCCTAGAATCTTTTCTCAATATCGTCTTCACTTCCTTCACGTCTCCGCCTCCATTGCCACTTTCTACCTTACCCGGAGCATTTCACATCTCTTTCGTCACTTATCACATGCCTGACAGCTACTCCATGGTTTGAGTATCTTTGTTCGTGGACGCGTGAAATGTACAATGTCGCGCTATCACACTGAGACAGCTACGCCAAAGTTTCTTGATATTTCTACTTTCATCCTTTCCTCCAACCTGCGTTCATTCTCGGTTTCTTTCCTCCTCATTCGTTCCCCGCCCTCATCTCCACCTCGACCCTGTTCTCACCCTCAATCTCGATCTCATCCGAGGCACCTAAGAGACATAATTCCGATTCAGCAAGCCTACGCAATTATTTCCTGAGTAGTGTTGAACTAATTCCCATTTCTGCTATCTACTTTGCCCGTTTCTACACTCTGTGGGTATCATCGATTCTTTTTTATACCCGCCTTCGCCTCCATCCCTATTTCCGCCTCCACTCGCGACCACACCTGAGACTATTCCTCATACCGGTTATCCTATATATTCTCCCCGTTCATCTTCATCCTTGAGTTTCTCACCTCTTTAATCATCTTCTGTCTTCCGACCAGGTTTCGCCCTTGCATCATTTTCAATCTCGCCCTCGCCGTCGCCTCTGTCTTCGCCGCCAACCCCAGCTGCGCCTCATTCCCAAATCGTCATCAATACACCGCTCGACCCTTTTACACCAAGCGAATGCGAGAGCAGAACCCTAACAAACGGGCCACGGTCCGCGCGCGATCTTTCCTTCCTCTTCCTTGTCCTTTCCTCACCCTTTACACGCACACTTACACCAACATGCACTACACTACCACTCATGCCGGGAGACCAATCGGGAGCTTACAGCTTGTCCCGGCTGGGGCGGTGCCCCGCTGGTGAGAAAAACCTAGTTGAGGCGAAAACCCCGCTGGTCGACGGTAGGTGGGCGGCGGATCTCGCCATTCAGCGGGGAAAACATCACCGCAATCTCCCGAGAAAAACGCACTACACTTACGGGACTAATGATCAAATTAGTTGACGCGCCCGAAATCACGAACAATCAATCAATCGACTGTTTTATTTGGGAACACATGGAATGTACTTTAATGTACTTTAATGTGCGTTCAATTCATTTTGGGCATCTACAGGCGATCGTCAAATACAGGGAACGCACAGGAAGGCGAGTGCTGAGAGCCATCCACAGGCGCGCAATGCGTGCGCCATGAACCCGAAGCTCACTTTGAGCGCCTGCGTCATGCGTTGAGCGCCCCTTGCGTCAGGGCTGCTTCTCGCTTCAGTGTCTCACTCATTTCTTGAGGATCTGAGGGAGGAAGCCTTCGCCTTTATGCCCTTTTCCGGAGGGATTTTGTCCCAGTGGGAGTTTTCCTTTGCGTTCAACGGGGAGTACAGTTATTAATGAGGGGTGAGTGATGGTAGTAAATGACTAAGGAGCCTCGTGGCAGCTCTTGGTCAGCGAGCTCGCTTTCCAGTACGCGGCCGCGGGTTCGATTTCCGGTTGGACAAGACTAGTGCACGTTTTCCTTGCAATGTCCCAGTATACGTTGCTATGTGACGATGAGAAAATTCACTTCTCAGGTTGAGATGACCGGAATACGCCGTGGGGATGTCTACGTGCTAACCACACGCACCCTCTTAACCCATGGCCGCGAGGCAGGGACGTCGCCGGTAGGCTTGAGCCCGTTCACGGGATGTTGCGCCAAGTACGTACATAATAACTAAGGAGGGCATGACGGTGGCAGAAACCAACCTCTCCGCAAGCACATTACGAAAACACCAAGTCTGGCGCGCGACTCCAACTCGCCCCCTTCGCCCCCGCGCATTGTAACGACGCTGCACGCCCTTGCGCCATCGACCCTCGCGCCTTCGACTCCGGCGAAATATTAACGAAGACAAAATAGTATTTCTGCTTCGTGCGCTGCTTTGGGTCAGTCGTTTCCGCCTCTACTTCATTCGTTCGGGCCAGCGGACGATTATTCCGACAGGCTCTAAAACAGCCGAACGTCGCCAGAGACAGCACGACTTCCCGAAATGCTTCCTTCCGCCAGCCAAGTGAACCGTCACGCTGCCTGGCAATGCCTCGCAAGTGTCAGCTCAGCGAGTACAGCTGGATGCTACAGATACTTTTCAGCAATGAGTTTCTTTCGATGTCGTCTCTACGAGGAATATTGTATAAATTGATACAATTCCTTCCCAAAAGTAAATGAGAGTATTAAAATGAATTCTCGGGATAAGAAATTAAAAGTGAAGCAATGCATATGGATGGTCAATGTACAGCCAATATCCAAGAGCCTCCGCTACTCTCTTTTATCACGCTATTAAAATTTTGAGCTGCACTTTTCTCGAATTATAGCACCGTAATAAATGTTTTCAAGTCAACGTTCTTTAGCTGGCGGAATGACACGAAGGGAGTGCGACAGGTCCAACAAGCTGCCTCCGAAGCAACTCTTACCGCGAGCCCTAGGGTTCGGCTCCCGTCGGTGGCGGACTTTCGACCCTAGCTAGAGAGGTAGATCGCTGTCTGGAGGGCAATTCTAGCGGCCCGTTGCTCTCGTCGGTAGTTTTCCGTGGTTTCTCCGAACAACAGGCGAATGCCCTAATAATGCGCGCAGGCGAACGGCGCGCGATCTTCCCTTCCTCTTCCCGTACACACATACTTTCACGTACTCGCACTGCACTACCACGTGTCAAGGCACATGTCGGAAGGCCATTCGGGAGGGTAGCGCTTGCCTCGGCGGGGGCGGGGCCCGCTGGGGGAGACACCTGACGTGGGAAATCCCCCGCAAGCCGACGTGAAGGTTAACACCTGATCTCATCACCCAGCGGGCAACGAACACCGCCATCATCCGGGACAAAGCATTTACGACACCAACGGAACTAACGGCCGTAGCCGCTGATGTGACCGGAAAGATACATCAATTAATCAATCAATCCAAGTGGACCAACGTTTGTGTAGTGAAGGCGAATCATTTCTTCATGCTGCCATCCCCCCCATGCCTTTCGACAGGATCCAGCAGAAATATCAGCGCCAAAATAAACGCTCACGTCACTGAAACAAGGCTGGCTTCCACCACTGCACCTCGACTCGATCGCCGCCACCGCATCTCCCATGCGCATCACACACACTGGCAGATCCAGCGGAGGGCCGTGTCCCCCCTCCCCAAAGGACTGGAGTTTCCTTTACTTGTCAATACTTATTGAAATATTAATTTATGTTCGAATTATTTAAACAATAATATTGTATAGTACCATATCTACAAAATGTTAATATACAATACAATAACAAATGTTTATTATTTAAGAAAAATCTACGATGCCCCCCCCCGAAATGATCGGCTGGATCCGCCCGTGATCACACACACCCCTGCATCCTCCACCTCGCTTCGCGCCGCCGGGTCCACTCGGCGGCGGCCTCCCCCACACGCGCCACCTCCTCTTTGGCCTCCGCCCGCCGCCGCCACGCCGCCACGGCCGCGCCAACCGGTTCTCTTTCCGGAAACCGGTAACCGCGTTCGCTGCCGTCGCGTCGCCCGGATACAATGGAGGCCCCGAGCGAGCGGCGACAGTGAATAAATAAATAGAAGGAAATAAAAAGAGCGAGAGGAGAGGACGAAACTCCAAAGTCCGAAATTAAACAGTAAAAAGAAATAATTTATGGGCGGCCGAAGGTGCGACGCGGCGCGGCGCGGGGCGGCGCGGCTGGCAGCACCTGCCCAGAGGCGGCGCGAGCGCGGCCCAGCGCGTTTCAGCTGCCGCCGCGCCGGCGGGAGCGAGATGTAGCGAAGGCACCCACATTCTACCCCGCTACTTTATTCCACCGCTTTATTACGCTCCATCGAAATATGTTTCGTTTATTTGTGGACATTCGTCTTTTTAAATATCATTAAAGCAGGTGTTCCTGCAAGTGGGCTATGCGGGAGGTCCTTCAAGTGTAGGAGTAACATGCAGTGCGAGCGTCCTCAAATGTTGTACTATATAGTATTGTACTTTACGTTTGTAATATGTGTCATTTTTAACTCATTCTTCTTTGATGAATTCGAATTTTTTGTCTCCTAAATGTTTTCTTTGCCTCGCCATATATACCATTCTTTATTTTTAATATGTTGTTTATTATCATTTACTTTACGATGTTTTGCACCAAGGGCCCAATGTAGGAAGTACGCTTGTTGACAGTTTATTTTTTGGTCTGAAGGAATGTTCAGTGATCATTGAAAATAGGTGTAATTGTGTGCATGCGGAAAAATTACATTTCAAAAAATCACGTCAGGATCCTTGATTCAAAAAATCGAAGGATCCTTCAAGCGTAAACATGACTACCAGGTGACCATCCTTTTGACACTATCAAAGGAACACGAAGAAAGCTAAAAGTGGAGGTCGGCGCGAAGATGTACACAAACGTTGCGAAAACATTTTTCAGAAGAATCGTCTTAATAATTTCATTAGTGTCACATCCCTAAGACAAATGTCAACGGTCGAAAGAACACAAAGCGAGAAAAATACTTCATCGTGAATATATGAAGCTAACTTGCACCTCCAGAGAAATATTACTTTATACGCTTTGGAAGTGGTGGGCCGCACCTGCAGCGGCCGTCAGCTGCCGCCGCCTCGAGACGATTACGCGAGTGTGCGGGCGAGATGAAGTCGCCGATTGCGTCGACGTGGCGTACCAGCGGCGGCGGCGGCGGCGGGGGCGGGGGCGGCCGGACGTTCTGACACCTGTCATCGTCGGAATGCCTTCCCTCGCGCCCGCCCCCGCCCCCAGCGCACGTCGAAAGGCGAGCAGTCGAGCAGGCGAGCGCCGTGATGCCGGCGGATGTCGCGGCCTCGGGTCCCGCTCACGGGCCTCGCTGCCTCAAGACGGTTGGGCGCGTCAGGGGCAAACGGGCTTCGCGTTGGAGAGCGAGAGATTTAATCATTCATATAGAACAGTCCCTATATTTCAAAACTGTATACGATTTTGTTTTAAAAAATCTAAAATTTCGAATGAACGTCTCAAGTGAATGAGGATTGCTCGACTGGCGTTGCAACGAAAAACAAATGAGTTTATTTCCAAAGTGACTTATTTCCACTTTCTTTTGTTTTCTAGTTTTACGAATCAATATTTTCCTAAGACGCTTCTCCATCATGCTACCAAACATTGTGATTCAAAAAAATTGTTTTTTCCAATGCTAAAAGGTATCCGAAAACCGTTGAATCCTGTTTGGAATTATGAGGCTGAATTTCGAGACTTTCCCACCCTGAAAAATTCTGTTTCGTGCCGGTTCTACTGTATGTCACTTTGAAAATAGGCTTCTCAATCTTACATATTAAGGTCACGGACCCCATTTAGGGACTAGGCTCTCTGACAAATTGTTGGACTGCTCATGTGTAATGAGCGTCCTATAT
This sequence comes from Acheta domesticus, assembly GCA_031308135.1. NCBI lineage: Eukaryota > Metazoa > Arthropoda > Insecta > Orthoptera > Gryllidae > Acheta > Acheta domesticus. The sequence continues at coordinate 11,384,078 of JAHLJT010008756.1, forward strand.
CGTTGAAGATTGAACGTATTCAATTGTTTAATCAATGCAGTCGAGTCTCGATCATTTACATTCAAAAATACACGAAACCGACTATTTAGAAACAATACCTCACAAATGTATGAGAGATAACGGAATGGGGAAGGAAATGTGAGATGGCAGTGCCTCGGCTCCCGTATACAGAAGTGGTTGGCTTAAAGAGTGGTTCAGCATGGCAGAAACACCTGCACATAACTTCGCCGTCATGACAGTTCAATGTTTCTAATCAAAGTAGTAAAGCCTCGATATTTTTAATCCCTCCCCCACAAAGTTGAAAAATATCCGAATATTTGAAAATAAAACCTTAAATGAACGAGAAATAACGGAAGAACAAATGAAAATTCGAGATATCAATTAACTCCGATTTATGGCATTTCCATTTGTCGAGGACCCGCGATATTTTGAAATATAATATTTGGTTTTGAGATTCATTCGTGTCTTACTTTTCAGTTATCTTCTAGAAGCACGAATAATTATCACTGAACGAAGATGGGCCCTTCCCTAATAGAAATATTAACCTAAACTAAGAACCTGGAAGGATAGTTAAAGTATAATTGAGATAAAGTTTCGGTTCGTTTCTTAAATTACATCTCACCGCAATTACAAACTCCAGAAGAGAATAAATCTCGAAGTGAAGTGGAAGAGTGAATATTTGCGTGAGTTAAAAAAGACAAATCTCTATAGTAAACCGTCGCATGTATACCCTTAGTGAGTTGTCATAATTCCATCGCAGAAAATACATCTCATTTTTATTTTTTTTTTGTATGTAATGACAGATCTGCTCTTTACACACGCGAACCTTAACACTCAATTCCCACACATTTCGCGTTACGTTAGTGGGATTATGCAGGTTAGATGATCAAGTTACAAGTTTGTCGTGTCGTCTCTCACACTCACACACACAAACTTTTTACTTTTTTACGATACAATTTAGATCGTGCCCGGGAACTTGGGTCATCTCCAACATTCAACTAGAAGGATTTGAGTAAATCAAACCTACAAATAAAAGAATTGAGAATTGCAGGAGACGATGGTACAGGAGGAGGAGACACTGCAACTCCATTTCGTCTTACTGGCTGTCGTAGAAAATTACTTTCGTCGGCGTTATTCACCCAGGATATAAACATTCTTCCTTTAAACATGCAGGAATTTTCATACTAAAAATTTTAACTTTTATTTGCGATTTGAAATGTCTAATTTTTCGATTCTATGTTTAAATATATTCGGAATAATTATCGAAATAAACAGCGTTCTTCCCGTTAGAACTATAATGACATACTCCAGTGATACTCGGCTCATAAATTCTCCGCGACGATTCGCAGCTCACCTCCCACCCTCGCGCGCGCGCCCTGATTTCCCTGTCAGATGCGAATGGCCGAGGCCCCGTCCACGGAAGCGCGAAAACAGGTTGCGGGCAGCGGCGAGTCCTCCCGCAAAGAGCGCTCTTCAGCTGGCCCTGACGTCAGCTCCGTTCCGACAGGCTGCAAGTGCCGTAAGAGTTTATATTGGAAATGTACGACTGCAAAGCGTAACTTATAATCTCCTATTTAGCATTTATTAATACATGGGCTTGAGAAACAAACAAAACAAATCCAGCTTCCATAACTATAGCTGTGAAAACACATAATAGTAATTATAGTAACAATATACTGGACCGCCAGGGCGTCATACGCTCAGCTTCTTAACCGCTGCCTTATAACACGACTGTCACTTCTTGTACAGACATGAACAAAATAACTACCACCACCTACTACAAAAGATTAAGTACCGAATTTCTTTTAACAATTTTTTTTATATATCCCTTAAAAATACATGTCAAAAAGATATGTACTCAATGGGATGTTTGAATAAATTTGCTTAATGTTTATGACAGAAACGTTTTTTTCTTGAATATTAGAATATATATATATATATATATATATATATATATATATATATAGATATATATTTTAATGTATGAAATTTGAGGGGAAAACTGCCCAACTACCAAAGAAGAACACGTTGAATGTACAATTCAGAGGCTTTGGCTGGAAAGTAAAATTTCGGTATATTTCCAAATTGTCTCTCGTTATTTAAAATTCAATACAGAAAAAATAGAATTATTTACACGGATTGATTGGTAGTAGGAAGATTTAATAGACAAAGAATGTTAATACTGTTGAAGAAACTACCAATGTTGTCCATGATGTCATCAGTAGGCAAGGGGTAGCCAATATTTCCGCCCGTTTTTCTGATGTTTGATAAAAAGACTTACCTCTGCGGCCTTTTATGAGAAGAGGGAAACTGCTTTTAAGATGGATGGGCAACTAGAAGTAGTCAGCGTTGGAAGATATTTATTAAGTACTCACGCAGCGAGCACCAAAAGTAGTGTTGCGATACATTACTCCTCACGATATTAATTGTATCGGCACGACACTTCGAAAGTACTGAACCTGAAGTATCGACTTTGTTAAACACTGATGAGATCAATACAGACCAAGCTATGCATTTCACTCTGCGAGAAAAGGTGGTTCTACGTAATCTTTTAATAATCACACCCCTTTTTATAATTAAAATTTATTTTACATTTTATTTCTTTAGTATTCTTTGCTAATATTTCCCCTTCAATATCTGTTCTACATAAATTAAATAAAATTAAATGATATGTAATCCAATTATGTCTGTTCTAGAATCTCTTTCCCACGTTGAAATGTGCGTCAATAATTAGTACAGCATCATCTTAAATCGTTTCAGCATCGCAGCCAAAAGAGCCGAACTGAATGCCACTGTCAAAGCAAAATGGTTACTCGAGGTCGCTCCTGGGATAATTAAGATTTAATAAAGATCTGTGTATTGCCAGAGGGACTAATGGATTGTTTAGACCTTTAGATAGTTCTTAACTACAATTCGAGACGACTGATGTTCCATTAAAGAACACTGAATCAATAAACTCAAAGTTCTAAGATTTTGAAATGTACGAATGTCTCATTGTTATTTTTCTATGTCTTCTATTTACTTTTGTTTCATGTATAATCTTGATGCTAAATTGGCCTAAATTAAAATCTGCAACATTACTGTCATCCCAGTATCAAATCTAGTACCACAAGCCATAACAGTGAAAAACATTTGCACAAAAACCTTCATCAACATTTTTGTTTCAAATTATTAAAAACAGAAGAGGTGTCTTTTATGTTCCTGCAATATCCACGCGTGCATATCTCTGCACTATCAGCATCACAGCTCTATTTCCATAAGAACGGCTACAATGTTCTGCTGCAAGAAAGATTCGAGGAGGAGATCAGGGGATGCTGCTAAATCAAATTTCTCCTGCTCAGGCTCACCAACGTAATGCACGACCCTTTTGATGGACATAAATACCCACCGCAGGAGCCAGGGAGGCTGGGGATAAACACGATTTATTTTGACAAGAAACGTATAGTACGTACTGAAGCTAAAGGATACTGCTTTTAAGATCCTGTAGTTGAAAGGTCGTACAGAGGCAACGAAAGAATCCTAAACCGGAAACGTTTCTACATTTCATCCTGACCTTTTCAAGGTAAAACTTCGAACGGAATTCTTACCAAGATCTAAATCTTAGTGTTAGACCTCATACTCTGGCATCAGTCTTAAAGTATTGTAAGTGAGCAAATAATCACAAGATGGAATAAATGGAACTCCGGTAACAATATAGAGCCCCTTTTCATAGTTTAAAGGATTTTGTAGTTTATTTTTAATTGTAAATAAATTAGCGTCAGTTTAAGTGTCCAATGAAAGTCACGTATCGATATATTCCAATGGTATTGAAATCGAGTTAGCGTTTGATTTATCTTCGTTGTTTCCTTCCTAAGGCACTAGAGCCCAACTCGGGACTTCGTCACTACATAAGAAAAGACGCCCACCTAAAAAGTTGCCATTACGCAAAGGAACGGTTTTCACCTCAGCGGAGCCATTTATTTCCCAGCCAAAGAAAAAAGCAGAACTATTCAACAGACCTGTCAAGGTCACGGGCGAGGTATCTAGCTTACTCGAGTTGGCGGACACTATGTCCGCAGCAACTGGTGCGAGATTTGAAAGTAAGGGTTGTGCAAACGCTCGGGAGTGGCGCTGCGCCACTGAATACCTCGACCAAGGCAGTCTTATGTGGAAGTCGTTAGAGACGTCGGTTGTCGTAAACTCGCCTAGAAGCGATATTAATTCACATTTCCTTTACTGAAGAAAACAAAATGATCCATTAAAATTAAATTCATCAGCAGACATCGGATGTTTAGGCACAAAAGAATCCTCTTTTAGGCGCATAAAAAGGCACTTAAAAGGTCAAGAATAAGGAGAAAATGAACTGTATGTAACTTACATACACACTGAAAAATTGTTTGTAATTTTTGTCTTTACTGTTTTGTAAACTGAAATCCACAAACAAGTTTGTTTTTTTTAAATGTAAAACTAGATTTACATATTTACAACTCTTCTACATTTTATTCTTAACAGTTTGCATTGCAATATATTACCAGTAACTTTTCAACGTGCATGTAGGTTCTTGTCTACTAAAGAGCTGTCCACCAGTGAGAATTGTTAATTTATATAAACTTATTAATTTATTTCACATTTATGCTGTTCATAACAAATACCTTAATGATTCAATATAACATTAAACAAAACATTAACAAGGAAAGAATTAATCATTGAAACATATTTCTAACATATGGCAAAATTATTTTTAAAAGGCAGAATTTAAACGGAAAATAAGCATGAAATAAGTAATAAGCAGTAAAGAATATAAACACAAAATGGCAGTTTGATAGAACAAATATTACAAACATCCTTTCGTATGAAGCCGCTATTCCCCGCCTATGTCCCACTATATCCTCTTCTGAGGGGACATGAGAGCAGAGGCAGGGCAGTGACCCACAGTCAGGAGCGCCGAGTTCCCAGGCGGGCAAGTAGGCCATGCCGGCGCAATTTGACACAGCGCTAGAAACCTTACCTCGTGAGCTACCTTTCTGAAATATTTTACATGCAAAAATACACTATTTCCTACAGATGTCTGACTGATTAAAAATGACGATTTTGATAATTTGTTTTTTTTTTTGTTCACTGATAGCGTACTCACATTAGCATACTCACTGATAACGTACTGACATTAGTGTCGGAATTTTTCTATTTCATTGGGATCGGAGTCATAGGAATGGGGAAGCAGCCGACCCCTCAGAATGGACGTAGGAGCGCCATGGATAGAAAGTTTTGGATGCGGTCCTGACTCGCTACAGCATTCTCTTGGAATGAATCGGAAGATACCAAGTCACTATGTCGAACCTGAATCGCCGTTATGGCTAGAGCGTGTGCCGACGCACATTCATTCATTTGAAGTGTTTCTTCCAAGAAACAAACTCGCCCCAATTCGAGATTTTTCAGGAGACACCAAAAAACCTCACAGCACAGACGTGCATAGTAATCCATTGACGATTTTTCTCCGCCTTATCTCTTTTGATGTGTCTGACACGTGATGAAAGGAACTGCCGCTGCAGATAGCGCCAATTACAGGGTACAACGTCGTAAAATATCTCAAAATTTGTTGGTTGTTGTAAGAAAGTGCTCTCCTGCAACCTGCCTCCGGGCGTGCGGTAGATAAGCCAAATGATAGCGTGGCGTTGTTTCCCGGAGGCAGAGGAGTTGTTGAGTGAAGAAAGCGCGGGCGAGAGGCAGGGCCCCAACGTCACTTGGCCTGCGAGGGGCGAGGGCTGTGGGGGGCGGGGGCGGGGGCGGGGGTGGGCGGCCCCTCCATTAGCGCGGCGACACCTCTCAGGGACATCTTGATGCGTCGCTTCCGCGCCACGGGACAAACCGGCAAGGCAAGGGGGAGGGCGGAGGGGGGTCGCCCGGGCCCCGAAACAAGCGAGGGCGCGGGCATTGTGCGGCTGTCGATCTGGACGGGCCCCTTCAAATCCTCACCTCAAAATATTTTTTGTTGTGGACGGAAAACAATGTGGGCACCTTCAGACGATATTGAAGAGGGGGGGCGGTTTTCAAACAAATCCATTATTTAAAACTTGAATTTGTGGTAATAGTTTTCAATGTTTGCGTATTATAAAAAATATAAATAGTTTGAAAACATAACCTCATGAAATTGTAATTAATCCTCCAATTCGTTTTACTTTCTCTTCTGAAAATAGTTTGCCTTGAAGCATGTTGCTCATATTTTGTATTTTAAAAATATGTTTAAATATATAATACAGTAAACCCTGCTTAACAAGAATTCCTAGAGACTGACATAATCGGTATTCTTTAAATAAAAATTCGTGTTATCCTATTTCTATATAGAGGATGTAATTTTATGTCACCCCTTTATACCAGTTCTTTACGATATATTAGGGCTAGTAGTAGCCGATGAGGTCAGACAGAAGTATTTTGTTTTCTTTGTTCCATTCACAGATTTATCTGAACCCTTGAGCATTGTCTCACTTTTAGCGCTAGTTTGCTACGCTTGCCCTAGGACCGTCCATTGCGTGCGGCCTTGAGGGCGCGGGGCCCGGGGCAAGAGAAGAGCGCGAGTCGCTGCGGGGGCGGGAGGCCGCGCGCGTCGAGATGCGATCGCCTCGACGCCTTCGCCCGGGGCCTCGCTCCGCCCCCCCCCGCTTGGCCCCAACGCACGATCGCGGCTTCACTCTGGCCCGAGCAACAGAGGTTACAAGAGAATGACAACGCTCAGACGAGGCTACTTCTGTCTTCATTAGCAGCGATTATACTCACAGAGGAAATATGTTGACTTCAGGTAGGTCATCGCCATTAATAGACCCCTTTTCTTCATCGTTTCCCTTCAATGGCTACGTCCAATAATAATTTATTTTGCCAACAGACAATAAGTGACGATTGACGAGATGCACAGCTAACACAAGTAAAGAAAAGGCTGTTTCAGCGTTCGCTCTCAGACGCATTCATTGAAAATCACGCTGCAGGTCCTTGTTAGCAAAATGATCCACAAAAAGAAAGGGATACGGATGTTGTTAGAATACTTTTGATGTAAGAAGTGAGTTGCAATGCTGTGTACAAGAAATATACATAATTCGAAATAAATATTCACACATTTAATGGTGCTTAATTTCTCAAGTTTTCGGTTATCCATATCGTTTAGAAATAAATCCTGATTACCAAATCCACACATTCAAATACTAAAAATTGTTTGCCTTGATATTTATATTTTATTCACTATTTGTTCTTATAAACAAAGACTTGTATAAGGAATCTATCGTATTTGCCTGTGCAAAAAAAAAATTGATTAACATGTCAGCATAAATACTTAAGAGGAAACCTAGTCACCAAGTTTCATAATAAAAGTTGATCGTGTTACTTGCTCTGAATCATTCGATAAAAATACAAGTTTGTTGGGGCACAAAATTTACATTTATGTACTTTGAACACATAAAAAGCGCGTTGAATGTAAAAAAATACGTGTCAGAAGTATCTACGTAATATTGAAATTTTTTTCCACATCTATTTTAAACCTGATGGACTAATCTAATTAATTTCGAATGGCAAGAGTTAATTTTTTACACATCAAAGAATGTAATGTTTTGAACTCGTAATTTGGCCTCTTAGTAAAATGCGGCATTAATGCTTTCATTAGTAATAAAAATGTACTCTTTCATCAAATGCTCTTTAACGGAGGTCGCAAAGGCAGGCAGTAATTTTCATTTTGTTTAAAAGCAATTCTACAAAGAGATTAAAGTAATGCCGCCTTTACAACAGACTAGCTCCATCACAACTGACTTAAAAAGACCAAAAAATACAAATATAATATAATGTACATCCTTTAAACTTACGTTAGAGTACTCAGATAAAAAAGCTTCACAATGAAGTGCTTTCAACTAAAAGTATAATTCTTTTTGAATATCACGAGGGAAAAAATAACGAAAACTCTCCGTCCAATGCAGATTGTATACTGAAATAGGATGATTTGAAAATTACAGGACAGTGCAGTACTTACAAATTCCCATTTCATTAGGTAATTGACTACTAAATGAGTTGAACTTATTGGATATTAACTAGAAAGAAAGTCCTGAACACATATTACGAAATGTTTATGATTCGCATTACATCCATATTCAACTGGCATACTTAATTTATATTAATTATAGTAATTTATGTTACAAGGTTTAAAAGTTAAAATTATGAGTAAGGCAATATCTTTTAAATCACGGAAAGTCATTTCCATTTTTTAAAAAATATATAAGTTCACCATTGCACATACTCAAAAGAAATATAAGCATTTGTCCCGATTATAAACAACACAAAGTATAAAACATTAATCACATGAAAATCATTTGTCTTCTTATTTTAATGTTTTAAAGGATGATGGCTGACTAAATCTAGGTGAACAACTGAATTTTCTTCCTCACACTTCACCTGCACGTTTGGTTAAAAACGCCCTCTAGATATTTAGTGTTTTATTTTAACAGGGCTCCTGAACTTGACTTCATGGATAACGTGAAGCATGTCTTTTACATTCGTGTGCTCAAGGTACCGCTGGAGTTCTCAAATTACTACTGGAGTTCAGGGTTAAAAATACCCAGATGAGTCTTGCAACGTGTCAGTGCTTTCACTCGAGCCACAATTGTAAATATTTTAATTGTAATGCAAGAAAGTGATGAATTAAATACCTATTTTTGTATTTTTATGAAATCTATCATTAAAACAATTCAGTTCATTTGAACCACTTGAACAATACGTTGTTTTTGTTGTAGACGATCATAATCTATTTCAACAGATGAAAAGTTTGAATAATGAAAATTTTTCATCTCAAATAATAGAATTTATTATAATAAGCATACTCTAGCCACGTTTCGGGTTTTTGTTTTAGGCCCATGCACCTTTAGGTGTGTATTATCTGAAAATGATAAGAAATTGGAATGGAATGAAACAGAACCTATAACGTATTAAAATTCACAAAATAGTTTCATAATACAATTAATTTTTACTAATCATTCGAAAACTACAGTTAATTTCAATATTTAATGGGGGCTATTTCATTTCATTCAAAAAGTTATTGTCATTTTTCGTAAATGATGACCTGAAGATATGTCTAAACCTAAGACCCGAAATGTCGCTAGAATACAACGCTATATTATAATAAATATTTTCATTGCAGATAAAAATTAAGAATATAATAATATAAGATAAAATATATAATAATATAAAAAATAAAGAATATAATAAAAGAATTATTTCAAAAGAATATGATAAACTATAATAAAAGGAGCAATTTATACGTAAATGGTTCAATTTAATAAGACAATCCATAACTTGAACTATTACTGTCAGTTCATTCGAATCAAACTTGATACACATCACTAAACAATCAGTATTTTATGTTATTTTATTTGTAAGCCATCAAAACATCGTCTCTACATTTTACGCAAATTCTTTTTCAAACAATAATCTTTCATTTTTACTTTCCCGTATAGATACGTATACACGGAGTGATATACGTAGTATAGGGAAAGTTACGTAATGCTGCGCGAAGAAACAGCGAATTTTCGGCGGAAAAAAATTCATTACCGAGCCCTGATAAAAGAAAAAGTGGATAAAACCAGTTGCTAAATTAAGAAAAAAATCCCCTAACACGTGGTGTAGCCAGAATCCCTGTTTTGTGACTCCTTCATACCAAAAAAACAGTAGAAAGCAAAACGTCCGTCCGTCCGACCGTCCGTCTGTGAACACTACTACCGCCTAAGCCACTCGTAGGAATGTTTTCAAATTGAAGAAACATTTGTGGATCTGCCTCTAGTCAAAGCTTTGAGGTTTTGAAAAACTTTGTTAAAAATTTGGGGGTACTTTACATGAAGCACCCCGGACTTTTTCAAAATTAGATGGCAGCTGGCAAGAGTAAGTGGATATTTCAAATAGCTAGCCCAGATCTAAGGAAATAGAAAACTAGGTGCCATACGGGAAAGACTGTGCCATTCTGTAGCACCACTAGTTTGTTCTGAGCTTCATGTAAATGTTTTGATTTTTCTAGTAGTAAATAAGATAAGGCATATTTCACTTTTCCCTAAGAATTTCTCGAATGTTTTCTTGATACTACCATTTCACAAATTCTACTGTCAACTATCGTCTCCTGTATTATTTCAGTAGTATACCTTTGGGTTTCGACTCTCACACGCAACCAATCTTTATAAATGAGGGCTCCAAAGAAAGAGAATTTCACGGAGACTTGACGAATTCCATTTTGACTTTAAAAATATGGATGATTTCTTTTAAAAAAACGCATCGAAATATTCATGTAAAATGCAACCCGCATCACATGTCAACTTATATCGGCAAATAACTCATAAACGAAGCGTTTTAGAGCCTTAAAAAGTAAAATTTTGAGACCAAAGGCCTCAAAGAAACGTTTTTCACACCATAATCTACAAGATTAGACATTCTTCGATCCATTCAATTAACTTTCGGTTCCACGCTTCAATACTATCAAGGCCACCTCAATATTTCAGTCCTTCCTGCTGGTAGCAATTTTTGTGACGACACGCTTAGAAAGCTTAGATTCGACAATATTTACGCTTTCTGTTAACACCGTAGTTTGTGCAGTCTGACGAGGTTTATTTGCATAATCATTAATTCAAGATTTGCTCTCCAGCAACAACTAGAAGTACTATTATAGTTGCTTCATACCTATACCTATGAAGATTGTTTCTTATGCATAAGAAATGCGTTTAGTGAAACTATTCAATTAACGTTTTTTCATGGTCTACAAGTGCTGTGCACTTAATTGTGGAAGAATGTGGGTGTTCAGAGAAGAGTAAAGACTGTGTTTGTGTTTTACCCGTACCAATATTTTCGTTATCATTCGATGAAATTTTCAAGTCAATGGGGTTTAGACACGTAGCTTTCTCAAAAGTTAAAAGCTAACATTTTTGTGACTATCACGAAAAACTAAAACCTAACTGACAAAGAATATTGAATAATTACTTCAAATGTCTTTAAGTAAGTGTTGGGAATTGTTCCAAGCAAATTCTCCATGATATTGAATAAATATTTTTTTTAATTAATTTATTACTTCCTGTTCGACAATTTGTCTTTCAGGGCATTGAAATTTACAATAATGGACAGTCGTTTTGGACACTAACAGTAACCTCTGTAAGAGGATTTATGAAGGTAAATTTTTAATAATTAGACAAATATATAAGACTAAGGAACATGGAAAAGAAGAGAAAATAAATAAAATTACGGAGGATGAAATTTATCTTTAGGAAATTTGGAATTAATTCTACGAGGAAAGGGATAAGTTTTACCAAGATTAAAAAATTGTGAATGATGTAATGAAGGAAGAGTATTAAAAAAATTGAGACTACAATTTTTAATCAAATCATGGATTGTATATCAAATATTTATTGAAAATTTCTTTTACACATGAATTGCATTGTTTTTATTTATATTTGTAATTGTGTTAGTTCATTGTAAGTTACCTTTATATATACAAATAAAAGTATAGTAGTATAGATAGTAGTAAGTAGTATAGATACAAATAAACACGTTTCGTTAACTGCTTTCCCTCTTAGAATGAAAATAGAAGGATAGGGATGAGTGTGGGGTCTAACATGCGAGAGTTCTCGCACGGGTATATATACGCAGAGGTAGTGGGGGAAAACTTGTGCTATGGCACAACACAAAGAACAAACTTTTTAAAGTCGCTAAAGTAAAATAGCTAGAAATAAATGGAAAACAAAAATCAAAACGCGCTAGCCTACAATACTACGTGAATCAATTAAAAAACAACTAAATTTAAAATTATAGAAAGAATAGTGCAAGTCACCCGACAACTGCCAACGATCGCAGTCCAAACGCACGATTTAAATGTTGGCGATATCTGGAAGTATGTACAGTAACGCCCAACTGCAAACTCATATTGTAAATAAAACACCGTTTGATATTAAACTCAAGGTGTCGGTTCGTTAAGATATTAAAAATGCAAACATAGTTTGAGCAACATTCCCATGTACCGAAATGGGCTTACTAATGCCTACTAAATTGTTTCTAAAGCTAACAAATGGCATTTAGTACTTAAAGGTGAAAACTTTAGTTTGATTATTTTTTGGCTCGGAATTGTTTTTCTTGAGGTACGTAAGGACGCAGAAAATAATTCAATACTTTTTAGTAAACAAATAATTTTTCAATTTTCTCACCCCAGCAAGATGGCACCCTGACTCGCCAAAACCCACTCGGTTCTTCATAACAAATCAAGGAAAGTTAAATAATATTGCAATGAGTAGGTTCTTCCCCGATCCAGTATTTTCGCACTAAGTTACTTGGCTTTCTCGAGAGTAAAAGCCTTTTCTATTATTTGACTAACAAGTAAAGCGAAAAGCTAACTCTCAAGGAAGGTTGAAAAATTTCTTCAAATGTTGTTTTTAAAGAAGAATGAATTGTTCCAAGAACATCTCTCTCAACTTTAATTGAAAATTTGTTTCAAACATCAATTGCATTGTTATTTTGTTTGATATTCTGTAAGTACATTAGTAGTTCCTCTCCTTTATGGAACGGATAGACAAATGGATAGGAAAAAGGTGGGATTTAACATGCGAGAGTTCTCGCACGGGTACGCTAGTTTTCATATATATTACAAGTTGGTCCATCATTCATAAGACAGAAATCATTTAATCAGCTTTATATACAAATTTTTTTCACAACGTTTCGGAAACATATGGTTTCCATCATCAGGTGAGAAATAATTATAATATATTAAAAAACAATTGAAAAGTGCCAAACAGAAGAATTACAAGAAAATTAAAATTAATATATACACGAGTCAATAGAATGCACCTTGTTAAAATCTTTAGAAAATTTAAAGACATATTACAAACAGTATGAAAGAAATTGGAAAAAAACAGACAGAAAATTTAAAAAATAATAAGTGAAATATCTTAATGTTTAGAAAACAAGTTCAATAAACCATCATATACTTTTGTGAATTGATTTGATTCTACCTGTGTATTTAAGCTCGGAGAAGTTTTGATGAATAATGTTTCTAATATTAATCTAGGATAAGACAAATTTTCACGAGCTAAAATTTTTATATCATTAAAATCAACATGATGTGATGTTTCAATTCTGTGTTGCGTTAACGAATTTTGTTTACATGCTAAATCTTTTATATTTCTTTTATGTTCTAATAATCTGGTACTCAATTTTCTTTTAGTTTGTCCAATATAAGATTTATTACAATCATTACAATTGATTTGATATACTACATTATTTATATCTAATTTTGCTCTAAAATCTTTCACATTTTGTACTATATTGCATTGATTTACTATTCTATTTACCAGTTTTAATTTAAATTTATTTAAAAGTTCATTTTTGAAATAATTATTTATTTGAGGAATGTAGGGTAAACAAATTAAATCATTCAGAATTTCTGTCTTATTATTTCTGTGAGGTTTTACATATTTTATGAATTTCAATCTCCTAGATATAATATTATCTACGAAATGCAAAGGGTAATTATTAAATTGCAAAATTTCTAAAACTTTACGTAAATTATAATTATGAAAACAAGGAGACGACAATTGTATAGCTCTGTCAACTAAATTTGAAACAACTGACTTTTTAATAATAACAGGATGCTTTGATAGACAGTTCAATATAATTCCAGAAAAAGTAGGTTTGGTATACCAAGATGTTTCAAACGTTGTATTTTTCCTAAAAACAGTTACATCTAAAAAGTTTAAAGAACAATTTGATTCTGTTTCTAAAGTAAATTGTATTTTATTATTAAACGCATTAAATTTACTTAATAATTTATCAATTTCATTTTGAGGTAAAACAATAAAGGTATCATCGACATAACGTGTATAATAAACAAAGTTTAGATCATTCAAGACTTGTGATTCTAGGTGTCTCATTACAATTTCTGAAAGTAAGGAACTTATCGGACTACCGATAGGTGTACCTTCTAACTGATGGTAAATTTTCCCATTAAATTGAAACTCCATATTGTTCAAAATCATTCTTAAAACTATAATAACCTCATTTGAAGGTATTTTTGAGAAATCATTCTGATCATTAAGCAACTTTTCAAAACATGAAAGAATTAAATTATGTGGGATTGAAGGAAACATAGCTACAACGTCTAATGATACCATTCTAGAATCAGAATCAATTGTCAGTTCTTGCAACTGACTCACGAACTCGAAACTGTTACGAATGGAATATTTATAATTGTTGTCTAAAATGGGTTTAAATAATGAGCTTAAAAATTTACAAAGAAAATAGTCTGGAGTACTTAAGGAGGATACAACAGGACGCATCGGTAAGTCAGATTTGTGGACTTTAATCAGGCCATAAGCTAATGCAATATTCGCTGTTGTAGGATAAACATTTGTATATTCTTTCTTTGTTATGTACGCATTTGCTTTCCATCTTTTTAAAAGATCTTGAACACTTTTCATATATTTGTTGGTAGAAGGTTTTCTCTTAATTTCAAATTTTTCTGAATTAAGAAAATTTGCTTCTACTTTACGAATATATTCATATTTATCAATAGCCGCATATGCACCCCCTTTATCAACTCTAACAATTTTTATGTCTGGGTTATTCTTTAGAAAATTTCTAGTAAATTGTAAATCTCTAAGTATACAAGCATCCTGTTTACTCATCTTAATATTTGAACTCACATAATAGGAAAGTTTATTAGAGAAACAAGACCGTATGTTATTGCGATCAATTTCAGGTATTTTATACATATTATTTTCAAAATCTTTAATAAATTGAAAGGTTAGAGATTTTTTATCATGATTAGCAAATGGAAAACTAAAATTGGCTCCTAATTTAATAATGGAAATTACACTTTGAGGGATATGTTTATCAGTAAAATTATAAAAAAATTGAAAATTGTTAGTACAGGCAAAAGACGGAACATTTCTTTCAAAATTAATTAATTTAAGAAACTTCTTGATCTTATTACATCTGTCCATAGTAAAAAGTGCACTTAGACGTAATCTTTGTGTGTAATAGAAATAATCAAGGACATGTGGTTTAAGAAAGAATTCTAAGTTCTGTTCTATTCCTTGTAAACTTTTTTGAAGTTGTCTTAAAATCACGAACTTGTCAGATATATAAAAATTAAGTATTCTGTTTTGATATTTCCTCAGATGTTTAAAGTACTTTCTGTCTATTTTGGGAGAATGGAAGAAAAAATTATTTTTTGTAGAAAACTTAATAAAATGAGGGATTATGGAATGTTTACGGCAAGCAATTAAAAATTCAAGGTGCGATTCTATACGTATGACTCGTGTACTTACATTAATCCAGTTTTTCACCCATTTGGCAGCCAGTGGATGGAGTGAACGTATGAAGCCTTGGCCTCTTCTGCGTTGACGAAAACTTGATTGCATATTGTAAGATCTTATAGTAATGTGTCAAAATTCAGTCCTTCACACATTTGACAATTCATTAAAGAACTTATAAATTAAGTTTTTCACTCATACCACAGCAATTGAAAGATCGTAGAAATATTTCCATCATTTAAATGTTGAATAATTGCTGAATCAAAGATTAATCCAATTCTTCATCCAATTAGTTGTTACTCGATGGAAACATTATATAAAATAGTGAATTAATGGAGTGATTACAGCAGGTTAACTGTTTCTGTACGGTGATGTGTTGTAAATATTCAGTTAGTAGAAGTACAACACATCTATCACTACCAAACCAAGGATTAATCCATTTCTTCATTCATTAAATAATAGGTGGAGTGATTATAGAAAATAATTTTACCTCTTCATTATATAATCCATTCATGACCAATTATGGATAATTAGTTGTATTTAAATATTTTTCTTTTCTGCCTATATTACGTATTATATATTACAAGTTGGTCCATCATTCATAAGACAGAAATCATTTAATCAGCTTTATATACAAATTTTTTCACAACGTTTCGGAAACATATGGTTTCCATCATCAGGTGAGAAATAATTATAATATATTAAAAAACAATTGAAAAGTGCCAAACAGAAGAATTACAAGAAAATTAAAATTAATATATACACGAGTCAATAGAATGCACCTTGTTAAAATCTTTAGAAAATTTAAAGACATATTACAAACAGTATGAAAGAAATTGGATAAAAACAGACAGAAAATTTAAAAAATAATAAGTGAAATATCTTAATGTTTAGAAAACAAGTTCAATAAACCATCATATACTTTTGTGAATTGATTTGATTCTACCTGTGTATTTAAGCTCGGAGAAGTTTTGATGAATAATGTTTCTAATATTAATCTAGGATAAGACAAATTTTCACGAGCTAAAATTTTTATATCATTAAAATCAACATGATGTGATGTTTCAATTCTGTGTTGCGTTAACGAATTTTGTTTACATGCTAAATCTTTTATATTTCTTTTATGTTCTAATAATCTGGTACTCAATTTTCTTTTAGTTTGTCCAATATAAGATTTATTACAATCATTACAATTGATTTGATATACTACATTATTTATATCTAATTTTGCTCTAAAATCTTTCACATTTTGTACTATATTGCATTGATTTACTATTCTATTTACCAGTTTTAATTTAAATTTATTTAAAAGTTCATTTTTGAAATAATTATTTATTTGAGGAATGTAGGGTAAACAAATTAAATCATTCAGAATTTCTGTCTTATTATTTCTGTGAGGTTTTACATATTTTATGAATTTCAATCTCCTAGATATAATATTATCTACGAAATGCAAAGGGTAATTATTAAATTGCAAAATTTCTAAAACTTTACGTAAATTATAATTATGAAAACAAGGAGACGACAATTGTATAGCTCTGTCAACTAAATTTGAAACAACTGACTTTTTAATAATAACAGGATGCTTTGATAGACAGTTCAATATAATTCCAGAAAAAGTAGGTTTGGTATACCAAGATGTTTCAAACGTTGTATTTTTCCTAAAAACAGTTACATCTAAAAAGTTTAAAGAACAATTTGATTCTGTTTCTAAAGTAAATTGTATTTTATTATTAAACGCATTAAATTTACTTAATAATTTATCAATTTCATTTTGAGGTAAAACAATAAAGGTATCATCGACATAACGTGTATAATAAACAAAGTTTAGATCATTCAAGACTTGTGATTCTAGGTGTCTCATTACAATTTCTGAAAGTAAGGAACTTATCGGACTACCGATAGGTGTACCTTCTAACTGATGGTAAATTTTCCCATTAAATTGAAACTCCATATTGTTCAAAATCATTCTTAAAACTATAATAACCTCATTTGAAGGTATTTTTGAGAAATCATTCTGATCATTAAGCAACTTTTCAAAACATGAAAGAATTAAATTATGTGGGATTGAAGGAAACATAGTTACAACGTCTAATGATACCATTCTAGAATCAGAATCAATTGTCAGTTCTTGCAACTGACTCACGAACTCGAAACTGTTACGAATGGAATATTTATAATTGTTGTCTAAAATGGGTTTAAATAATGAGCTTAAAAATTTACAAAGAAAATAGTCTGGAGTACTTAAGGAGGATACAACAGGACGCATCGGTAAGTCAGATTTGTGGACTTTAATCAGGCCATAAGCTAATGCAATATTCGCTGTTGTAGGATAAACATTTGTATATTCTTTCTTTGTTATGTACGCATTTGCTTTCCATCTTTTTAAAAGATCTTGAACACTTTTCATATATTTGTTGGTAGAAGGTTTTCTCTTAATTTCAAATTTTTCTGAATTAAGAAAATTTGCTTCTACTTTACGAATATATTCATATTTATCAATAGCCGCATATGCACCCCCTTTATCAACTCTAACAATTTTTATGTCTGGGTTATTCTTTAGAAAATTTCTAGTAAATTGTAAATCTCTAAGTATACAAGCATCCTGTTTACTCATCTTAATATTTGAACTCACATAATAGGAAAGTTTATTAGAGAAACAAGACCGTATGTTATTGCGATCAATTTCAGGTATTTTATACATATTATTTTCAAAATCTTTAATAAATTGAAAGGTTAGAGATTTTTTATCATGATTAGCAAATGGAAAACTAAAATTGGCTCCTAATTTAATAATGGAAATTACACTTTGAGGGATATGTTTATCAGTAAAATTATAAAAAAATTGAAAATTGTTAGTACAGGCAAAAGACGGAACATTTCTTTCAAAATTAATTAATTTAAGAAACTTCTTGATCTTATTACATCTGTCCATAGTAAAAAGTGCACTTAGACGTAATCTTTGTGTGTAATAGAAATAATCAAGGACATGTGGTTTAAGAAAGAATTCTAAGTTCTGTTCTATTCCTTGTAAACTTTTTTGAAGTTGTCTTAAAATCACGAACTTGTCAGATATATAAAAATTAAGTATTCTGTTTTGATATTTCCTCAGATGTTTAAAGTACTTTCTGTCTATTTTGGGAGAATGGAAGAAAAAATTATTTTTTGTAGAAAACTTAATAAAATGAGGGATTATGGAATGTTTACGGCAAGCAATTAAAAATTCAAGGTGCGATTCTATACGTATGACTCGTGTACTTACATTAATCCAGTTTTTCACCCATTTGGCAGCCAGTGGATGGAGTGAACGTATGAAGCCTTGGCCTCTTCTGCGTTGACGAAAACTTGATTGCATATTGTAAGATCTTATAGTAATGTGTCAAAATTCAGTCCTTCACACATTTGACAATTCATTAAAGAACTTATAAATTAAGTTTTTCACTCATACCACAGCAATTGAAAGATCGTAGAAATATTTCCATCATTTAAATGTTGAATAATTGCTGAATCAAAGATTAATCCAATTCTTCATCCAATTAGTTGTTACTCGATGGAAACATTATATAAAATAGTGAATTAATGGAGTGATTACAGCAGGTTAACTGTTTCTGTACGGTGATGTGTTGTAAATATTCAGTTAGTAGAAGTACAACACATCTATCACTACCAAACCAAGGATTAATCCATTTCTTCATTCATTAAATAATAGGTGGAGTGATTATAGAAAATAATTTTACCTCTTCATTATATAATCCATTCATGACCAATTATGGATAATTAGTTGTATTTAAATATTTTTCTTTTCTGCCTATATTACGTATTATATATTACAAGTTGGTCCATCATTCATAAGACAGAAATCATTTAATCAGCTTTATATACAAATTTTTTTCACAACGTTTCGGAAACATATGGTTTCCATCATCAGGTGAGAAATAATTATAATATATTAAAAAACAATTGAAAAGTGCCAAACAGAAGAATTACAAGAAAATTAAAATTAATATATACACGAGTCAATAGAATGCACCTTGTTAAAATCTTTAGAAAATTTAAAGACATATTACAAACAGTATGAAAGAAATTGGAAAAAAACAGACAGAAAATTTAAAAAATAATAAGTGAAATATCTTAATGTTTAGAAAAAATTTTAGGAAAAATACAACGTTTGAAACATCTTGGTATACCAAACCTACTTTTTCTGGAATTATATTGAACTATCTATCAAAGCATCCTGTTATTATTAAAAAGTCAGTTGTTTCAAATTTAGTTGACAGAGCTATACAATTGTCGTCTCCTTGTTTTCATAATTATAATTTACGTAAAGTTTTAGAAATTTTGCAATTTAATAATTACCCTTTGCATTTCGTAGATAATATTATATCTAGGAGATTGAAATTCATAAAATATGTAAAACCTCACAGAAATAATAAGACAGAAATTCTGAATGATTTAATTTGTTTACCCTACATTCCTCAAATAAATAATTATTTCAAAAATGAACTTTTAAATAAATTTAAATTAAAACTGGTAAATAGAATAGTAAATCAATGCAATATAGTACAAAATGTGAAAGATTTTAGAGCAAAATTAGATATAAATAATGTAGTATATCAAATCAATTGTAATGATTGTAATAAATCTTATATTGGACAAACTAAAAGAAAATTGAGTACCAGATTATTAGAACATAAAAGAAATATAAAAGATTTAGCATGTAAACAAAATTCGTTAACGCAACACAGAATTGAAACATCACATCATGTTGATTTTAATGATATAAAAATTTTAGCTCGTGAAAATTTGTCTTATCCTAGATTAATATTAGAAACATTATTCATCAAAACTTCTCCGAGCTTAAATACACAGGTAGAATCAAATCAATTCACAAAAGTATATGATGGTTTATTGAACTTGTTTTCTAAACATTAAGATATTTCACTTATTATTTTTTAAATTTTCTGTCTGTTTTTTTCCAATTTCTTTCATACTGTTTGTAATATGTCTTTAAATTTTCTAAAGATTTTAACAAGGTGCATTCTATTGACTCGTGTATATATTAATTTTAATTTTCTTGTAATTCTTCTGTTTGGCACTTTTCAATTGTTTTTTAATATATTATAATTATTTCTCACCTGATGATGGAAACCATATGTTTCCGAAACGTTGTGAAAAAAATTTGTATATAAAGCTGATTAAATGATTTCTGTCTTATGAATGATGGACCAACTTGTAATATATAATACGTAATATAGGCAGAAAAGAAAAATATTTAAATACAACGCTAGTTTTCACTTAATTGAAAGTTAAGAGGGCTAAAAGAAAAATCACTTTGTGCAATACTCGCGTGACTTTATTGATTCCAAAATGTAGCGCACTAATTTCTATCAATTAATAAGCTAATTCTTTACTTGGTCTACAATAATCTTCATCACACACGTTTACTACTACATGAAATAATTTACATTATTTTCGATTCTTCGCTACCGTGCAATAGCGTAGAACGCTGCCTAATGCAAGTACTTAACTATTTAACGAAGGCATCCCGAAACGTCAAGTTGTTTCCGTTGGGGTTTATTGCACGTCCTCAGTCTCCCGAACTATCCATTACTGGCTTTTCTCAGTCGTCTTCTCCCCTGCAGGGAACCGTTTTCGGAAAAGGGATAAGCGCACAGGACAATCACATACAAAAATCAGAAGAAAAAAAGATTTCAAAAAAAAATAAAATGAAAAAAGGAGAGGACAGATTTAGATCGTGGCCAACACCATCGTGTTTGTCCGAGCAAATACGATTCAACGGGTAATACGGTAGAATCCTCATTATTCGAAGTATACAGGAATCGGGTCGGTCCAGTTAAGCGGAAATTCAAATGAAGTGTAACGCTTAGAAATGAAGTCAGTCTTGGAAACCCCTCAAACGAGATTCCTAACATTAAGTTCCACATACAATAGGTATATAAAACTGTAAGTTCTGTACGATTTACTTAAAAAAGCAACCACAATTTATGAATATGTTTAATCGAAATAAAATTATGTTTAATGCATTATTTTTATATGTTGTATGTGCATTATTTTTTTCTCGCCAAAACGGTCCCGACAGTTGGAGTAGGGCTCAGGTAATTGGCGTCGTCTGAACCGCCTCTTATCCCGCGCGTGTGCGAGGGCACACGACAAGGGGCGAGCAGCGCCCTCTGCGCCCCCGCGCGCTCGCCTGGCGGCGGCGGCTCATCGGCTGCGCCTCCTCGTTTAACCTAATTGGGAAACCGTAACGAAGCGCGGGCGGTGGGGGCTCTTGGCGGCGATCGCCCCAATTACCAGCGCCCGCCGCACGCCGCCCCCCCCCACACGGCCTCCACCCCCCGCGCCGCTCACGCTTCTGGGAACGGCAAGTACTATGGTCGTTAGTGCTGATAGGGTAGTGGTTTTATCCCGGGCGGTGGCGGCGAATGGGGAGATCCGGCGTCGATCAAAATGTCGGCTTGCAGAGCATTTCTCTCCCCAGGTATCTCCACCAGCCGGGGCAAGCTCTAAGCTCCCGACTGGTCCCTGCGTGTGGGAGGTGTTGTGTATGCAAATGTGAGTGTGAGGGGAGAAGAGGGGGCAGGAAAGAACGCGCGCGATCCGTTGTCCATTTGTCAGGGAGAACTGCTCAGGCATTCGCCTGCTGTTGATCGTGAAAACAACGAAAACCTAGCCATCAAAGCAGCCAGCCGCTAGAATTCTTCTTCAGACAGCGGCTGAATTCGACCTACCTATGTAACTATTATACCGAAAATCCGACATCATCGGGACACAATCCACACGACTTACCAATCTGAGCCGCTGTAGAGCTGATCTCAGCCATCATCGCAGTTGGCGGAACTTATGGGGAACAAGGTAAACATAACAAAATTACTAGCTAGTTACTTCGACAATATTGGAGTAGGTATACCACGTGTCGGGATATACTGTATAATGCGTCATAATTTATGCATTAACACAAGATTAGGTATTGAAATACACTTTAGATGACTTGCATTTAGTGTATTCTCTTTCGATCTTATTGATCACTGAAGGACAATATGGGATTCAAGGGAAACCGAGTCCTGCCTCCATTCAGAAGTATTTTTACATTTACTGAATTTTCATACAAATATAAATATTTAAATAAATTTAAAATTGGTTTTAAAATAATTCAGATACTGTTAAATAGTTGAACTAGTCCGGAATCCTTATAAATTGTATTGGAATTAATCCATTAGCACGGTTCTCTAAAATAAACAGAAATTTGAAATATCAAAAAAAGTTTGCTAAAAGCCCTTTGTTAACCATGTAAGAGCGTCTTGAATGCTACTACACTTAAACTGAACAAAGACAGGACCTTGATCTCCCAGCTCCCTAGCTTGAATTGAATGTCTAGATCCATCCATGATGGTGGCCACCGATCAATCACTTCGCGCAAGGAATTAATGGCACCACTGCCGCTAGGATGACCGTAACTTCTTGACCCTGAACTGACACAGCACGTTCCTTCAAGAGTTTCCATGTTGAATCGCGATCTGGAGATCTGTGCTGGTGCGATCTTTTTATGTAAAGCTACACAGCCACTGGTAAGCATTGTTCAACGAACCTAATTTGCTCTGGCTTTAAACAGGTCGCCGCTATTACATGCTTCATTGTTCGCACGATGGAGAATACGCAAATAGTTTACCGTTATACAAATGATCTCGGGGCAATAACATGCTATGTCACAATACTTAAGTTTTGAGAAAACGGAGAGTAAAGATTTAGACATTGCATTCTATACATAGGGACATAGAACATTAATTTTTGAGTTACACTATCTTGCGGTGAATCTTTAAAATAAAATCCCAACGTCGAAATACACTAATATTTCAATTTCATCACAAGTATGACATAGCATGTTATTGCCGCAAGGTCTTCAAATAATGAAGTATTTTGCAGTGACTACAGACTGAAATTCGGCATGTAACGGGGTTGCAAGGCTCATTCGCATACCTTTAACTAAGGGCCACATAACTGAGTAACCACGCGATGATCAAAGTGTCAATCAGTCGGCCCAGTGGCCAAGATCACTAAGGCAGTGGTATCGTAGTGATCTCGGACCGAGAGGTCGCAGGTGAGAGTCCCACCTCGGGCATGGTTGAATGTGTTCGTCCTTTCACCTAGTATCATCACCATCCTCATTCACATATCAGAACGTTCAATCCAATAGGGATTGCTACTAACCTAGTAGTTGATGCGACCTTAAATAACAAAAAAAAGTGTCAATCATTCTACTATGTTAATTGATCGTCGAAACCCATACAATCTTAACAATAAAAACAATTTAAAAAACCTTACTTCCGTCACTTGTGAAACTAATAATTTCGTCATGTAATTTTCCCCACTTCCGGTATCAGGTTCAAATCTCAATCGATCCATGTGAAATTTGTGGAGAGCCAAGCATATCCCTGGCAGGTTTCCTTTGCCTTCTCTCTCCATCCTGCCTCTCATTCCACCATTGATCCATTCGTCATCATTCATTACATTTTCATCAGTACCATCCACCCATTACTGTATTGTGCATCCTTCGTACCGCCCCAAGGCAAAAGCTGAATCCAAGCCATCATCGCGTCCACCCGCAGGACACCCGTTCCCCGCCCCCTCCGCACCGCCTCTTCGCCCCGCGGCGAGGGGCGCTGCGGCAGCCGTCTTGTTTGCTTATTAAGGGTATCGCGCTTAATCGTCCAGCGGCGGGCGGCGGGCGGCGGGCGCGCGCAAGGCAAACAGCTCGTTGACTCGGACAATGGGAAGCGCCGCGCGCGGGGCGGGGCGGGGCGGGGGCGGGGGCGGGGCGGGGGCGGGGTGCGCCTCGCGATCAGATTAGCCCGGGGCGGCGGCTGATCCGCGGGGCGCGCGATCGCTTTGTAGTGCCGGCGCCCGGCGCCTCCTCGCCGCCGCCGCCGCCGCCACTCCTCTTCGGGCAATTAGCGCTGCCCCTCATTAGCCGGAGGCGGCCGGCGCTCCGCCTCTCTCCCCCCCCACCCGCGGCATTACCTGAAGGGGCCCCCGCCCCTGGCCCCGCCCCCGCCCTCGTGACTCACGCACCGATGAGCCGCCCCGTATCACCGCATCGAAAACGCATTAGCCACCTGGAGAGCCGCTCAGTTACGCGGAATATCGCTGCATTCTCTCCCCCTCCCCCCACCCCGCCCGAGCGGCGCGCAGCACGGGAGCCCTCACGCGCGCTCGACTCTCGCCTCGGCTCCCCAGCGGCAGGGATTTACGTCTTCATCATCTTGATTGGCGTCTCTTACTCCGCGCTACACGTCGACATTTGACGAGTGCTGCCGAATCTGAGTATGTGAGACTGAGTGGCTTGCTCTTCGTCGAGCGCCTAATACTCGGTGCTCCTTCTACAAGCAGCGCGCCGGTCTTTTGTGGCACATCAAAGAAAGTGAACATTTGCCGCGTACGTCGGCAACTCGGTATTGGGGAGCAGTCGCTTGGTACTCACCGAATACTGAATACGTCGTGGTCTTCACGTTTTCTTCACCTATGCTTCGGCGAAATCACGAACGGAATGTTTCCTCAATCTCAGTACACACATATATCCAGCTTACGCAAATGCGAATATAAAGTCAGGGCACCCTTGATGAGACCCTGTACTATGGTAGCGAAAAAGCAATAACCTTCTGAACCGGCGATCCGGGAAATATCGCAGCATTCAGGTTAGGCGTAATATCGCGTTTTGTCCCCTCTCCATCTTCTTTCACCTCCTTTCTCGCGCCAGTTGCAAATTTGTCGCTGCTACTCACTGCTCAATTGTTTGCGTGTTGGGGAAGAATGCGGAGGCAACAGATTTTCAATCGACACAAGCCAGGCCCGCGAGCGAGCCTTTTTCGTATGACGTTGACATGCTGGTGTCACGACACACGCCAAGGGCGAGATCCAACGTGATAGTGCCTTTCTTTTGCTGTGCCTCTTGCCTTCAGTCCCGCACACGCACGACAGTGGTACCGTGTTCCACTTTCAATGCATTCGTAATGAGTTTTTATATCTTCGCTCCCTTCTCGTGAACCTGCTTTACACACACGTGGACCGTGTGTGTTCTTAGCTGTTGGCTGATGCTCTCCATCCCCATACACTGAGCTACAGCCGCAGAGTTTGAAATGCAAACGCAGAATTTCTCAACTAAACATTACATTAAGATTATTTCATTATTTTCCGATATAAATGAAAACTATTCCTGCAAACAAGAAGGTTTTTATAATATCATTCACAAAATTTTGTTGAAAAATAGGAAGAATGTAAAGTTATTTTCAACTTGACATGGCACAATTCCAGTTAGAAGATTTGTTTTCAGTATTATTACTTTACATCATGATCTCAGTTCGTCAGTACAGGACCGCACTTTCAAGCAAGCCTTGCAAGCCTACCTTTTGCCGGTTGGAAATACATCGCCCTTGAATTATTCCAAAAGTGCAGGAAATAATGCGAGAATTTCAAGTTGCACCTGCGAGTTACGCTTGAGATTGAATGGGGCCTTTAATACCTTACTTTCCTTATTATCATTTCCACATCCAATGGCATAGAACTCAATTCAGAAAACAACTTGCAAAAACAAAATTCAATGTTCTGCTTTACCGCACATGGCTATCTACCCTAGAAAATCGAGAATAAAACTAAACTCTACATGTTTTGAGCACAAATAAAAAGACGACCACATGATTACCTGAATTGTTGCGGCGTAGAGCGCTACATTCAAGTGAGGTAAGTATCATTCTACTTTCTCATTTCTATTTCACTGCCTGTACTGACTTTCTCTTTGTCGCTGACATCTGGATCCTATGATTGATGATGGAAAGCAATAGCAGCACTCATGTGATAGAGGTGAAACAGCTGACAAAAATGTAGATTCAGTCAATTTTAGTGTGCACGCATGAATAATCAATGCAAACTTTGCTTCCTCGTTAATAGGGTTGCTGCATCATTATCTACATTTCCAAGAGTAGTTTGTTCATGTAAATAGTGAATACTATTGCTGTGATAGGGATGTAGGTTCAAATCTCGCCTATGAATGGATATTTTCTCCCTGTAATTATGATATGATGAACATGAGAAAACCATAATAACAAGAGTTAAAGGGACATGAGTGGCAAAGAGGGGCAAACGTAAGTAGCGCAGATACTACGAGATCTAGGCTTTCAAAATTCGGTTTTCATATCCCCAACAAGTTATGTTTTATATGAAATCTACAAAAGAAGATTTGCTTGAACCTTCAATTACATTTTGGAGATTTAGCACTTCTGAGTACCCACTTCGTAGCACGGGCTGTCAGAAAGTCAGACTCCAGATTGAAGCTGTTAAACAATGATTTTAAAAAAGCCCAATTTTCGCATGGTAAATCATCGAAATTATATTTCTATTCTCTGAACGCCCAGCGGGCCTTTTGAAATGTACTGCTGAAGGGCTCTGCCACCATCGCATTATAACTGCGCCATCACCACGACCGGAGACGTTATTCCTGCGTCTCATAGTCATCACTTCCGCTCAGCCGTCAGCGCCAAACCTCGCGTCTGCCACCCGCAACAAACCCAAACAAGTGCGGCGACCGGAAGCGGAAGGCACGCGAGGCGCGTCGCCCGCCCGCGCTTCCGGTCGCGTGCCGCTGCCGGGCGTCGATCCCGCGACGCGACGCGGCGCGGCGCGACACGTCAAATCTTCGTAAAGTCGCCGCTATCCGAAACGAAACTACACGGTTTAAACGCTAAGCCCCCGGCGGGCCGCCGCAGTGTCAGTCGTTCCCGCGCACGCATTACCACGCTTGTAAGTGGCGCGTTACACGCATAATAGGCGGATAAACGAATTAAAGTTGGCGCTGCCGCCGCGGCCGCGACACGCGACGCGCTGCGCTGCGCCGTGCGCAGCCAAAGCGAGGAATGACGCGGCGCGCGCGTGCACGCGCAGCGACGACGGGCCAAGCTGTTTTTTCGGGAGGGGGGAGAGGTTTCCGCCGTTATGGTGATGACGGTGATATAAGCCCGTTGAATCCCTGAAAGGGCAGGGGCCTCCTGTCAGAACACGGCGGTGGTTCCGCTTCGCTCTCTTTACGTGAACTAGTTCTTATGGGATTCAGTTTTATCACTTCAGTACTACCATCTAGCACCAGCCTGCCTGTACATTGCACTATGTGCTATTTTAATACTAACTGCACTCAGTTTTCAGATACATTGTAGTGTCACTTTTGTTGGTCACTTTGCATTTCACTTTGTTTATACGTTTACTCTCATTTTAGTTGTCACACGTACATTTACATTAGTATTTACACTAGCACTTTTTTCACATTTAGCACTTCCTTTCATTAATGCTTTGTGCCATTTGTATCTCTTAAGCTTTCCGTATTTCCCTGTTGGGGCCGTTATATATTCCGTACATTCATTCATGAAAAAAATCACTTTTTGATGAGAAATAATAATATTAACGCGAGAGTGCGATGTAGAGCTAATAACTGAGGAGGTTGAAGATTGAAAAAGGAAAATTTAGACCAGATATTTATCCCAGTACTTTTTTTTGTGATATCGATCGTATGTCGTTGAACACTTTTCGTGATATCACCTTACAAGAAACATTAATAATAAGAAATATGTTTTCATACATCCACTAATAAAAGCGATTCTTGCGTGCTAAAACGTAGGTTTGGTCTTTACCTCACATTGACCCTACATATTTCACGATGCCAGGGAATTTTATTGCATATGAGGTTTCTATATTCAGTTACATCACACAAATATTTTTTAAATATTAACATTAATAATATAAATCATATTTTAAAATCATTCTTGTTTCTGAGCGTTAAAAATACATTACATTTTCTTTAAATTTCTAACCATGAGTAGTATTTTGCTACGGTTAGCAATACTTAATATTATTTTATTGTCTGATCAACCTCTACGTATTAGTTTTACGTACTGTACCTTATCGACTTGGACTGTGCTTTATTTTTGTCCACAAAAGGAAATTTTAATTTTTTCAGAGCCAGTGATCTTTTCCACACACATAATTCCAATTTAAGTCTTCTTTTTGCATTTCAAAATATTCAAAGATTTTTTAATGTAAGTGGAAATTGATTATGTATTTTATGTCCAATAAAGATAAAATATATTGTAATAAGATGTTTATTAATTAGATGTAAGTTTGGAAAACGCACGTTTAGTGACACTGAACTGATAACTTTCAAGGCTTGTAAAGTCTATGGGTGGTGATCACGACATGGAAACGATCGGCTTGCTGTTCTGATACGGAAGTTTAGTACTTCTCCGATTACTACCAGACGAATGCCGAAGAAATACCCTTAACAACGAGCCACGGCCCGCGATCCTTTCTCATCCTTTTTCTCTCCGCTTCCCACACACATAGACACTCAGACATACATAAACTACACTTGCACACATGTCGGAAGCTTAGAACTTGCTCCAGCTGGTGCGGTACCTGGAGAGAGAACACTCCGCATGCCCACGAGTAGGTCGGCGCCGGACAAGACTAAAGACCACAGAAGTTGATGTGCTCGGAAACATTCAAAAAATCCTAGAATTTTATGGATTTATGAGATTTCAATGAATGGCACAAAGAGGCCGGAAAGCTAGCATAAGATACATTGTTCAATAATGGGTTTTATTCGTGAAAATCTCTTGCCGTAACTTTGTCGCGAAGACACAAGGGGCGTGATACCCGCAGACTTGCATACTCTCCATAGACTAGCGGGGAGAGGGCCGACAAGATCACTGGGCTCAGCACGTATGCCAGGGTATGTTAACGATGACTGGCGAAGAGTGAAACCGTCCAGGCAGCAACTGGCTGAAACATATTCGTAAATAAACTCGTACACCACTCGTCAGTGATTGTCAAATGCACCCACATCATACCAATAACGAACCTTTCCTGATTCCACTACTTTCTCGTATTTCTTGCTTTATTTTTTTAATTTGTTGGTGTTGTACTATGCTTTTTCTTTAATTTTGCCTCTTTCTGAAATTCAGTTATGAACAAGTCTGATGTCTTCCTGCTTCGTGAGCGACGCTGTCACTTGGCGCAGCGTCTGTGCTTCAGCCGCTGCCGCTCCACATCTGCCACGTCGCCCTCATTCCGTCAAAGACCTCTTCGGCGCGCCTCCGAAATGAGAACCACTCGTCACGAGCAAACCTCGCCTCCTTCAGCGGAGATGACAACCGAGCGATGTGGCTCGCAAATCAAAGACGCATGCATCAAACTTTAGTTTGCGTATCAGCATAATGACATATCACAAGTGTGAATAAAATTTATAGTTCCACAAGGTAAATTTCATTTATTTTAGATCGCTATGCAACTACCTTCTGTCGACAAGCAACGGTAACCCTTTGATTCGACCACTAGAAGAAATTAAAGCAATGATGCAAAGCTGGAGTCAAAGAGTTCAACCGAAGGAGTAAGAATGTAGATTCGGGATCAATATTGTGAGACTTTAATTCCGTACTGCAGGAACCCAAGAATTACGTGACAATGATCTACCTAACTTTAATGCATCTCAGTAAGCGGTGGTTTTAATAAATGGTTTCAATAAATAAGTGGTCTCAATAAATGGTTTTAACGTAAAAAGCATGTCATATTACTGAATAGACCAGTATGCATTAAATAATAAAAAGATATTAATATATTCGTGAAGGGATGGCTTGTAATGACATTGCGAGGCAAGTTAGAAGGCGGGAATGCAGAATGACTCTCCTGACTTCTGATGAAACTATTTGAAAAACAGAATAGGAATAGTTGTAGCTCAAGAAAAAATATCATTTTTAAAGACAGCTGAATGATCATTTTTATAAACAAATAATATAAACATTTTAAACCATACATAAAATAAATATTTGTAAAATGTATGTAAAATAAATATATCGTACAGTAATATCACAGAAACGCTAACATATAAAGGTTGATGCTTCCGAAGGGTAAAACGCAGGTTAAATATGTAAACGGGAGTGGAGAGTAGTAAAAAGGTGAGTTTAGATGAAGTCTCGCATGGGAGAAAAACAGACCGAGGAACCGATGACAAGTCAGGTTCATAGAAAGAGATGGAACACTGAAGACGAGCCCTGGCGAAGGCAAAGGATGCAACGTCAAAGACATCTCCAGAAGTTGTAATTAGACGCAATCACGACTGATCATCGACATTACATTCGCCTGCACTTCTCACGGTCACACCGCCGTCGCTGTTCCTGCCTCATCACGATAGCCATCCCCGTTATCACCGCCACACGCCGCGCCGCTCTGACGTGGCGTGTACACCGCCGCCACCGCGCCTGTCCCCTCTGCCCACCTGCACCCATTTAATTAGGCGCTCCGTCCGGATGCAGCCAGCGCCGCCCGGACACGCGGCGCGATAGACATCGTTTGATGTTTGCGGAGGAGGGCGGCGCGGGGCGGCGCGGGGCGGCGCGGGGCGGCGCGGGGCGGCGCGGGGCGGCGCGGGGCGGCGCGGGGCGGCGCGGGGCGGCGCGGGGCGGCGCGGGGCGGCGCGGGGCGGCGCGGGGCGGCGCGGGGCGGCGCGGGGCGGCGCGGGGCGGCGCGGGGCGGCGCGGGGCGGCGCGGGGCGGCGCGGGGCGGCGCGGGGCGGCGCGGGGCGGCGCGGGGCGGCGCGGGGCGGCGCGGGGCGGCGCGGGGCGGCGCGGGGCGGCGCGGGGCGGCGCGGGGCGGCGCGGGGCGGCGCGGGGCGGCGCGGGGCGGCGCGGGGCGGCGCGGGGCGGCGCGGGGCGGCGCGGGGCGGCGCGGGGCGGCGCGGGGCGGCGCGGGGCGGCGCGGGGCGGCGCGGGGCGGCGCGGGGCGGCGCGGGGCGGCGCGGGGCGGCGCGGGGCGGCGCGGGGCGGCGCGGGGCGGCGCGGGGCGGCGCGGGGCGGCGCGGGGCGGCGCGGGGCGGCGCGGGGCGGCGCGGGGCGGCGCGGGGCGGCGCGGGGCGGCGCGGGGCGGCGCGGGGCGGCGCGGGGCGGCGCGGGGCGGCGCGGGGCGGCGCGGGGCGGCGCGGGGCGGCGCGGGGCGGCGCGGGGCGGCGCGGGGCGGCGCGGGGCGGCGCGGGGCGGCGCGGGGCGGCGCGGGGCGGCGCGGGGCGGCGCGGGGCGGCGCGGGGCGGCGCGGGGCGGCGCGGGGCGGCGCGGGGCGGCGCGGGGCGGCGCGGGGCGGCGCGGGGCGGCGCGGGGCGGCGCGGGGCGGCGCGGGGCTGCGCGGGGCGGCGCGGGGCGGCGCGGGGCGGCGCGGGGCGGCGCGGGGCGGCGCGGGGCGGCGCGGGGCGGCGCGGGGCGGCGCGGGGCGGGGAGTCGGGGCGGGAGGGTGGGCCGGAGCAGGGGCGGCCATGCACAGCACAAGGAGTGGTAGAGGCGCAGGCACGGGGCAGAAGGATGGGGGAAAGGGCGGGAGGGGGAAGAGGGGAAGCCGTAATGTTCGTCTGTTTGACGAGGAGAGGGCGGGTGGTTGGGTGGAGTGGATCGAAGTAGAACAGGGGGGTTGGGCGGGATAGTGAGCTGCGGGGGAAGGAGATTGGGGAAAGTACGCCGAGGTATGGAGGAGTGAGGCGAAAATGCAGAGAGGAATTGAGGAACGCCGAGAGCAGAGAGGTGTCGAGAAATTGCGAGGCGCAGAGACACAGAGCGGAGAAAAGCGGGTGGAGAGGAACTTGGGTTCGGCGAAGACGGGCGCGGCTGGGAGATTTGGATCTGGGAGGAGAAAAGTGGGAGGATGGGCGACGAAGAGTTTAGTGGAGTGAAGTTCCGAGAGGGTAGGAGGGTGGCGGGGAAAGCGTGACCCAACGGAACAAGAAGGACAGAATCGGGGGCACATGGTAGAGAATAGCAGCAAGTGCAGACTGGGCGGGGAGGATCGGCGGGGCCTGCTTGGAGGGTGGTGGAGAGTGGTGTGGCTGTACGGGGCGGGGCGCTGAGGAAAATGCCGGGGATGGCGGTGGCGGGAGAGATTCGTATCTGGGGGAGAGTAGCGGGGAACGGTGAGGGGGGCAGCAGCGGGGCAGAGAGCGAAGGGGCGAAGAACACCGGCAGAGAGCGAGCTGGGACGGGTCGCGAGAAGGGTGTGGCGCGCACACGAGGGGGGGGGGCGGAGGGAGGAAGGGCGCCCTCATGTGCGTCATTAGGCGCACGAGGGCGCGCGAGTGCGCGGATTAGCGGGGTGGGGCGGGGCGGGCGCTTTGCCACTCTTTGCGCGCAAACGCAGCGACGCCGCCCCGCGCCGCGCCTTCCTCTCGCGGCTCGCCGCCGCCCCCGCCCCCGAGGGAATGCGCCAAAGCGGGCGCCGTCATTAGAGGTGCCCGCGCGCCGACATGCTCGGGCCACCGCTTCGCAAATACTCCCCAAAAACAGGCCACGCACTCAATGCAGCTTCCATCAGCGCACATGCTCTGTAGCTGGTTTTGCAAGAATTGACACTTTCTGAAAAGGAGCACAAGCAGTTATTCGCACGTCAAAAGCAAAGTTATGGCGGAAATGTCTAAAAAATTGGCAAAGAACTCGGAAGGTCATGTGACGCTCCAAAGGAAAGCAACACCAACACAACGGTCGAGAGTAAAGCCTGGAATGCGACGTGAGGAAAAGAAACAAATCCACTACATGCGAACAGAGCCTGTGTGGCATTTGGAGAAACGCAAGCGAGTTTTTAATGTTTACGTTTAACAAAACGTTTATAATGCAAAATGACCTATTGAAGAAATCAGGATTTTTTTTTACGTGAAACGTTTATTGAAGTATATACGAGAGTTTGTACGAGTTTAGGTAAACGTATTGCCATCATTCTCGGCCATCATCGTGGCCTGAGTCTCGCCACGTAAAATAAGGCATCAATTCAATTCAATTCAATTCAAATCATCAGTGAAATTTCATATTCGTTTGCTGAATTCAAGGAAGAGTTTTTTCAACCTTGAAGGATATGAACGCATTCGAAGGAAATACAGTATTGACTGTATTTCCTAAATGACGTGTGTTATTGTTTTGAATTGCAACAAAATGCCAAAGACACAAGTTTTATTTTACGTTCCGTTCCGAAATGTATCAATAAATAAATTTCAATAATTTGTAATAAACTGATAATCTACGAAAGTTGAATCGGTTTCTATCGTATGATAAATATAGTTGTGGGGTTAGGTAAAAATGACGATATCTGACATCGCGTGCGAAATGGATATTACCGGTTTCTGTTGAGGCGAGGGAGACGCGCTCTTTGTATTCCAAGAGGTTTTAAGAAAAGACAGCAATAGTAATGACAATTCACGTCAGATATCATTTGTTGCACCTCAACGCCTAATTGGAAAAACCGAAAAATGATTGAAACCTTGTCCAGATTCACCAAGTGACAAGCAACGCGAATTGTTAAAATGTTTAAACGAGAAGAAAGTGTAGAGAGTTTGATTTGGCCGTGGCAAATGTTTGGTAGCGCGTGACGCCAGTCAAGTCCGTCCGCACCTTCCGCAGACGCACGGCGGCCGCGAGGCAGGCAGGCAGGCGCAGGCAGGCAGGCAGGCAGGCAGGCAGGCAGGCAGGCGCAGGCAGGCAGGCAGGCAGGCAGGCAGGCAGGCAGGCAGGCAGGCAGGCGCGGGCGCGGGCGATAGGCGCAGGGGGCGGGGCGGGCGAGGTCGCTTATCCGGAACGGCGACGCGGAGACGCGACAGCGTGACGGGGCGTCTTGGCAGCCCGTCCCCCTCCCCTCCGCCGCAAGCGCCTCCGCTGTTCCTCCCCCTCCCCCACGACGCCCCGGCGCGGCGGCGACTGCGACAGTCATTGCCGTCATCCGCCGCCGCCGCCGCCGCCGCCGCCGCCGCCGCCCGGGGCCGGGGACTGCGCCCGCCCGATAAGCGACTTAGCGCCGCTACAGCGCCCTCGGCGGCGCCGCTGACGGCTGCGAGCGCCCGCGCGCCCGCACCTCGCACCGTGCGGGGGTGACAGCCTCGGTGGCCGCGAGGGGGCGGGAAGGGAACGAGAGCAAGGGGCGGGGGTGGCAGGTGCGGAGGGGCGGTGGGGCTAGTAGGACAAGGCGAGGCTGTCGGCGGCGGGGGCGAAGGCAGCAGTGGGTGTGTGCGAGCGCGCACTTGGACCGACGGGGCGGGGGCGGGGGCGGGGGCGGGGCGGGGGCGGGGGCGGGGCGGGGGCGGGGGCGGGGGCGGAGCTGCACGCGTGCGCCATGCCCGCCACGTGCTGCGTCACGCTGCAGCCCCTTGGGCCGCGAGCGCTGCACTCGCCCCCGCGCACGCGCCGCCCACTCGCCAGCGCAAACGCGCGACACGGTGAAGCGCCGAAACGAAACTGCTTGCAATTGTACGCCATCGCAGCAGGTTGCTTCACCGACTCACTCATCCCTTTTTTATTACATTCTCAGGAAACTACCACCTTCTTGCTTGAAAAGTCAACGTTTTGAAAAACGTTTCTAGATTCTCCTCGGGGCACATCACTTCTTACGTACGAAACGAACAAACAAACAAACAAAAATAGTATTTGTTGCAATTTCACATAGACAAACGTTTCTGCTAAATTCAGTGTCTGAATTTCTGACTCTGAGAATGTGGCTAAATGTGGAACAATATTAGCACTTGCATATTTTGCAACAAAACTTTTATTTTTAAGTTTTAAACACTGAATTTTCATAGATCATATCGGATTACATGTAATTATTCCCCTAAACATTTTAAGCTAAATGTTTATTCTCAATTAATGTCACAAAGGTACATTCTTTTTGGAAAGCCATGTTCAGCAGTCAAATCCCTCTCAACCCGATGCCATGAAAATCGCCCACTCACATTCAATGGGAACCAACATGTGCAAAACTCTCTCTAGTGCAGTCAAGACGTTGGTGAGTCGTTGTTTATCTCAAGAAGTGTGATGAACATTTGCCAACAGAGTAATGCTAGTTGGCATTAAGGTAAGTAAGGCATAAGGCGAAATGGACTTTCCAACACATCGCACTTCTCATTACAACGTGCAAGGTGTCATCGTGAGTCTCTAACACGTTTTTCGGAAAGACTGATTAGAGTAACCAGTGTTGTAAATCGTAGTAAAGTAACAATATCATTGAACGGTTTGTTAATAATAATAATAATAATTATAATAACAGTAATAGAATTGTAATTTAAATGTAAAGAGGACAACATTACATTTTAATTTGTTTATAAAGATTGGACATGGTGAGCCAGTAAACAACTATCGTATGCATATGGTGATCTTGTAAAAAACTATCAGTTAGCATACTAACAAAGTTACCATTGCATTCTTAATAACTTTATTATAAAATAAATCACAAAAATAAGGAGATTACAAAACATGTTTCTTCTTTCATGAAATAACACAAGCTGCTTCGTTTCTTCTTAAATCAAGAAACACTTCCTTGATAAACTGATACTTTAAAACGAGAAACGCAGAAGTAAGAACATTTGGAACCGCCTTAAACCCTTTGAGTAAACGGTGAGCAATGTTAACAGTTCACTTAAGCTATGAGTACCGGATATTAATTTATTGACGAATTTTGTTTACTTACAAGCTCATTGCATCCTTTTCCCAAATATTTCATTTCATAAACATATAGGATTAGATACTCAACATTTAAACATCTTTAGAAAATAATATTGCAATATAACTAATGTTTCTACAAGTAATAAATCGTTCTGCCTTTTCATTTTTTTTTCTTTATATTTTAAATGATTATACTATGAACTTGAGCAATGGGAACTCTTTCAATGATGACCTCACTAGGAATGAATGATTGCTAGGATTGTATATTCCATTCCCAGGAGTGGAGCAATCAAGCAGAGTATGTTCTTACCTTGGTCCCACACGATGGGATAAGGAAAGAAATTCACTTACTTTAAACAATTTAAATCTTCATTCACCGTTTCATTTGCTCAGAAAAGGCAAAGATCAGTTCTCTACTTGTCGCCTACATCTCGGTTAAAGAAAAACTAATAACACGAAAGAAAAAAATATGACAAAAGAAGCAAAAGAATAAGCAAGAGCGAAAAGTAAGCAAAAGAGAAGCACAACAAGAAGCAGTGGACGAAAAACTGACGCAAGAGAAAATGCAAGAGAGGACACAAGAGAAGACGTTTGAGATGATGTAGCAAGAGGTAATGAAAAAATATAAGAAAATTGAAGAGAAGAAACAGAGAAAAATATCGAAAAGAAAGATTGTTAAAATATTAATTTTACAACCGATACCCTATATGTCAAAGCACGTGAAATGTCCCCCTTCGTGGGTTGCCGATGCGCATGAAAGAGAAATGGATGCGATGATAGCATCTGTCGGGAGCGCATCTGCGTGTGAGCGGGCTGCGCTCTCGGAGCACTGGGCGCGCGGTGTCACCCTCGCCCCCCACCCCTCCGCAGCCGCCGAGGGGCGAGGAGGAGGAGGAGACGCGACGATAGCCCGCAACGCGCGCTCCGCGACAATTGTGTTAAGGCCACAATACGGCTTTTTTACGGGCCCCCTCCGTAAATGTTTCCATTGCGACCCGATGCGCGCACCCAATGGCTGGGGCGGGGCGGGGAGGGGCGCGCCGCGCGAGGGGAGCGCGTTCCCAGAGGGGGCCCCCAGGCCGCCGCCGCCGCCGCTGCCGCCGCCCCTGCCTCTTGCGGCGTTCCTCAAGGACCGCGGGCGCAGATAGCGGCCGAGATTGCGCTTCCTCACACACTTCCTCACAAACAACGGGCGGAAATATCGTCTCTTATTAACAGTTGCACTGCAAGGAAATTGATGCAATATTTGCAAAAAGATACATTACTTTGTATGGGAAGAATGTGTAATACAAGATTAAACATTAAACTTATTTTCTCTGTGAATATGTTTATTTTGTTGAAACTGACAAAATATTTCGTTATTTTCTGTAATAAACGTTATGAATCATAACTCCTTGCATATTTTTTACCAAATAAATTTGTAAACTTCATCCTGCAGAACAATAACTTTGAAACAATGACCTGGAGGTGACCATTTGTGCATTCAATGATTGCAGAAAGACACAAAAAACATTGTGTTGGAAAACCCAAGATTCACTCACATACATTTTTTTCAGAAACAAGCACACACATTTTTCAGAAACAAGGTACATGGCGTAAAGAAAACAATACACCCAAAGAAATGTATGTATTTATTTTAAAAAAATGTATGTATTTCTTTCGCTTTAAAAGGCCCAAGACTTATAGTCGATGCACATGAAAAATGAGAAATCCTCTTCCTCTAAAAATGTGAGTTGTAAAATTAATATTCGATGAGAGGGAGATGAGAGAAGTGTTACATTGTTCAGAAGTCCTGCAAGAAACCATCTTAGACATTCCCCCTTCTATCGAGCAAATGTAGGAACACTCGATGAACATATGAAAAATAAACCTGCCAGTAAGTAACTAAATGTATATCGACAACCCGGAAGTACTTTTAGATATTCAAAACAATTATTACAAGCTTTGCTGTACGCAGTGGAAAACAAAAAGGTTACAAAGGACTTTGAAGTCATTTGATTTTCTAAAGGTTCAAAACCATTGCATTTATTCTGTTTCATGTTGATAGCCATTATCGCCAAAGCAATTTCGCCACTACACAAAACCAGAAATGCCAGAGTGAAATTTATACTATTTATTGGCTTGTTTAACTTGATTAAAAAAGTACATATTGTTAAATTGTGTACAAGAATAAGATGGATTTTTGGTGGTGTGTCGTTCCGAAAAGAGACGTGAAAATCCGTTCTTCTGCTGGTACCTAAGAATACCTGTTTTTTGTAAAATTACCTTCTCCGCCATCACCACTTTTAAAAAGTAAAGCTAGAGACGCAGGTGGAAAGGGAGTGACGAGCGTCACGGAGCGGGGCGTTGACGCCAGAAGAGCGGGCGACGGGCGAGTGGGGGCGAGTGGGGGCGGGGCGAGACACAGCTGACGGCTCCAGCGGCTCAGGAAGGCTGCCACCCGCTCCGCTTCATCCATCGCCCGCGCCTTCCCCCGCATCCTTCTACTTCAGCCCCTCACTCTCCTATTCACCTTCATTGTTCTCCTCCGATTCCACTTCTCAGCCTCCCCGTCCTTCGTTTCTCTTCACCCCATCTCCTTTTCTCCACCTCCTCCACGACTGTCAGGACGTGCGCTACTGCAATTCCTATCGCCTTCGCTTCCTCCATTGCCTATGCCTTCCTCCGCATCCTCTTCCATCTCTGCTCTCATCTCCTCCTCCGTCAATGAATCCCTCTCATCCGCCTCCTCCATCTCCTACTCCTTCGAGTCCCTCACTCTACCCCGTTTCTTTTTCTACGTACTTCTTTTGCTTCCTATTCCAATTAGTTCGCCTCCTCCTCTTCCTCTGCCTTCTGCACGTCTGTCAGCACTACCGTACTCCCACCCACCATCTTCGCTTACTTCTCTGCGTCACCTTTTGCCTCCGCCATTACCACTTTCTATTTCATCTTCGCCTCCGCTTGTGCCGCAGCCACCCTCTGATCCCCCTTCTCCCCAGCCCTGATGTTTGCATGCGCCAGCTTGCAAGTGTAATTCCCATAAGGAATAGAGGCACTGCCGCAAATATACCAAATTTAGGAAGGTATCTGTTATTTGGATCTCTCCGTCGACAACTAGAGAAATTATTAGGCGAGGAGTTTACTTTCAATAAAGTATATTCGAAAACATTTATTATATCTTACAATTTATTGATTGTCTATTTCGGTAAAAAATGACATTTTTCTTTCTTTAAAATTCTAAATGTTTTCAATCAATTTGCCTGCCTGATGCCGATTTTCTATTGCGTTTTCATGCAGCATTTTTCTTTCAGCAAACTGTTCGCCTCGACAATATCCCGAAAAGATCTTGAGAGTTTTAATTCGCTTTTATTTTTTTACCAAAATGTTTGCGCAATCAATCCAAATCCTGAGACATAAAACGTTTAATAAACATAAATTACAGTGCAATGACTTTTTCACATCCTCAATCAATTTGGAAAAGAAACTAAACATTTATGCAAAACAACTATTCGTGCTCGGGAAATACGCAGACAAGATAGTGATTTCAGGTCTAACATATCACGATATGGCGATTTAAGTATAATCTTGTAATACTCAAGTTTTATATTCTTAACAACACGTTTTATTTATTTGTCTAAGCAAAGCTCCTATGTATGATTATTCTCTTCTACAGTGATATTCATTACTAAAGCTCAATCATTTTAAGGGCAATTACATGCATCCAGTTTTCACTTTAACACATGGTATTTTCGCCAAGAAGCATCCAGGAATTCAAAAAAAAAACTCTTTCGGGTAGAAGGAACTTGAGTACTTTCCCAGAGTTTTCCACGTCAGCCTCCGTCCACGCATAAACAACACCCTCGCTGACCCTCGACTTTTTAGAAAATTGCTGGCGAACTTAATTTAAAATTATAATAATTAATGAGTAACGATTAGTATTGAATGACGGCATATAGTATTATTGTGGCGCGCTAGCCAGTTTCAGAGAGGTAAAACAACGATGCAAGGCAGAGAAGGGAGCAGCAGTGAAGGAGAAGACGGGGAGGAACTGGAGCAGAGCGGGGAGGAATAGTGCGGGTTAGGGCAGAGCAAGGCGGGGCAGAGAGTTATGATACGATACGAGCAGTGGAGCGAGGGGGACGTGTCGGAGCGGGGCGGGGCGGGGCGGGGCGGGGCGGGGCGGGGCGGGGCGGGGCGGGGCGGGGCGGGGCGGGGCGGTCGGAGGCGGAGCTGTGCCGGACGGAACGGGGAGGGGCAAGGCGATGGTCGAGCGGGGCGAAGAGCGATAGGAGAGGAGGGGGAGGGAGCGGAGCGGGGGCGGGGGCGTAATCCCCAGCGCACCACTCGCGCAGCGTCAGAGACTGCGCCACGCACCGCGCCCGCGCAACAAGGGACTCCGCTCTCGTCAAGTCACGTGGAAAGTTAAAATTGGTCACCACATTCATGTTTAACTTTTTTTTGTTAGCACTATGTTTCTTTCGGTCGATTTCATACTAACGCTTTCGGTTACATTTGCGTGACTGCTGTCGACTTTATTCATCACTATAGAAGATATCCTGCATAAGTAATTAAAATAAACGTTTCTTTTTGAATTCAATTTAATGCTGTCCAAATTGCACATTTTTATAAAACACTTCGATGATGTACACGCATGAAAGCAATACAATCTTCAAACAAAGGAATGTCTGTCATAAAATTTAACTACAAAATGATCATATTAAACGGTGTATTTTTATTCTACCTAAAGAAATGGAACAAGTTAGGTCTATGCCAAAATCTGCTCCTAAACATCGTTCATAATCACAAATGATTTTTAATTGATTATTTTGTGATTCCGGGCGCGT
Source organism: Acheta domesticus (assembly GCA_031308135.1). Lineage (NCBI taxonomy): Eukaryota > Metazoa > Arthropoda > Insecta > Orthoptera > Gryllidae > Acheta > Acheta domesticus. Next base: position 11,424,692 of record JAHLJT010008756.1, read on the forward strand.
CAACAGATGAAGGTGGCGGTGATGTTCCCCCGCTGGATGGCGAGATCCGGCGCCGACCTCCCGCCGGCTCGCGGGGCTTCCCAACGAGGCCGCTCGCACCGGCGGGCACCGCCCCAGCCGCTGTAAGGAGACTCCAGACAGCGGCTGAGTTCGATCTAGGCACGCAGCTAGTGTCGATCATCCTGCTACCGACAGAAGCACTGCAGCGACATTCAGTGGGGACCTGAGCCATCTAAGCCAGTCTACGATTTTTAAAGCCTTAAAAAATTGAAACCTATAAAATCAAATGATCATAGGTGGGCCTCTGATAATCCGTCCTTGGTAATGTTACGCTGAAGGAAATATTTACTGTATTCTATTTTTATACTCTTAGGTTTATTGTTGTAATTTTATTGTCTGATAACCAAGTCATTCTAAACCCCCTGCACCCTATATATCTTATCCACCTTGTCATCGTAATGCAGAGTCGTACACGGCACTTTGCGAAGATAGTCACAGCCACTGGCGAATGCACGGGTGCCCCCCCCCCCCCGCAAAAGAGACCTAGAGTTTTCGTTTTTCCTTCCTGTATTTGGAAAAATTGATATAAATATTTATTTATGTTCGAATTATGTAATTATTTAAACAATAGTATTGTTGAGTATCATATTTACAGTACATAAAATATACAATATAATAACAAATATGTTTTTTATTTAACAGAGCCCACCCGAAAATGATGGGCTGGATCCGCCCGTGGTGAGTCCACTTTCCCCAACGCAGCCCCCCCCCTGAACTACGAGCGTCGTCTCTCGCAGATGTTCGCCCGCGGCGTGGCTCTCCAGGTAGGTGGTCGTGGCATAACACACACGTTAAACACGTCATAACACAATCGCCCCCAACGCCCGCCTCCGCGCGCACTTTTCGCCCGGGGGGCGGGGCGGGGCGGGGCGGGGGCGGGGCGCGGGGCTTTGTGGCAGAACGTCTTGCTCCGCGCCGCGCGCTCGAGAGGCCGCTTGATTTTTAGTAAACAAAATGGCCGGACGCTTTGTGCCGCTTTCCTCGGCCGCAGACACAATTAACTCGGGACGCACAATTGGACTCCTTTGGGGGCGGGGGCGGCGGCCGCTCAATGCCTGCGCCCGCCGCGGGACAATGGTCGGATCAGAAGCGGCCCCGCCCCCTGCGCCAACTCTCCTCCGCCCCACCCACCGACTCCTCGTGCCTCCCAGCGTTGCTCCCCGCACCCTCACTCTCCTTTCCCTGCGCCTAGCCCAGCCTCACGACCACAGACCACGGAGGGACAGTTCTTTCCTGTACGTCACAACACTCCTTCCCTTCCTCGCTCCAGCTCCTCCCCGCCCGGCGTCTCCTCGCCCTCAGCAAACCTCCGCTTCTCCCCGCTCCGCCCAGCCCAGCCCCACACCACTCGCCCTATCATTCTCCTTCACCCTTCCTCCCCTCTTCCGCTCTGTCTCGCCCTAAGCCGCACTGCCTTGCTCTGGCCTGTTGTCGCGCTCCGCCCCATTCTTCCCAACTTCGCTCTCCGTCCCGTCTACAGCTCCACTCTCTCCTTCCTTCCACCATCCCCACTCCTCCGCCCGCCCCGCCCCATTCTCCCAACGCCTGGGGCCGCCGCCACCCACCGCTCCCCGCCCCGCCCCGCGGCCAGCGCCGGACTGCCTTCCCCGGGCGGCGGCGTCCGTCACGGGCTTTGTGCGCGCCATTGGCCGAGCGCGGGCCTCGCGGATGCTCTACATATTCCCGGAGCCCTTCAGCGCTGGAGGGCGGCATTAGGGCGGCGCGGGGCGGGGAGGCGGTGGACAGAAGATGCTGCGCGCAATCTGGCTGAAAGGCCGCGGCCGAGCCCGGCCCGGCTGTGCACCGTGTACTGGCTTTGTCCGTGCCGTGCTCGAGCGTGCGAGCGTGTTCCGCCGCCAAAGGAAACGCGACATGCTGATTCAATTGAGAGTATGCGACCGTCGCTAGCATTCATGCCTTGCAGTCATGGCATTCGAAAGCACACACAAGCAACAAGCTCAAATGTTCATTACGATTTCCGAACGTTATTCTACATTTATTATCATTTACACCTACATTTATTGCTAATTCTGTTTCTTTAGTACCCCGATTTTGCCAGAGAAATCCTAAAAAGTATGATTAATTTTACTCTATTCTTTCAATGAGCTTTATTAACCGCCACGGAGCTATGATTAATTGAGAAAATAACGATAATTAAAATGTTTTGTGCTGAGGATTAATATTTTTAATACATCAATAGATGATTTCAAAATCTCATCTGATCTCAATTTACTTCTTTAAAAGCATACTGGCGTTCGGCTGAATCCTTAGTAACAAAACCATAATTGAGCCGATGCCATCGCGGTAGCAGGGTATGAAAAAGAAAGATTCAATATCATAAATTTACGGCGGATTACTAACTTAAGTAAATTTCCGCAATATGTAAAGTCTTGAACATTTGATCGTAATTCCAGCCGTTAGTCATTGTACTTCCACACTAAAACCTTCCGTAAATGAAACAGAATTACAAACTTCCATTGTGGAAATTTCAAAACTATTGTAAGCAACTGCGAATCCAGAAAGTATTCTAGAGGGAAGAAGACCAAATTCAATGCCGACCATCCATAAATATTTTCTAAATAATTTAAGTAATCTTACTTTGGGTTCAGTATATTCACATGTATATTCATAATTGTGTACTGTGTAATTACTGTGACACTGTGTAATTAGTGTTTATATGTGTGTTGTAAATGTATTCAGCCTTGTGGATGGAGAAGTAAAACTCCTACACGTGGGCTAACTGACATGAATTTCATGTATTGGACCCATGAACTACGCAATGGATATAATCGTAATGGAAACTCTACTCCTTTGGTTGTGCTAGTAATATTTTTTCAATGGATTGAAAACCCACAAAAGCGCGTTGGCTTCGCGGGGAGTGCATGCTCACCCCTTCGCCAGCCGAGCGCGAAATGCACGGAGGCGCTGGCGTTGCGCGGGCGGCGTTCGCCTCCACGTGCATCCGCGCTGCCCCGCGGCGGCGGCGCGCGCTCTCAAACGCCCGGGCCACCTGCGCGCGCGGCGGCGGGGGCGGGGGCGGGGGCGGCACCTCCGAATGACTGACCGCGCACGAGGTCAAGATGCCTCACAACGAAGGGAAGCGTTCGGAAAAACATTATTCTGCTCTATTATTCTGCCGTTACAGGCGCCGACTGTGTTCTCCACGAGAGCACCTCAGTAACTTTCAATGAAAAGAAATCAGTGGCTGCTGGAGAAGTGAATGAAGAATGCCTGCCATCAACAAACGGTTCGCTGAGGATTCTGAACAGTATCTTCCCTGAATTACGTTCTTTCAGAAACCAATTCCTGCGTTTTTCGAGAATAAAACGTTTAGTTTCGTACGGGGATGAACACAGCAAGCTTGGAAACTCTTAAACTTACCAACAGCCTCGAAATGAACAGATTGGAGCGCAGTTGAAGAAGATCGAAAGATTGAGAGCGTGCGAGTTTAATTAATTATAACCTGCTAATTACATGTGAATTCCAGGAACATTCCCAAGGAAGTGAGAATTCTCCATGCGTGAAGGTGGCTGTAATGTGATGAGTGACAGTTACTTTCCCACTCCCTGCATCTGCGCTCCCCGAATTGCAGTCTCATTAACCACAATGCTCATCAATTCATTGGCATATCCTTTATGTACAGTTTTTTTTAGATTTGTCAAATAAAATGTGTTTCTGTTCACAATTTTACAATTACAAAAAATTATAACGATCTTGTTGTGACAATATTTTTATGATATTTTTGTGACAAATTTGTTAAAAATATCAAAGAAAGTATCAATGGGCGACTTTTTTCCTTTCAATTCATTGTATATTGTCAATAACTACTTATAGTATTTTCTGATTATTTAACTTTTGAAATAGATTGTAAATTCTTGTTGAATAAAATAAAACAAATTTACTAACAATTCATTCAACTTCATTGGAATTTTCACCAAGGCGTGGAAGAGTTAAAAAAGTTTAATGTACCAATACGAATACAATGTGCTTGTAATGGAATATACCTTCCTATGTCATATGTCCAATCGTCGTCATTTTTTGTGGAATACTGGAAACTTTGTAGTTACCATTTGTTGTAAATAGGGAAGTACCATTTGGGATGTACCATTGTTCTGAATTTCATTATCACCTTCTTGGAGTGTTAATGATTCAGTAATAAAAACATCTGATTCAATGTTACATTCATCATTTTCTTCCAGAAATCGCCCACAATGAGATGTTTATTGATATTTTATATCTCCTCAGATTTGATATTCAAGCACAATATTAACTGGTAAGGGATTAGAAGAAATATGAAAACAATAGCAATTTTTTTCAATTACGCAGTGGCAAAGAGAAAGGAGACAAGTTTCAAGTATGTGTATAATCGGCCACATGGGCCAGTGTGCAATTGCATAGGGATGCCTTTACCTACACATTATTGCCTCCAAATTAAAATGCACAATAAAAAGATAGGAAAGAGGCCAAAAACTGTTACCCATTTTTCATGAAAGGAAAGAACAAAGCCTGGTGGTATGCACCGCCTCTTCATTTCCCTGGGAAAGCCAGGCAAGAAGCCACCGTGCCCCGTCCAGTCGGCGCCCGGTGAACTCCTTTTCTGAGGCCACCCGGACCCGGCCGTGCGCCTGCCCGCCCGCCGCCCGCCGCCCTCCGCCCGCCGCCCTCCGCCCGCCGCCCGCCGCCCGCCGCCCGCCGCCCGCCGCCCGCCGCCCGCCGCCCGCCGCCCGCCGCCCGCCGCCCGCAGCTCCCGGCCAGCCGGCGTGCCGCCGCCCGCACGGCGCGCAGGCACCCGCAACGGCACGCCGCACGAATGGTTTAGAACAAGAAATAAATGACCTGGGAATATATCCAATTTCTACACACTTTACATGGGTCAATTTTAGTATTTCATTTGTTTTTACTTGCATACTTTAGTTAGTTTCATTTCATACCTTCATTAAATTTGATTTAATAATTTTTATTTTTGTTGCGCCACTGAAGATGGGATAAGATTCCCGAAACATGTATATGGTTCATTATTTATAATATTAAATATTGTTAAACTTTGAGATTGATATCTCCTGAAAGTGAAGAAATCCAGAGGACCACCTTGCAACAACGTCAAGGAATTTAAATAACGTGAAAAAATACGGACTGTAACAGCCAAATTCTTATTATGACTTTGAAGTAAATACAAATTGCTCACAAAGGAGACATAAACAAATGACAAAATTAAGAGGCATTATTTAGGAATTTGAATGTGCTTTGAATGATAAAGAATTAAAGTTTCTTCATGCACAATTGCACTTGATTTCCCTTTTATTTCTTGAAATTGTTCAACAAATCCTGGACTGATTTGAATATTATTTTGGGACATCAGTTGGTATTGCAGTTGAATACAACTATTACGTCCGTTAAAAGAGATGAATACAACATCGAAGTCTGATGTGATAATTTAGCTGAATCTGATAATTTCACTGTGATAATTTGGTACATGGTTACAAGTTTGTTAAGCATAGTGCAATATATTCGCGCACTTAGAAACTATGAATACATATGATCGTAACTAATTATAGGAAAACTGGTGTATCTGTTCAAAAGGATATATCACAACAATTCATTTTATAAACAAAAAGTGTTATACATTAATCTACAAGAATAAAAGAGCTGATTGCCAGAAATAAGATAATGAAAAAAAACAATCATCTCCAGACGAAAATGTACAGGCATCAAAAGCGCGTAAAGGTAAAATCTTCGTAAGGTAAAGTGTATTTTTTTAAATCTTTAAAGAGGCATACATCACTTTGCAATATCCCCAACAGAGGTGGATTAATACGTAAGGAGAATAAGTGCTTAGAGACTCCGCTAAACAAGGGCCTATTTTTTTTAAGTTTCATTAGATATAAATATGTATAAATTATTTTAAATTATTTAATTGAGTGTAGAAAAAATAATATATTTAATTAAGGTTTGAAAATAATATATTTAAAACCGACAGACAAGAAGTCATATTTTATTTAGGTTTTAAAACATACGATCTTGTAAAATAATGTTGTCACATACAAATGTAGAGGATTTTTTTTAATTATATTTATTTTTATATAGTATTATTTAAATATCATTTTTTTAACATTGTGATGGTAATAATTTTATTTTCATTGTAATTGTGATAACGTAGGTCCAACGTATCAACTTTATTAGAGGGCTTTCTACTAGATTCGTCTTGTTTCAGATCCCGTTAGAAAATTCGGCCACGTTCACAAGTGGACTCACGAACACTCTGGGGATCAGTAATTCTTGAGAAACTGTCAGAGAGCGAAACGCTTTATCGTAATTGTATTTACTTATTTACATGTTTATTAGTTGTATTTTGTTTTTATGCTTGGTGCGCCTTATGATGAGGTTTCGCTAAAGGCCCATTCACAATGCACGCTTAACACGTAAGATGTTAATTTAATAGATTTTAAACTTCAAGCCTCCCTGCTTATGCTTACGTAAGAAATAAGAAATTAACCAATCACAGTACGTTAACTCAAAATGGAGTATCGAAATAGGATCGAAGTGGATAGATCGAACAAAAGAGTGTTTTTTCGAATTGCGCGGTTAATTCTCCGCGGTTTTCGGCGTTGTTTTGTAGCGTAGGATCTTTTTGGAATTTATCGATTCTTTCATGTAACCAATAGTGACTAGAATGACCCAAAGACAATAGAAAATCTTATTTTGCTTAGGCTTATGTTGGACATTGTCAATACTTCAGTCTATCATTAAGGCTACAGTTTATGTGTATGCCTTATGCACATGGGTACGTGTGAATGGGCCTTTAGTGCGCGTTAGTGCTGATTCAGGACTTGCGCCCCGCCCCACTGCCCGTCACGTAGCAAGGCGTCTCCCCATACACAAGGGAAGCGGGTTCCGCGCGCGGGTGCATCTCTCTGCGAGGCTTCCGCATTCAAATGCAGGAGGGGATTGATCGCAAAGAGATACTCGTGTGCATGAAATGTTGAAAGGCAGTGAACCAGTGCCCGTAAATTCACCTGGATGAGTTATTTTTAAAGACAGCTGCGCTAAAATGAATAGTCCCCTTTTCAGGACACACTGGTACATTTTCAGAGGAAATATAAACTCATTTGAACGAAGAATCGGAAAGATATTGTGACAAACTTTCCTCGTCATGGCTTTGAAGATTTGTATTATTCATATGTACCAATTGGTTCTTGAAAAATAGGTTACTTTAGTTTTCCGAGTATTTCTAATAAATATCATGACAGCCAATCTAAATCTCGTAAATCGAATTAGCTTTTCGGGTTCCCCCTACCATCTTCCAGCTCCTATCTATCGGTGCCTAACATACATTTTTTAGTACATTTTTCTCAATTTTTTACTCTCCTAATATTGAATTGATACACGAGAATATAATTTCAAAGATGTAAACCGGTTTTAAATGTAAATTCTCGAAATATGGAGCTGTTTTTTTCTGAAAATGCGCAATTTTGAGTTCATTTTCGCAGAAAAAAGTTTTACTTTTCGAGAAACTTCATTAAAAAGCACTTGAAAGCACTTCTACTTACAAATGCAACAATGTTCTGAAAACGCCCATAGTGTAAATATTAACGACGTGAGAGATATATAAAAGTTATGTTTGTGTAATACGTTAACTCTTAAAAGAACATAACGTTTCTATCATGTTATTCAATGAATTTAGCACTATCCGCACAGAAAGGTTTAAAGAAAAAATTTGGAGTTTTTTTTGAGAAAATTTGTGTTTCATTTTTTTCAATATTACCGAACTTTTGCTCACTTTACACAAAAACCACATTTTTTTCAAAATAATGTACACGACATAAATTAAAAGAATTTACTGTGGAGAATAATTTTAATTAGAAGAAAAATCTACATCTTCAATAATGTAGTTGTACGAGGGGCTTCAAAAAATTTTCAAACGTTTGGCAATTTCGAAAATTCAGAGGTAACAGTGAAAATAGGACCCAATCCCATTTTATAAATGTATTTAAATCTATTCTTACAAAAATTTAAAGAAAATATGACTGTCATTTTTGATAACATTTCGAAAATGTCCGAAGGGTTTCATGTAATGCACCCCAAAATTTAAAGTTTTTTTTTCCAAAACCGTAGGGCTTTCAGCCAGTGCAAATTGACTGGCGAGTATTCATTTTCGTAAAAATTCCTACGAAGGCGCTAGCATTTGTCACGCACGGCCGCCGGCCGGTCGGACGCTGTCGGGCAGCGTTTTGAAAAAATATCTTTTCAGTATCCGGCGACGCCAGAACGTTAAATCTAGAAATCGATTTTTCGCATTACATACTTTTTTCTAGCATTCATTAACTTTCTGGAAGATCGCTTTCAATATTAGCAGTAAGAAGTTTCAAGGTATTGTATTGTGAATTCATTTCAACTCGGTTTCTCCAAATCAGTTTATCACAAAATTGTTTTTAAGTAGCCAGTCGCAGAAACTAATACTTATGTTCACTCTTTATTGCTTGGAAAGTGCTGCTTTTGTATCTACCACAAATAAAATAAAACATAAAGGATGAGACACTGGTGTTGTCTGGTATCAATGTTGTTTATTAGAGCTTAAAGATCTTTTTCGATAGCTTAGCTATCATCATCAGAGCTATCTTACAGCCTCTGGGCGGAAAACGAAGTTCATTATAAAACAAAGATCTTTAAGCTCTAATAAAAACATTGATACCAGACAACACCAGTGTCTCATCCTTTATTGAAAAAGGTATCTACATTATCAACAGTTATACTAAAAATAAAACATGCATATTGTCTATCATATTGTGAATTATCCAAAACTATATACGAATAAGTTTCCATTAGTGCACTAAAAAAACATTCAATCAAAACACTTGTAAAATGATAGCGATAAAAATATTTGTCTCACCAACCAGATGTTGGAAATATCTGGTTCGTAAGATACGTTAGCGATACTTCTAAACCCCATTTCTTTAGCATTAGCAAACAATCCAAAATAATAAAGTTCTTGCATGGCCCCCCTTTCATGGTGAACTTCTCAAAATCCAAAAGGCAAGTTCTGAAGACTGCGCATCCATAACCATCGCTAAACTCGCCCCCTTGTCAAGAAGTTGACGCTCGCTTGCAGGTATGCAGTGTGGGCACGATGACACCTCGACACCCTGCCCTCGAATAACAGGAACCGTGAAATTCGAGTCTCGGAATGTCCCACAAAAGGACCTTTCCAGACGCCCCTCGGGCCACGAGGGACCGCACGGGCAGCTTCCGTTCGGATCTCTGTGGGGCGACGCTCCAGGCGATGAACATAACCGCTATCACTTTCTTTATGTCGAATTAACATTGTACAAGCGCCTGATGAGAGTAAAAAAATGATTAGGCAAACCTTTTCACAATAATCAAAGATTTACTATTTATTTACTGTGATTGACTGATTAGTGATGCCGGGGGCGTCAACTCCTAAGGTCATTAGTCCCGTAAGTGAAGTGCACGTTTTTCTCTCTCTGGAAGTGACGATGATCTTGCTCCGCTGGATGGTGAGATCCGGCGCCCACCTACCGTTGGATACCGGGGTTTTCCTCAACCAGATATCTCACACCAGCGGGGCACCGCCCCAGCTGGAACAAGTTCTAAGTTTCCGACCGGCAAACTACCGATCAGAGAAGCTGGCCGCTAGAATTCTCCTCCAGACAGCAACTGAATTTGATTTTGCTATCTAGCTAGTGTCGAAAATCCTGCAGAAGTTGGGACTCGAACCTAGGACCTCCGGGTCATAGGCACTGAGTGAAATCAGTTTATACTCTGAGCCAACTCTCGTGGTTTATTTATTTACTGATTTATTTATTCCAAACAATTGAGATTATCCATCAAAATCCCAACCAGCCTGGATGTAAGAAAATGCTGTGTACGATTTTACATAAGTTCAAAGACACAAGAGTATAAACATTACAGACGACGCCGATGCTTTCTCGTTTGTGGAAATTTACACAATTCTGTTGTAGGACACACAAAGGGAGTACCGTCTTATATGCATGTTCTTTTCACATTCCTGATGTTTCCTATACGTTTCTGTGCTTTGCACTTCCTTTTTTTTTTCTACAACTTTCCTCTTTTTTCAGAAATAAGTAACCCTGACTTGAACAGGGTGTTCATAATTAAATTGAAGAAAGTCTCTCTTCAAATTGACGAGTGCCCACAACGTGAATCGCATGATGCGGTAGTCCGCGCCTCTTCCTGTCTCACGAGCGGCCGACTTCACGGACATGACGTTCGCGCAAGCTGGAGCGAAGTGGCCGTTATTGACAGTCCAGAGGCGGCCGTCCAGTTTTTGTGAGCCGAGGAAATCTACATTTCTAGCGCGCGGGTCCTTCACTGGCGGAATGGGACAAGTTCTTTGACTTAAGTAACGCATATCTGGGCCAATGCGCTTCATTGAACATCGAAGATCCATCGCGTCAGATGTGTCGTGTCGAGTGCTTTTGCCGTCAGCGTCGAAGGCGGACGAAACCTAAGCAGAAGCGCTGAATGTTCGAAATGACTGCGAAATTTATACAGCTTATAATCCGTTAGTTAAGCATAATACATGACTATCAAACAATACTTCTGCTTAATCCATTCTTTGTTGATGACCGGCCAATTCCGGTCAATCATTCTGCATTTATTTATTTTTTACATTAATGTGTAGTGTGCTTTGCAAGAAGTTAAAACGATCAGATCAGCGAACTGACTAAAGGATTACATTAGCTACTGAAAAATGAATTTAGGAACAAACGATCTTCGGGGTAGGAATATATTTGAACACATCATTTTCGCAAATTTTTCAATTTTTTTGTAGATAAAAGTGTACATCAGAACAAGAGAAATACAAACACACTATTCTATATTTACATTTACAAATAAATCAATAAGATATTAAATAAATTATTCTCTAGGTAGACTGAAGTGTGGATAGTTACAAATATTTCCTGAAAATTAGATATATACTCAAGACTGATCAAGTAATGATATTAGTAATTTAGTAATAACATGTGTCACGAAATATTATACAGAAACGTAGGACCTACAGGAAAGTGTGCTTAAGGGAATGAGCCAAGAACTAAACAAATAATTTCGGAAGTATCCTAAACAATCATTTTAGAGCATCGGCATCCACATCTGTCCCCGCAGAAAAAATGAAGAAGAGTTCAGGCGCGAAGGCAAGATATTCAATTTACTTCCGGATAAAGTGAAGAGTTGTTACCACCAATCTTTAGTACTCATTACAAAACGTAAATTAACTGCTTCGTAACATTAACACGAGGATACATTTCAGTGTGACGTGCATTCCCTCCAGTTCACCAAATTCATAAATATTGTTGCGAAACACTTTCCTTTGCATATGTTTCGCACACACCTCATAAGATCGACCACAAATACTTAGCATGTAACGATGAACACTAAATTCAACGTTGTTTTTGTTGTTTGTTTTTGTTTTTCGAAAAAAAAAAGAAAAAAAAAACTTGAATACCAAATACGTATCCACGAACTGCTGCTCTGTGCCAACTGCTGAGTTTTGCAAATTTCACGGTCATCAAACCAGACAGGATCTACGAGCCAGGATCTGCATTACGTGGAGAGCAGACCCAGGGAGCGGCAGGCGCCGTGTTTGGGCGCGCTGGGTGAGACGGGGGTGTCGCATAGCGGAGCGGGGGGTGGGCGCGGCGCGTCGGGGGGGCGTCGGGGCCTTTGTGGGGCGGGCGCGCGGGCGTGAGGCTGCGCTACCGTATTGTGCCTGGGCAACGCGGCGCGGCGCGGCGCGGCGCGGCGGCGAGAGCGAGGAGCGAGTAGTCCCAGCGACGCGACGCCCCGCTGCTTCCCCCGCCCCCCCCGCCTGCCCGGGCACATCGCTCGCCGCGGACGGCCAACTGCCCTCGCTGCTGTCAACTCGCAGCGGGAGAGCTGCGCCGTTAGCACAGCAAGCCCCCTGCCTGCCTTGCCTGCCGCAAACACTCATTTACACACACCGGGAATATGTACACCACGCGGTATATGGTGCTGGATTTGTGCGGTTGCAAGCTGAAAAACATGAGGAGATGCATTTGAAGAGATGGCACGGAAATACTTAAAATATTAAGTTTGATCTTATACACTATGTCAACTCAAAAGTTGTTCTGCCCAAGTGGTCTTAGAGATGTAAGTTTTTCCTTTCACTTCTGTCCATACTTATATCTACGGCTTCTTGTTTTTTAATTCTCTGGTTTCTCTGCCCTTCTTTTCTATTACCCAACTCCCTTCCAAGATAAGGCGTCCAGAGAAGTCTCGTTAAATTTTCTTTTAATCATGGTCATAATAGTTTTTTTAAAAAAAGAAAATTTAGTAATTATACATTATAATTTTGGAATCAAGTTCATAGGAATACGAAGTAATATTTATTTATTTATTTGGTCAAAAAACAGTAAAAACTGTGTATGACGTATGGGGAAAGAAATTATCTGCGCACATTTTCTTGAGGCCCAGAATGGAAAAAATATATATTTTATACACTGAATGCAGCATTAACGAGTCGAATTAGCTCACACTGCATGCCTATAAAAAAGTTAGCAAATCATATATTAGTAGAATTTAAGAAATCAATAAAAGCATGTCATATAATTTTCTGTTAGGGAGGATCCACTGTATTTGGTTGCGATTCCTTGATTGCACTTGAATACAATTCGTTTGTGTCCTTTTGTAAAAGCAAAAAATAACGAGAGCAACACGTGAGGTAGTGGAATTGCTGGCAGGCTCGTCTGGTGAATCTAAATCAATAGGAGCGCAGAACAGCCGGCGGGGGAGTACGAGCGGGTGCTGCCACCGCCGGCGCCGGCGCCAGCGCCAGCGCCAGCGCGTGGCCGCGACAAATTTGCTGATGAGTCCCCGCGGAGGCGCCCGCGGCGCTGCGCTGCGCGGCCTTCCGCTGGAGCGCTTTCATCTCCAGATTAGCGCCGCGCGCGGCGCTCGTCGGCAGCGCGCTCCCGCGGAAAGGCGGCGGCGGCGGCAGGGGGCGTGGGGCGTGGGCAGCGCGCGGAATGCAAGCGGCAGAGGTGGTGTCAGCGGCGAGCGTGGCACGGGAGGCGGGAGCGGCGAGGGGGGCGAAGGTGGCGGCGGGGGCGACTGGTGGGTGGGCTGGGGGCGAGAGCACCTGTCTGCGCCCCGAGTTGTTTGCCCCGCGGCGGTGCAGGCTAATCTGCCCCATTAGGGCTAATGACGCTGTGCGCTGTGAAGTCGCGTCGCGTCGCGTCGCGGACGCGAAAACCCCGTGCGGAGGCGATGCCTTGTGATGCTCACAGAATATCTGAACCAGATTACACTTTTAAGCGCGGGGCTTTTGCGAGCCCCTCGGAAGTTTCATCTGATAGCTCTCTTACCGTCAAGAGCGTTTTCTCTGTTGGTCACCTCCAAACGTAGACTGTGACGAAAACCCGTGGTGGTCATTTGCTTACTGGGCACTTTTTTCTTTCGTATTTTACTACCCGCGGCGTTGATCATGCACAATGGAAATGTGTTTTCTTTCCTGCAATTCAAGACACCTTCATTGCTACTTCTCCGTGACTTCTCGAGTACGTTGTATGCTGTCTGATACATCTTGATTTATATCCAGGTAAGAAGCACCTTGCTGCATCCTTCACTCTTCGCTCCTTTCACTATGATTAAAGAGCACAAAATCTCCACAACATCCTATCTTGAGTGACGTACAAAACAAGACAAGTCTAATCACCGATGAAACCTTGTCCAAATTGTTACATCATTGATATTAGCAACTCTTATTTCACTTTTCAAATAAAACACAAAGTTAACGTAATATCAAATTCCGTTTTCTTCTACAATACAGCAATATCGTGCATATAAAAGGAAATATTTCATTCTTACAAATAAGTACATTTTTATTACGTTTGTCAAAAATTCAAAAGCACTACTGTGCGATCGGCATCACTTCGTAAGTTTCTTTTAACGTACGTACGTAAGTTTTTTTAACGTACGTACGTAAGTTTTTTTAAAGTACGTACGTAACGTACGTTCGTAAATTTTTTTTTAACGAAATTTAATATTCTGACACATCATAACTGACGAAATAAACACATCCTGTTAAAAGCAATGAAAAGTGACCATTAGTTTAATGACACTTTTCTATTTCAAACGAAAATATTTTCACATTAAATTATTACTGGCAATATGGACGTTTATATATTAAACCGACACACGATACCTAGGAAATCATATATGATGACCCATTCAAATGTGTCAAGGAAGAACAAATAACTGAATGCCTAACTAGAAATTTATTGTCCATGAAATTTGAAAGGCTCACATATGCTCCAAACGAAAAGGTAAATTACTATGAATCATTACAAAGAATTTACAACCGCGAAAAGTTGTCAACTACGCACACACATACCTCAAAACGTTCCATGCAGATGTATGTTGTGGTTGCGTAAGCAATGGTCGCGACTGAATGGTCCAAACTAAATTTACACTCCTAAGTCCGAAAGGAAAAGGAGGCTCTGTGAGGCCCCACCGGCGGCGCACCCAAAGGTCAAGAGCGTGGCGGCGGGCGGCGGGCGGCGGGCGGCGGGCGGCGGGCGGCGGGCGGCAGCCTTTGCTGTAGTCGCCCATTGTGCTCCACTTCGTCCTCGTCTCGCAGCTGGGCGCGGCGAGTCGGAGAGAGAGTTTGGGGCAAGAAGAATCAGCTGTGATAAAGAGGCAGGGGGACAGCGAGAGGAGATGAAGATGTGGGGCGTATGGGAAGGCAAAGAGCGATTTGGTAACAATTTTCTACAGAGGGTATGTCCAACTTCCATGGGAACAGGGGGAAGTGGCGAATCGACGACTTGAACGATTCATAATCGTCTTGGGAAAGTTCTCTTTCCTGATTTATCTGATTTGGCTTCTTGGTCTGATTATTTGAAGACATCTAGAAATGGAGTACTATTTGTGTTCCTGGCAGGGAGAAATGACTCCTTTTGCAGCAGGGTTCATCAACATCTCCAGGGAGACGATCACCCCCCTCCCCCTGTGCATTCGCAACGTATGAGAGGAAACGCGGTTACGCTTCAAATGGCAAAGATGAATGGAATAATGGAATTCTCTTTCGTCGCTGCAGCAACTGGGAGGAGTGACAAATCGCAAATGAAAAGGAATACGTCCGAGATAGACTGTGGACAGTGGGGTTAGACGAGTGATTTGGAGGCAGGAAGCAACGAAGGTGAACTGAACAGAAAAATAAATCGGAACGACACAGGAAAAGCGTAACCAAGAGACGTAGTGTGAAACGTAGACGATACCGTCAAATACGAATAGTCGAGACAGTAGACAAGACAATCGTAGACATGAAACGTACGAGATAGTCCTCAACGTAAGAAGAAGACAAGACAGGCGCAGTTGAAGAAGACAAATGAGATGCAGTTGTAGTAGTAGACAATCAGTCACAGAAGGAAGAGTTGACAGATGAAACACAGATATAGTAGACGAATCTGCCACAATTGTAGAAGTACACGAATCATCCTCAACTAGAAGAGCCAAGAGTGTAGAAGAAACGAGACACCCACACAACCGCCGACGTCGCAAGTGGGGGAGAGGACGTGAAGAGCAGTGAGCGGAGGCGCGAGGTGTCTCTTGAGGCGCGAGCGGCGCGGCGCGGAGAGGTCACAGGAGTGTCGGGCGGGGCGGGGCGGGGCGGGGCCTTGCCTTTCGTGCGTGCGCGGCGGGCCGTGAATCAACGGCCTGAAAGGACGCGCTCGCTCCTCGGGGCTTTCAGCGACGGCCGCGGCGCTGCCTCGTAATTGGTATTCCACGGACGCAGCCTTTCAGAGCGCCCGGAACAGAAATGCGGCGGCGGCGGCCGCGGTCGCGGCTCCGGCGACACGACCGCCACCAAACGAACCGAGAGGAAGACGGGAGGTGGGAAGCGGCAACGGGGACGCCCATGCGGAAACCCACGTGAAGGACGGAGGGAAAGAAAAGGGAACGGAAGGATTCGAGAGGAGAAATGGTAAAAAGGGCATCATCAGGTAAAAGGTTACGACTGGGAGCATATCAAACTAGTGGTGCTCCAATAGCACATACTTTCTCTATTATTAGGTAACGGTGAAGTTATGTTTTTGCAACGTGTAACCTAATATCACGCGAAACGGAAGACCCAAGTAAAAAATTAAATATAAGGTTTTTGAAATTTCAAAAATGTAAATGAAAATTACTTTCTACTAGAGAATTTTCTTACAGAAAAACTTAAAGAAAAAGAATAGAAATAAAAATATTTGTTGATGGGATTCGAAAATGCTGCCACTTGAGCCACTAAGGCAACGAGGAGGGCTCTATGTTCATAGATCGTACATAATATTTTCGTAATGTTTCTATGGCTTTTGGACATATCAAGAGAAAACTACTAATATCTTCAATAAAATGTAGGTACCAGAAATGATTTAAAGATCTAATATTAAGAAATATTTTGTAGGATCAAAGAAATCCTTAGCTTGAATATTGGAGGCGAAGAACAGGTTCGATACAAATAAACCTATACAATTTTCGTAATTCCAAACAATTTAATGAATAATAGACATTTTTATAAGCTTACTATACTCTGCGACGGCGACAGCCAGTGACAATGATCACAAAGACGAAGAGAGAGACAAAGACGGCGTTGATGGCAATGATGTTTCTGTGTCGTTCGCAAAGGCAATTGAGAGATTACGATTACGACGGCAGCTCTGACGGCTACGTTGACAAAGATAACGGCAACAACGGCGTAACATTAGCGAGGAGCAGCACCAAACTAAAATGTTTAAGAAATGAAATATCATATTTTCAAAATGTAACATAAATCGAAAATATAACCACACGATGTGATATTGATATTAAAGGCGAAAGATGTTTGATGAACGATTGGCATGAAAGAACTGGATGCGGAAGGTGTCTCTATTATAAGTGGTACTATTACACATATTCAGATGCGTTGATGCTCTTGCAAAAATCAAAACAATTCGCCATGTACGAACGAAAACTTACTTCACTGCCGAAAGGCAGAACGGAAGGGCAATAATGCACGATGCCAATGGATCACTAAGATACGAGTCTACAAAACCGCTGAAGGTGCATTTCAAAATTCATTCTACAATTTTTAATGCGAAAGAGAAAAAGGTTGTCTCGTTCCCCGCCGAGGAATATTTAATCGTTGTAACCTATGGAAGACGTATGACCAAAATGTTGCATTCCGCTGAGCAGGCTTGCCGAGTGACGGCCGAAACGGGCGCCGGCCATCAGGGCGGGGTGCGCCGCGGGCGCGGGGGGCGCGGGGGGCGCGGGGGCGACGGGCGTCGCGGGCCGAGGTGTGGCTCAGCGCCCGCGCCCGCGCCTCGCACGCCGCCTCCTGGGATGGTGCCACCCGCCGCGCCGTTTCATGTCCCTTCATTTAGCACACCCACCAAGCACAACATTTTTGAAAAATATCCCGGAATTTTATACTAATTAAGAACTGATTTACACACAAATTTTAAAATGCTGAAGCGATGCAGACCGTCAAAATATACCACGTTAGGGTGGGTGCACTTAGTTAACGTTATGTCTGCGCACCCACTCAAGGAATACAGATGAAACAAGAAAACTAAAAGTACCAGAATTTTGTACGAATGAAGAACTATACCCAAATACTATACTACTACCCGTATACTAAGAACGATACCCAAATATAAAAATGCTTATGTTGCGCGCCGCTTCCTCGCGCGGCGCTCTGAGCCGAGTGAGTGCCGAGGCCAACAGAAGACCTCTAGTGCAGTGCAGTAGGAGGGAATGGTTATGCATAGAATTTTAAACAAGTGGGCATGATGTGTGAATGTACAAAAAATCTCACCTATCAAAAAAGAAAAATTCCTCCAGTAATTAGTTAAGAACTCATCTTCCTGTAAGTTAGACATGCCAAAGTGCAGGTATTTTAACTTTACAATTAACAATTACAATTAATGTGGCTTTGTGTTATGAGAAGCACGACATTTCAGATAAGAGAAGACAGTTGTCACGCATTGCAAACGGCAACAATGCATCTCCACGAACAAGTGATTGTTTCCTTCCCTCGAAAATCGCATTCGTCGGATATGAACAATGAGGGGAGTGTTGTTTTAGAGAACCTAGCTCCAGAAATGTTGAGCCCCCACAGCCGCAGCACTCCTGTGAGAGAGTCGTCACTTTCGCACGCGCTGCCCAATCGCGCGTGCGCGGCGTCCGAGCCACGCGCGGCGCAGGCGCGGGCGGGGGCCGCCGGCCGCGCGGACAATGCCCGCTGGGAAACGCGCAGTACGGCTTCGGGCTCATGTTACAGCAGGGGGCGGGCGGCGCGTGGGTGGGTTGGCGGGTGGGTGGATTGGCTTGCGGGCGGGCGGTTGGGTGGGTGGTTGGGTGGGTGGGAGGGTTAGCGGGCGGGCACACGCGCACTCGCGTTTATCGCACCAGACAATGGCACAAAAGACAAGCGCGCGCGGGATCGAGTTACAATCGCCGCAGATGCGCCGCGGGCGAGGGGCGAGGGGTGCAGAGCGTGGCGAGCGGGCGGCCGCCGGGGAGACGGCGACGGCAGTGGGGCGGGGCTGGTGCCATGAGGGAGCGGTGGCGAGGGGATAGGACGGAGTGCGACAGTGAGGATGAGGGACAGAGTGGGACAAAGTGGGGTCATGGTACAAAGTTGGTACAGAGTGTTGGTTCAAAGTGGGGACGGAACACAGTACGAAGATGGGCCATGCGTGGGGATGGGGTGAGCGAGCGAACGGGGATATAGTGAGGGGATGGGAACGGTGGGGCGACAGGTGAGGGGATGGAGACCAGAACTGGCCGGGGGGAGGTCCAAAAGGGGGTCGGAGGGCACATGGGGGGCGCCGGGGGGACTTTGTTCCGCCGCCGGGGGGCTGCGCGGTGCGCGGCTCGGCGGGGGGCGCGGCGGGGGCGCGGGCGAGGGCGACGCCGCCCATTTGCATGTCAGCGGAAGCGCCGCGCAATTACTCCGCCTAATAGAGACAGCGGGGCGCGCGGGGGGCGGGCGGCACTTAGGCGCTTCTCTCGGCTCATGTCACAGCTCTTCAACCAGGTGCGCCTTTTAATGCGATTGTTGCGAGATGAAAGAAACTCTGGGATACGCAAAAATAGCCACTATACAAATTGCGATCATCACAGCCAGCAGACATCGTTTCAACAGCGATTTGCCTCAGGAAAAATGTTGGATTGCATTGCAGTTAGTGATCGTTGTTAAAATTGAAAAATGAAACATCCAACATTGATAATTCCACAAACCAACAACTTACAGAATGCCATTGCGGTACTAAATGCAACATTCTTTTCCTTCTGTCTATTCTTTGTTATTCTTTTCGCATGTCACTGTAATGAATACGGCAGCCCGAGAAACCATGTCGATGACTGAATACCTACATCAGCATCATATTACAGAGGAACAATAACTGCAAAGAAGTCTGACTAAATGCTTGTATTTGTCAGTATTTAGCATGTCATTTCTGTTATGACATATGTTAATCATTCGTGCAGTTTAAAGAAGCAAAGGAGTTCGTTGGGCTGTAAAAAAATGAAATAGACTTTTTTTTTAGAAGAAATATCATTGTAGTGATTATTAATTCAAATGTTTAAAATATTCTTTTTTAAACAATTACTAAATACCAGAGATTGGGCAGCGTAAAACAAGTAACTGCAATCCTATGTTCCTTTTCACAATTTTTAGTCAAAGTTTCATTTTTTGAGGGGGGGATGTTGTAGATGGGATCGACTCCAACTTGGCCGCATTTTTTCACTCACACATTTTTTGACATTTTTAGCAGTTTTCGACCCATTACAATTTTTTCACCCATTTTTCGGATTCTCTGTGGACGATTGAGGCTAAATTGGCCACCTTTCAGGATATATTCGAAAGTTTCTTAACGTTTTTGCTCCGAATTCGTCCAGTACACTGTAGCTGTACACTGTAGCTGTACACTGTATACTCGTAAATTACAAATGTCCAGATACAAATTCAAGTAATACAGTTTCAGAAGTAAAATTTAATAATTGAAAAATAATGTACCTTTAAAATATGCAATTATTTTACGATTTTGAGGGAATATCTACCTTTTTTGCAAAAACTTAAAAAGCTAATCATCAAAAAATACAAACCATAATTGTAATTTTTGAAAAATAGCTGGTCAACGAGTATATGTCTGCAGCACAAGATCTGACTTTTACAGATAAGGAAAATGCCCAAATTTTTGAATTGTTTATTCCTAGTCTATTTTGCAATATAATACTTAAACGTAGATATGATTATTACTCGTTCACTTTACATTTGGAGACGGCAGAATTATGAACTAATGTTGTTTTGAAAGTGAAAGCCCGAACATACAACCGAGAATACACGAA
Source organism: Acheta domesticus (assembly GCA_031308135.1). NCBI lineage: Eukaryota > Metazoa > Arthropoda > Insecta > Orthoptera > Gryllidae > Acheta > Acheta domesticus. The sequence continues at coordinate 11,445,125 of JAHLJT010008756.1, forward strand.
AGGTCCCGACGTCAATCAGCATCTGACAAATCAGCTGTCTCCGAAGGCAGCACAAGCGCTATGGACACAGCTGACGAATTATGCCTTTCCGACAGTGAGCTAGGAGTCGCGCCCTTAAATGATTTAGGGAATTTACAATAAATAGATCACACCACACGCTATTCACAACATTCACGTACAATATTTTTGCACTTATCTACTGCTTAATGGTTATGTTCTTGCCCCGCCGGGGTTCTGTGTGCTGCTCACCGCCATCTATGTCATATTAAACGGTCAGTATCTACTGCAGACGCGCGTTTCTCGTTCAGTCGGCGGTGACCTCATGTAAACAGATCGCAGCGCTCCGTCTGCAAATGTAAAGTGAAAGAGTAATACAGTACACGAATATATTAGTGTTCATCCGTTTGTCACCACCGTACATTTTGAAATATCCTTACATCACTTTATCCGGGATCTAATACATTTACAGAAATAAAATGTTTTATTTCGTGTGGCTATGCGGCCCCCTATACTAAATATTAATTTTAAAGGGTATGAAGTTGGAGTCGATCCCACCTACAACAGCACTCCTACACTAAATATTAATTTGAAAGGATATGAAGCATTGAAGTAGGAAGTATTTGAAGAATATGCATTGACCCCGTCTTCATACACACTCATTTCCGTTTAAAATTTAAATTACATTTAGTACATGTATTATTTATTTTGTTATTTGATTTAGTACCTGAAGAGAATTTCCCCAAATACTGAAAAATCTCTATTTTTATTGGGGTATCAGTTCCCTTAAGAAATGTACTGCATGTGGAAAACAAAAAAGAACAAAATGGTATGAAAAATTCTGGATATCTGCTCAGCACTTTTTCTTCGGTACAACGCTAAGACATTTTTATCATGGAAACGAAATAGATTTGCCAAAATAACTGTATCATTTGGTGGCCATTGTTTTAATATACAGTGCAAACTGACAGGCAACACGGAAATATGACAACATAAAACGGAACTGTGCACATAAAACTAACTAATGAAGTCGCATGCATCAAGTAACCACAGAATTGCAACAGCAAATTTCACGTTCACAGCCCTCGCCCGTACTTTACGTCCCCAGTTGTCGCATAAATGTTCGCTCGGCGCTTTTAATGGCCCCAACGAGGAGAAGCCGGCTCTCCCGCTTTACGAGGCTCCGACGCCGCTTCCCCTGTTCCTCCCGAGTTCACCGAGCCACTGCTGCCTGTGCCACACTATCAACGCCAAACACTACACTGCAACAACACGCAGAGGTCAGAACGAAACACTTGAATCCATCCAAGATTAGCGTTCAGGTTGTTTCACTGTTGAACATAGAGAGTATTCGTAACAATCACCTTCTTTTAAATGATTTTAAGTTATTTATTTAAGAACATGACGTTTCGGAGAAAGTTTTGTCTCCTCCTTTCGTCGCCTGAAGGAGACAAAAATTTCCCCGAAACTTCATGATTACATTAATGAAAGAACATTAATGAAATAAAAGTATTTAAAAGAAGGTGATTGTCAGGAATACTTGTTGTACCTTATCCTACGTAAAGTACTAATACTTAATAGAATGGCAATCTACACCTTGGAAAATATACAAGAAGATTGAAGATTGAATATACAAGAAACAATTGAAGATTGTTTTACTGTATAATTTGTGCTTTAATGGGTTTTAAATATGATGTGCATATTTTCTGGAAAAAAGTGTTTAAATAATATGACTTTGTTCCTGTTATAAACAATGCTTTCTGGCAGTTCTAAAGAAAATCAATATCGGCTTCTCTAAATAAAATCAATGGCCGTTGTATGCTTTACAACTTTACCATGTTTGTGCCCATAATTTATATTTCGGAGTAATATTATGTAACATAAATTACTTCCAGATCGCGAAAATCTTTATTTATCGAATCGCCAAAGTTCGTTAATTGATTTGAACCTTTTTAAAACGGGGAGAATGTTTCTCATAAAACGCGGTCCACTGCTTATGGACTGCAATGGCAATATACTCTTTTCAACCAAAAGAGCTGAAAGAAAAATTTCTCAAGTTCCAAAGTCATTCTGTTACCAAATATTTGAGACAATACTTCCTTCTTTCAGATTAAACTACAACGTCGCTCATTAACGATCAATAATTCATAAACTTCTTAGACCACCATTCTTAACATTGATGACAGTCCGATCGGGTTTGATGACAAGAGGGTGTCATTATGGCAAAGAAATTAAGGAGGAGGCCATTTTAGACCGTTTTACAGAAACATAGTTTTGAAATCAATTTTGATGAAGTGGCATTCGTCAACTCTTAATGTCTAAAAAAGAGCGTCGAATTTGGACCGTCTGAACTTTAAATATTTTTCACGTGTAATATTTTCAGATCGCCTTCCTAAAAAACATCAAGTAATCTGACGTTCCGCCTCCAATTCCGCCTCTGAATTTAATTTAAGAGGGTTGATAAACAGTTGTAGTATACTATATTCAGATTTGGTATCAGCAAGTAAATGGTTTACAATATATCTCAATAAAATGTACAATGATACATTTACAGTGCAAGTAAATGTGAACGGCACCCCCACGTCAAACAGTCCAGCGACAAGTCGAACAAATCCAGTTCGAACTTTTTTTTCAATTTATTTATTTAATTTTTTTTATGAATTTACATCGTTCAGCCTTTCGGCACTAAAGATGATTGGCGACTTATACTAATCTAAAAGAAAGTACGAATGAGGAAACTCAATGAGCATCGCCAGAACATCACTAGAGCTGATTTTAATTACTGCAGTTCATTATTTCTATTCAAACGTGGAAAAGCAGTTTAAGAATTAATAAAGGGTAGTGTTTCGTAGAAGTGTTTGGATGTTTTAAAATATATAGAAGAGGCGGAGTTTAATTTTTAGCTCTCGGTGTAATAGTTGGTTACTAATGAATCACGGAGCTTCGGAAATTTTTCTTAGGCATTTATTTTAAATTATTTGTAATTTGTTAGTGTGGAGGTTACTGGAAACTGAAATTATAAGAAATAGTTGAAGGGTAAGTGCTGTAATAACAGACCTGAATGAAAAGACAAATCTCTTTGGTACATTTCTGAAGAATAAAAAACGCATCAAGCGCAAGCGAACGAGGAGGCTCAACCAGAGTCCTCCGGACGAGCAGAGCATTCGCTCGGAACAGGTTGTGAAGCCGCCGGGGCCCTCGTCAGTCGCTGCCGCGTTCGCCTCCGCGACGTGCGATGTCTTGATCTGCTGCCCAGAGCCAATTTGCACACTCTCCTCCAGCGCTTCCTGACCGCGCGCGCCTTCGTCTTCGTCTTCGTCTCCAGCGCCGTTGGCGATGGAGCGCGCGGTGGGCGCAGCGGGGGAGGCTCCGAAGCGGAAGAGGCAACGCAGTCACCGGCGCGGGGAACGAGGTTGCACACGCCTTTTAGTGCACTGTACCTTAGAAGCGGAAGGTCATTACACAGGTACACGGAATCATGACAAAGTAGTGGCAATGATTGTAATGATTGCAACTATTGAGTGTAAAGGTAGCTATACGCTAGCGAGCGTGCCTTTAACAAGTTCTAAGGTCTGTGGCTCCAGCCTTGTTTTTTCAATGGAGCAGATTGTGTTATTTGTAGGAAATTAAAAAAACATCCACACCGACCTACACGGCTTTCCTGCTGGCGGCGACGTCGGGGCAACAGTCTTCTTGCGATTCGGCCGTTCCATTCGTTCAGCGCCTCCGGCAACCGTTAACGAAGATTTACTTACACTCGCGAGCAGGGCTTGCAAGCCTGGATCTTCCCTTAATGGATCAGGTTGTGAAAGCTATCACGCCAGGATATACTTTAAACCATTAACTCGTGTTGCTGAAAAGGAAGATGGAAAAATTGTCTACGAAATATTATACTAATTTTACTGGGCATGATGAAAGTGAAAATGGGTATATTTGTACCGCAGTTTCGTAAAACTTATCCCCAAGGTGACGTGCAGGTCGGGGCTGTATCTTGCCATCCAGCGAGAGAAGAACAACATCCCGTGATGAAATCACGGGACTAACTTACGGCACTAACAATCATAGCCGTTGACGCGGCCAGAAACACGAAATAGTCTCTCCCGAAGCATTTGCGAACGCACATCATAACTGCCCTCCACGACGCGGACGTCCCGACGGTAACGCGTCGGCGCCTCTGCGGCGATGGGACGAGGCAGCGGGAGCTCCGTTAGCGATAAAAGCGGAGAAGCTAACAGAGCCTGCACCTGGAATTATTAGGGAGTGGTGGCGGAGAGAAGGCTGACGGCTAGCTTGGCGGTGGCTCCTTCCAGGGAGTCTTCGTTTGTGCTATGCAAGAGATTGATAAAAGGAACTTCTAAACATAATACAGTTGCCTGCCATGTCCATCCTCGGGCACAGGAAGTTATACATTTAAAAAAATCAGTTCTTTTGTGTACGTTTCATTAAAACGTCATGATTAATTGTCGCCACACTGATGAGTCAAGTCACGATTTAAGTTTTAACCGGAAATGAATTGTAGTAAATCACCGCGTTTCACTATTTTAGGTGCCTTGAATCTCCCTAAAACACTTTACCTCTAGAATCGTTCTAGGTAATTCTAAAAGGAAGGCTAAAAATAGTGTCAATCGATTAACCTCGATATGAATCGAATAAGATATTTATCACGAGGTACGTTAAACCACCCAAAAACGTTTTAATAGGTCACTCCCCCTTCCTGAAAACACGTTTTTCGATAATTCTCATCGAATGATGTGGAAGAATACGGGAAAAATGTTGAGTTTCCCTCCAGTAAACCAAAACGCGTTGAATGACACCTCCCCTACCCAGACTGGTAGACCGGAAGAGGTCTAAAAGTAACAAACACACGGACACCCGCAGTTTACCTGATAACTATAAGTAGTATGATAACATGCAGTGGCAGAAACAACTTAAAGCGCGTTGCTCTTTTGAAGCATTGGTGTCATTGTTTTGACTCGCGAGTTCGCATCTCTCAAAGGGACAGGTTATGTTGACGATAACGTGCATGAGAGTGATGGCGGTGTCAGTGATGACGTGACATGTAAGATAGGAACGGTGGCAGTAGGAGCAGTGCGTGGAATAGGTGTTGTCAGAAAGCTTCAAGAAGATTGAATTGCGCGATGACCCGAGGTAAATGAGTCGTGACACTCTTGAAATCCACTCGCTCAGCTCGCAAGCGGAATGAACACAAGACATTTAAAGCGCAAGAGACAGCAATGCGATTTTTACAGTTAACATACATTTTAGTGTATATTATTTAATCCGCACTCTTTGTAAGTACAATGAAATAAGAAATGCATAAAGCTGATACGATTTAATTATTTCTTTATCTCACATTTCTTCATCCTTTCAGTAATGTCTTGCATTAAAAGTGCCAAGCATTTGAGAAATTTCATCGCTACTCGATCCTTTTAAATAAGGGATTTCAAAATCTCCGCCAAAGAGTCTATATTTTTTGCAGAAAGAAATCTGTATCCCCTGCTTGCAACGAATTCAAAACACAAGAACATTGCGTCATTCAAACAATCGCCCTTGAACCATTTTGCCTTTAAGACTAAGCTACTCAGTCGCCCTGAAGGATAATCTTTCAACCAAACACGCAATATCGCACGTCACAATGTTCTACTTATGGACGATCCTTTGCTGCGAACAAGTGCGTGAGTGGCGATATCCTTGGTTCATGTGACGCTCAGCCCTCCTCAGCGGGTGGGGCGGGGGTGGGTGTGGGGGAGGCGCGAGTGGCATCGGCGCACGTGCGCGAGGCGCTAACCCAATAGAGTGCGCGTGAGCCGCTGGCTTAGCCCCTGACCCGGCGCCTGCGATGACTAATTCACGCGAGGCCCAGCAGCGGCGCGGGCAAAGGTCGCTCAGTCAGCCTCTTTCGGATTTCGGGCGCTTCGACAACACTGGGCATTAGTTCAGAAACTGGATCACACTTCGATTGCCTGTTAATGCTCTTCCAATCTTCGGTATTCTTCTAATTATAGACAATAACTTTCATAGTCATGGATTTCATGGATTTTCAGTTTTGTGGAGATTATATGTGTTATTTTTACCAAGATTAAGTGTTTCCTCTATATATTCTTAAATATCCCCCGTCCCCATCTATGTTCCTTATTTGTGATTGTCTATAATTAGAAGGATACCGAAGATTTGAACTCCTCATTAGTTGTTGAGAGTAATGCATGTTTGATGGATTGATTTTTTCAGGTTCCCGGACTGGACCGGCAACTGCTATAGGCTCGATGCATATAATGCGATTTTTCTAACCTTGCCCGTGGCAGGTATCAGCTGTTGACGGTATCATCCAATCGGGAGCTTATTTGTCACAACAGTGACGTCACATAGATGACGTTTAAGTCGTCGACTGGATGAACCCGTCAACAGCTGATACCTGCCACGGGCAAGGTTAGAAAAATCGCACTATGGCGCATGTCTTATCCAGGGAGGTGGTGGTGCAACGTGGGATCCAGAGCCGACCTACATGTCGCCTTGCTGTTTAAGCGGGATCTCCAGGTATCGCCCCCCCCAGCGGGACATTGTGTCGGGACAGGCACCAAGTACCCAGCTGGTCTCCGGTCGTGTGCGAGTGTATTGCATGTACGTGTGAGTGCATGCAAGGGGAAAGGAGAAGATAAGAAGGAGGAAGTGAAGATCGCGAGCGATCGGTGTGGCCCGCTTCTATAACTGCTGCTGGGGCATTCGCCTACTATTGTTCGGAGAAACCACGGAACATTACCGATCAGAGCAGCGGTCACCCAGACAGAGGTTGATGTGAATCCAGATATTTAGTTCGAGTCGGAAATTCAGCACTGACCGGATTCGTACACTAGGACCTCCTGGTCAGCATTGATGCAGAGGCAACGTCAATGTCACTGAACTATCGCAGCCGGTTGGTTCAGCACAGTCTTTCCTGAGCAGTTGCCTGACGCTGGTTTGGTTGGACTTTTCCAATCTATCACCTTTGAAATCAGATTTACTGTAGCCAGTGACCGTTACAAGACCATCTTTCGTTTCATCAGCATTACAAAATTGATAGAAGGTGATACATTAAAAAGTTAATTCAGTTTTGTTTGTGTGAATGTAATACGTTAGTCCTTTATTGTCTATTATTCATTTCATAAATAGCTGCGACATCACATCATCTTTTTCATCTCGTGCGTGCACATTGTTAACTTAAAACTAGTGGTGCTACAGAATGGCACAGACTTTCCCGTATTAGTTTTTCCTTGCGTCTTCGCTACCTATTCGGAATTGCGACATACTCTTTCTTGCCAGCTACCATCTATCACCGCCAAAAGTACATTTTTTTGTCATTTTCTTAATTTTTCGGTTTCCTATTGGTAGAACGAAAATAATAATTTTAGAATATTAAAGAACACAAAAACCTAGCCGTAAATGGCAATTTTCTTTTAAAAATTATGTGCCGTTTAAGAGAAAATGGCGTTTTAGCACTACTAAAAATGCGAAATTTGAAGCTCATTTTCACAGAAAATGTTTGAGTTTTCAAAAAAACTTTATTTGAAGTTATTTGAAGCACTTACACTCACAAATATAATCATCTTTACAAATTGCGGATAATGTGCATATTAAAGATGTGAGAGATCTTTCAAAAAATGTACATTTATATAATTTTTGAAAAAAACAAAAAAAAACTCAAAATAAACTTCACGCTATACTAATGAGTGTAATTAGCACTATCCGTTACAAAAGTTTCAAGAACAAAATTGCAGCCATATACGAGAAAATGGCGTTTGAGCATTTCTGAAAATGCCGAAATTTGAGCTACTTTTCACAGAAAACGGTAGTGTTTTCGAGAAACTTTACTTGACATTATTTAAAGCATATATACTCGTAAATATAATGTGAAAAAATCGCCGCTAATGTAAATATTGTCGACGTGAGAGACATGTGAAAAAATTTACATTTTGGTAATTTTTGAAAAAACCAACCGATAGACCAAAATGGCTTTTATATCATTGATAGAGTACATTTACCACTATCCCTACCAAAAGTTTAAAGAAAAAATTTGGAGCCGTTTTTGAGAAAATCTTGTTTTTGTAATTTTTTAAAATTGCACATATTGCACCCAATATTGCACGATAACACCAAAATTTTGAAAAAAATTTACATGACCTTTATTAAAGAACTCAATATGCAGAACAAATTTTATTTGAAGAAAAAATCTCTATCTTCAATTTTGTAGTTGGAGAAAGATGCCGAAAAAAAAGTCAAACTTTCAAAATTTTCGAAAATTCAGAGCTGTACGTGAAAATCGGACCTATGCCATGTTAAAAAGTGTATTTTCCTCTATTCATACAAGAAATTTAAAGAAAAAATTTGGAGCCGTTTTTGAGAAAATGTTGAAAATCCCCGGGGGGCTTCAAATAAAGTACCCCCAAATTTTGAAGAATCTTTTTCAAAATCTCAAAGCTTCGACTAGAACCTGATAGACCGGGGAATATCCATTTTGGAAGAAATCGTACGTATGGTTTAGGCGCTAGCAGTGTTCACATACGGACGGACAGACGGACGTTTTCCTTTCAATTGTGTTTTCGGTATCAAGGACCCAGAAAACAGGGTTTCTGGCTACACCACGTGTTAGGGGATTTTTTTCTTAATTTAGCAACTGGTTTTATCCACTTATTCGTTTTCACGGCCCGGCAATTAATTTTTTTCCGCCGAAAATTGGCCATTTTTTCGCGCAGCATTACATAACTTTCCCTATACTACCTATATCACTGTGTATACGTACGTATACGGGAAAGTAAAAATCATTAATGAAATTGTCGAGGCTTGAACTGAACAACCGGGGAGGAATCGGCACTTCTTTTGGTCTCCCCCATTTTTTATACGTTAACGCAAACTGTAATTTTCAGCAATTAAAAAATGCTTAACACTTTTCTTTTAGCTAAAGACTTTAAATCATTTCAAAATATCTCCTATTTTTTATACATTTTACAAAGAAATACTTTCACATGACATCAAAATATTGAAAAACATTTAAACAGAAATAGTGATGATGCAAGTCATTTTAATCCACGTACTACGAGCATAACTCACCAATCAACAACAAAACGCAGGTCGTGTGAGCTGCGAAGCGGCGCGGCGCTCGCCCGCGCGCCCGGCCACACCTGCGCCCAGAGACAGCAGCGCCGCTTTGAGCGCGCGCGCCGCCGCCAATTTACGAGGGCGCGCATGAGCGCGACCAACGCACGCACGTGTGCGCACACTCGCACATTCGCGCCCGCACGCCGCTCACATCCGGGAACCGCGCGAATATGGACAGGGCACAGTGGAGCGAAATGCGCGCGATTTTCCTTAAAAACAAGCAATTCAATCAAAGGTTTAAGATGGGACCAAGAAATAACCCCGCGTTTTCTGCCATCTGACAAGCAAGCAGTTTCACGGATGTAAAATTAAGTAACGGGAAAAAGTATGTGTTAAAGAACATATTATTATTGAATGAACAGTACGTCCCGTTTCAAAATGCTATTTTTCAAGATCGCTATTTATAAGTAATGAGATATTTTTATGATACTCTAGCCCTACGGCTTTCGTAACTATTTTTACCTGAAGTTGTTGTGAGATGTCGTGAGATGAGAGATGAAGGGTGATTATTATGAACGGATGAATGGTGACAGAGAACGTACGAAAAGAGAAAGGAAATGAATGGACCCTGAGGAAAACATAATGAAAATAAATAAATTTGAAAAAATAAAATACTTTTTTCCAAAAAGTTCTTCTTTCTTTGCATTCCAATCCCTTCAAATAATTTTAATTAGTTATTCCAGTATTGTGTTATTTAATGTTAGTAGCTCTATAGATCATTCATTATTTATTTCCGAAATGCTATCTATTTTGTAAGCTTCCCCTAAGCACGTGTATCTGTAGCTGTGTACCTAAAAATGTTACACATTCTGAGTTAAACATATTTATATTTATATGTATTCCAATTTCTTTTTCTACTTTTAGTACACATTTTTTATGTATTTATTTATCGCGTATCCCCGATCAATCATTGTAAAACACGTTAAGGTTAATATGTATTGATCAATAAAAATATAAACGTTGTTTTACTTTTCGAGGATTCTTTTTATTTTGACCAATATCCAAGAACCTTAACACTATTTATTTAATGTCGTTTACTTCCACATTTTCAGTAACCCATTCCTCTTGTATGCGGCGCGCAGGGGCCTTCCATTCTCATTAGAGCGGAGGGGGCGCGGGGAGGGGCGGGAGCAGCCGGAGGTAATGAGCTCGTTCCACTCCGAGGTTCGACTCCCCGGGCGCGCGGTGCGGGCGGTGCGGAGAGGAGAGGAGCGGGGCGGGGCGGGGCGGGGCGGCGCGGCGCCCGGCCGGTTTGGCCGCTCCTTTCTTGAGGCCGCCTCCGCCTCCGCCTTCGCCGCGCCGCGCCGCGCCGCGCCGCGCCGCGCCGCGGCAGCGGGGCCGTCGTGCCGGTTCGTGCGGTGGCGCCCGTGTCAAGGCCTCGCCTCGCCTCGGCGGCTCCACCGCACGCGGACGAGGAGACGAAGCGGATGCCCAATATACCCCGCCCTCACACATTACCCGCACCCTCATTTTACGCAAAGGAGTATTCAATAAAACTTTCTTGCTACGGTCGCAAGCATGCCACATCTAGCGGTACGACCGAGAAAGACGAGAAATGCCCTGACATATTCGATCGTGAAGATGGGCCTTGTCACGCCACGTTATAAAAACCGAAGTGCAACCCACGCTGCTATGTGACCACCACGTGCAACTCGCGCGAACTGAGCGCTACCAACATTGACGCGAATATTACCGGCACCCCGATTTTCAGCTAGCAATTTTGGAAAAAAAAATGCGGGTTATATTCCAGTATTTACGATATTATTTGTCATCTGGAACAAATGAAACATTAATTATAATTAAAGTTGTAAGTGGTAATGTTAATTGTGGTAAGTGTTAATTATTTGACCATTTTACATAGTACACTTTATATTACTCTATTCGGTAATTTACTTTAAATTAACTTGTTCCATAAAATGATTATTAAAATGTTTCGGTGTGTTTTGTCGTAAAATGTACACATGACAGCATTTCATCTAGGAACTGCTACAAAAAAGAAACACTCAGTATACATATTTTCACGACAACATACAAGCTGGAAACGCAGGAGACGATTCCAAGACATAATACATCTACTTAGTTCTTTATTCAATAAATAAAATTAAATACTGGTTAATAATTTCAGAGATAACTTTATATATTCTCATTATTTCATGTGTGCGAAACAAGAACGTTTACCTTAACAAATCACTAAAATAAGTAAAATGAATTAACTTACGAGCTTCCACACGGCGTACGTACATTACAAAGAAAGGTTTAAGTAAATTTAAAAATTTTAAGGTTTAAGAATCAATTTTCTAATTCATGTAACGGTGTTCTTTTTTGAAAATAAAAGATCAACAACAAATCACAAACAATTTTAACTTTTCACGATACATCTGTAAATTAGCGCAATTTATCAGGTGAAAAAGTGAATCACATTTGACGATTGAGTTTATGGAAGCGTAAATACTATATCTAAATTACTGTTCTCGACAACGAGGCACCATTGCTACTGGCAAGGTCTCTCGGCGCATTCATAACTTTCGAAAGAGGAAAACTACCGCACAACGATCACTGGATGTCCATTCGACCATTAGCGTGGAGATGAAAGAGTGCAAGTCACAAATCAATACGAAATTGTTGAATACTTCCTATGACCGCAAAGATGACGATTTCAAAGGTACGTATTAATAATTGCCCCGTCGGTTATTTCCTTCGTTGCTTTAGGTTTATAAAGACATAAATAAATGACTGAGTGAATAAATTTAAAAACATAAAATTATTTTTTTTTATATGGAGATATTTATGTTTATATGGAGATATTACTGTTTCATAAGCCAAAGAGAGAGAAAAATATCAAATCACAGATTTTCTGATGAAGTAAGATGATATTTATAACAGCAAATATTATTATTTTAAATAATTTTCTGACAGTGAATTTATAATAATTCTTCCTATGTCATGGCCAACACAATGAAACTGGTCAGCTAGAACTCCATAGAGAGTTTCTACTTAAGAGTGCCAACCCAGCGGTTATCAAACTTTCCTACTATTGAAATGTTCTCTATTCTTACTAGAAACTACAAAGTCTGCTTTTTGAATCTCAATTGGAGATCCAAGTTCACTCTTGCAAGGGCGTTAGGGGAGTGAATGTTTGAAAAAACCACACCTCCAAAAACTTCTTCCAATACCTTGGTTACAGTACGAACCAAAAGCGATGATTCGTTTGTTTTCTTCAAACTTTAAAACCAACAGGCGATGCAACAATTCACCTTGACTTTGAATTCGCTTTAATTTCTTAGATTCAGAGCTCGTTAAGAAGCCGTCGTGGACAAACGAGGTGGCTCGAGCGCGAACCGACTCGACTTCCCCGACCGAAACCCGCCTCCGTCGACCCCCGCCGCGGCCGGGAGTGTCTGTCCTGAGTGCTCATCGCGGAGGACCTCGCGGTCTTCTGACCTTAGATGCGAGGCCCCCACACGTGCGGTAGCGAAGACTCCTTATTGAGACGTAGAATGGAACTGGATTCGACCGAAAAACACCACAAGAAAACAGCGGTATAGAGTTTTCCCTTGATCGTCCTTACGGAAATCAACAAAAGGGTTGGGCGCTAAAGGCCTACGGAAATTGACGGCTTACAACCCAAATCAATCCATGAAGACAATTCTGAGGATTGGAGACACACTTTTTGGGAAGCGCAGTAACATGAAATGAGTTGAGCCGCGGTGCGCAGGCGGGGGGCGGGGGGCGGGGGGGGCGGGGGGCGGGGGCGGAGGACGCGCCGGTGGTTATTTACGCCGTCGCGTCGCGTCGAGGCGAGGAATGCGCGGGCGCGGGAACCGGTAGCCGCGGCACATGAATAGACGCGGGGAGCCATACATTATAGTTAGCTGCTATATACACACCGCTCGCGTTCGCGAGGGCCAGGCGTTATTAAAAAATGAACCTCATTATTAACCCGCGCCGCTACCGAACGTTTCCTGCGGTGCCCGCCTCAGCCGCCATCGCAGCCCTGGGCTCCACCTTTGTGCGCGGCGCGGACGGAGACCGCCCCACCGACGGGAGTGGTGGCTTCAGGAACACTGCCTTCAACATGAAACGTTTTAAGTCATGAAAAGTAATTACAACGTTACAGATCGATGGTTAATATTCGCTGGACATTCCTGCATCGCCGCATATTATGTTCCTCGAGCTTAGAAATATATTTTATAAGTGCGTCACAAATTGAATAAATGGATATTGTTATGTTTTATAGGTGTGTTGCAGCAAAGTAATATTAAAATAAAAAATAATTTATTTGTTTAAATAATCGCATTGAATATACTAACCAAATCCAGAACTATTACATTGTACAATGAGTTCACAAGGAAATGTCCTTCACTCAGCGTTGAGTAGTCTTCGCTTATTGTATTTGTTTCTGTGACACCCATCAACTCCTGTCAACTTGTTTCTCTGGGCAACCTCCTCTTGGCTTAATTCAAATAATGATCTCTAAATATCACAAAATCACTACCGCTTTAAACCTCCTTTCGCGACTACTACAGTCGTCCGCTGGAGTCATTAAGATCACTAAGAAATGTTCATTTAGTTCGCCCCCTATTTCTGTATTTATAAGCTATTCATTTTCGTAAACATTTACGTGGATGAGGGGTGGAACCCCTCACTAACCCCTCCCCGCTTTGCCAGCGTTTCGCTCTTCTCTTGACCTGCTTTCTCACCTATCGGGCCCCATCTATGCGTCTTTGTTGTTCTCCTTTGAATTGTTGTTTCCTCCTCGAAGCGCAGACAATGGGAAGGAGCGCCCAAATACAATCTTTTTGCCTAATGGAAAACGAAATAGGAGTCCTCGTCTTCTTCTGCAAGACGAGATGAAACTGATATTTTTACAGATTTTGAAAATCTCATATCGATATAATTTGTGTGAACATCATTTCAAGTCTTCCACTTCTTTTAGGAAACAAACTACACTTTATCCAAAACACAACTGTTAAAAAACATTAAACGCTTGGAGATATTCGTTTATTTTAATATCATCTTGAAATACACATTTGAACATTCATCACTATCTAGTATCGAAATTTATTTTTTAAATTTTCACATATTATAGTTTTGAATCTTTGATACCAGATTTTTATATTTCTGCATATCTAATTGGATCGTCCCGAGGAGTCTCACAAGTTTGAAATCTACGTCGTAGTATTTTTGTCCCGGATGAAAAAGAAGGTCCTGAAAGCAACATTCTGTAGTAAAGCGAAGTATCTTCCCATCGTACGACATGATTGTATGGCCGTATATGAACTAACCTTCTAGCGTGAATAACCTGACAACCTATTTCATGTTAACAAATAATGTCCAGTCATTGTTTTGGAGTCAATAATAATTATACAACTACTTTTCTTGTTAGAATTTACGATTTTATGAAATTAACTCTCTTTTCTGTATTCAAAATTCGACTAGAATATGGTTTAGGATAGAGACCACAGAATTATGAAAACGTGCACAAAATTCACTTCTCCCCATAGCTCGTCATACGCAGTTTTTAACTGTTTTTGACGTAAATAAATAAATAAATAAAAAAAATTAACTTCATGATCGTAAATACTCCAATCCTCAACAACCAGAAGAAATTCAACTTATTTAATTTATCATCTTCACAAATTTAAAAATTGATTCCAAACATACTCACCTCACTTTCAACAAAAATTTGACTTATCACTTATTCCTCTTGGTCAGAGATACAGCTGTTCGTTCTCGTAAGTGAAGTCGCAGGATTCGAAAGCCCTGTTGCAACCTTCTTGAGGGTAGTTTGTCTCTGAAAAAGGCCACGAAATGACGGTCGACGTGTGGGCGAAACAAGCAACGCGACGTGGCGTCTCCCGAATCCCGTCCGTCCGCAGGAGTGCCTTCGCGAGTGCGAACGAGAGCCCTGGGCGGGCGGGGTTTACGCAGGCGGAGCTCCGGGGAGGAGCCAAATCCTCTTCCCTCGCGCGCCGTCATTACTTATGAGGAGCGCCGCTGCTACTGCGCTGCCCGCCCGCCCGCCGGCACGCGGAGCGAGGGTAGGTCAGCCACTCCACGTACAGATACACATATATAAAGAGGCATTAAAACATATTGGTGGCTCTAAACCGATTTCCTATATTTTCTACGTATGCATCATTTCATAACCAGGTTCCTTTCGTACGCTACAACGTTAAAAACAAACTTTTCAGTGTGAGATTGTGTATTTGAAAACTATTACTATATATACATACAAACATTAGTGTTGCATCTAATACAGCTCATCACAATTGCAATTCTATTTTTGTCGATTGTCGAAAGATTTCATTTAATAATAATTGATTCCACTCATTACTTTCTCGTACACGTACGTAAATACGGAGTAATATACGTAGCATTTTATTGAGTAGTTATTAAAAAAACTATGTTCTGTCGTACTTCAACAAATGGCATCAAATTCATTATTCCGATCCATGAACAAAATAGGCCTTCACTCGACGTGTGTTACGTACACTAAAATATCTCATCTTATTTCCGCTATTTGCATTACCTGGCGTAATAAAATATTAAGTAGTCCAACAGCAGAAAATACTCAAACACCTAACTGTTTCTCAAGACCAGTAGCCCATGTTCGAAGAGGAGTATGTTTTTCGACTTTCGTGAGTATCTGTGGACTTCACAACTCCGAGAAACCATGTATAATTCTTGGATTTGATCGCTTATTTTCTAAACAAAAATACGTTGTATTTTATTTTGGACATTGCGAAATGCATTCTTCGAATAACGCCTGGCTTTGATATATTTCCTTCTCTTCTAGTGTGTAATCTAGGATAATATGAATAAAAATAAGCAAGTACTCCGGAGCAATTTCTCACGAGTGCAAGTAGGAACTGCTACTTCTCATAAGTAATTGTTTCTTTTCATATAAACAAAAAGTTTCGTGTAAGCCGGGGGTTTTACTTTCTCTCTGAGTAATTGCTCACTAACTGACCTGATGCGATTGCTCGATTTTCATCTGTTACGTTACCGCGCGTCACGCATGGTGCGTCGAGCGTCGTGAGCCTGTTCATGACGGTGTCGACCGTGTTAGATTAACTGGTGCAGTTGACGTGCATTGTTGACAAAATCGCAGGAAATCTTCCATCATTCATTCACTCACTACCTAAAACCTCACAACCACTTCACAATAGTCGTTTATAACCTCTCTTGTATCCGTTCAATACGATTTGAGTCTCCTGCAAAGGTTGCTCCGAGAATTCGAAGTAATTGCTTCGCACTGGGAGCAAATTCTGGATTTTACTCATACGAAAAGTAAGCAATTACTCCTCAGCCAAGCAGTGACTTGCCAATGGAGAAATTGCTCAAAATAAGAGCAATTACCCACGTCTTTTATTCCTACTGTTTGAAGCAATTGCTTGAAAACTCGAGAAAGAAGTAATAGCTCATTTTTATTCGTATCACTGCCAGTGATATGCGGCTGGCGAGCGGAGCGAGCGGAATCGGCGAATGGCGGCTCCGAATGACTTCAGTCGGCGCGGCGCGGCCCCGCGCCAACGACCTCGCGCCCTCTCCAGGGGCGCCTCTTCACAACGCTCACGCAACACCCAAAACATTCAACAAAATAGAACATACCCTTCGCTACTACAATCTCATTAATACAATGACTTTCTTCTGCCCCTCTTTTTAGAATTTCCATAACAGTATTACTTTCACGAACCGTTGTGGATACATCGCTGTACACGTTTCCCAAACAACACTCGCTCAGACCTCACCTCGTTCCTTAAGGACCCTTGGGTACCACGTGACTTCGCTTCTGTGTTTTCATTGGGCGCTTTCATTCGAGCATGTTCACACTTGCGCAGCGAACTCCGCCTGGCGCAGCAATACCAGGCTACCGCGCCACCCAACTCCGAGACGAAGTCTCCGTCGCGCTCTCAGTAAAACACTGTCCCCGATGCGATACTCCGAAACGTACGTTTTGCATCTGATGTGTCAGTTTTTTGGACGTACAATTCTTTAAGATGAATTTGAAAACCAAACGACGTTGTCGGCAAACACGCATTTATCAGTTGCACCTCCCGGGTCTCTGGATTGATCCTGATTTCTCATACAAAAATGACAGTCTTCTCGTTATTCTTTGAAGACATGACACAGATCCCCGCAGCCCAGACGCAGCGACCGGCTCGATGACATAGCTGTGCTCTTCTCGGACACGTGCACCCACGGCCATCTGATTCGGGCTACTCAATAAGACAGCCACTTATTTTGTTCATTTTCCGTGAAAAGAAATTCTTAGTTTTTGTATTCTCGTAGTCTTTGTCTTCTAAGACTTCTGCCATGTCATCTTCTGTGTCATCTTCCGTGTTTTCCTCAACGTCTTCCTCTGCGTCTTCATCTACGTTTTCATCTTCATTTTTCTCTCTGTCTTTCTCTTTTTTCTCTTCGTCTTCATCTACGTCTTCATCTTCGTCGGTATTGGTACTGAAGTTCAATCAACGGCAACTACATAGATCTACTTAGGTGGCGTTGGTCTAATTCAAGACATACTGACCAATACCGCAGCGCCAAAACACGAAAAAACACGTTGTTGGAAATTTCTTAGAATAGTACGGCCGGATCCAAAAAAACACCGTTCCCCATCAGGAGACCAAGCCGCGTCGATTGACACTCGATTGGTGCACGGGAAGTTGTCTGAACTGCACATCCCACACTCCACGAGCTACTCAGATACTATATAATGATAATATTGCATTGAAGGACGACAAGACTGAGAATGTTCCTCTAAAAAAAGTCCAGATCCATTCTTGTACAAACGCTCGAAAGCTTCACGTAGAGTTTTTCAGTTTTAACGTTTTTAATCCTCCGCACTTCTCTAGTTCCATATTTTGAATCTGGGAAGAAGAAAAATGATTTGGAATAGCCTTCGATCTAAGACGATAATTTTTTTAACATAATTGTTTGGGAACTGGGAAAAGAAAATTAAAACCCATTTTTAATTTGATTTCCTTTGCAGGCAAGGTTAGTAAGCAACCTTAAAAAAAAACGAGAAGCTCGCAAATCGTGGAAAAATAACCTAAAATAAAATTTGTCATGTGACTACAAAATCATTTGAAAAATAACTGGAGTGGGTCCATATATACATTTCAAAAATTGTGTGTGACAAGTGTGATAACAAAAGTGTGTTATAATATTCTTAATAGTTGTTTCATAATTTTCTCAAACTTACATTCCAAATTAAAAATAGATTTAAGAAAGGATTAGGAATTACACGTTCGTATCGTGAACTGAAACTTGAACGAAGCATACGTATCTACAACTTCACTGACACATACGTATACTAAAACTTACTCCGATAAAATGACATATTTTAATCCAGGCAGAAAATGACTTCTTATTCCACTTCGTGAATACATCCTGTCATCCGCTTGCTTTCAACCAGCAACTATTCCACATCTTCTTCTAGACAACTCCAATGAGGGCGACGCGACGCGGCCACAGGAGACGCTCTGAAAGCTCGCCGCTCGCCGCTCGCGCTGACGCCGTCGCCCATGGCGGCCCGTCGCCCACGTCGCGTGGCAGTCAGCGCCCCGCGAGAAAAAACATCTCGAAATTCCAGAGTCCAGCAACCGCCGCGCTGGCCGCCTTCCAACGCAGACGCTACAATAAAATATTTACAACACTCGCTGACATTGAAACGCTACACGCCGCTGAGATAATTTCCAAGCACGTTTTGTAGGTCTCGTTCGTTTCGTATTTTACGTCCCGTATCGCATGGCGTAGCTTCTTTCAGCTCTCGTTCTTCGTTTTTATCCGTTCATTTTTCACGGGCGAAGAATTCAAACAAGCGACAATCGGGAATGATTGAAACCGATGAGGCGAATGAAGCAGTTCGCCGACGGAGAGTGAGAAAGCCGCTTTGTCCCCGCGAGGACAGCGTTTGCGGCGCGGAGTGTTTCCCGTCCCGCGGGCGGCCCTTGTGGAAGCGCGAAGCGTCGAGTCACCAGAAGGCAACACGAGGACCCCGGCAACAGCCGACTCGCACGCGGTTGGGGCTCCCGCTGGAGAGCGGCCTCCAATAGCTTTCAACACTTGTGTAATTAACAAATCTAAAAATTAATATAATTATATATACATACATATATTTATATTTATATTTATATATATAATTTTAATTTTAAATTTTCCAAATGCGCATTTTTTTAAATTACTGCAAAAATATTGAAAAAAGCCATTTTAATTACAATTATATGTATATATTGAGTTTGGTAATTCAATATACAATTTTAAAAGTGCCAAGATTACAGACACTTCAATTTTCATATTCATTTTAATTGCCTAGTTCAATTTTTCAATATTGCAGGAGGCCTCTCAATTTGCTTGTGCTGAGGGACTATTACGTTGCAGTCCGGCACCACGTTACGTCGCCGGTCTTATCGCCGTTCTCGAACACTTCCCTGGAGAGTTGAAATCAACACTCTTTGGTCGACGCTCTGCGTGGAAATGTACGATAGTGTAGGTTTAGCGTCAGATTTAATACTTCACACGAAAACTTAAAATTATAGTTTTGACGTCATGAGGATGTGGTGGAAAATGGGCTCCAAATCTTCGATTTCGACCATCGTCTAACCACTTCAGCATTCTGGCGCATGGTCTCGTTATCCCCAGACCGCTGTATACAATTGTCCACGATGACCATGATCATTATTTGAGAAGAGACACTGATAATTTATAAATGGAAAGGAACGCATTTGCCTTCAAACGTGCGTAGTTGCATTCTGTTTAATGTAAAAAAAAAAGTACTATTAACTTACATCTAAATTAACGGAAACAAATACAATCTTCTATAACCATGTTTCTTACACCACTCATAGACGTAAAATATACGTATCTACCGAACACTATTCTTTTATTGTTATTCATTGTTCCAATATTACAATTTAATCGAAAACTCTACCCATCTAATCCCTTGAACTCGCGTCATTCAGCGTGCCGACCTGGACGAGGCGGCTCAGGGCACGTACAGACTCAGCGCTTCGGCCCGAGGGTCGCGGGTTCGAGTCCCGCCTTGCGCACGGTTGTTAGTCCCTTGTCTATCACGTGCGTGTTGTCGCGAGGGGCCTTGCGTTCTGCTGACCCCAGATCAGAAGAGCCCGCAAGTGCGTTGGTGAGTGGTACATGGTCGAATGTGCGTTCCATCGGTACGTGAATGGCAACCGGCTAACGGCTCGAAAAAATATATTCCACCATGCTTCATGGTTCTTGCGCTCAACGCCTTGCCGGCGCCTATGCTGACAGAACTGCTTCCGGCCTCGAGCTGGCGTAGCGCTCACGTCACCCGCTAGTGACGAAATGCAGCGCGCCGACGTACGAATCATCCATGCGCTGCAAGGAATTTTCACAGAAAGTTCCTTGAATGCCTGTCCTTCTGGGACTTTTTACATTTGAAAATCGTTAAATGCAAAATTGTCGGGTCAACCTCACAGTCATATTATTTTTATGTGTGTCCTTCTGAAACTTTCTACATAATTAAACAATGCATTGTCGTGAGTCAGATACTATTCACGTAACGTGGTGTCCAAGAAAAGTGACACGTCTCAAAATTCGTCATTTTTGTCGTGAAGCGAAGAGGTATCTTGGCTCAAGGGCACCGACTGAGACGAGCTCGCAGCGACTCCGACCGGGGACCTCGCGTTCCAGTCCCCGCAGCACCGACTAGCCATAAGCTAGGTCGACTTCAGGCACTGTCCGGAGGAGAATTCTAGCGGCCGGCTGCTCTGATCGGGAGTTTTCTGTGAGATCTCCGATCAACATCAGGCGAGTGCCGAAGCAGTACCCTAACACACGAAACAAGAGGCGCGCCTTCTTTCCTTCCTTTCCCTTGTTGTATCCGCTCCCTTTACGCACAAACACGCTACGTGCAGCATCACATAGGTCGGGAGGCCAGCCAGGGCTCATCCCGCTGGAGGCAGCAATCCCCGCAAACCGGTGCGTTGGAGCCCGACCTCACCCCCGCAACATCCACTACATTAACGGGATTACTGACTACGGCAGTTGACTTGCCCCAAAACATCAACCAATCCAAAAATAGTATCTTTTCTAGTCATTATTTCATAAATTCAGTTTAAAAAAACAGCCAAACGCGGGGATTTTGGAGGTCTGATATATTGGCTTCCTCTTAGGTTAAAACCGTTCTTTTATTAAATGACGTTTCTTACATCAGTAGAATATACATATTATTTTTATAACGTTTTGCATGATTACAGTAAAATTAAGGTACATTATCAAAATGTTCAACTGTAAACACGATACCAAATATAAAATGTACTTCACATTAACCATTATTTGTATATTTAAACATATATCTGCCTTCCTGTGCCCCAGAAGTGTTTTCCTCTGACTAAGAGAAACAAAAGTTCGCCCCCGCGGCCCCTGGGGGTGGGGTGGGGTGGGGGCGTTGTTTGCGATTCCGATTCGCCGTCCCAGGGGAGCTGACCCGTTCCCCAACGCCCCTCCGCTCCCACGACCTCGTTCTTTCCCCAAGGGGGAAGTTTTTGGATTGATAAGGTTTCTCCTAAGAAAATATCAATTCGTTCATTTTATCGAATGTTCATATTGCTAAAATAGTAATCCCTATGTATACAAGAGTACACATAAGGTAAATGTTGATCGACATATTTTAAAATAGCGGGGGTTTTAACTACGTGCATTTTAGTTAGCATGCAAAAATGTTTAGTATATTTTTTCTTCTACATCAATATCTTTTAAATTTGTTTTCCAGTAATAATATATGTTTTCGTACGTTATGTGATATATTGTTAATGTGTCTGTCGCTAATAACCTTAGTAGTCGATGCGACATAAAATAAATAAATAAATATGTTTTCGTAGTTTAAATAACAGTAAGAAGAATATTATTTCTACATTAATAATACCAAATGAAAGTTTTATGAAGTACCTAAGAGGGAGTAAGAAACATACTTAAAATTTTGAGATCGTATGAAATGATTTACTTTATACTGTAATCCAGTTTGTAAAATATTCTTTCTACAGATAATAGATATCACTCATTCCCCAGTACCGATACCGCTATTGCTGCTATTGGTAATAAAATAATTGATTCTTCACCCATGGCCATCTCCACGGTCGTACATTCTGGCCGTCAAGTGTCCACGGACTTTGCTCGGTCTCTCTGCCCGTTGACGGCCACGGCGTAGGTGATCGCCAACTACCACCCACATCTTTGGACGCAAGCCAACGAGCCTCAGAGGCCACTCACAGCGCTCACGTCCGCATGCCAATTTAATAAATATCGTTGGTGCATAACAAAAGTGACTTCTCCAATTTTTCTCGTTTTTCAGGAGCATGGTTTTAATCTAAGTAGAGCAGTTTATTTTGCGGTAAAAGAAAATGATTGACTGTATTTACCTGCTGTCATGTGAACTATCTGTTTGAAAGTTTTCCGAGTAAGAATATACTATTTTCTAAATAAATTTCTTCATTTAACTAAACAATGAATATTTAAAAAGGATGTAGCGAGTCCCTTCGCTTGACTCTTACGGCATGATGGGTCAACAGGTATGTGTTTTTGCGTCAAAATTACATGAGGTTCCCAGGGGGAAATGTCTGATTTTTTTAAATGTCGAGTATTAAAATATTATGATAACATAGTGCAGATAAGAACATATTTCAGGAGATTTCGACAAGGTACAGTGACGACTTAGGACGGATTCAAATTTATTCTTATATATAATTTTGGATCTTCGATGTGATATTTTGTATGTCGCTGTCCTTAACACCTCACAATCCCAAATTACAACAAATGTCTAACGCCATGATAATGTGTTAACATATCCCTCAACATACATATTATGCATGTTTAGAGAAAATAAATAATTTTGGTCTCGAAAAGTGTTCTTGTGTTGCATTTGATATTCTTGACTCTGCGAAAGTCACCGACAAATGAATTATTGATTTGTTGATCGATGAGTGCCCTTAGCAAGTCGTCACCTTAGAAAGATTAGTAGAAATGTTGGTCAGGCACCCAAGGATGTAGGGTATCCCTGTTTACACGAAGGAAGGATATCAATATGTCTTCACCAAACAACCGGATTTTTGATGATCTTTTCAATAGCATTAAAAGAATGTAATGTAAATTAATAGAATTGTAAACCAACCCTATTGTTTCAACAAATTATACTATTTTAAGTAAGAGTATTCTAGAATTTTGAGATATTTTTCATATCAGCAGATGCATTTTGGTTGTTTTCAAATTTGAACACACATTCTACATTATAATTAGGCATACATTTTGTTAGGCTTGTATTTTGACAATTAACAAAGAAGAAGAGGATCCCTAAACGAGAATAAAAAAGATTATCCACAAATATGAATCAAAAATTATAATTTCGAAATAATTATTCTGTGAAGTGGATACAGAATTGTTTTTTCTCATCATTGTGAGCGTATTGGGTGAGCGTAGCAATACGAAAACGACAGTTCCTGCACCACCCGCCGCCGCCCCGGGCGCCCGAGCGGCGCTGTCGAACGCGCAGCGCCCCCGGGGCCAAACATTCCTCCCGCAGCGGCATAATCCGCAGGGCTCTGTCGCCTGATGGAGAACTAAGCTGACAACCGGAGCGGCGGGGGGGGGGGGAGGCCTGCTCCGCCGCCGCCCGCCCAGCTGCCCGGCCCGGCCCGGCCCGGCCCGGCCTGGCCTGGCAACCCCGCATGACAAACCGGCCGAACAAACACGGCCGCCCGCCAGGCGTCGGCGCGGGCATCGAGCTGCGTCGCCGCGCCGCGCGCCGCCTCCGGGGCTCGTCGGAGCCTTTATTTGTTCGCGCGCGCCCACTGCATGGGCTGCGATTAATTATTAATCAAACTTCCATTTACAGCGGCGGGGGCGGCGACGTCACACACAGGCGGGGTGGTGCAGCGGGGCGGGCGCAAATTGGCAGGGAGCGGCGGGAAGAAGCGGGGAGCAGCGGGGGGCGGCGGTGAAGGTGAGACCGGAGGGGAAGGCCGGGTGGCGGCCGTCGGGGTGAGGGCCGCGGGGGAGTGATGGGAAGCTGCTACGGAGGCGGGGGCGGGGCGAGGCCGGCAGGAGCGAGAAGACTCGTACGGTGCAACACATCGTGCACCTCCGCCTTGGCTTCAGCCCGGCGCCCTCTTGCGAAAGTTACGGCCAAAATATTTTACGCGCTCCTTAAGTGAAGGTGTTTTCAATGTAAATTCGTGGCTGCACGGCCAAGGCGTGCTGCCTCATCATCTTCGTTACGTGCACTTCAGGCGCCTTAAACACTCATTTTAATAAGCGACACTGTAATTTATGCGAAAATTCATTTTGCGTAAATTTAAATAGAGAGTTTGAGTGAGTGGTTTCTACAAATTATGAGAGTTGTTTCCGGATATGCTGGTCTACATTTTTTCATATGACATTTCAAAAACGTGTTGCCTAATCGCATTCAATATACTCTCACTTGAACTTTAAAAAGGAACTATAATTTCCAAGTGTTTAAGAATAAAAGAAATGATCGATTTTGTTTGTTTATCACCATCGTATCGCTTTTCAAAGTTCAAGGATACTATTAAATGCGACTTTATTAATCTTCATACGATGTGCGTTCTGAAAGTAAGTTTTTCTAGGTCGTCAACAAAAAGAAAACAGAATTTCTTGAAAAACTTTCGTGTAACAGATACACCTTACGTTGCTCTATTTTCAGCACAAAATCACCACCGTAAATAAGACATTTGTCACAATGTGGGATCAACGTTTGCACATGTGTCGTAGAATTCTGCCACCAGCGTTTGACAAGCACCTGCAGCTCCACTGTGAAGCGCGTAATGCTGACCGGCCAGGAATTCCTTGAGGTGTAAGAAAATACGTAAATTGCTGGGGGCGAGATCCGGACTGCAAGGGGATGGTCCAGCACCTGCCAGCGGAACTTGCTGGAGAAGTGCAGTGAGCCGAGCCGTGTGAGACCAACCGAATGACGATTTCTACGCGGTCAACATGACGCGTGTCTCCAAGAGATCCAGGTGGCTGTCAGCCACTAGCACCTATCCCAGGCGGCAGATTCCACCACGCAGGGGTACCACAATAATACACATTCTCAATTCTAGTGGTGATTAGTATGGAGCCGTTCTTCTATGATTTGGCATATTTTTGTCCGTGGCATATCTAAGTGAAAGATATTGACAGTAGGTTAGAAATGGATGGTAAGTAGATTAATATGTTAGTGCATATTTGTGCATCTTTGGCCGATTTTTCCTGTTGGTGCTTATTCCTGTCATACTTATAGGTGCATATTTTGCATATTTCATCAAAATAGAGACTTCTCTAAAACGAAGAAGATTTGCAGCCAAATGTTCTGTGCTATTCCAAGAATGTGCCTCTTCCATTTGTGGATGTGAAAAGATGCTTTTCGCTGTTCAAGACCCTGTTGGCTTTTACGTTTGCCAATATGCGTGTGGTATTTGTAACATACCGTGACGCAGCACTGAAATTGTAAAAATAAGGTAAAATTGTAAGATGAAAATGCATTGAAGTTAAGCTATTGCGTTTTTTCTCTTCTAAAGATGATAAAATATTTGTGCAAATGTAGGATATTTCTTTATGTATTTTTTAAACTAGGCAGAGAAATGCAACAAGACTTACTACAACATACTTCACTAAGGTGAATATTTACTTTAATAATTTCTTCCGTAAAGAAAGGTAGATATCACGTTTGCACAAAAATATACCTTTTTATTCCAAGCATGCTTCTCTTGATATATTTTTCAAGAAAGGTTTATGGAGAAAATAAAATATTATTAATTTTAAGTGCATATTTCAAAATATTTATGTCATAAATGCATATTTTTAAAAGCGTATTTCAAGATTTTTAGGGCAAAAAAAATCTTCCTATTAATTATGTAGAAAAGTGCAACACGTGCTGTGTCTGCTACAATTCCGTTTTCCCATGAAATTGTGTTTTCTCTTTATTGACGACTTAGGCAAACTTACTTTCTGGATGTGCCGCGTACCATTCAGGTAACATCAAGAAACCAAATTGTAGAAGAGTGTCCAATCGGCTTACTTTCATTATCAATTTGCGATCAAAACAACTATAACGATTAAGAACTTCAGAACCTACTCTAGACCAAAAATCACATTCAGTTGGGTTGAAACTTCCCTAACACTCACTTGAAAAATGAAGAATATTCAAAATTTTAGTAACGCCAAATTCAAAGATACTTCATTTTATAAGAGAACGTCAACTGAACTGCAACGTTCCATAAAAAGTTTTAATAAAAGCGATCTAATTCTTAAATTGCAATTGTTTGACCTTTTGATGTACAATTGCAGCACTTGAAATTGCACACAATATCCCAATTTTTGTAAAGTTTTCGATTTTAAAATATTAATTGCGAAGATAGATTTAGCTCATGTTAAAGAAATCATTCCGAGATACAGAAATGTAAGTATGATATAAAGGTATGAAAATCACAGGGTTCAAAAGCATATGCGTAGAAGTATGGAGCAAGTGAATAACAAGAAAATGATACCATGCACAGTTCGATTTTGATACTGGGAGTGGAGCAATGACAACTAGAAACAAAATTAATAAAAAACGCGATAAGAAATTAGGTCAATACTTTGAGCGTATAAACGTTTCGTTAAGGAAATATAGGAACGAAATATATACGACGATAGTATGAATGCAAATTAGATGATAACAAATTGCAATTTGTTTCAAGGAGAAAAAGAAGCCCACACTGATTGCGGAAGCGATAATGACAATCGTTTAAAAACTAGTAAGTGAAGAACGCAATGTTTAGTACTTGCTTTATTTTTAAATGAAATTTATTTAGGTTTATTTCTTTTCAATGTTCTGTTGTTTCGTTTTTGTAATAAAATCGTTTACACCACTTTTTCAAATTAAATGATTTAATAATAAATTTATAAATAATTTACTTTGTATATCTATGAACAATGTCTTTGCGCTTCAAACTTATGTTGCTAGTTTCCATTTAGTCCCTTTATCAAGACAGACAAATACAGTCTTACTTTACAAAAACAACAATTCGATGTTTTGTAAGATGCAAAATTTCCATTATGCGAGCCCAAATGTTGAAGTTATGTGTTAATACAGTGATCATTACAACACACCTTCCAAAGTGCATGACATGCTACAGATCAGAACATCAAATCACAGCATTTAACGAAAACTCGCCAGAACTACTGACCAAAAAACCAGAATTCACAGCCAATGCCCTTTCCGTGTATTTTAAATCCCAATCGCAGCCCTGGGATCTAACTAGAGTACCCATAGAAGAATGCCTCCCCTTACGTTTAGT
Source organism: Acheta domesticus (assembly GCA_031308135.1). NCBI lineage: Eukaryota > Metazoa > Arthropoda > Insecta > Orthoptera > Gryllidae > Acheta > Acheta domesticus. Next base: position 11,472,571 of record JAHLJT010008756.1, read on the forward strand.
ATGTAAGTTTAGGATAAGGTAGTATGTTGCTTATGTAAAGTTAAAATAACTATGTGTTTATCCTTCAGAAATAACTAAAACATTAGGATACTGAAAAATACTATTACATTCGCAAGTTCCGTGCATTTATTTATAGGAGGATGATACGAGTATTTTAAGCAAGTTTGATTTCAGGAAATATTTAACGGGGGACAGGTAGTTTAAAAAATTAAGGGAAAGTTTTTTAAATTTAATTTATTTGTGAAAACTATTTAATTTACTGATTATCAATCACGGATTACCAATTATAAATTGTAATTATTTATGGAGTTCGACTTATATTTTATAAATAATTGGAAAAGAAAACATTAAATAATTTTTTAAAACATTTCTGCATGTCCTGTTCATTTTCTCTTAGATATTTGTTTCATTACAAATGGGGAGACAAATTTAAAATATCATGATTTTGAAATAGATTATTTGTTATCATATAATTTAATAAATTTCCAATTCTAAATTTCCCAACAATTTTTTGAAGAATGTAAGTGTCGTAACATTTTTAACCCCCTCTATTTTGGAGTGACCGTAACCCCCATAGTGCCCTCGAGAGGGGTTGTTCTCCAAAGAGGCCATATCCCCCAATGCTCTTGCCCAAATCACCCGCCGTAATATTTTCAGGATTATCTCAATATTTATACTCAAAACTTATTCAATAGAAAGTAGAAAACAGTTCTGAGTAACACATCCCATGAACGAAGTAAAATTAACTTTAGCACGTGTTTTTGGCATATTTCTAATATTACTAAAAATAATGAACTTGTTGAGGCTGATGATTTGGTTCTGTATTTCTTGTTACAGTTTCATGAAAGTGGTCGTTGCAGAGAAGAGAAGGAAGGAACACGAGTGCTGGGCGCGCAACTTGCGAACATTCGCCATCTAGAGTGCGAAAAATGATGTTACAGAGAATTCTGCACCCTCGCAGCAAGGTAATTGAGGACAACACGATTGAATACTTTAGAAATTTATTATTTCACAAATATTTTTGAACATATTCAAAGTAGCCCTTTAGCAAAAGTATGACGTGTAACTTGGGGGTAAAATTTGTGGATTTTTTTGTAGATAAAATAACATATTTGAATAACCTGTTCAGAAAAAAAATGTAACTTGCACAATCCTGCTCCGGGGGACAGGATTATTGCTAGAGGAAACGAGAACTCAAAATTAAACAAGTTACGCACAGTCTCCTATAAACATTCTAACAACGTTCATTCATCGTCCAGTTGCTTCTCTTTCCATGTGTGGAAAATGAGATTACTTTTAGCATGCTGTTATCTATCTCCTTTCTAATATAACGTTCGGCTTATGAAAGTGAGATCTCTTAACAAAGAGTGATTTTAAAACTTTCCTTTTCGCTGAAAACTTAAGGGTCTAATAGCTGTTGGCCTAGAAAATAATACATCATTGAAACCAAAAACTGACTTTTTAATCGTATTTTAGCATCTAATAAAAGGGGGCGCGTTTTTTCAATTCTATTCATTTTAATTGAGGCAAGCAAATATTCAGGGGAGAATGTATCAGACGTTGGAGTTCAGAGGCGGGGGGGTACTAAACTAAACCATTTTTTAGAAAGTCAGAAAAAAGAGAGACTGATTTATAAAATTTACCCACTTCGACTAGAAAAACAACATAAAAATAACCATACAGACTTTTATACAATGAAAAATATGCAAAATCATCACAATATCTGGTCTTTCAATACAATATTTTTTCGATACAACCCTATTTTAACAGAAAGAGACGAAAACGAAAAAGAGATTCAAATTTTCCGTACTAATTTAGCAGTTGTATTTTATTAGTTTTTTGTAATCCTAGTTAATAAAAATAAATGCAAGAACTCTCCAAAACATTTTGGGATAGTAAGAGAGTACTACAGTTGCGTAGTCTGAGTTCTGGCTTAGGGTATGTAACTAGAGAAATGAGAAAATAATTCCAAACTTTAATTATAATTTAAATATTTCTCATTCACCAATACCATTCTATCACTTTGATCAATTAGAGCACACAAATAATTTGTATATTTAAAATAAAAAACTGATCCAGTAAAAGTAATAATGGCTCACGTACTTCATGTAGTTTACTGGTTGAAAGTTAGAAAAAGTTTACTCATGTTCACACCTTGCAAAATATAAATGTGTGTCCTCATACTTTAATAATAAGAGCACTATCAAACCCAAGATTTTTAAAATTGTCCAATTCATATCACATCGGACCCAATAGAATTGGCATAATTTATAAAATGGAAAACAATGATCTAGAATAAAAATATAATTGGAAAGAGAAAATCAATCAATTTACAGACACGTAATGAAAAGCAGTTGACAGTTGTCCTTTTTGCTGCTTACATCAAGAGTTTCATCCAGTATGTCGGAGACAAACAAGACTTTAGAAATGTTATTTTTAATTTCATGTGACATTACCGTGCTTACACTTGAAATCCAATGAATCTGAATTTCCGATGAAATTGCACGAAACACTGGAATTTTCATACCATCCTTGTCAGTTTTATCATATTTCATTATTTCACTTATATATTACATGGAATTTTCTCTATTTGATGATCCCCTATTTTCATTATGGCTACAAAATACAATCCCTTGTCTTCCAAAAAAGCATACAACTCGAATGAAGTGTGACAGAATTTCCCTATTTTCCCTTATACCACCGTTGTATTGCTCAACATAGCCTGTGTTGGCTGTTTAAATAAAATTCTATCCTCTCATATTATTTTCAAATATTTTTAATTGTTTCTCACGTGCTATAATTTGTTCACGGCACAAAAATACGACTCCATAATTATGTAGGCACTTTGGATCGCGTGGCGCTCGCCATTCCAGGGCACAGATGTGGATTGCACAGTCACATACCCTTGTGCATTCAACCAGCACAATCCTTAACCTAAATTGGCTAGAAATATATAGTTGCTAAATGCATTAAAATAAGGTAATAAAACTTAAATAAAGGGACAATGTTCATTAATTAACCTTGTTCTCTTACAAATACCGAAGAGAACAATGAAGTTTCGTAAAGTTTCGCTTTTTCGTAGGCACCACGGTAGGCACCCTGGATGTAACGGGTCACGGTGCATTTGATTCACAGCGCAGGCTAGGAGGCATTTCAGAACGATTCGTTCATCCTGGTGAAGAATCGAGTTCTCAATGGCGCAATGTTTGAAATAAAATGAAATATTTTGTAGTAGAAAAAGAAAAAAACAAATTGACAATTTACAATCATTTTAAAATAAAATAACTGATATTGTCGGGGTATGTAACACATCACCCACATCCATGGACGCTACGCCCCTGGAGTACTCTTACTTTTTCCAAATGAATTATAAAAATCAATCTATGGAGTTGGGATTAATTAAAAATCAATATGTGTTGTCAATCATCATATCACATCACAATCAAAAATCAAAAACGTGGTTTTCACTCTTAAATAATGCGATTATTACATAATATTAGTCGCTTTGTAGTTGCGTTGGTGAGAGGTTTAACTAGTGGTGTTACAGAATGGCACAGACTTTCCCGTATTAGTTTTCTATTTCCTTGGTTGTTTGCTAGCTATTCGGAATAGCCACAAACTCTTTCTAGCCAGCTGTCATCTATCACCGCCAAAAGTACATTTTTTGTCATTTTCTTAATTTTTCGGTTTCCTATTGGCAGAACGGAAACATTAATTTTAGATCACAAAAACCTAGTCATAAATGGCAATTTTCTTTTAAAAATTATGGGCCGTTTAAGAGAAAATGGCGTTTCAGCGCTACTAAAAATGCGAAATTTAAAGCTCATTTTCACAGAAAATTTTTGAGTTTTCAAAATACTTTATTTAAAGTTATTTGAAGCACTTACACTCACAAATATAATAATGTTTACAAATTACTGGTAATGTGTATATTAAAGATGTGAGAGATCTTTCAAAAAAATTACAATTACGTAATTTTTGAAAAAAACAAAAAAATAACTCAAAATAAACTTTACGCTATACTAAAGAGTGTAATTAGCACTATCCGTTACAAAAGTTTGGAGAAACAATTTGCAGCCATATATGAGAAAATGGCGTTTAAGCGTTTCTGAAAATGCCGAAATTGGAGCTACTTTCACAGAAAACGGTTGTGTTTTCGTGAAACTTTACTTGACATTATTTAAAGTACATTTACTCGTAAATATAATGTGAAAAAATCGCCGGTAATGTAAATATTGTCGACGTGAGAGACATGTGAAAAAATTTACATTTTTGTAATTTTTGAAAAATTCAACCTCTAGAGCAATGTGGCTTTTATGTCATTTGATACAGTACATTTACCACTATCATTTCCAAAAGTTTAAAGAAAAAATTTGGAGCCGTTTTTGAGAAAATCTTGTTTTTGTAATTTTTTAAAATTGCACATATTGCACAAAAACTACTAAAACTATATCACATTCATCTTGAATTTAAAAATGCCTAATTCGTATAAAAAAATACCAACAAAATATTTCGTGTATTTTTGAGATATTAATGTCACTTCTAATCAGCTTTTCTATTTCTTATAAATCAACAAATCGTCATTAACATTTTTCGTGGAGGCAGTTGAGATCTCGTGATAATTATATTAAAAGAAAGATGATCGTTAACAACTGATGGTAATGGATAATAACAACTTTCGCAAGTACTACCTTCATTTCGCACTCGGTCTTTCTTTGTTTGCTGACTTTATAAATAAATCCATTCTGTTACTTCTTATCGAAATTTAAAAGATAATGATTGTAATTTGTTGATTTATTGGAGATGAAAAAGAGCTTCCGAAAACATGCATAGGCCATACGGTTTAAATAAAAATTATTAAAAAGGTTTTTATTGATACTCTATTTATTGCCATTGAGGTAATCCTCTCTGGGACATGTGCAGGCTGCTGCCCGTCCCTCCTGAAGCAGCGACACCGAGGCTTCGCTGCGAGACAGGGCGGGCGGGGCGGGGCGGGGCGGGGCGGGGCGGGGCGGGGCGGGGCGGGGCGGGGCGGGGCGGGGAGGGGCGGGGCGGGGCGGGGCGGGCGGGGGCAGGTTTTGCGGGCGAGATTAGGATTACGCCGTCGGGTGGCGCGCACAGGGATTCCGCGTCGCCTCGGCCGGCCCCGGCGCCGCCGCCTGTTTGCCCGCCCCCGCCGCCGCCTTGTTTGTCCTGGGGCGAAGCGACGCCCCGCGACGCCACCCGCCTCCTCCACCAACTGCCCACGACCGACCGCGTCTACCACTCGCCACCGCCCGCCTGTAAGTATTCTCACCTACATCTTAGACCCTTGACTGCCAGCTGCAGTTTGGCATAGCTGCCGTACGCGCATCATACAACATGTTTTGTGATCAAGAGACAGCTAGGCTTCCATAAATCTTTTTTTTTTTTTACAGTCTTGCGCATTCCTTACGCTGCATAGAGAAAGTTTTGTAATACTCCGGGGAAAAAAGGGATAATTGACAGAAAACCTCTTATTATTTATTTGACAAAATGACCGGAAATAAACTTGCGAAATCTCTTGAACTATTGTATTCTGTCGAGTTCGTCCCAACAAATAAAGCAAAGTACACTAGCAATCGTAATAATGGCATACCAAAACACCATTTTAGTAATAAAAATTAATTGTTTAATATAATTTGCGTCATAAAGCAGCGGAGAATCCACAACAGATGAGAATGCCTGTCTTTATAAGTGCTCTACAGCCTGTTACATGTCGGAGCCGCTAAGATCACCATTCACAAGGAAAGCCGGGTAAATAGCTTTCCTTGAACGACTTATGACATGAAGCCCTATGGCCTCAGCTGAAAGTGTTTTTTTATCGTATTTATTTTAATGCTTCACTTATCGGCAGCGCTCAAGAAAAGTAACGTCGTAAATGTCCTCATATTTTTACTTTCCCGTATACGTACGTATATACGGAATAATATACGTATTATAGGGAAAGTTATGAAATGTTGCGGAAAATCGATTTCGAGATTTTAACGGAAATACGTCTTGGGGCCCCTGATACTGAAAAAATGTTTTTTTTTCAAAACGTCCGTCTGTCTGCAGCACTTTGTCTTTGGCCGCAAAATAAAGTGCTTCTCTCTTATTAAAATCGATCTTCTGTAAAATGATTTTTATTTAAAGACTGTCACTAACATATCTTTGTGCAACAATATTATTTAAAGCATTTCGAAATTGCAATTTTTAATATTCTGAAATGACGGAAAATTCTCCATTTTTTTTCAGTTGCATGAATTTAGGCGAACATGAATTGAGATTACATGCCAGATTTGGAAATCCTCCACTGACGATCACGAGGCGCACTGGATTTCATGAAGGTATTAAAGTAACTTCTGAGGTTATTACTTCACTACCAGAAGAGCTAATGAATATACTGAACGGGTGATTCAAAAGCGTTGCAACGTCTCTGCTTTCAGCAAACTATTTTTCAGGCAGTCGTACAGTGCACGTCGTGTGCGCATCCTCTGCGCAGCCTACTTGCTTGTTAAGTCTGAGATTTTATCTACCGCGTCACGCAAGGTGTATTTGTACAGAATTATAATTTCTCAAGCAGATAAACAAACAGAGCTTTACTTCTTCATGGACATAATTACTTCAAAGACCATTTTCTATCTGCAAATACAGTACTTTTGTTAGGAAGTGTATATTTTTTTAAAGAAGCTTACAAAAGGGAATCTTGAAATTACGCAAGTTAAAATTTTAATCATTCAATCGATTTAGCAATGTAGGGAAAACCTTAAAATATAACTTTACAGGAAATATAATAGATTGAAAATTCGGGTTATCCTTTCATCCTGACTTTCAATATTTGCGATCCGCATGGATGTTTATGTTGACAGCTACTCTAAGTAAAATGCTGAATTTTCTATTTTACAGTTTCACATTGGAGCATAATGAAGAAAAATGTAACTTTAACAAGTGAACAAAAAAGGATGTTTATGATTTTAATATTAATAACACATACAGTGGGAATCGACCTTAATTATTACCAAAGTGGTGTTTCCGCTGTTCTTAAACGCACAATATTTTTTAAACTTTGTTTCACTTTTCAAAAGTCCATCTAAATTGGCAAAATGCTTAGATTTTTTGGTTGTAAACAACATTTCATCGGAAAATTTGCATTAAATACCATCTATAAATGAACTTTTTATTGCAATTATCAATAAAAATAATAGGAAATTACTCTATTTCCTTAAATGTGAAAAGAAAATGAAAATTAGAAAATGCAATTTTAATAAACCCAGTAAGAAACCACTGAAGAAACATCTTTTTCATTTCATAAATAGCTGAAACGATTAGGCGAAATCTAAATTCAAGAAACCTTTCTTTTATGGTCCACCAGCTCTAAATACACATTTCGTGCTCCAACTGCGGAAAACACTCCAGTTGAAATGGAGGGCGTCGAAATGTCACGCAGAATTGCCTTCCGCGCCGCGAGCGAAAAGGGAAAGGCGATAAAGCCCTGATCCGAACTGCGAAATCTCTCATCCGCCTCCGATATTTAAGAAAACAAGCGCCGCTCTCGCGCGCCGTCGACAGAGGGCTTAAACGCCGCCCCGTCCCGCGCTCCCAGCGCATTCTCGCGCCGCGCCGCGCGGCGCTCTTCATGAATCCATCGACCCGCGAGGGCGCCTGCAGAAGGCCTCATCCGTTTCTTACTCGGGTTAAAGAGAAAAACGCCATCTGCCGCGCTGGGGAGGCAGCTTTCGCAGGCCGATCGGAGAACGAGCCTCAATCGCTTTACAGATCACGCAGCAGATGCGAACATCTTCATACCGACAAACACACACCGGCTTACAACGTACGTCATTGCAAGCTTCAGAGCACACAGAGACTGTGCTCGTGAGTAGCAAGAAGAGCTTCCAATATACGAGTAAGGAGAAAGAGTTTTGTGCTCGTTCTTATGGAGAAGACAAATCCTCCATGTCTCCAAAAGAAGAACTAAAAACATAGCATCTGTTCATTTATTAGAAAAAAATAAGTTTATTCTCTTGTTAATTCTTTATTTCATGGCGTAAATACGTCTGACATCGTCGAAGCATCTTTTGAATCCCCCGATCCATTTCTTTCAGAGATTTAAGAGAAAAGCGCTTTCTGTCGCTTTGGGAACCGATCGCAGAAATAGCCTCAGTCTGTTTCCGGACGACGATACGTATTTCTCGGCTTTATGACATATTTTAAACTCAACAAAATCATAGCACAAAGAAGTTAATAATTTACAAATGTAAAATTTCGCCTCTTAATATATCAGTCGTAAATAAAGCAAATGTTTTCATTTTGTCACAAGTGTGTAAAAAAAAAGCATTCAACCCGTCCAGTGGCGACACGGAGTGAGGTGTCGCCTCCAAGCGTGACCGATAACTCGACCCGGCGCCCTAAGACATTGCCACCCTTGCGTTGTGCTTCCCCTTCCCTTGAGACCTCTCTAAAGCTGGCTAGCCACCTATAGCGGACCACAATAATCTATATGCCATCAATTACTACTAATTAATTACTCTTAAATGATCATAATTTTAAATTAATTACGCCAGACATATTCTAAAAAATCGAGGGTCAGCTAGCTTCAGTATGAAGCTAGCTAGCCACGCAACAAAATAGAGCAAAAAAAACTAGAAAAAATTAACAATAAAGTATTAATTAATTACTATTTAATTACTCAATTTTAACATTTCAACAACAAATTGTTTAAACAAATTGAAAATTATAACAAAAACACACAAATATGAAAAAAATCGTAAAACTTTTCCTTACCGGCGAAGTACTAAGTTACTTCTGGCGATTCCTTCACAACATACCTTTTTAATAAAAAAATAATTTGTTTAAATTAATTACTCCAGGCAGTTGTTAAAAAATCGCAAAGAGCATTAAACCAAAAACTCCTGCTTACCGACACAAATTTCAAAAAATCATAAAATATAATCTTACCGTCGGACCACAGCTTTATTAACACTAATTTGTTTAATATACTTCACATTTATTAACTTAACGGCTCACGAATCAATTACTGCATTCAATTGTTTATAATGAGCCCTGAAGAATCACAAGGACATACTCACGTTAATCTTTTAAACAAATATACACAGAAAAAAAACTATTCGGCGGAATACAGAAATATTGGTCTAGGGCTCATTACATGATATTCTTTGAATAAGAAACTATTTGTTTATATTAATTACTGTGCCGAAAATGCTCCAAAATGGACATAACTTTTGCACCAAAATCGCATTCTCTACAAAAATATTTTAAAAAATCAGGGAATAATATTTTACCGGCGAACCACAGTATTACCAACTGTAGATTGTTACAAACACGTTATATTTCACGATCAAATTACTCCAGAAATAATTACTGTTTTCAAATGTTTATAACAAGCATCCACACTTCAGACACATAAACATACTAACACGTACGAGGCAAAAAATCCCAGAAAAACACGTAACCAGCTGAATACTAAAATGTTATTACCGATTCCATCACTAGATATCATTTGTTTTAAAAACTATTAGTTGAAATTAATTACTCCGAACGGTTGTTTAGAATCGCACAGAGCATTGATCCCAAAACTCCTGCTTACCGACACAAATTTCAAAAAATCATAAAATATACACTTACCGGCGGACCACAGCTTTATTAACATTAATTTGTTTCATATACTTCATATTTATTAACTAAACGGCTCACGAATTAATTACTGCATTCAATTGTTTATAATGAGCCCTGAAGCATCACAAGGACATGTTCACGTTCATCTTTTAAACAAATATCCACAGAAAAAAAACTATTCGTCGGAATACAGAAATATTAATCTAGGTATCATTGCAGGATATCCATTGAATTAGATACATTTTGTTTATATTAATTTTTTCGCCGAAAATGCTCTAAAATGGGCATAACTTTTGCACCAAAATCGCATTCTCTACAAAAATATTTTAAAAAATCAGGGAATAATATTTTACCGGCGAACCACAGTATTACCAACTGTAGATTGTTACAAACACGTTATATTTCACGATCAAATTACTCCAGAAATAATTACTGTTTTCAAATGTTTATAACAAGGATTCAAACTTCCGACACATGAATATACTACACCACGTACGAGGCAAAAAAAAGCAGAAAAACAACTAACCAGCGGAATACTAAAATGTTATTACCGATTCCATCACTAGATATCATTTGTTTTAAAAACTATTAGTTGAAATTAATTACTCCGAACGGTTGTTGAGAATCGCACAGAGCATTGATCCCAAAACTCCTGCTTACCGGCACAAATTTAAAAAAATCATAAAATATAAACTTACCGGCGGACCACAGCTTTATTAACACTAATTTGTTTAGTATACTTCTTATATATTAACTAAACGGGTCACGAATTAATTACTGCATTCAATGGTTTATAATTAGCCCTGAAGCATCACAAGGACATGTTCACGTTCATCTTTTAAACAAATATCCACAGAAAAAAAACTATTCGGCGGAATACAGAAATATTAGTCTAGGGCTCATTGCAGGATATCCATTGAATTAGATACATTTTGTTTATCTCAATTACTGCACCGAAAATGCTCTAAAATGGGCATAACTTTTGCACCGAAATCGCATCTTCTACAAAATATTTTAAAAAATTAGGGAATAATATTTTACCCGCGAACCACAGTATTACCAACTGTAGTTTGTTACAAACACTTTACATTTCACAATGAAATTACTCCAGAATTAATTACTGCTTACAAATGTTTATAACAAGCATTCAAACTTCGGACACATGAAACTACTACACCACGTACGAGGCAAAAAAAAAAGCAGAAAAACAACTAACCAGCGGAATACTAAAATGTTATTACCGATTCCATCACTAGATATCATTTGTTTTAAAAACTATTAGTTGAAATTAATTACTCCGAACGGTTGTTGAGAATCGCACAGAGCATTGATCCCAAAACTCCTGCTTACCGACACAAATGTCAAAAAATCATAAAATATAAACTTACCGGCGGACCACAGCTTTATTATCACTAATTTGTTTAGTATACTTCTTATTTATTAACTAAACGGCTCACGAATTAATTACTGCATTCAATTGTTTATAATGAGCCCTGAAGCATCACAAGGACATGTTCACGTTCATCTTTTAAACAAATATCCACAGAAAAAAAACTATTCGGCGGAATACAGAAATATTGGTCTACAGCTCATTATAGGATATTCATTGAATAAGAAACTATATGTTTATATTAATTACTGCGCCGAAAATGCTCTAAAATGGGTATAACTTTTGCACCGAAATCGCATCTTCTACAAAAATATTTTAAAAAATCAGGGAATAATATTTTACCGGCGAACCACAGTATTACCAACTGTAGTTTGTTACAAACACTTTATATTTTACGATGAAATTACTCCAGAATTAATTACTGCTTGCAATTGTTTATAACAAGCATCCAAACTTCAGACACATAAACATACTAACACGTACGAGGCAAAAAATCCCAGAAAAACACGTAACCAGCGGAATACTCAAATGTTATTACCGATTCCATCACTAGATATCATTTGTTTTAAAAACTATTAGTTGAAATTAATTACTCCGAACGGTGTTAAGAATCGCACAGAGCATTGATCCCAAAACTCCTGCTTACCGGCACAAATTTCAAAAAATCATAAAATATAAACTTAACGGCGGACCACAGCTTAATTAACACTAATTTGTTTCATATACTTCATATTTATTAACTGAACGGCTCACGAATTAATTACTGCATTCAATTGTTTATAATTAGCCCTGAAGCATCACAAGGACATGTTCACGTTCATCTTTTAAACAAATATCCACAGAAAAAAAACTATTCTGCGGAATACAGAAATATTGGTCTACAGCTCATTATAGGATATTCATTGAATAAGAAACTATATGTTTATATTAATTACTGCGCCGAAAATGCTCTAAAATGGGTATAACTTTTGCACCGAAATCGCATCTTCAACAAAAATATTTTAAAAAATCAGGGAATAATATTTTACCGGCGAACCACAGTATTACCAACTGTAGTTTGTTACAAACACTTTATATTTTACGATGAAATTACTCCAGAATTAATTACTGCTTGCAATTGTTTATAACAAGCATCCACACTTCAGACACATAAACATACTAACACGTACGAGGCAAAAAATCGCAGAAAAACACGTAACCAGCGGAATACTCAAATGTTATTACCGATTCCATCACTAGATATCATTTGTTTTAAAAACTATTAGTTGAAATTAATTACTCCGAACGGTTGTTTATAATCGCACAGAGCATTGATCCCAAAACTCCTGCTTACCGACACAAATTTCAAAAAATCATAAAATATAAACTTACCGGCGGACCACAGCTTAATTAACACTAATTTGTTTCATATACTTCATATTTATTAACTGAACGGCTCACGAATTAATTACTGCATTCAATTGTTTATAATGAGCCCTGAAGCATCACAAGGACATGTTCACGTTCATCTTTTAAACAAATATCCACAGAAAAAAAAACTATTCGGCGGAATACAGAAATATTGGTCTACAGCTCATTATAGGATATTCATTGAATAAGAAACTATATGTTTATATTAATTACTGCGCCGAAAATGCTCTAAAATGTGTATAACTTTTGCACCGAAATCGCATCTTCTACAAAAATATTTTAAAAAATCAGGGAATAATATTTTACCCGCGAACCACAGTATTACCAACTGTAGTTTGTTACAAACACTTTATATTTCACGATCAAATTACTCCAGAATTAATTACTGCTTGCAATTGTTTATAACAAGCATCCAAACTTCAGACACATAAACATACTAACACGTACGAGGCAAAAAATCCCAGAAAAACACGTAACCAGCTGAATACTAAAATGTTATTACCGATTCCATCACTGGATATCATTTGTTTTAAAAACTATTAGTTGAAATTAATTACTCCGAACGGTTGTTTAGAATCGCACAGAGCATTGATCCCAAAACTCCTGCTTACCGACACAAATTTCAAAAAATCATAAAATATACACTTACCGGCGGACCACAGCTTTGCTAACATTAATTTGTTTCATATACTTCATATTTATTAACTAAACGGCTCACGAATTAATTACTGCATTCAATTGTTTATAATGAGCCCTGAAGCATCACAAGGACATGTTCACGTTCATCTTTTAAACAAATATCCACAGAAAAAAAACTATTCGTCGGAATACAGAAATATTAATCTAGGTATCATTGCAGGATATCCATTGAATTAGATACATTTTGTTTATATTAATTTTTTTCGCCGAAAATGCTCTAAAATGGGCATAACTTTTGCACCAAAATCGCATTCTCTACAAAAATATTTTAAAAAATCAGGGAATAATATTTTACCGGCGAACCACAGTATTACCAACTGTAGATTGTTACAAACACGTTATATTTCACGATCAAATTACTCCAGAAATAATTACTGTTTTCAAATGTTTATAACAAGGATTCAAACTTCCGACACATGAATATACTACACCACGTACGAGGCAAAAAAAGCAGAAAAACAACTAACCAGCGGAATACTAAAATGTTATTACCGATTCCATCACTAGATATCATTTGTTTTAAAAACTATTAGTTGAAATTAATTACTCCGAACGGTTGTTGAGAATCGCACAGAGCATTGATCCCAAAACTCCTGCTTACCGGCACAAATTTAAAAAAATCATAAAATATAAACTTACCGGCGGACCACAGCTTTATTAACACTAATTTGTTTAGTATACTTCTTATATATTAACTAAACGGGTCACGAATTAATTACTGCATTCAATGGTTTATAATTAGCCCTGAAGCATCACAAGGACATGTTCACGTTCATCTTTTAAACAAATATCCACAGAAAAAAAACTATTCGGCGGAATACAGAAATATTAGTCTAGGGCTCATTGCAGGATATCCATTGAATTAGATACATTTTGTTTATCTCAATTACTGCACCGAAAATGCTCTAAAATGGGCATAACTTTTGCACCGAAATCGCATCTTCTACAAAAATATTTTAAAAAATTAGGGAATAATATTTTACCCGCGAACCACAGTATTACCAACTGTAGTTTGTTACAAACACTTTACATTTCACAATGAAATTACTCCAGAATTAATTACTGCTTACAAATGTTTATAACAAGCATTCAAACTTCGGACACATGAAACTACTACACCACGTACGAGGCAAAAAAAAAAGCAGAAAAACAACTAACCAGCGGAATACTAAAATGTTATTACCGATTCCATCACTAGATATCATTTGTTTTAAAAACTATTAGTTGAAATTAATTACTCCGAACGGTTGTTGAGAATCGCACAGAGCATTGATCCCAAAACTCCTGCTTACCGACACAAATGTCAAAAAATCATAAAATATAAACTTACCGGCGGACCACAGCTTTATTATCACTAATTTGTTTAGTATACTTCTTATTTATTAACTAAACGGCTCACGAATTAATTACTGCATTCAATTGTTTATAATGAGCCCTGAAGCATCACAAGGACATGTTCACGTTCATCTTTTAAACAAATATCCACAGAAAAAAAACTATTCTGCGGAATACAGAAATATTGGTCTACAGCTCATTATAGGATATTCATTGAATAAGAAACTATATGTTTATATTAATTACTGCGCCGAAAATGCTCTAAAATGGGTATAACTTTTGCACCGAAATCGCATCTTCAACAAAAATATTTTAAAAAATCAGGGAATAATATTTTACCGGCGAACCACAGTATTACCAACTGTAGTTTGTTACAAACACTTTATATTTTACGATGAAATTACTCCAGAATTAATTACTGCTTGCAATTGTTTATAACAAGCATCCACACTTCAGACACATAAACATACTAACACGTACGAGGCAAAAAATCGCAGAAAAACACGTAACCAGCGGAATACTCAAATGTTATTACCGATTCCATCACTAGATATCATTTGTTTTAAAAACTATTAGTTGAAATTAATTACTCCGAACGGTTGTTTATAATCGCACAGAGCATTGATCCCAAAACTCCTGCTTACCGACACAAATTTCAAAAAATCATAAAATATAAACTTACCGGCGGACCACAGCTTAATTAACACTAATTTGTTTCATATACTTCATATTTATTAACTGAACGGCTCACGAATTAATTACTGCATTCAATTGTTTATAATGAGCCCTGAAGCATCACAAGGACATGTTCACGTTCATCTTTTAAACAAATATCCACAGAAAAAAAAACTATTCGGCGGAATACAGAAATATTGGTCTACAGCTCATTATAGGATATTCATTGAATAAGAAACTATATGTTTATATTAATTACTGCGCCGAAAATGCTCTAAAATGTGTATAACTTTTGCACCGAAATCGCATCTTCTACAAAAATATTTTAAAAAATCAGGGAATAATATTTTACCCGCGAACCACAGTATTACCAACTGTAGTTTGTTACAAACACTTTATATTTCACGATCAAATTACTCCAGAATTAATTACTGCTTGCAATTGTTTATAACAAGCATCCAAACTTCAGACACATAAACATACTAACACGTACGAGGCAAAAAATCCCAGAAAAACACGTAACCAGCTGAATACTAAAATGTTATTACCGATTCCATCACTGGATATCATTTGTTTTAAAAACTATTAGTTGAAATTAATTACTCCGAACGGTTGTTTAGAATCGCACAGAGCATTGATCCCAAAACTCCTGCTTACCGACACAAATTTCAAAAAATCATAAAATATACACTTACCGGCGGACCACAGCTTTGCTAACATTAATTTGTTTCATATACTTCATATTTATTAACTAAACGGCTCACGAATTAATTACTGCATTCAATTGTTTATAATGAGCCCTGAAGCATCACAAGGACATGTTCACGTTCATCTTTTAAACAAATATCCACAGAAAAAAAACTATTCGTCGGAATACAGAAATATTAATCTAGGTATCATTGCAGGATATCCATTGAATTAGATACATTTTGTTTATATTAATTTTTTCGCCGAAAATGCTCTAAAATGGGCATAACTTTTGCACCAAAATCGCATTCTCTACAAAAATATTTTAAAAAATCAGGGAATAATATTTTACCGGCGAACCACAGTATTACCAACTGTAGATTGTTACAAACACGTTATATTTCACGATCAAATTACTCCAGAAATAATTACTGTTTTCAAATGTTTATAACAAGGATTCAAACTTCCGACACATGAATATACTACACCACGTACGAGGCAAAAAAAAGCAGAAAAACAACTAACCAGCGGAATACTAAAATGTTATTACCGATTCCATCACTAGATATCATTTGTTTTAAAAACTATTAGTTGAAATTAATTACTCCGAACGGTTGTTGAGAATCGCACAGAGCATTGATCCCAAAACTCCTGCTTACCGACACAAATTTCAAAAAATCATAAAATATAAACTTACCGGCGGACCACAGCTTAATTAACACTAATTTGTTTCATATACTTCATATTTATTAACTGAACGGCTCACGAATTAATTACTGCATTCAATTGTTTATAATGAGCCCTGAAGCATCACAAGGACATGTTCACGTTCATCTTTTAAACAAATATCCACAGAAAAAAAAACTATTCGGCGGAATACAGAAATATTGGTCTACAGCTCATTATAGGATATTCATTGAATAAGAAACTATATGTTTATATTAATTACTGCGCCGAAAATGCTCTAAAATGTGTATAACTTTTGCACCGAAATCGCATCTTCTACAAAAATATTTTAAAAAATCAGGGAATAATATTTTACCCGCGAACCACAGTATTACCAACTGTAGTTTGTTACAAACACTTTACATTTCACAATGAAATTACTCCAGAATTAATTACTGCTTACAAATGTTTATAACAAGCATTCAAACTTCGGACACATGAAACTACTACACCACGTACGAGGCAAAAAAAAAAGCAGAAAAACAACTAACCAGCGGAATACTAAAATGTTATTACCGATTCCATCACTAGATATCATTTGTTTTAAAAACTATTAGTTGACATTAATTACTCCGAACGGTTGTTGAGAATCGCACAGAGCATTGATCCCAAAACTCCTGCTTACCGACACAAATGTCAAAAAATCATAAAATATAAACTTACCGGCGGACCACAGCTTTATTATCACTAATTTGTTTAGTATACTTCTTATTTATTAACTAAACGGCTCACGAATTAATTACTGCATTCAATTGTTTATAATGAGCCCTGAAGCATCACAAGGACATGTTCACGTTCATCTTTTAAACAAATATCCACAGAAAAAAAACTATTCGGCGGAATACAGAAATATTGGTCTACAGCTCATTATAGGATATTCATTGAATAAGAAACTATATGTTTATATTAATTACTGCGCCGAAAATGCTCTAAAATGGGTATAACTTTTGCACCGAAATCGCATCTTCTACAAAAATATTTTAAAAAATCAGGGAATAATATTTTACCGGCGAACCACAGTATTACCAACTGTAGTTTGTTACAAACACTTTATATTTTACGATGAAATTACTCCAGAATTAATTACTGCTTGCAATTGTTTATAACAAGCATCCAAACTTCAGACACATAAACATACTAACACGTACGAGGCAAAAAATCCCAGAAAAACACGTAACCAGCGGAATACTCAAATGTTATTACCGATTCCATCACTAGATATCATTTGTTTTAAAAACTATTAGTTGAAATTAATTACTCCGAACGGTGTTAAGAATCGCACAGAGCATTGATCCCAAAACTCCTGCTTACCGGCACAAATTTCAAAAAATCATAAAATATAAACTTAACGGCGGACCACAGCTTAATTAACACTAATTTGTTTCATATACTTCATATTTATTAACTGAACGGCTCACGAATTAATTACTGCATTCAATTGTTTATAATTAGCCCTGAAGCATCACAAGGACATGTTCACGTTCATCTTTTAAACAAATATCCACAGAAAAAAAACTATTCTGCGGAATACAGAAATATTGGTCTACAGCTCATTATAGGATATTCATTGAATAAGAAACTATATGTTTATATTAATTACTGCGCCGAAAATGCTCTAAAATGGGTATAACTTTTGCACCGAAATCGCATCTTCAACAAAAATATTTTAAAAAATCAGGGAATAATATTTTACCGGCGAACCACAGTATTACCAACTGTAGTTTGTTACAAACACTTTATATTTTACGATGAAATTACTCCAGAAATAATTACTGCTTGCAATTGTTTATAACAAGCATCCAAACTTCAGACACATAAACATACTAACACGTACGAGGCAAAAAATCGCAGAAAAACACGTAACCAGCGGAATACTCAAATGTTATTACCGATTCCATCACTAGATATCATTTGTTTTAAAAACTATTAGTTGAAATTAATTACTCCGAACGGTTGTTTATAATCGCACAGAGCATTGATCCCAAAACTCCTGCTTACCGACACAAATTTCAAAAAATCATAAAATATAAACTTACCGGCGGACCACAGCTTAATTAACACTAATTTGTTTCATATACTTCATATTTATTAACTGAACGGCTCACGAATTAATTACTGCATTCAATTGTTTATAATGAGCCCTGAAGCATCACAAGGACATGTTCACGTTCATCTTTTAAACAAATATCCACAGAAAAAAAACTATTCGGCGGAATACAGAAATATTGGTCTACAGCTCATTATAGGATATTCATTGAATAAGAAACTATATGTTTATATTAATTACTGCGCCGAAAATGCTCTAAAATGTGTATAACTTTTGCACCGAAATCGCATCTTCTACAAAAATATTTTAAAAAATCAGGGAATAATATTTTACCCGCGAACCACAGTATTACCAACTGTAGTTTGTTACAAACACTTTATATTTCACGATCAAATTACTCCAGAATTAATTACTGCTTGCAATTGTTTATAACAAGCATCCAAACTTCAGACACATAAACATACTAACACGTACGAGGCAAAAAATCCCAGAAAAACACGTAACCAGCTGAATACTAAAATGTTATTACCGATTCCATCACTGGATATCATTTGTTTTAAAAACTATTAGTTGAAATTAATTACTCCAAACGGTTGGTAAGAATCGCACAGAGCATTGATCCCAAAACTCCTGCTTACCGACACAAATTTCAAAAAATCATAAAATATACACTTACCGGCGGACCACAGCTTTATTATCACTAATTTGTTTAGTATACTTCTTATTTATTAACTAAACGGCTCCCGAATTTATTACTGCATTCAATTGTTTATAATGAGCCCTGAAGCATCACAAGGACATACTCACGATAATCTTTTGAACAAATAACCACAGAAAAAAAAACTATTCGGCGGAATACAGAAATATTTGTCTAGGGCTCATTACTGGATATCCATTGAATTAGAAACAATTTGTTTGCAATTATTACTGTGCCAAATGTGTTCTAAAATGGGCATAACTTTTGCACCGAAATCGCATCTTCTACAAAAATGTGGTAAAAAATCTAGGAATAAAATTTTACCGGCGAACCACAGTATTACCAACTGTAGTTTGTTACAAACACTTTATGTTTTACGATCAAATTACTCCAGAATTAATTACTGCTTGCAAATGTTTATAACAAGCATTTAAACTTCGGACACATGAAACTACTACACCACGTACGAGGCAAAAAAAAGCAGAAAAACAACTAACCAGCGGAATACTAAAATGTTATTACCGATTCCATCACTAGATATCATTTGTTTTAAAAACTATTAGTTGAAATTAATTACTCCGAACGGTTGTTTAGAATCGCACAGAGCATTGATCCCAAAACTCCTGCTTACCGTCACAAATTTCAAAAAATCATGAAATATAAACTTACCGGCGGACCACAGCTTTATTAACACTAATTTGTTTAGTATACTTCTTATTTATTAACTAAACGGCTCACGAATTAATTACTGCATTCAATTGTTTATAATAAGCCTAGAAGCACGTCAAGATCATACTCATGTTCATCTTTTAAACAAATATCTCGTTTTCCTTGTTGCAGACCCTTTAAATCCCCAGGTAGCTGGTTGCATCGGTCCGGCGTGCCGCTGTGTAAGAAACTCTACTCTGGTTTCAAATTATTTTTCGTATTATTACAAACAAAACATTTAATTTTTTTGCCTAATTCATTATACATAATTTTGTAACTTAATGTTTGGTGCGGAGAGCTTCACCTCATTACTAACAACGCCTGTATATTGCATGGTATGAACGAAGTCCGAGTTATCATTACTGTCGTTTTCTTTACACTCCTCGGAATATCTCGAGAAAATGTTTTTAAAATCTTACTCTCCTGAAGATTGTTAACTTCCAGAATTGTTTACCGATTCACACAATTCAAGCTTCGACTATTTCGAACACTTACTTCCCGATGTCACCATTAGTTCAACTGCATCCTCGTAAGCAAACTGATTTTAATCAACATAAAATAGGCAAAGTCTGGCTACAATGAAGGAAAATACTGCCTAATCTCTTCTGAAGGTAATTAGTTGTACAGGAAACCAGTGCCATTTACCTGAGTGAAATAAAAGATTTAAATATAGGTCCTGCGCCACGGGACAAAAGACCAGAGCCAGGAAAAAGGAAAGTCCCGTGACGCGGGACATCGGACCGCCAGACGAAGACGGAAAAGTGAAAGGACCGCAAAGGGATGAAATACTCTGAGAAATCTCTTTCCCGTTAGTATTTAAAAGGTTAAAATACTGTAAGCTACAGCTAAATTTTTCTAGGGTGGCCGCTGGGATTCCCGAGTAGGGGGGGAAGGTGAAAGTGGTGGGGAGAGAACCAGAAGGAGGCGCTTGCTGGCGCTTGGCTGGCCTCTCCATACCAAAAACATTAACATTTTGCACACGCTAGCGAACGCCCTTGGAAATTAATTTGCGGTAGTTTCTTCGCTCGGTATGGAGAAATACCAATTTCACGGGATGGCCTGGCTGTGTCCTCATTATCCATGTTTTCCACGGTCACTGATACTCCTTTCCTCACTATCATAAGTAGTATCACTGTCACTGTCTTTCTTATCGTTCGCGTCGTTTTTTTACCTGTAAAAATAACGATTTCTTGATATGGTGCATTAAATGAATGTGGGGCTAATCACACTCTCATTCAAACTGTCGAGAGCAGAGACCACATCCTTTCTCTTCTTCTCTTTATTAGGAGTAGAAAATGAACACGATTCTTCCGATTGAATAGAATTAATTTCCTTGTTAATTCTGCAAATATATATTTTTGAAACACCCGAAGCACCAATTACCGCCTTAAGAACTGCTTTGATTTTCAATACCTTCTTTTGCTTCTCTTCATTAATTGATATACGTAGAATATGTTTGCATTCCGTGGTCGGGATGCTCGAAAAAAGGTTCGTCACGGCTAAGGAAATAAGTTTGCCATTAGGTGGCACAACTACGTTTTTGATCTTGTCTACTAGATTGATACTGTTGTTGATGGTGTGAGAGGGAGAGAATTTTATGTGTGCGGCAAAATCTTGGTTGAGTTTCTGTGCGAGTCTGTGTGTAATGGGATTGGTGTATGAAACGACAGGTCTTATCGGTGTAGAAGATTTGTGAATTTTTGGGAGGCCGTATAGTCGAGGTGGAAGTGAATTAGAGGGGATGATTCTGTTAGGGGCGGGGAAAAGAGCTTTGGATTCTGCAAGTTCTTTTTTGATTTGGCACAAGTGTTTGTTCGTGGGATCTTTTTTAATAGGTACGATGTTGTTATTGTTTATAAAGTCGAACATTTTTTTGTGATAATCGGATTTGTCCAGAATGACTACAGAATTTCCTTTGTCAGCTTCAGAGATGAGTCAACTATTGTTATCTATTTTCTGTTTAAAACTGTGTTTAGTGGAAGACTCTGACTGTGTGTTCATGTGTGTGTGATGGGTGTGTTTTAATTCCTGTTTGATGTTGTGTGTTATATTGTGTTTTAATTCATCAGAATTGGGGTGATAGCTAATGATATTGTCTATCTGTACGCATAGAGTTTTAATTTCAGAATGAGTTGGGGTGTGTGGAATAGAATATTTTAGGCCTTTGTTGAGGAGGGAAGTTTCTTCATCGGTTAGTACATAGGAGGAGAGGTTGATGACACGGAGGTGGAATTTTTGAGTATGAATATTGTTGGTCGAGTTATGACTTGGAGGGTGTGACGAATTGTTGAGAGCGCGAAGGCGTGTCAGTTTGCTTTTTGTTGAATTTAATTTTGGTTTCTTGAATTTTCATTGCTATGTGAGATTTCCACGTTAATCTTGTATCAAAGTTTAGTCCCAAATATTTAACAATTTGGTTGAATGGAGTCCAGGGAATTATGTTGTTATTAATTTGGAGTGGGATGGGGGTGGCGAATGTTCAGAGAGGGAATATTTTGGCTGTTGATATTGACGCATTGAGCTTGATTTTCCATTTTAAGGACCAATCATTTGTTTTCCAAGTGTAGTCGGATTTTATTGCAAGTGTGACTTGGTTGGACATGAAGGTGGCAGTATCGCCAGCAAATTGTGCGATATGGAGGTTAGTATATAGGTGTGTAAAGGTAGAAAAGGGTGGGTGGAGACTGATAGATCAGTAACTTTCTGTATAGTTATGATTTCAAGGGGCATGGTTACGGAGATTAGGGTGAAATTTTTCCACATTATTGGAGAGCATCCTGCTCTGAGAATTGAATTTGATATATTATTTTAATGAAGGCTATTGTGGGGCGAGGCACGTTTTTTAAATATAATATTACTTATTTTATCGTGGCCAGGAGCTTTTTCAAGAGGGAGATTTTTATAAGTTTTTAATTCTATTTGGTGAACTGTATTTTATTCTATACCGAATGTTATAATTAGGTGCTGATGTTACTTGTGATAAATCCATGTAAACACAATGTGTGGGACTGCTGTTCGCAGTAAACGATTGTGCAAAGTAATCAGCGAAGGCTTCTGTTTTCTCTTTCGGTGTATATTTTTTACTTGAGTGTGCTTAAAAAGGGTATAGTTGTTTTCCTTTCCAGGATATATTTAGTGAACTGTCCAAGCAAATTGTTATGATCCTCATGGGATGTTTGCTCGGAAATCAAATATTCGCCCGATTGACCTGATTTTATTATTATTATTATTATTATTATTATTATTATTATTATTATTTTATTTTTTAGCATATTAGGTTTAATTTGTTAGAATGTAAGATTAGTCGTATGTTTATCAGGTTTTGGGTTTTAATCAAAATTTAAAAAATACAAAAAATCAATAAAATAAATTAAAAATATAACAAAAAATTTATACTGAGCTATTTAGAGGTATGTTTAGTTTCCTTGTTTTTTTTCAAGCCAACATTAAGTGCAGGGTGAAGTGTGCGATTATGTGCGTCAGGCTGTCCACAGGTTACGGCTGACCAACGACATTACTGGGTTTTGTTGTTGAGAAGAATTGTTACATAATGTCATCTGTTGGTGTTGGTGGGCTTCGTATACAATTGATGTTTTTACTGATAATATTGTTTGAAATTGAAATATGAATAAAATTAAAATTGTATTGCAACATGCTTTTGGACGTTTGAAGTTATGATATTTTTCGTTTCGCAAAATGAAATGCCAATGACCGGCATTTACTGTAAATTACATGTGTGGTCATACCAGTGCTGACACAATGCTACGTTTTCTGCCTACCAGTATATGCTGGTAGTGGTGTGATGGTGTTGTCAGACCAATGCTCTTATTGTCTCTTTGAAAAAAAGGTGTGTTTGAGGAAACTAATTCTTAAAATTTTTTAGATGTAATCTGGCAGTTTTACATTCGACAATTGCTAGCTATTATTCTAATGGAATTTCGTGCTTCATCCCAGAATGGCTTAGTGTTCCCCTGATGGAAAATGTTTCAATTGATTTTCAACCTCAACTATGACAGCGCAGATGCTAGTTTCTTTAGCCCCTGCAGATCTGATCTCTTGAAGCGTGTCAGCCTTTGTCCATGCCAACTCACGGTTATGGTAGCAAATCCTATATTATAGTGTGATATCAAAAAATGGCCTGATTAGCCTGATTTCCTTTTATTATTATTATTATGATTATTATTATTAATTATTATATCTAGAATACAAGGTTTAATTTGTTAGTATGTAAGTACAATGTACAAATTTAATTTAATTATGTTTTGATAAATCAATAAATTTTCTGTTCAGCTATTTCATTCAAACAGCTGTTTTTGTGTTTATTAATACACATTAGTATGGTAAAAAGCTTGGCGATATTCATTCCCAATCTTTCATCAAATTTCATTATGAATAATTAATTATTTATTTATCCTTGTTCTCGCTTCAGAGACTTTTCAGAAGAGTAATCACCCACAGCTTAAAATTGCTTAGCGTTTCATGTATGACCTCTGAAAGTTTGCGTGTAACTGACTAGTTACTTTTACTGTCTTGAGATTCTACATTGATGTTGCCGTGCTAATATCTTATAAGGATATTGTAACAATTGTACCAGTAATGTGTATAAGCATATGACAAAAGCAATAAATTCTGATGAGGATTGATTCTTCATGTGAAGTTCAATAAATGGTGTTACATTAATAACATAAAGTATTTGTTGGATCGTTGTGTGATGAATTGATTTATTATAATCGGAAGTAATTCAGTTTTACATTGATGGCTTTTGGAAATCAGTTTCACCAACTGGGGTGTCACAGTATGTATTTGGAAAAAATTACAAAAAATTTCATTTTGACAAATTTTCAATAGTAGTGGGTTAAATGACATAATGGATCAACTGTGAAGAAAATTAATTTTTGGAAAAACGTCTTCAGTGTACTCATTACTATTCCTGCAAATAAACACCACTGTCATATATTGTTTCTTTAAATGGTTTGTTTCGCTGTTAACCTATTTAAATTCTTTACACTGGGTTTTTAAAAGTTAAATATATTATATTCTGATTGTCCAACTTTTCCAGCTCTCATAACTTATGATTCACAAACCCCTTGGTACCTATTCCCAAAATTTCAATACCTCGTATTAAGAAAAGAAAACTTAGAACGACTTACCAAACACAATATGAACCAGTTAAGTAGTACGATTAAGAGTTGAGTAAAAAAAGTAAATATTCAATAGGGCTTTTAAGGAAAAATAATTTAATTTTGAACTCCCTCATCAAAGTTCACTGTAAACGCAATAGGCATAAATAAAGTGGACGAAGAAGAACAGGAGTAAAAAATAGTTTAATAAATAAACGAGAATAGATGTCCATGTAGAGATGAAGGTCTCTTTTACAGAAATTGACAATTGGTAAAAAAATTAGTGTTGGTAATTTGTAGTTTGGATGCAGGTATTGAAGTAATTTCAACATAAAATATATAGTGTTGGTAAAAAAATTAGTGTTAGTATTACTGTGTTTCGCCGTTGAAATATTATTCTCTGATTTTTTAAAATATTTTTGTAGAGAATGCGATTTTGGTGCAAAAGTTATGCCCATTTTAGAGCATTTTCGGCGAAAAAATTAATATAAACAAAATGTATCTAATTCAATGGATATCCTGCCATGATACCTAGATTAATATTTCTGTATTCCGACGAATAGTTTTTTTTCTGTGGATATTTGTGTAAAAGATGAACGTGAACATGTCCTTGTGATGCTTCAGGGCTCATTATAAACAATTGAATGCAGTAATTAATTCGTGAGCCGTTTAGTTAATAAATAAGAAGTATACTAAACAAATTAGTGTTAATAAAGCTGTGGTCCGCCGGTAAGTTTATATTTTATGATTTTTTTAAATTTGTGCCGGTAAGCAGGAGTTTTGGGATCAATGCTCTGTGCGATTCTTACCAACCGTTTGGAGTAATTAATTTCAACTAATAGTTTTTAAAACAAATGATATCTAGTGATGGAATCGGTAATAACATTTTAGTATTCGGCTGGTTAGGTGTTTTTCTGCGATTTTTTGCCTCGTTCGTGGTGTAGTAGTTTCATGAGTCCGAAGTTTGAATGCTTGTTATAAACATTTGTAAGCAGTAATTAATTCTGGAGTAATTTCATTGTGAAATGTAAAGTGTTTGTAACAAACTACAGTTGGTAATACTGTGGTTCGCCGGTAAAATATTATTCCTAGATTTTTTAAAATATTTTTGTAGAAGATGCGATTTCGGTGCAAAAGTTATACCCATTTTAGAGCATTTTCGGCGAAGTAATTAATATAAACATATAGTTTCTTATTCAATGAATATCCTATAATGAGCTGTAGACCAATATTTCTGTATTCCGCCGAATAGTTTTTTTTCTGTGGATATTTGTTTAAAAGATGAACGTGAACATGTCCTTGTGATGCTTCAGGGCTCATTATAAACAATTGAATGCAGTAATTAATTCATGAGCCGTTTAGTTAATAAAAATGAAGTATATTATACAAATTAGTGTTAATAAAGCTGTGGTCCGCCGGTAAGATTATATTTTATGATTTTTTGAAATTTGTGTCGGTAAGCAGGAGTTTTGGGATCAATGCTCTGTGCGATTCTTAACAACCGTTCGGAGTAATTAATTTCAACTAATAGTTTTTAAAACAAATGATATCTAGTGATGGAATCGGTAATAACATTTTAGTATTCAGCTGGTTACGTGTTTTTCTGGGATTTTTTGCCTCGTACGTGTTAGTATGTTTATGTGTCTGAAGTGTGGATGCTTGTTATAAACAATTGCAAGCAGTAATTAATTCTGGAGTAATTTCATCGTAAAATATAAAGTGTTTGTAACAAACTACAGTTGGTAATACTGTGGTTCGCCGTTAAAATATTATTCCCTGATTTTTTAAAATATTTTTGTAGAGAATGCGATTTTGGTGCAAAAGTTATGCCCATTTTACAGCATTTTCGGCGCAGTAATTAATATAAACATATAGTTTCTTATTCAATGAATAACCTATAATGAGCTGTAGACCAATATTTCTATATTCCGCCGAATAGTTTTTTTTCTGTGGATATTTGTGTAAAAGATGAACGTGAACATGTCCTTGTGATGCTTCAGGGCTAATTATAAACAATTGAATGCAGTAATTAATTCGTGAGCCGTTTAGTTAATAAATAAGAAGTATACTAAACAAATTAGTGTTAATAAAGCTGTGTTCCGCCGGTAAGTTTATATTTTATGATTTTTGGAAATTTGTGCCGGTAAACAGGAGTTTTGGGATCAATGCTCTGTGCGATTCTTAACACCGTTCGGAGTAATTAATTTCAACTAATAGTTTTTAAAACAAATGATATCTAGTGATGGAATCGGTAATAACATTTGAGTATTCCGCTGGTTACGTGTTTTTCTGCGATTTTTTGCCTCGTACGTGTTAGTATGTTTATGTGTCTGAAGTTTGGATGCTTGTTATAAACAATTGCAAGCAGTAATTAATTCTGGAGTAATTTCATCGTAAAATATAAAGTGTTTGTAACAAACTACAGTTGGTAATACTGTGGTTCGCCGGTAAAATATTATTCCCTGATTTTTTTAAATATTTTTGTAGAAGATGCGATTTCGGTGCAAAAGTTATACCCATTTTAGAGCAGTTTCGGCGCAGTAATTAATATAAACATATAGTTTCTTATTCAATGAATATCCTATAATGAGCCCTAGACTAACATTTCTGTATTCCGGCGAATAGTTTTTTTTTCTGTGGATATTTGTTTAAAAGATGAACGTGAACATGTCCTTGTGATGCTTCAGGGCTCATTATAAACAATTGAATGCAGTAATTAATTCGTGAGCCGTTTAGTTAATAAATATGAAGTATATGAAACAAATTAATGTTAATAAAGCTGTGGTCCGCCGGTAAGTTTATATTTTATGATTTTTTGAAATTTGTGACGGTAAGCAGGAGTTTTGGGATCAAAGCTCTGTGTGATTCTCAACAATAGTTCGGAGTAATTAATTTCAACTAATAGTTTTTAAAACAAATGATATATAGTGATGGTATCGGTAATAACATTTTAGTATTCCACTGGTTAGGTGTTTTTCTGCCTTTTTTTGCCTCGTACGTGGTGTAGTATATTCAGGTGTCGGAAGTTTGAATGCTTGTTATAAACATTTGAAAACAGTAATTAATTCTGGAGTAATTTGATCGTGAAATATAACGTGTTTGTAACAAACTACAGTTGGTAATACTGTGGTTTGCCGGTAAAATATTATTCCCTGATTTTTTAAAATATTTTTGTAGAGAATGTGATTTTGGTGCAAAAGTTATACCCATTTTAGAGCATTTTTGGTGCAGTAATTAATATAAACAAAATGTATCTAATTTAATGGGTATCCTGCAATGAGCCCTAGACTAATATTTCTGTATTCCGCAGAATAGTTTTTTTTTCTGTGGATATTTGTTTAAAAGATGAACGTGAACATGTCCTTGTGATGCTTCATGGCTCATTATAAACAATTGAATGCAGTAATTAATTCGTGAGCCGTTTAGTTAATAAATATGAAGTATATTATACAAATTAGTGTTAATAAAGCTGTGGTCCGCCGGTAAGTTTATATTTTATGATTTTTTTAGAAATTTGTGTCGGTAAGCAGGAGGTTTGGGATCAATGCTCTGTGCGATTCTTAACAACCGTTTGGAGTAATTAATTTCAACTAATAGTTTTTAAAACAAAAGATATATAGTGATGGAATCGGTAATAACATTTTAGTATTCCGCTGGTTAGGTGTTTTTCTGCTTTTCTTTGCCTCGTACGTGGTGTAGTATATTCATGTGTTGGAAATTTGAATGGTTGTTATAAACATTTGAAATCAGTAATTAATTCTGGAGTAATTTGATCGTGAAATATAACGTGTTTGTAACAAACTACAGTTGGTAATACTGTGGTTCGCCGGTAAAATATTATTCCCTGATTTTTTAAAATATTTTTGTAGAGAATGCGATTTTGATGCAAAAGTTATACCCATTTTAGAGCATTTTCGGTGCAGTAATTAATATAAACAAAATGTATCTAATTTAATGGGTATCCTGCAATGAGCCCTAGACTAATATTTCTGTATTCCGCAGAATAGTTTTTTTTCTGTGGATATTTGTTTAAAAGATGAACGTGAACATGTCCTTGTGATGCTTCAGGGCTCATTATAAACAATTGAATGCAGTAATTAATTCGTGAGCCGTTTAGTTAATAAATATGAAGTATATTATACAAATTAGTGTTAATAAAGCTGTGGTCCGCCGGTAAGTTTATATTTTATGATTTTTTTAGAAATTTGTGTCGGTAAGCAGGAGTTTTGGGATCAATGCTCTGTGCGATTCTTAACAACCGTTTGGAGTAATTAATTTCAACTAATAGTTTTTAAAACAAAGATATATAGTGATGGAATCGGTAATAACATTTGAGTATTCCGCTGGTTAGGTGTTTTTCTGCTTTTCTTTGCCTCGTACGTGGTGTAGTATATTCATGTGTCGGAAGTTTGAATGGTTGTTATAAACATTTGAAATCAGTAATTAATTCTGGAGTAATTTGATCGTGAAATATAACGTGTTTGTAACAAACTACAGTTGGTAATACTGTGGTTCGCCGGTAAAATATTATTCCCTGATTTTTTAAAATATTTTTGTAGAAAATGCGATTGCGGTGCAAAAGTTATGTCCATTTTGGAGCATTTTCGGCACAGTAAGTAATATAAACAAATAGTTTCTTATTCAAAGAATATCATGTAATGAGCCCTAGACCAATATTTCTGTATTCCGCCGAATAGTTTTTTTTCTGTGTATATTTGTTTAAAAGATTAACGTGAGTATGTCCTTGTGATTCTTCAGGGCTCATTATAAACAATTGATTGCAGTAATTGATTCGTGAGCCGTTAAGTTAATAAATGTGAAGTATATTAAACAAATTAGTGTTAATAAAGCTGTGGTCCGCCGGTAAGATTATATTTTATGATTTTTTGAAATTTGTGTCGGTAAGCAGGAGTTTTTGGTTTAAAGCTCTTTGCGATTTTTTAACAACTGCCTGGAGTAATTAATTTAAACAAATTATTTTTTTATTAAAAAGGTATGTTGTGAAGGAATCGCCAGAAGTAACTTAGTACTTCGCCGGTAAGGAAAAGTTTTACGATTTTTTTCATAATTGTGTGTTTTTGTTATAATTTTCAATTTGTTTAAACAATTTGTTGTTGAAATGTTAAAATTGAGTAATTAAATAGTAATTAATTAATACTTTATTGTTATTTTTTTCTAGTTTTTTTTGCTCTATTTTGTTGCGTGGCTAGCTAGCTTCATACTGAAGCTAGCTGACCCTCGATTTTTTAGAATATGTCTGGCGTAATTAATTTAAAATTATGATCATTTAAGAGTAATTAATTAGTAGTAATTGATGGCATATAGATTATTGTGGTCCGCTATAGGTGGCTAGCCAGCTTTAGAGAGGTTCCCTTGAGGCTGCCTCGCGCAGGCTGAAAATCTGCCTCCGCCGCTGCCTCCTTCGCTCGTCCAACAGCGAGGAATAGAACTGACACACCCCACGCTCGCAAGCCGCACTTAACAATGGGTAACAGTTGTTCACGAAATACGTATCATAAGATATCTTCTTACAAAGTGAAATGGAAGAAGTATCACATGAAGCCGTTGGGCAGAGTTTGGTAACTAATGTAGTAAGTTACGACATGAATATTGTACTGCGTTTTGTCCACTTCCAAAGTACTATAATTTTCGTTTAAATTTAGCAATACACCCTCGGACAGGCTGACGATGAAAGTAGGAAATAGAAGACCTTGGATGTTTACTGCATTTGTGTTTAAAAGTTATTTTTCGAGACTGATCACAAATTCGTGAATCTTGACTTTAGCTAATCAAAGTGGATTTGTCTCCTTTACACTCCGCATCACTTGTAAGTAGACCTTGAAATTTTAGGCACAAAAAAGTGATGATTTACCTAAAATAGGTAACCTAAAGTTAGGTAAAAAAAGTTACCTAAAATAGGTAACAAATTATGAAATTAGGCACTGTTAGACATAAAAAGCACTTAAAATAGGTCACAAAACGATTAATCCAGGTTTTTAAAAATCATCACACACCAAAAGTTGATTCTGGCATCTAAAACTGATCACAAAATGATTAAATTAGGCACTTCGATTGCTCAGGCGACGAGAAGCTACTATAAGCCTCACGCTGCAAACCACGCATTTGCACCGGGAATTGTGCAACTGCCAATGAAGTGTATTCTGATCAGAGACAAGAGTAAAACATCCTCTTGTTGACTTACGTAGCTCCTTATTTTCGGCGTGTTAGGTGAGGGATTTCGGTGCGTAGTCGATTGTGCATTTGATCACGGAATATTGGCGTTTCGAGAAATTCTGGAAAGTATTTGCATTTCGGTATAACAAATATATAAAATGAGTAATTAAAATACGACAACTCTTTAAAATTACTTGCTTTAGAAAAAAAAATTGCCATCAGCCTCCCTTTTAGGACATTTTAAGCACTATTAGATTATGTCATTAGATTTGTTTTTTGTGATTCGTAAACATCTGCAATTCTTTTCCACAACCTCCTGAATAGGCATTTGCCCTAAAATCCGAGGTCTGGCGTAAGTTGCCGGCGCGCCGTTGTGAAGGCGACGGAATCCAGAGCTGGCGGAAGCAGCGCAAGGGACGGTCGGCGCCACGCAGAAGTGAACACTTGCGAGGAAAACTTTTGTTATTATTTGCAAGTAGTGCGGAGATTGCTTGATTTATGTTTCCGCCAGGTCAACTGTGCTCATTAGTCTCGTTAGAGAAAGTTTTAATCCCGGGAGGCAGCCGCTCCTCCCAAACTGGGCAGTGTGGTGCGGAGAGAATAAAGTACGAAGTGCATCACATGAATCAAGGCGACATCAGAAAATATTTAGGGGGAGCAAGCATGCTAACAAAATTGTAGAAAACAATGTTCAATTGAATGTATTTAGGGTAATAATGATTATTTATGCATTTAACAGTAATTTATACTTTACTTTAAATGTGTAGACAGAGTTTTAATTTATTTAAAAAATTGAAAATAAAATATCTAAATGACATACCTATAAATCGTTCTACTAATGACTACGCTAGAAATGAACTGTGATTAAATTTAGAGGCAAGCTTAAAATATATTTCTAAAGTACTCTAATTGTTAATTACAAATATCACAAATAATATATAATTTTTATTGTATTTGAAATAGTTCAATTTTCTAAACCTATGCATTTTCAAAGGGTGAGCAATAGCGCCTACGTCCGTCTGGAGTCACTCTTCATCTGAATGGATAATATTTCAATTTAAAGGGCAAATTGTTTATGAAATATTTGGGCTTACACAGCTGTAAATACGGCGATAATGTTTGACCTTTGAAGCACAGAAAGCTGACCTCATCATGAGGTTCAGTGACTCGGGTCGGACCCTCGGGATTATTTATAAAATATTAAATTATATTTTATCATTCGTTTTTCATACGAGTAAAATACACTGAAAATTGTCTAAAAGGTGTGATAATCCTGAACTCGTCCCGCGTAAAGTGTAATTTTTAAATTTTATTTAGTAAAATTTTGTTTTATTATATGCTGTTTTCATTGCTCCCTTACCATGATTCCGATTCATTAGTGTTTGTCTCATAAATAGTTTGGATTATTATTTGATTAGGCCCTATTTTCCGAGGAATATGGACTTGCAGGATACGTATTGCTCAAGGATTGCATAAGCTCCGACATAGTTATTGATACGCAGACACGAAAGGATAACACAAATTTTGGTCTTGGTTTCTTCCTGTTCACTACAAGAATACAAAAACTTTTCCCTGAAATGGAACATCATTAAAAGTCAGACATTTGTAAGATATTTTTGTATTAATAGCAAAGAAAGCTAATTTTAAGAATGATGTACAGAAAATTATGTATTTTTAAAGCTACATGTACGTGTAAAACAATGCATTACAACTTCGTATGTTGCTTTTAAAGTAATTACTACAATGACTTAAATTTTCATGAATCCAGTCGCAAGCTTCAAAAATATTTTGCAAAATTAATGTTGAATTTTCATATTTTTCGTGTTTGTAAAATTTTAACAAGTAACGAAGAATATAATGAATATTTTCGTTTCGCAATGAAACGTAATTAAATACATTTAAAATAATCCGCGATAAAACCAACGACTACTTGGGCACGGGCCTGAAAACCAATTATTAAGTGACTAAGCTTCATAAAACGACATCTAAAGTAACTCAAAGGTAGCAAAGCAACCATCTTGAATCAAACACGAAACTGTGCCGTATCAGCTAGCAATTATAACATTTTACAAGCATTTGACGATGTTCACCTAACCGCATATTAGCCCTGCGCCAATCCTCGTCATTACTCGTTCATCCGGGAAGGGCGTTAGGGGGCCCGGGGCGGCGGGGCGGGGCGTGTGTGGACGCGCGCTCCACAACAAACGCCTCCGCTGCCCTTGTCGCGCCACAAAGAAAGCCACTTATTGCAACATTAAACATCATTAATTAAGTAGAATGAGTGTGGAGTTGTGCTCGAATGTGAGGCACCGTGGCGCGCGGAGGGTTCGCCGCCTCCACTTTCACCGCCGCCGCCGCCAGCGCCACGCAACGCGACGCGACAGCAGGCGACGCGGCCCCGCGAGGTTGTCACGCGTGTCAGCTGGCCGCCGCGTCGGCGCGGAGAGCCCGCGCCCGCGCGCGGAGCCTCCGCCAGAAGGGGCGCATCGGCGTCGCGGCGCGGCGCGGGCGCTCGACTTGGCGCGCAGCGAGTGGCCGGCCGGGATGAAGACATCAGCGTTCAATTGTCAATTAGAGTGGGCTGACTCAGCGGCAGACGAGAGAGGCTAAATGCCAGCAGCGCGCGCGGACCGCGGCGTTTCTTCAAGGCGGGGGCGTCCGCGGCGATGACGCTGCTCTTCGCGCCCACAATGCGCCCCCGCCCCGCCCCTCCCCCGCCCCTCCCCGCCCCCCCGCGCCCCGCCCCTCCGACAAATTAGGGGTCCCGGAGCGCGTCACGCGCGCCTTTTGTGCCGCGAGCGCTCTAACGACCGAGCGCGCGCTTAACTACACGTTTCGGTAGCCGCCTCGCGCGCCGCGCCGCGCCGCGACACGCCGCACCGCGCCGCCCCGTCTGATCGCGCCCGCGCCCACGCCCGCGCCCGCGCCGCGCTCGCCCGGGCAGCTGCACAAACGAGCCGCGCGGAGCACGTTTTCAAATCTAGCAGAGAATTTTGGATTCGACAGGGGTTTTAGGGCGCTTCAACTACTACCGTTGTTGGCGCCTAGGGGTGGAAAGGCTCGTTCAAGAGGCTCTGAGTTTTGGAAGAGATCGGGGAAACCACTGGATCAGGGCATTTCAACTATTTCGATTCCGGTAAGCGTCAGGAACTCGGAAAGGTTAAAAATAGCAAGGCAATTCCTAACAGCGCGACCTCTGTCACCGGCACCCTCGGCCTGAGTTGCCTTTGCGTTCGCCGCTGCCGAGGATGGCGCTGTGCGAGGCTCTTTACAAACATTTGAAAGCCACGACGACATACGTTAGGCCACACGATCCCCAACTCGACACTAGTAGTAAGTACAAGGGCCCGTGAAAAATCGCATTCTCACAATGTCAACGTTCTATGCGATATTGAACTAAGTTTACTGGAGTACAGTTTGAAGGTTTGCTGGTGTTTAATAATGATAAATGATGTCATTTTGTTCATATATCGTTTCTTCTTCTGCAAGTCAAATCTGAAAACTGTTTTAATATATTGTAGTTCTAGCTAAAGAGAGTTCGGACATGTCAAAACGTACCTGCCAGCAAAATGTGAGAACTTTGTCATCCTGAGGCTGCGATTCGCTGCAGGAGCTAATCCCGAAAGAACGTGGCGTCCTCCCGAAAGAGAACTGCAGTAAAAATAAATTTCCCACTGTTCCGGTGTTTAATACTAACATCACTGGTCCGATGAAGGCCATAACTCTCGTTAATTACAAACATATTGTCAGCGGTTCGGAAACATAAATAACAACAAAATATTGAATATTTTAAACGATTCAACTGAAGTAAATGGCCTGATGAACAGTAGTCAGTTCAGAGATCAGCAAAACGGAAAATGAAAGTTAAGACGAGCATTATCACATTGTTGTTTGACAAATACTAAGAGAAGAAACAACAATTTACAGCGGTTCGTTGCAAAACGTAAAATTAGAAATATAATGAAAATACAGTTTTAACTATATTTGCATTATATTCTAATGTTAATGAAATGTTTCTCGCTTACGAACATGCAGTTTCACGGCGATCTAAAATAAATTAAATAAATAAAATAAAAGTTATATCTATGAAAACTCGCCAAGTTTCGCGAATGCTCTGGTGAAGGTTTGTAAATACCAAGTCCACTTACTAGTTACTTACGGTTTACAATCACCGAAAAACTGAAAAAAACTCAAATGTGCAACTCACCGACACAGATCATGGATACGTGGAACTAGTAGTTCCAAAGGAAAACTGTTAATTTCAGAAATCTAGGGAATATGTAGAGCATTCTGGAGTCAAAAAAATCCATTGGGTCACTATAATAAAAAAATATTATTAATTAATTAAGAAAGAAAAAAGTCTTGTCCAATAGTAATTTACGTTGAGAGTAAAATTAGAATTCTCTCTTTCATTACTAGTGTCTATCATTATGAATTTATTCATTTCAGTAGCACTAACAAGAATAGTTTGTTTCGTTGATAATGCAATGCAATAAATAGATTGGTTCAAACATTTTGAGCGCAGAAAGCAACTCACCGAATTCTCGGTGACAAACGTTGCCCGGAGTGAGGGCTACTTCTGTGTCGGATTATTCCCCGAAAACGTTTCCACCAAATTCATTACTTTTAGGTTCCGGAAAGAAATAGTAAATTTATTGAAACTCATTTAGACCGAAATATATTATTGAAGCTTCTTCCTAAAAGAGCAGTGTTTGAACATTTGTTACAGCTTTATTAAAGAAAGCTGACTATTTTAAAAAATTGTGTAACCAAAATATACACAGAATTACATTTTTAGTAGACTTTTAACTCTCATTTTGTTGTTAATTTGTGATTAATAAATAACCACCTAGAGTGAAATTTCATATTT
This sequence comes from Acheta domesticus, assembly GCA_031308135.1. Taxonomy (NCBI): domain Eukaryota; kingdom Metazoa; phylum Arthropoda; class Insecta; order Orthoptera; family Gryllidae; genus Acheta; species Acheta domesticus. Next base: position 11,508,742 of record JAHLJT010008756.1, read on the forward strand.
ATGAAATGAATTTCCATTTCTTTGTTCTTTTATGAATTAAGATTTAATATACAATTTTCAGCAAAGATAACTACAAAATTAATTATGTGTATTCACGATTTAGAGCCCTACATATGAAATAAATTTTGTCATTCTGTCAAATTCTGTCATTTTGCTGACCGCATAACGTTCCAAAATATAGCATTACATAAAAATTGTAGTTTCGTTCGAAATTTAAAAATACGAAAATTCAGTAATAAGATATTTAAAAAATACATTGTAATAGCTCATAATATTTGTGGAATTAAATTTTCATTATATTAAATGAGTTAATACAAGGTAATAACCTCTAGTTCTAGCTTATGTGCCATCGCATGTAACATCTGTTACTGTCGCACAGAATGACGAATGATTAGCGGAATGATGAGCCTCATAAATGCATTGTCACTAACATTAAAATCTATCAGCTCCTAAATTGTATTTCAAAACTGCATTGCACAACAACAACAACCCGCCGTTGCCATTGCACTGATAGTATAACATGAACTCACACCGGCCTGCCTTCCGCCTATCTCGGATTAACCTGCAGCGCGTAGGTACTGCTACCTGTGCCCGTATCTTCTCGGTCCCGCTGGAGTGTAAACTCGTGTCTATCCACTCAGAGGAGAAGAAAGAAACTAATTCGTCTCGTGTGTATGACAACGTACATACACACACATCCGATGGAAGGGCACAGATGTCAACAGAGGCAACATAACATCTCGCTGAGGTTTAACGTCAAAGGGCTTCTAAAGAGTGGCTAAAGGCCTGTGCGAGTGAAGGGAGCTTTCGAGTGAGGAGCCGCTGGCGTTGAGAATGAACGTTGTGACGGCGCGGCTCAAGGGAACACGCTCTGACAGAGCCCCCAGTAGTCACAGGCGAATGATCCGTGCGTCTGTTGCACTGCTGCGAGTATTATTAGAGAACGTGTGTGAATTTAACTCAGAGATTAATCCTTGACTCGGGATTCTTCTTTAGCTAAAACTTTACCAGTTTTATTTCACTTCTTTTTGTTTTACCTTATAATAATATTATCATTTAATAATTTTGGATCATCTTTGGCGAATTTCAGCACGACTTTGGATTCATTCGCATAGAAAAGCGGTATTCGCTGAGACACACATTATAACGATTCCAGTAACCTGATCATCTGCAATAACGAAATTCAATTACAACATATTTTTTAACCAGATATGTTCTCAATATGAATTTCAGTTTTGTAACCATATGTGTTCTCAATATGAATATCAAATTTTCAGTATCAATTTTTTTAATTGACACGAAAAAAGGACATAATGTTCTGGAAAATGTGGTACCGAATCATGAAAATAGAGCCAAAACTTAAAAAAAATGGAATATTATTCACAAAGGAAAATTTAGACAGGAAATGACGTAGAATAAAGTCGTAGAATAGTAGCAGAATAAAAGCAAATATCTGATCTAGCAAGTTCTCAATATAAATCATCGTCTTAACATGTTTAAGAGATACAGTTTTATTTATGAACTTAAGCTTAATTTTACTACAATAATATAATCAAAATGGCAATATTCTAGATCATTTTGTTTCAGTAGAAAGCTATTGATAATGAGATAATGATACTAGATTGTATTAAAAATATGAAAACATTGAATTATCATGAAAATAATTAAAATTGTTACGTTTAATCGTAATAATGTAATTTTGAAAATGCTGTACCCAATTTCTAATTTACTTCTATGATAAAAGTTGTATATAATTATATAAAGAGTAGATGCAATTATAATAAAGAGTGTACCATATCGAATGTACACTTTACTTTGATAAGTTTTATCTGCGTTTATCAGAGACATTTTATTTGATGTTCCAAATATGTATTTGAAGCTAACATTGCTTTATTTCTTTAAAAGACGCTTTTATTCGTAAGAGAAAACCATTGCCATGAATTCACAAAAGCATTCGTGCTTTCATGACCCCCTAATAGTAATTTACTGTATTACTAAGCTACTAAAAACTTGCCTGTGTGCGTTAAGCTACAAAATCACGATAAAAACGATTCAATAAATATTTCGACGAAATTAGAACCTTCGAATTGCCTAAAGCAGAGAGTAAGCTGGGTTTTTCTGAATCTGGGATCTGGGTTCCCTCTCTGCCTCACTAGATCTTTCACCGCAGCGCTGAAGAATCCATCTTCCTTTCCCGAGCCCTGCAGAGCCCTTCGCCACAGGCTGCAAACATTCTACAACCTACCGCACAATGTATCCTACGTCAATTTCTTTGCATGATTTTAATTTAATCACAACATACAATTCGCAAATAAAAATTAGCAAAACACGCCTTTTGCTCGTTTCTGCACACTGGAGATTTAGCGAATGTCGATCACATCTCATTAGTTAGATTCCTGCGGTTGTGCGTGGGGTGAGCTGCGGATACATGAATCGATTGACTCGCCTGGATGTTGGCGGGAAGTTAGAGCAACGCGCACGAGAGGTTTTGCTGGTACTCACATCATCATTTTTGCATCTCGTTCCAAGACTTTTGATTTGTGCCCCCTCTTGGGGCAGGGCTTCGCGATCCCTGATGAAGCCGTCACCCGTTCCTGCGCGTCACGATCGGCGTTTCCGCGGGGCCGTCGCCCTCTCCCGCGCGGCACGGCAGCCCCTCGCCGAAGGCTGTTTGTTAAGTGGAGAGAGCTGGGCATCACGAGCAAACATGGCGGCGCGATTAGATGCGGCGGGCGAGAACGTTCCGAGAAACGCCCGTTTAGCGCCCGCTCGGGGATCGCGCGGGCTATTTACATTAGCGCGGCTATCAAACGGACATCAACTGGCTTACGCGGAACAATGAGGCGCGGGTGACCGCAAAGGGTGCGGGCGACTAACGCAGAAACTAACGCAAATAAAAGAAGTGGACGCGGCGTCGCCGCCGCGCGCCGCATGACGCCGGAGAGGGCTTAACAAGTGTAGGAAGAAGAAGGCTTAGGAGGCAGCGTACACTTACGGAGGGATATACCCTGGCGGCCGTGGCTTACGAGAGTGTGTATTCAGCGCGCGGAGTTGTGTCAACCCTTCTTGTGGTCTGCGGGGGCGGTGGGGCCGCTTTTTGTGTCGCGGCGGCGGGGCACGGGACCCGCAAGGGACACTCCGTCAGAAGAGGATCCAGGACAAATGCAGGGTTGAAGCTAAATTCCTACGTTATTATTCGTCTAAAAAAGTTTTTTTTGATTTTTTTACATTTTAAACTTATTTATTTATTAATTTATCGTACGGTTTAGGCAACTTGTAAGTGGTACTATTTAACCCGCACCCAATGGGAAGATATTTTTGAGATTTGCTCATTTCGATGTGCTGCTATGGCAATAGCATACTAGCAAGAACTCTTTTTCACATTTTTTCTCACGTATTAATTTTTTTAAATTTTAAATCTAAATGGTTCTCAATGTTTCTTTAATTATACGAGATATCTTTAATCATACGGCATGATTTAATTTATTTATTGTCTTCAATCATGTCTTTAATCACACGATATTAGTGCCATCCAAAATATTCCTTCAATTCGGCCTGGCATCGAACCTGCGATCATGCGAAAAACAGGCTGGCACGCCACCGCAACCAACTACAGCGTCATCTATAAGATCATCAGTTTGAAACACAAACCAGTATTTATAACGATAGGAATTTCTTCAAATGAAGTGTAAGAATTTCAGCACATTTAAATCAGAATCTAGTATTTAACTTTTTTTTATATAAGCACGCTCATTTTTTAAGTCCCATTACACATAGCCGTTCATAAACAACACCTATTCATTGCCACTTAACTCTCGACTGTTGTGCACATACTGTTGCTTTCAGACATCAGACATAACAACTTGAAGGACCATGTTTTTTGTATATTTGTGGAAAGTTTCATATTAAAAAATATTGTGAATATTTTGCTTCAAATTTGCTCGTGAGAAACAGAGAAAAACTCACGATGTCTTTTTGTGTTACAAAAACTGCATAATAGAATATTAAGATTTAATTTTTCAATTGGATGGATATTTTCACTTTTTATTAGGTAATATATGAAATTTATTAATTTTTTTCAGTAATTCTCTCACTCTTTAAACGTTTATCATATTGATAGAGTATTAATTTCGGTTTCGCTCGTTCCTTATTGATTCAGGAATTAGAAAGGGATATAAAATAGTATTGCGAAAGATGGTATATACTGAAAAATAAAAGTTTTCAACATTCCTTCATGGAAAACAGGACTTGCCTTCACAGTTTATTGATTGGAAAGGGTTAATTTGAGGCACAACACAGTCTTCAGCCTACCTCGAGGTGAACAGTACACAGGGGAGACGTGAATCAACATGGTTGCCGCGTCGCATTTGACAATAGTCCTAAAAGTACATATTTATATGTTTTAATGAATTCGCACTAAAAATAATGCAGGACTCATTTCCAAATGCAGGACTCGTCTCTTATTGTCGCCGCGTCCGGCAATGTCTAGTCTTACGCCAAAGACCGTAACAGTTATTTATTTCCGTAACAGTTATGTAATAATTGAAGCTGGTAAGACACTTGTGATTCAATTACAAGTTCCTTATTAATGTTAACAGTTTTTATAAAGCTTAGAGATTTGAACTTCACCTTGCTCTGGAGAGAACGAGTAAGACTAAAAAAGTCAAATTAGATTATTTTGAATGCGGTCCTGTATATATTTATTGACGGTCAAATTTTAATTTTTGCGAGGAAAATGTCAAATTTATACATATAATTTAATCTAGATAATAACTAAAATATTATCTTGTTGTTCAATACAACATTTTGGGATTCTTTTTCCCAATATCGGGTACTATGTCATCTTTATATATTACTTACAGATATAGTTTCATTTATTACATCGACAATGATATATATAGATATAGATATAGATGACCACATTCAAAATGATCTAATTCCCCTACCAATAAGACAGTCGTAACATAAGAAATTAAAAAAAATCAAACTCAATACAGACTTTGTGTCGAGGTCAATATTTGTTGTATTCAGGATCAGTAAACGAATGGGCCTTTCCTAAAATATACATGGAGCATCAATTTCATAAATAACATATGCATTCATTTTCGCACTTGTTAAAAAATTACAACAAAAAATGAAATAATACAAGGTATTTTTTTCATAAGCATAGAGCCACATACAATAATTCATTTTCACCTGTCTTTGATTTTGTACGTTCATCTAAATTTTGTTAAATAGATATCAATTTTGATAAGTGGGCGTAGGTATGATTGGCATTTGATAAGTGCGTAGAGATGATTAACTTTAAATTTTCAGTGCAAAATTAATTTTTCATCATTTAAATATTCAAACACAGCAAATAAAAAAGTACTCCATTAATTGAAAATATAACTAGAATGAAAAACATTACCGTTTATTTATTCCTCTGGGATCGTGTAAGCGAACAGAAGTTCTCATAATTAATTTATACAAATTCAATTTAAATTAATTATAAATTTATTTGCGTCGGAATTGTACATCAACACCTTTCTCGTCCAACTGTTTGTTTCAGTAAAATACATTAACGCTGAAGAGCAAAAATGTCATTTAATGACAAAATGAATGAAGGAGAGGGATCATTCGAGTGCGCAATCCACTCTACACAGAGAAGCTCGGTAACAGTGAGCCAAAAATCCGAATGATCATGTACGCTATTACCCATACGCTTCTGAGTTCCCTTGGAATATAATTAAATTTTAACTCTGAATAAATAATTCAAAGGGAAAAAATTATTGAACCGAGTTAGAAAAAGTAGTATAATGTAACTACGTCAAATCTCTTTCGCTCGCAACAAAACCTACGCCTAAAATAATTCAGGCAGTTTATTTATACGGTAGTGGATATTCCCAGGCTTCTGTTGATTACATTTAAAACCATTTCAACACAATTTATTGTAAGACTTCCTGCAAAGTTTAATGGGGAAAATTAGTATTTAAAAATACATTATCTGACAATATTTTACACACAATACCAAATATCTCTAGGCTTTGGAGGCAGAAGGTTGAAAACAATTGTCACCCTACAAATATAAAAAAAACAACTAATTTCACCCGAACAAACCAAATAACTACACGAATCGAAAATCAATATGCATTGGAAAAGGCATTCATGAGCGATAACCAGTCACACATGCGTTATGTGTTTCAATCTTTTTGTAAATGAAAAAGCAGTGCGATTTTAATCCGGTGAAAACCATTTAACTTTATAGTCAAACGATTGCATTTGACGAGTTGGGGGCAGCGAATATATATCCTCTATATTGCAGCTTATAAAACGTACAATACCAGACGAAGTTTGCAGAGAAGCATTTTATACACTCTTCAATATTCATAATTAAGGATGCTTCATTTCTCCTGGTGTTTTTTCCTCTGAATTTGCTTTTTGGCTGAAATGTGTCGTGCAGCCAAGGAATCATTCCCAAAAATGATTATATTATTTGTCGATAATATAAAAATCTTTCAAATTAAATTCCAATTAGCCAATTCCATCAAAGGAACCATTAGAAAACCATTAGAAAAGTCACAATGTGAGGAAATAGGAAATAATAAACAATAATATCTGTTTATGATTTATCTGTTTATGTTTATGAAATGATAATGATTTTACTATGAAAGAAAACTAATTGTATTCATAGTGATAGTTTTGACGCAGCGAAAGTGTAGCATGTGCCCTATAAGACCCTATTGATCCTACCTATTGATAAGTATAGTATACGCCTTGTGTGTAAATCGTTCACGCGTGTTTAATGTGTTAGATGTGGATGCAGGAGCTGGAAATATGTGCGTGTGGAAATGTTTTACGTGCTACCCAAGTGGTGGTACCCTTGTAGTCCTGAAGAAGGTCTAAAATGAGAGCGATTTCGGCAGTAATAAAATAAGAACAATTGTCAACAATGTGTAAACTGTGAGTCGTAATGACATTTTTGTCAAGATGTTGCCACAATGTTCGTTATGTTCACGTTTTGTACTACATAAAACACCCTTTTCCAAGTTAATATTGTTCATCAATCTTGACACATGGTGACACTGCACATGATAACTATCCAAATGTCTTAATAATAAAAGACACAAGTGGAAGCCCGTCAAAATTTGACGGTTCATATATACTACTCTCCACAATGAAAAACACTCATTGAGCTTCGCACTTGAAAAATTTCGCTGTTTTCGCTTCGCTAACTACAACCTATACCAATTTGCTCGCGCCAGACGACGAAAGGACCACCGCCTTCCACAGATCGATCGCAACTCCTATAACAACATGAAGTTACGACGGCAGAGGAGCGTTCATTCTATTATATTAAGATCTATAAAATTAGTGTTTAAAAACCGGGTTTGCCCAATCGATTAGAAAGAGTAAGTGACAACAGGTCTTCGGCCCACTACCTATCATTTAAAGAAAGGATCACGAAATTTGGGTGAGCTCGTCAACAGTTTTAAACATAATAGCTTCCTGCGGTCGCACAGACGCCAGTGAGTGGAGCGTCTGTAACAAAGTATCCCAGTGTAGGCGCAGTGTTAATCTAAAAATGTGCCACGCGGCCGTCGGTGTGGCAAGCGCAGAGCGGAGCGGGGCGGGGCGGGGCGGGGTGGGGCGGCCGCATGCATAAAACATCCCTAAGCTGCACTAATATCGTCCCCTGGCAAAGACGCGGCGCGCGAGGTGGCGAGAGGCCTCACTCCCCCCACCGCCCCTCCCCCTCCCCCTCCCCCGCCCGCGCGTCTTCCTTCGCAGTAACGCTTCCAGCAGGAGAATGGGACATGCAGAGCAAACTCAACATTACAAACTCAGCATTACTTCAATCAAAAGGTTGTACATTTTTCACGTATTCGTACACTAAAAACGAAGTACATCAATATACATTTTCAAAGGAGTAAAGCTGCAGTTTTTGTAGGACTGGAAATGTGAACTGGAAAGCACGACAGGAAACAACATATATCTTGGACATCACACAAAATTACAGTGTATTATATGTAATACACTGTAATTTGGTATGATGTCCTAGATAGTGAAATTCATTTCTATGATGGCTAAATAGTGAAATTAATTTAGAAAACAATAATAAATTAAATCGAAAACGAATATTATTCAAATTAAATCGATAAAATGAAATCGAAATTTAATGAAGGAGACACCTTAAAAAGCCGAAATGATACGCCCGCAAACCTGGTCCAAAAGGCTTTCTTCCTTTGCAGTCATGTATCCGGCAACAGATCAGTACATAAGTGTACGAGTAGAATCAAAACTGCTACGAAATAGAAAAAAAATTACTTGAATAAATACATAATATAGGTTTCTTTTCAAACACGCTAGAAGCCTCGTACACAGATATGATTTCCACAATAAATGAAAGCAAACACATTTTTAATGATGGGATATTAACGAGTGGAAATAATCTGCCCCTTGTCCTAGCGTCACATGGGCGTTCTTTCTTGGGAGTCATGCATCCAGAGGAAGATTGGTTCACATAGAGTTTGGAAAGAAACAGAAGATCTAAGAAGGAAGGTAAGGGAGAAGGAGATAAGTCCAACAAAACATACATAAAAATTTACATACATTATATTACATTATAAACGTTTTGATTGTACACAACGTTTCGACCCTAGTATGGTGTCTTCTTCAGGTACAGAGTAACTCAAAAAAGGGTAGGCCAATCTAAAATACACCAAAAAACTATTTAACATGAACATCTAAAAATAATGGATGTGATATTAAATAAAAAAGGTATTACTTCGGTATGGCCGCACAATGTTCATTTAGGATATGATGTCATTGTAGTCATCGTCAAGATAGAGAAACATCAGAGAGACTGGTGATTTAACATAACATAATAATATGGATGCCACCCAATTATCAAAATAAAACATGTTTTACGGTCACCCAACAATAGGAATAGTAATTTAAATGCAGCATTAGGAATATGGAATTTACTGGACGGTCGTACAACCAAATATATAATGAATTTCTGGTGTAAAGTTAAAGTCGGGTTCAACGGATGTATACACTATATAATGCCGAAGATGTTTCTTCTAGACCAAAAACAAATAATATTATCTTTTTCATGCATACTAAAAGCTAAGCATTTCCAAATAGATCCCAAGAGAGTATTATGATAATTTCCAGAATATGTGAAAAGTTAAGTTTAGAGATCAAAAAACTAAAACATTAAAGACGCCAAGATTGTGAAGTGGTCACGATTACTTTATGATATAGCAATTGGAGAAAATATTGTAAGAAAACGAACAGATTTAAATGTAATCAGTAGCGTTTTATAGTAAACGCTGCATGTGTGCATGCTACCAAATTAAAAATACTAAAATATTTATTTATCTAGGGCAGTAAGCAGATGTTTTTGCCCCGAGGGCGTCTTCGAAACCCGAGGGCCTCTAGCCCGAGAATGCGAAACATTTTATATTTTTTCTTGGGTCGAAATGAAAAGACGCATTGTAATCGTCACTTGTCAATACATCAGATATATATAACAGCGTATTTATCTAAGGACTGATTAGTTCGTACAAAATGAAAGAATATTGTGAAGTTCCTGTGGAAATTCTCGCAAACTCGAACAAAGCTGGAGACGGTGGTTTCGAGTAAAATCTTGAGAAATTTATAAAAGTGATTATAATGTTTTTGAGAGTTATATGGAAAATAACAGTATGAATTGCACTGATGAAACTGTACTTTTAGGTTATTGCCAAAAGCTATGTAGAATATTTTATAACATCAAACAATAACATTTGGAGGATGTTAGCCAATGTGCCTTATACATCTTATGACTACTAGTAGTACTGCTACTCAAGAAGCACACATGTCTCTAAAAACGGTGTCAGATAACAATGAAATACGAGTGACTGGTGACAGTTATAAATGCACGGGAACGTTCTAAAATTGCAATTTTCATATCAATTAAACAAAATAAGGTTTATAACGCGTTTTTTACTTATTTGAACATTATTTAATTTATTTATTGTATCTTGCTTTCATCTTAACATTGTATGAATCGAATTCATAAAAACATTGTAATGTGTTGTATTGGAATTCGAGGGGGTCACATAGTATTCAAAAGGCCCAAGGACATAAAGAATCAGAAAGGCCCGCAAGGGAATTAACCATTATGTGTTTTGTTTCATGTCCGTAGTAACACAGCAATGAACAGTAAACCAAAAAAAAAAAAGTTTTTCTTTAATAACGCCCCAGCTGAGATCGTGTTTGCTCTAACGTCTGCGCACCCGCAAGCGGAGTCTTCTGCCCAACCCACGTTCATTCTCACAACAGCTGATCAGACTGGACCATAACATCTCATTACAATGAGCTGTTACAGTAAAATAAAATGTTACCAGTCATTCAGTTTAGTAACTAAATTCCTTTGGGAGTTCTATCAGATTGAGAAATATCATTGAGTTACGCAGTGCAATTGATAGCAGATACAAAGCTAATACAAATGCACTCGTTCAAATGCATTAGAGTTGTATAACTTTTTATTATAGTAATATTGAAATACAGTACCAATAAGTATCACGTATAACAGCATATTTTTTCGCTTTTACATCAGATAGTAATAGTTGCTAACTAGATTTAAATAATTTTCTTGACAGATCAGACCTTGCGATTACACATTACCAAGCAGAACATGTTTATGACATGATTACATTGATAATGAGACTAAGTAATGCCAATCGAGTCGATCTTTTGCTTTGTTTCATGGTAAATGATAATCCAAAGGAGAGGTAATTGAGTTAGAGATTGGATACAGGATCATATCTTGGAATAAATACTATTATTTTAATATGACTATCGCAATCACATTCTAAAATAATAACTAGCGTACCCGTGCAAGAACTCTCGCATGTTAAATTCCGTTCTCTTCCCTATCTTTCCTTTTCCATATTAAGAGGGGAAGTTGTTAACGAAACGTGCTTATTTGTTTAAAAAAATGAAAATGTAACTTCCAATGTACTTAAAGAATTTAAAATTAAAATAAAAACAATGAAATTTATGTTTGAAACAAATTTTGAATAAAGTTTTATTCAGTATTGTGTAGTTCTTGGAACAATTCAGAACATTTCCTTAAAAAAACATTCAAAGTAATTACACAATCTTCCTTGACAGCTTTTCGCTTTCCTTGACGGTCACAAAAATATTTCAAAAGCTTTTTACTCTCGAGAAAGCTACTTAAAGTTGTCCATGCGAAAATACAGGACTGGGCAAGCATAACCTTACTCTTTGGAATATTATTTAGCTATTTCACATAGTTACAGACAGTCTGCATGTCTCTAACAGGAGTGTGGTATAGAGAAGCACCGGACCAGCAAAATGTAATAGAATGTCCAAGAAGCTCATGCCTTATAGATTACTTTGCGAGGAACGTTTCTTTGTGGCCTTCGGCTTCAAACTTCCAGATTTCAAGGCTCTAGAACGCTTTGTCTAGGAGGTATTCAACTAAGTAGATTTTTTAAATAATGCTGCCTGAGTGTTGCGTAATGCACTTGACATGAATAGTTAAATTCAGTTTTTCAAGAAATCCTTCATATTTTCAAAGTCAAAGTGCAAATCGTCGCGTTTCCGTGAAGTTATCTTTCTTTAGAGACCTCATTTATGAAGATCAGCTGCGTGTGCGCAAAATTCATCTATACTACTGAAATAATACAGAAGAGGATTTTATATAATATAAACAATATATCACGAGATGAAGTCTCTATCGGGACATCATATGCCGTACCAACGATATTTCCACATATTTTCAATGATTAATAAATCGATCTGTTTAATAATAAATTTAACTTGCTTGCGTGTAACATCTACTGTAGATCTTTTACTAACCTGCTCAAAAGAGAATTTACAGTGCTAAATGTACTACGAGAATAGTCCATCAAACATCAAAAGACGTAAACTCTTTTGCCATCATAGTTTGATTTAGTTTCGAAGCTATCTGATCATGACCTTCTAAAATTTTCTTGAGCCTTCTACCTTATATTTTGATTCACACGCAGAACCTCCTAGTAATTTCGTGGAGATGGTTCCTTCTTTGAGTCTCGTACACTGTAGCTCCTTTAGTGACTTTTCGTCGTACCATAAGAACGTGCAGTGAATTTCCCTCTTATCAAAGTGAAATACATCCACCTTCAAAGAAATGCGATCGAATAAACACGGTAAAACCATTATTTCTCTTAAATGACTAATGTTAGGTCTTTATAATCAACCACACCAGAAAAAATAAACAATATTGTAAAAGAAATATAAGCCCATGCTTTCATCAAATTTAATTTTTACTCGTGTTTTCAAAAAAATATTTTCCCCTCTTGAACTGTCCTGTCCATGAATGTTTAATGACTTACATTAGCAGAGTATGACATTTGAGGGGTGAGAGATAAAAATGGACAAAAAGATTTTGGATAAGAAGTAAAAATTAGTATTTAGACTAATTTAGAGATTAGTAGGTATGATGTTGTACCGTACCAAGTGCATGCGTACTGTAGGTTATATCATAAACTGTTCAGAGAGACAAGAATGTCAACACTTATTTCAGATAAATGAACGGTTGTACTAAACAAATAAAAAGCAATCCTCATCGGTATCCAGCAACTATTAATACTTCTAATTATTGCTACGAGAATATTTAGGTTTATTTGCATGATTATGCAAAGAAACCTCATCAGTCGGCGCAAACCACGATGTGTACAGAAAGCATACGTGTAAGCGTGACGTCAGAAACACAGATCGGCTCCAGCGCCGAGTAATGTAGTTGGCATTGGATAAGATCGACAAGCGTCGGACCGGCAGAAACGTAATAGAATGTCCAAAAGTATCTCATCATATAGACTGTGGTGAGCGTACATCACATAGAGTGCGGTGCGGTGCCGTGAAACGTTTCTTAGAGGCCTGTGGCCTGAAAATTTTAAGGCCCTAGAACGCTTCGTTTAGGAGTTATTTAACTATATAGATATTTATAATGCTGTCGGGTGTTGCGGAATGCATTTGAAATTACTATTGATTTTCTTTCCTTTCAACAAATCCATATTTTCAAAATGCAAGTCAAAATGCAATTCGGCACGTCTCCCTGAAATTCTCTATCTTTGAAGACCTCGTGTATAAAGATATGCCTGCGAGAGCCGCAAATGGTAAATATACTACTGAAATAATACAGGAGACGATGTTTTATTAAAAGTAATTAGATTTGTTTGAAGATAGTGCTTAACATACTCTGCAAAATTTTTCAAAAGAATTACAGAAAAATATAATAATTGAATTTAAAAACTAAGAAAGGAAAATCTTTAGAATTGTGAAATGTCGTTAAATAGGGCATAAAAGTAAAATTTTCAACCAGCTTCAGGACGTGTTGGTGTCACTTTATTTTTATTATAAATGTATTTTTGTATTCTTCAATAAAATAAAATAAAAAGTAATGACAGTATCTTCACGTAGGAAAAAAAGCAATTGCAAGAAAATTGCGACGCAGAGTAATTTATCAGAAGTCCGTTTAGGGAACATGTTTAGTAAGTTATGGAGGAGAAATAAAAACAAATTGGAGAATAAGCAATGTATTTATGTCTTTCAGCGTAAATCTGTACGATTTTTACAAAGCATTATGAAGCATTGTAACTCTCACGGTGCGTATTTTCTCTTCTATCACGTTTTCACACCTATTTGCACAAAAACATGTAACAAATTATCTTTCATTAGAATTTTCGCTTTTTAACTAACGCTTCTCATAAAAATACTCGTTATGAAATTATTTTAAAAAGCGTAAAAAGTAGTTTCAAATTTTACTTGGGATTATTTAAGGCTTATGAAACTTTGAGGCAGCAACACACGAACGCTTTTCATTCCAAAGTCAAAATGTGGTATGCGGCCGCCCTTTGCGTTGGAAGCAAAGAACACAAAACGGAAAGGGAGGGGTGGGGTGGGGAGGAAGAAAAAAGGGAAGCGTGGCCGGCGCAAATGAACGGCGCCGCAATAAAGCAAATCCGCGGGCGAGGAGGGAAATAAGACGGAAATATGACTTGCGGCTCCGATGATCCCCGGGGCGCGCGCGCGGGGGCGGAGCGGCATTCATCAAATTGAACACAGAAATTGCTTTATGCGCTCCACATGTCATTCAGCGAAGAGAGGAGGCGCTGCGAGAGGGCATGCGCTCCCTTGCGGCGCGGCGCGGCGCGGTCGGGCAGGCCGGCCACCGGCGCGGTGCGGCGCGCGCAGGGGAGCCGTCGCCATGGCAACGCGGCTAATCCCGCTCGCCAATCCAGAAACATGCTCGCGAAAGAGGCTGCCGCCGCCGCTATCAGGCGGCGCCGAGCCGGCTGGGCTGGCGGGCGGCCGTAGGCTGGCTGACGCCCCGAGCGACCCGCAGGTACGAGGCGAGAGCAAGAGGATGATTGGACGCCGCGCCCTCGCTCTCGCCCTCGCCCTCGCCCTCGACGCTTCATTAGCGCTAACGGCCGCATGCACTGCGGAGCTGCGCAACGCGAGGGCGCGGGCGCAGGCGGCACCTTTCGCTTCAGCTGCTTGGCCCAAGCGCCACCTTCGCCAGGGGCCAAACATGGCCGGTGCTCTCCATTTATCATTAGAATGCGACGAAAATCACGCAAGTAAATGCATATCCGAATACAAAAAAGTGATGAAGGTTTCCACAATTACGGTTTCATTAGAGGCAGCGATGAAGTCACACGTTGTCCATATGACTGGCTATTTCTACAAAAGGGTGTCATCGCACGAGATGAATACGATGTACTGACATCAATCATTGTAATGACGTAATTTATGAAGTGAATGACACAATGCGCCGATATAAATTATCAATCAAACTGAAAAAACTGTTGAAAAACATTACTTCGAGGAGAAGAAAAATTTGTAGTCCTCTAGTACTGGAGGTTTGCAATAGCTTGTTAGGAAACGGAGAAAATCCACTAAAATCGAAGATTAGAAGGCATCATGTAAAAGCGAGTCGGAAAGAAAAGATTGCGGCACAAGCTAAGAATACACAAAGAACACATCCACGGACAGAACACACAGGTAGGTTGTAAGGGACCTTGTACATAGCTCATGCTTACTAATAGCAATCGATTCAATGGAAAGTCGGAAACTTGCCTTGCCTAGCACAACAACAACAACAACAACAATAATAATAATAATAATAATAATAATAATAATAATAATAATAATAATAATAATAATAATAATAGGACCGATCTTATGGCTAAGACATAGTACAGAAACGGTCTCGAACCAAAGGATCGTGAGTTCGAGTCCCGCCTCGGGCATGGTTGTTTTGTGTGTATCTGTATGTTTGTGTGTGTGTATTTCATCTTTCATCATCATCATCATAATTTCATCACCTCCCCAGCTTTAACGACCCTGGCGAATAAGAATGGAATCAGCATTAAAATACCCCCATAATCAAGTCGGAGCCCCGATCAGTCGAATACACGTATCGCGTGGCCCCATGATGGGCGATTCACGAATAACAATAATAATAATAATAATAATAATAATAATAATAATAATAATAATAAATTTAATAATTTATTAATAGCGAGGCTCAAACCATTACAATAGTAAGAGATACCCAAAGATAATTTTTCGCTTCCGAAATTATACCAAAATGTTTGTCACTTGAACCACAAGTTACAGCAAATTTCCTTATTTCAATAAATCATCAGAATGACATAAAAAAATGAAACATTTCAACGTAGTTTGAATGAAAATAAGAAGAGAACTGTAAAGTAATAGTTATCTAGAAGTGCAAATGCAACAAAAAGAATTCAGAATTATGACAAGCTTCCCAAACATGATTAATTAAAACTAACTTAAATTAATTTCTCATTAAAATTAAAATATTTTAGCGATATAATAACATTCTATGAATATATAGAAAATATCGCTTGTGAATCTCATACCTTTTTATTCTCTTTTACACAGAATGAACATCGAACAAAATGATTAAATAGCGTTTCCACTCAATTGCAAACATAATTTTCAAGATATCCTAGTGTTTGTTTGCAATTTTGACATTCCAGATACTGAAAAAATGTTTTGTGTATATTAATGTGCATTGCTTGTCAAAACCCATCACAGTAGCTCAATTTCCTTATGATTGGAGGCAACAGAAAATGTCTAGTAGAAACTGTAACATTGTGACAAAGCACAAAGATGAAAAGTACGACAATGAGATTGAAAGAACATTTAACATCAAAACTGCTAACAAATTGATTTATAATTAAAATTTACTAATGCGATACGTTACGGAAGTGGTTGAAATCATGCAACTATAATTTCAAATTTTCCAATCGGGCGCAATTTCAAAATTCTAATCACACAGTTTCTTATTAACTTTTCCAACTTTACTATTAATGCCTACGAATCATGGCCCCCTCTTTCTTACTTCTAACACTAGACTATTCTTTTCTCCTCCCCCATACGTCCTTCACTGTCTACAGGCAGCACTGTTTGCATGCACATGGTAATAACGACCTCTGGCAGGCATTGCGATCGCTCCACAGCATCCCCAACCAATGTACGAAGAAGTTCTCGCCTCCTCATTGTGTTCTGCAGCAATTCGATATTATTCGCTCATGAAGCGGGCTCCTTTGTCGCTTTCGCCGCAGTCGGCGCCGCCCTCAGCTCCTTCGACTACGGGCTGTAGCCTCCCTTAATATTCCCGCGCACTCTCTTTCCGCCCGCAACTCGTCTCTGAAGCGAACACCTTTCCCACCTCTTCGCCCCTCGCTACCGTTCGCCCCGCAGCTGCGCGGGAAACCCTGCCGCCCCCGCCCCCGCCCCCGGCGCAACCGACTCTTTGCCGCCGCCTCCCTCGCCGCCGCCGCCGTAGCTGCCGGCTGCGCCGCGCCTACACGATCAATACGACGCTGAAAATTCTGCTGCGCCCAGGCCGCCGCGCTGCCCTGCCTTCCAGGGCTCGGCCCACGCCCGGCCGCCGCACTCGCCCTCCGGCCGACACAATCACGTGCGATGGAGCAAGCAAACGGACCTCGCATTTCACAGGGTTCTGCGATGTCTCCCCCCCACATTTCGAGCTCAGCCTACTAGAGACTTTGTTTGGCCCTCATGACACCGCCCAAGTCCTAAGGAGAGAACGATTGTCATAGGAACGGATTCAATAACAGAGGTTGCTATAAAGATATGTGCTTACATATACTTATAAAGATATTTCGTTGTGACCGCATGGTAAAGTCTAATTGCTACGAATTGAGTTATTATTCCCCTCATTTTTTAATTTTTGAAACAATTTACATAAAAAAAGCATATCATGAAGATCTTATGGAACTTAAGAAAACGTGCGCAAATAATCTTCTCCCCCACACGACATATACAGTTTTCACTGTTTTTTGACCAAATAAATCAAATCTAATAGTTTCTATCCATTCATTGCAATTCTTCCAGACTGATACAATGTATTTCAAGCCCAAAATAGATATACAATGAGGCGGTAATAAATTACATTCAGTGCTAAATAACCTCAAGTTTTAATTTTCATTGCTAGTCAATGGGAACAACAAACTACTAAGAGGCATTGTTGTACAATGAATGTGACATACCAATATTATCTAAATAATAAACGAGAAATATTTCGGGTAGTTGAAACAACGGAAATGAAATCAATTAGTTGAATTCAATATTTCTGTTCACATGAACATTTTATCAGTTGTTCAGAGGAAATGTAAAGAAATTAAACTCCAAAAAGGTGTGTCGTTTAGAATTGTATATCAAAATGACAATCAAATTGTTCACTATCTCACAAAAACAACTATGTAATTACATGAAATACATCTTCATATCGTTTTAAGACTCAGAGCATTGATCTCATCGCGTACATTGATCGATAGAGTTTATTGCATTATTTACCCCCAACCTTCATTTTTCGTCCTTTCTTTTTATTCATATTGGCAAGTAGACTTCTTCGTTAATTCTTTTATTACAACAATTCGTTTTTTGTTGAAGTATAATCATAATGTTTATTTCTAATTGTAAGTGTTCTAAAAGCATGACATCACTCCTCACTATCCCGTCAAGACATTGACTATAATTGTTTTGTTATATTCTAGTGCTAGACTTTCCGAAGATCTGCATTTATTTTATTCTTTTGGAGACAACATAAAAGTGTCACAAAACTGATGAAGACGTGTAAACCCAACGGTATCTGAATCTTGGTCTGTTCCTCGTACTCTCCAGACAACACGAAAAACGACTTCGCGTTAGAAGGGACTTACGAATCTCCGACGCGTCACAGTTGTCACCTGTTCGGGCGCCAGACAGAAAGTAACGGTTTCGGGTTTTGTCAACTTCAACTACCACCGTCGCTTGTCGCGTGCACGTGAACACAGTGGAAACAATAAAAAACTTGAAACACGAAAATGACCAAAGTTCTAATGAAATCCGAGAAACGACAATGAATTAATTAAATTACACAAAGACAAAACTCGAGAAGAAAATGAGGTCAAAATTGAGGAGAAGAACAGAGGTGTTGATAGTAAACAATGATGATGAAATATATGATTTTTACCTTCACGAAAATCTGAGAAGGCAACATGCTCAAGAACACTTAATGTAGAGTTCGATGTTGTATTTCTACGAGATCAGAGCTTTTACAACCGGGACCCTCCAGGCGGAATTTGGAATGGAAAAGGTGAACTGTCTGCAGCTTCCTTGCTGTGCCCTTACCCTCATATTCGTTTACTTCCCATCATTTTTGCTCATTTTACATACGTTTTGCTCCGATCCTAATATTTCTTTATATTTCCCCATCATCCTACTCGTTCTATTACAAACAGAACGGTGAAAATGATGGGTTGAAAGCCATGTCCCTCGCCTTTTTTCCGCACTTCGTAATCTTGCGTTAAATCGCTGCACAAATAAAGTGCAATCGTAGTGTTGGAGACTTGCTACTTCGTTAGCAAGAGATTGTAACCATATATATGTAGAAGGTTCAATATAGTTTATAATCATTATGTATAGTATGCTATTATGTTGTAATTGACATTTGTATATCTATAGTGTTATTGTTCTTATATATTTATGCTTTACCATCAGTCGTGTGAATGGAATAAAAATATCCCGAAACATCGTCAAACTACGTTTTAATGTCTTAATTCACTCCAATCAAATCCCGTTATCTACATTTCCCATTTCTAGTTACTGTTCTTAAGATGCCGATAGTATGTTAGCAATTACAGAAAATCCTAAAGTAATCGATTGAAAAATTATAATACTGTGGGATTAGAGATGAGAGATATCAATGGGGAGAAAATATAAATTTCATACAAGAATGTGAAGCAGTAAATAAGATTAGGGAAAATACAACGTAGACCCTTTAAAATTGCAAGCATAGCGACAAAACATGAGACATTTGAAATGAATTAAAGGAGTTCTTGCAAAACAATCTGAATAGAAATAAGACAAAGGTTAAAGTATTTAATTAAATATACGTACAGGATACACTAGAATTAGAAAAGGCTCCATTAATGTGATGTTGATAAGAAAGTACGTATTTCTAAAAAGTGATAAGAAAAGACATCGAATAAAATATGTTGATATGTTGTATGATTTCGAATATCAAACCTTGGTATAATTTTTAAAAACTTGTTCAATAAAAAAAGGAGGTTTGAGAACATCCGTAAGTACAAAGCCAGTTGGATGGTTTGCGTTTCAAAAACCCTTTTGGAACCTCTCACCAGAAAGAGATGAAATTCCAAGTAAGGACATTTGCATAGAAAGCAGTATCACTTTCAAGACGTCTAAAATGGGGTTCAGGAGTGGAGCATGTTGACAGGCAGTTTCTTCCTTTTGCGTTGCACGAGTGCGATGAAATCCCCGCTGATAAAATTGCACATGAACGAGCGAAACACGCAGCTGAAGAGCTGTCCTCAAAGAGGATCTTTAAAAGAAAAGCAGATTTTACATCCGGTTTGAAAAAAGTCGCGCAAAAGACTGAAAGAATGTGCCGGTTTAAAGAAGTCAAAGGACAAGTCGCTTTTCAGTTCTTTTGACAAGAAAAGTTTTGAAATAACTTTCCCTGAAAATATTAGGTTGCTCTGGATTTAAGGAAGAAACATTTCATGTTAACTACGAGATGCACCGCTGTAAATGTTGTTGCATGCCTTATATTACCGATTTATCGCCACTTGCCAACACAAGTTTTAGTTATTTCATCTTAAAAAGTACTTAAGAGCGATCATTTAAAATTCGTGTATTCCTACAAAAAGGAGAACAAAAATCTGACATTTTATTTCATTAAAATAAAAAATGTATAACCTACTTGATTTTGAAAAGCGTAGTAAACAAAGTAATCTAAATATTTTTGAGTGACTTATTTCAAACAGAAACAAATATAGAGCTGTCTGCCCCGTGGTCGATATCGCTGAAGCAGTAGTGCCGTAGTGATCTTGGACCGTGAGGTCGCGGGTCCGAGTCCCGCCTCGGGCATGGTTGTATGTGTTCGTCCTTTCACCCCCTATCATCACCATATCGTTTTATCCAGTAGTGGTCGCCAATGACCAAGTAGTTGATGAGGCGACCTTAAATAACAAATTAAAAAATAAAATATATCGAGCTGTGAACATCTATGTTTTTATATCAGCCCAAAACAAATAACATATTTGCGATATATATACACACACACACACACATTATTAATTTACTGAAGAAATTTTCACATAACTTTTCGAGGACTATAAAATAATGCTGTGAAGATGGTTACGCCATGCATCTGTCATTCCAATGAAAACTGATTTGTGCTAATTCAATTTTCGTCATATCTGAAAAGTACCAAGCATTATCCAAGAACGCGGTACTTCCATAAAAATTAGGAGCTTGAAAAACATAAAAAAGGCTCAAAAACCTCTTGTTACAATTTTAAATCAATACGTGGTAGGTAACTGTTTTTCTGTTGATCTTGAATTTGTATTCCAAATACAATGTGGATAATCGTGAGGGTAGGTCAATAAAAGTCAGTTTTTGTTACAATGCCAACGTTTCGGCCAGTTATTTGACCTACTTCAGGGCTATAAATAAAGAATGGCAATACAAGATAAATGTACGGGTAGTGTAATTGGTTAACACGAATTATCATTATATAAGAGAAATAGGCTTGTTGAAATTATATTTCGCTAAAAAAGCCAAATATAACAATAACAACTAATTACCTGCCTGTAATTACAAGTATGTTGAGTGAAATGTTTTAAACATTTATGTGATTTTGTATAGTTTTCTTGCTCCCGTTTGCGAGCTCCTTGTTTTTTTTTAGCAAAATGTAGTTTCGACATGCCTGTTTTCTCATGTAATGATAAATCGTAGAAATAATTAACCAATTGCACTACCTGTATATTTATCGTGTGTTGTTATTGTATATTTATCGTGTGTTGTTATTGTATATTTATAGCCCTGAATCAGGCCAAATAAATAGCCGAAACGTTGGCATTGTAACAAAAACCGACTTTTATTGACCTACCCTCACGATTATCCACATTATATGTATCGGTTTTTAGTATACCACTTCTGCATTCTACTTCGAAAGTATTAGTCACGTTTCACTTTAGTATGCACTTTTGTACGCACATACGTATGCACTTTTAATATGGTTATTTGCCGGCTTCTAACGAACATTTTAGGGTTTGTTAATTTTGCATAATTTATTCTCTTCTACGTTCATCGGAGAACCCATTTAGTGTACATTATCATTACCTGTCTCATCCCAGGCTCCTCTTACTCAGAATATTCTTTTACGGCAGTCAAAAAGGGCTGGAAATTTTTTGTTTCCCTGCACATCTCTCTTCGCTCTTCTTTCACCGACCTGAGTGTCCGAGACTGTCTTTTTTGGTCACCCCCCTTTTTTTCAGGAAGGTCCGCTGAATATTTCTGAGTAGCAGCCCTCCCCTTCTCCTCCTCGCTCTGCCCAGAGAAGCGCTGCCGCCGCCGACAGCGACGCAACTTTGCTCTCAGCGACACGGCCCCGCCTCCCCCCCCCGCCCGGCCGCCGCCCCCGCCCCGCCACCGCCACCGCCGCCGCCGCGCACCTGAAATTTCCTCTCGTGCTCGAGGGCGGACGGAGGCGGCGATGGTGGCTGCGGCGACCGTCATAGCAGCGGCGCTCAGAGGGCGATAGAAGACGCGGAGGTCATTCTAAAAGCGGAGTCGCATGAGGTGGGATGGAAAGGCGGACGAAAAAGAGAAAGAAGACGAAGAGGGGGAGGATGGAGTGGGCGGCGCCGGGGCTGGTGGAGGAGGGGCCGACGGAGCCGGCGTCAGGGGGAACGTGGGTGGGGAGGGGCGAAAGTGGCGTGCAGCGAGGGTGGGCGAGGGCGGCGGAGACGGAAGCAGTGGAGGGTAGCGCTCCGAGCGGGCGCGGCGGCCAACAACTCCGCCGGCGCTGCCTGCAGGGCGAAGGGCGCAGGGCCCAGGGCGCTTCCGGCCGCCCCCAGCCCCGCCCCCGCCCCCGCCGCAGAGGCAGCCTCCGATCGACTCTGGCAGGTGAACTCCCAGGCCGTGCGCCAGCACTAGAGTGGAAAACGCCCTAACACTCTCTTCAACTCGGGGAAACAACCTACGTGCTTGTAATGGCTTTAGGTGCTCTAATAGTCCAATATACCGTACATATGTTTTCATGCAGAAAAAACTGCTCTGAAATGTGCAATAATAAATGGCCTGTTTAGTTACGGAAACATCCATGCCGTCAAGGCGGCTCCACACATTCGTTATTAGGCGAGTAGCGAGCAACCGCCCGCCGAATCCCGAGTAGTGTGGATGAGTTGCTTCCTTTTGCCGAGGGACGAACATTCGGTACTCGCCCTACCCATCGTGTGATGGTCTTTTCATCTCAAAGGAAGCGAACTTCCGCCAAACATATCAACTGCTGAGGATTGGACGAGCAGTAGCTCGCCGCTCGGCAAATGCCGAAGATGTCGAGCCGCCTTACAAATGGAAGTCACTTTCTGTTTCGCATTCTACATGGCTTACATGTGTAGAGAATATGCCATTGTGACATACTGAATTTCAACTGGAGGCAATACATGTAACATGCGAAAGTTCATCAGCGTTCATAATTACCTACTGTCGAAATGGACTCGATGACGTTTTGCTCCAAACCATCGTGATTTTCCAGTTAAATGTCATGCGTAATTCATATAGAAAAAAAATGTTATAAGCTAGCAATGAACTTCATACACAAAACCACGTTACAAAATAGAAAGATGCATTTGCAGATTAAAATAAATAGGAATATATCAAATAAAAGAAACTTTCTAGAAACCTAAACATTAGCAATTTTCAGAAATATGAACCTTATCAAGGAAAGAGGCAAATTTACTTTATATGGCCAGAGCATTGTAGTTAAATAACTGAAAATTGTATTTTTATTACATATACCAAGTGAGCATTTTCCCTCGTAATAGGGGTAAAATTGCATATGCAATGATGTCCGATTCCTAGTGATTAGTTCACATGACGTGAAAATTCACAGTGGCAATGGTAGAATAACATCGGATATATTTTAAATAATGTTCTTTAAGAATTTAGAAATAAAACGGACAAAATATTGCTCTGAGACGACAATATTCAACATGACTATAATTCATGTGAATTAGTCTGTATTCATCTAGGGGTTCTCCAGAGGGGATTCTTGAAGACCTTGGAAATATATGGATTCAATTTTTTAAAAACTGTTATACGTATGAGTTTTAAATTCTACGTTAGGAAGAAGAATGGGAGAGATTCATGAAAAATATAGTTTCAATTATTTGTTTTCAAATCGCTTATAAATGAAATATACACTGAAAGAGACTCCTAAAAATTAATTAGCTATTACCATATATAAATTTAATTTAAACAATAATTTTTTTAAGTATTTTATATTAAATTCAATCAACTATTTTAGAACCTGTCAAAATAATCATCTCCTGGCATTGAACCTATTATACCACTTTTGAACGGTTAGTTGTTGTTTTTTCCTTTTTTTAATTTCCTGAACGCAGGGAACAAGTCGAGTCGTGCTAGAGATGTAATAAAAAACGAGAAAAATAGGTCTTGAAATTTAAAAATAATACTTTTTATAATTTGATGGAAAATACACAGCTTCGGAACCATTATTTGGTTACAGATATCACGATGTACAGACCCACTGAGTGACTGATGGACCAACGGACTGACGAACCGACAGACATACGAACGAAGGGACAGTTGAACGAACTGCACGTAAATGTAGGGGTAAATAACTCATTCCATTTTCTTCTTTGAAATATTTTTAAGTTTCGAGATTTCGACATAACAATTTTGAAATGGAAGTATATATTTTCCCATCATTCTTAAGTTTTCGACGAGATGAATGCAATGAAATAGTAAGTTTTGTAAATATTTGGAAAGAAACTACAGAAAAAAAACCTTTCCAATTAAGTAAGTACGTAGGGAAATTGTGAATTAACATAACCAAATATTTGCATTTTTCTGTCAAATTTGTTTTTGTATTTTTTCTGTCGCCCTGTGTGTCTAGTAAAACCAATCACACCTTCCACATGGCCAGAAGCTGTTTAGTTTTCCTTCATTTTTTATAATAGAAATTAGTAATTTAAATTTCCAATCTATCCAATCAATTCCAATATCAATATGAGTTTTATACAGTTTCGACTAAAATTACATGTTTCTTGAAATTACCAGAAATTTGGTCTACAATGGTTTCTGTAATAATTGGTAATTGACCAACATACATTTTATCTTGTTATTGGCGAATAATAATTATTTTTGTTGTTATTGTTAAAGGGAAATGTTGCACCGAAACTCTCCCAAAATCTTCGATTTGTTGCAGAAGAAATCCGTGTTGTTGAAAGAAATTCAAATATTTGGTGCATATTTTGATTAAATTTGGATAATTGTCGAGGATTGAAGAATAAATTAGATTTTATTCCTGATTTTTTTTAAATGAACTGTGTACCGTCTTCTGTCTTTCAAACACTTATTGCTTAGTAAAGTATAATTAAACATTAACATTAGAAAAACATACTCTAAATTTTATTGATAAATTGAGAAGTTTGATTGATTCTTTACTAATTCTCCATATTTATTGACTTAATTTGTAAGTTAAACTTGGATTAGCACAAGTTATATCAAATCGGCCGAAAAGGACGGTAATTGTATAGACGGATGTATGCCATATTGACACAAGATAATTGTATTTGTATAAAATAATTTATCGTATTTGACACAATTGATAGTTCAAATCTTATAGAGAAAGTAAAAAAATAATAAAATTAATAATGAAACTGATAAGTTTTCATTTTATTTGCAGGGAGAGTATTGAGTAATTTAATCGGGTGAACTACACAGGATATGACAGATTTTTGGCTGTCATTGCTAAGAGTTTATTGAAGTTATGAATAACCTCAGATTTAGAGAAGGTACTGAGACATCCGACAAATTTGCACTGCTTTTCTGTGTAAATAGGAAGAAAATGAGCGTTTTATATAAACAGATATCGAAAGGTAGAAGCTCTTGTCCTTATCGGAAGGCAGAAGTTTCCGTTTTGCTACTGACAAGTCAAATTTGTACGACCGTACTTCACGAATTCACCATTTTTATTACCGGTGTGTACCGTTACATGGAAAGTTAAAATACAATGGTTATGTACCAGTGTTTTTATATCAAATCCACTAATTATTACATTTAGTTGAATCCGTCGACACATTTCGCACTTTGAAAATTATTGACTTATAAGTGTAAAAGACTTCATACTCAATTCCAACTTTGATAGGTCAGGGTCTGAGTTGTGCGTTATAA
The DNA here is from genome assembly GCA_031308135.1 of Acheta domesticus. Taxonomy (NCBI): domain Eukaryota; kingdom Metazoa; phylum Arthropoda; class Insecta; order Orthoptera; family Gryllidae; genus Acheta; species Acheta domesticus. Next base: position 11,534,551 of record JAHLJT010008756.1, read on the forward strand.
GGCCGGCACAGTGCGGTGGTAAACATTTCACAAATATTGATAAGCGTTTATTAACAAATGAAAAGACAGACCCATGCGATTAAATTACACAGAATATCGAATAGTCAATTTATTTTTACTTAATTTTACAGATTCTGGTCGTTTCTGACCAATTTTTGGTAATTGAGTAATGTGTGAGAACATACTGGCTTCGGAGTAGTAGTACCGAGGAGCGCTAAACATCTAAATATTCAACCCAAACACTGAGTTCAAGGGCCTACGCTGCATCTGTTAGGAACAGCGTCACATGTTGCAGATTACATTTGCGCCGGCTGGTTTTTTAATAGCTTTATCTACACAATTCCATTTTGTGGTGTGTTTTTGTGATAAATCTATTTCATACGACCATAGGGATTAGTTTTCTGTCCATCAGTATCAAGCATACAGCGGTTTGTGCCGACGGCTTCTTATAAATGGTACAAAACCGTCAAACCTTAGCAGAAAGAGGAAGATTGCTACACAATATGAATTTATAAAAACAACAAAATAAAACGTACGTTTTCAACTTCCAAGTGTACATTGAAATAAGTTAAATGTTTCCAATAGATATTAAAAGTAGGCAAAAATTGCTGTATCAGAAATGTTTTAAAAATATTGTTCGCGTATTAATAAAATGGTTTGAGGAATATATTCACAAGCACTTTAAAAATGTCAAATTTATATGCTTCCAAATCTTCAAATAAAAAACCGAAGAAACTACCGAAATATTTCAGAAGCTAATGAAATACTAAAATTTAGGCGCGTGTATATAAAAAGAAATGTATGTCTTATGCCTCCCCTAACACATTTTTATTCAAAGAGAATAATTCAAAAATATTTGAGGTAAATAACGGTAAAATATGGAGAATCAAATTCACACCGTATTATTAATTTAACAGAGAGGCTAGACAACTTTTTAGGTTAAAATACTTAGCCTTGTAACAAACGTTTTGGTAACTGTGTAATGTGGGTGAACATACAATTCTTCAAGTATAATATGATTAAGAAATTTCTCACCCGGCAGTACATACTAATATGTAAATCAAAACTGCATTTTTATATCAAATATCATCTGTCACATTCGAATATCCGTGAGAAGAATAGAGCACGGTTTTAAAAAATAATATTTTACTATATTTACTTGATCGCGTATCTTTTGTGGCACAGATCATCCTGTACGTTTTTTTGTAATTATTTTCTGTTTAAAAACGTAAATATATAATTACCTAATTTTGCACAAAAATACATTGAACTCACTTGAAAGCATTGAAACGTTAAATGTATTGACTATCGAAAATATTTTTTAAAAAAATACTATAAACATTTCCATAATGGTTCGATTTTAGAAGATGTTATTTACTTTCAATTTCCGTTCATTTTTTTTTACGTTAAGTCCTCAACACCACGATCTCGAATTTTCGGTTGTAAAACCTGTGTTTAAGATTCTTTCGAACTGCAACTTCGCACACGCATCAGATTAAGATCTATTAGTGCTGTTTGAAAGTTGATTAAGATTGGCGAGGGGACGCACCTCATAGTCGGAATGGTTCTCTGCGTATCCGTCGTCTGTCCGTTTATGAGTCTGTTTATTGTGTCTGGCTGTGTATATGTAGGTATGAGTGTGTGTATGGAAGAATTTGTCACGAATACACATGTTGGATTAGAAGCTTTTGAGGTTAAACTTGGTATAAACGCCAGGAGTAAGATCTAGTGGTGTCGTTTCGAAGATCATTAAGATGTTTTAATTTTTGGAGGAACTTTACACGAAACCTCTGTGACACATTCAAACTTTTCTACAAAACGGGTGAAAATGTTTTCTTTAAATTTTTTATGACACGAAAGAAAGTGCTTTTATAAATATGGCATAGTTCCAATTTTTATTAAAGCTTCTGAAATTTAGAAAAGTGCAAATTTCAAACTTTATTTTCGAACCTCTCCTACACCTCCAATATTAAAGCTAGAGATTTGTTTATCGATTTAATGAATCCTTCAAATTTAGATTTTTAAATGGTGTCATGCTCTTAAAAAAATCTGAGCAAAAGTTGAGTAATAACAAGTGACACTAAGAGGACGAAACGTTTGGGTATGCTGCACGTTCCCGCAAGTTATTTTAAAATAATTTCATTATTTGGCTTCTCAAATATGATTACAAAACCTTAATGGGTGTCAATCACGTGCCAATGTCACGCGGGCGTTAGGCGCCCAGTGCCGAGAGGTTTATTTCATCGCCCTTTTCCAACAGCAGAGAGCAGGCGCTAATCTGACACGTGGCACCCCGGCGCAACCATGGGTTTAATGGAACTTCGCTGCTGCGGACGGCGGCCGCATCCGGTGCCCAGCGGTAATTTCATACATTTACTGTTCAATTGAAAGCATGGAAACTCGCTCCCTCAACCAAAAATGGATACATATTAAAGCAAATGTGCGAACATCTTTCAATTCGCGAAGCAGAATTCAAAGCCACATCAATTTGGCAATAAAATGTTATAATAATATGCGAAATATTTGCGTTCGCGATCTCAGCTGCGCAATCGTTTACGTGCGTGTCAATGTCTAACTCTTCAGTCTTCCCGAGTGCAAGAGAAGATATTCTCAGCCAGTAAAAGTCTTCAGGGCAAAATTCGAGCAACGCCATTACAAAATACAATTACAATCGAAATGGAATTATAATAAAACCGAACCAACATTGTTGTTCAGTGGTGTAATGTAATACATTATATTATAGCTTGTAATGTAAAATATACGAAATCAGCTTCATTCGTAATGTTATTCTTCCGTTGCTCCATTCACGTCACCAATACTACTCTACTACTAAATCTTTCCAGAACGAACTCTTTAACTAATAATTAATTAGCAGCTTAATTGACCTTTGCAATCAGCATTGTATTTCAGTCCTATAATTAGATTATATTAATCGTAAAAAACCTTAAATGGATACTTAATTAACTCTAAAAGGATTTACAATTTCACAATTCTTAATGTAAAAAATAAAATAGTATAAAAATATTTTGCTATTCAGGGTCTATCATTTACTTTAAAAGACATTATTCTTTCAAAATTAATTCTCGCTCGATTTTACAAAAGAAGATTCGTCGCAAAATAATTTACATTAGTTAAGAGAAATGAAGCGCTCAAAAATAACATTGACATTGCTGAGCTTTGTAGCTCACATTGAAATAACTAATGTGTTAAAGGAATACTACAGAGTTGTTTTCATTTAATACTAGGAAATGGAGAAAACAGGAAGTTAAATGAAGAAAAAGCTGGAGTGAATATTGACATCTACAGAAATAAGTAAAGTACCTAGGATTAATAGATAGAGCATGAAAAAAAAACATGATAAGAATGAAGGACGCACACGAATGAACGAGAAACTTCCAATAAAATGTTAATGAAAGCAATCAATTGAGATCAAATAAAGGAATTAAATGAAGAGAGGTCTGTATTTATAAAGTCAGAGGAATAGAAGAGTGAGCGTTTGTTGTTACTAGGAAAAGAATCGGAACACATAACTTTCTATACAGTAAAGAAAGAAATAAAACAGTATTTGCGTCAGAAAACATGCAAACAGACGTAAACGTTCAACTAAACAGTAGTGGATTAAACATTACAAAACAATGACGATGATAATTTAGCATACAAAACGTGTATAAAATGAGAAAAAGATATTTTCATTGAACTCTTCATCAGTGCCTGAAATAACAGTTTACACTTTGAGGGAACTGCGAACCATTTGTATATTCACCCTTTTAAAAGACATTTTGAAATATCAATATTATAACAACAGATGGAAGTAAGCAAAAACTGGTTCGTAAGTAATTAACACTTATTGCATAATTGTATTCAGGACACAATTTATCACAATTTTGAAGGGCTTATCGAATAAAATAACGTTCATATTACAAAATATTAATGTTAGGATGAAACTATTTATTTTTTTAATGTTATTTTCATATTTCTTCTCTTGTTTTTTAACAACTCCGAAATAATATTTCTAAGGCACAAGAAATGGTCCAATATCGTTAAAACAATTCCAATGATTTATCGTTGAAATGAGGATTGGCAATCCAATCGTTCTTGCGTTATGATAACAAATGTCTAAAAATATTACACGTTTTATAGATAACAAATGGCTGCCGGAACATAAAAGTGAAGAAACAAGTATTTGTTTACAATTCAAAAATTATTCATCAGAATGTCCCGGGAGGAAAATGGGTACGTGGCACACTTACACACTTTTATAACAATATCGAATTTTATTTTAGGTACAATGATACCTCCTCTACTCAATGCAATTCTTTAATATTATTTTGTTGTTTTTAACTGTCCTTTAAATTTTCGTTTAATTTATATATCTACAAGGTAAAAAAACAAGGCACGAAGTGAGGTGTTCACTTGTTGAAATCGAAGATTTTGACATTTCGAAAGTGATAATTAAGTCCAAATTCTTGGCGCTTAAATGAGAGATAATACAAAATGATGGAAGGATTTCGTTTTTGTAAACATAATAATGCCTTCAAAAATACGTTTACTTTTAATAAAAAATTATTACTTATAGTTTAATGTTTAATAGAATTTCCACCAGGGTATTGTAGTATTGTTTGTAAATCACCAACTGACACTCTAATATGTGGTACGCGGAGCATTTTTCACTCTAAATCGGAAACCGTTCTTTAATCAACATCTAGAATCATGATAGTTGTGTAAAACATAACAGTTAACTTCTCCACACTTCATTCTTTTAAAAATACATCTTAATGATTACATTTTAAAGGAAGGTAGAAAAATGACGAGTACATGCAAAAAGTGATTATGTTGCAAGTGAATGATAATCATGACGACATGGAAAAAAAATGAATATGTTAATGGAAATGAAGTAATAGAAGTCCGACAGTAAAGTAAGTTGTACACAGTATGGTCAATCTATATTTTGCAATTTAATTTTACGAATCTAATATTTTTATGTAAAGCAAATTCTAACAAATCTGAGACATTTGGCTTCGCTATTGCGTCAATTTCTCACATCAAATGCTAATAATCGACAAAGTTTCAGTTTTACATGATTCAAAGTAATTGATATTGCATGATACACGTGCATTGAGCATTATTCAGAATACACAGTATTGCAATCCATTCATTCCATTACAACATGTACTCACGTGTTCATGTAATCTGAAGATGAGCGTGCCATAAAGATGCGAAGATTCATATCTATTCCCACTCTATTTGCAATCCAGAATCAAACAGAGGCAAAATATGGTTCGACACTCTCACTACAACACTGCGTTACTATTTTACTTGCGAAAGAAATTTAACAGCAAATATTATAAATCAGCAAACTCAGAAAAAAGTCTATTATTCATGCAAAATTGTGTAAAATATCGTTAAGCAATTCTCATTTCAAAAGGAATGCCGTTTAAAACAAAATGTAGAAATATTATTAAAACTAATATAGTGCGATGGAGAAAACTAAACACGCAATAATACTATGAAAAGCACTACGAAGACAAATGAAATGTGCAAAAGAACTACTACATACGTTGACACAGTTTGAATCAAATTTTACCATCGCATGGACAAGAGCTACGACAACAATACACGTGGACACGTCACACGTGACAAGAGTACCCGCAAGCGACGTTTCCACGTGTATTCGCCCCACGGCATGCAACACTCCACAGCGCGCGCAAGAGCGAGGCTGCAGCCGCCTGGGCCCGGGGCCGGTGCCGGGGCGTCCTGGGCAGGGCGCCCGCGCGGCCACTCACCCGGTTGCCGGCGGGTCCGGGCGGGAAGCGGCCGCTGGGGGGCGGCGGGCGCGGGCGGCGGGCGCGGGGGCGGCGGCGGCGGCGGCTGCTGGGGCGCGGGGCGTCGTCAGAGGGCAGCGGCGCTCACCCTAGCGCGCGGTCCATGCCCGGCGACGGCGTCCGTTGAGCGGCGGTGGCGAGGTCGCGTCTAGGAGGCGGCGGCGCGCCGCATCGCCTCCGCCGCGTGCGCGGGGCTCGGGGTGGCTGCGCGTGCGGGCGTGCGTCCGGCGCTGCGTGGCTGCGTGGCGCGTGCAGGCGGCGTGCGGCGGGTCGTGGCGGCGGCAGCGGCGGGCGCGGCACAGCACAGCACAGCACGGCACGGCACAGGACGCACGGCGCGGCGCGGCGCGGCAGCGGCAGCGGCGGCGGCAGCAGGCTTCCAGCGAGCGAGCGAGCGGCGGGCGGCGAGCGGCGGCGGCGAGCGGGCGAGCGGGCAGGCCGGGCCGAGCCGGGCACGTTTTTCCCTTTCGTTTAGGAGCGGCGGGATGCAATCAAAATCATGATGGCAGCTCGCCGAGCGCTCCCATTGGTCCGCGCTGCGTAAGCCGGCAAGAAGAGGGGGCGGGGTTTGGGGTAACCATGTGGTAATACATTTTGTGTAACGATTGCCCGCGCCGCGGCACGGCGCGCGGCGCGCTCCGCTGGCGGGGCGGGGGGCAGGGGAGCGGGCGGCGGGAGGGGGAACGGCGGCGGGGCGGGGCGGGGGCGCGGGCGAGGAGGACGGGCGCGACGCCAGCGCCTCCGCGCAGCGCCGCAGCGCCCGCGTCCAATCGGCCGCGGCGCTCGGCCCGCGCGCGACCCCGCGCCGCCGCCGCCGCGACGATCTACGGCGGTAATTCCCGGCGCCAATAATTAACGACCTCCTGCCCCTCGCCGCACCGCCCCCGCCCGGCCGCGTCGCGCACGCGTCCGCACCCACCGCGCAGCAACGAAAATCCAGAAAACTCCCCGCCTGATAACAACCCGAGAGAAGGCCCGTGGCGGCGATGAGGACGGGGCCTCCTTTCCACTTAATAATGTATCTCCGAGTCGAACGCGTGTTCCAAATTTTAATTATTCCTTTTTCCGCCGGATGAAAGGACTCGTTCTTTTGTACCTCCCGAAAGCAATTAGTGGGCGATTAAAAGCAAATCAAGTTAAACCTGGAAAGAATTCCAACTCCCCTGTCGTTAATTTCAGATCTGCGCCCTCATTGGGCGGCGCGTGGGAGCTTCCGGCGCCCCGCAGGTGTTCCAAATATTCACGGAATCCTATTTCGAGCGAAATTAGAAGAACGTGGCACAAGATTTTTATTTATTAGTGAAATCATTCTATAGCTTTTATTACAAACAAGATACGACTTTTTTGACTGGAGAAACAGTGGAGAGTTTGGGTTTAACCGTAGAATGTCCTCCCATCCTCATAACTTTTGAACCACCCGACAGATTTTGATGATGCACGATCCAAACGATCACTGTTCACCATGGGAGTGATGTACGCTGTATTCAATTCCTTAAAAATCAATAAGACGGGCGAAACGAGGATCGTAAGAAAATTGCATTGTTGAGACAATGCTTTCCTTTTGCCTAACATAACAAAAAAACATTTTTAAAGAACTCATCAGAGCACTTGCGTTTTAATAAAAGTATCCGTATGCGAGTCTGCCATATCAGTCAATATTAGCTGCCGTAGCCGTCTACTAATCAAAGTTCAGGCCTCATTAGTACGTAAGAGTCTTTTAATCACTGCAGCTTCGTAAAAAAACACTTTTCGCTGTCCTTTCCAAGATAAACATTGATTGTGTACTCTACTGAATATTGTAGGTATACAATCCTAAAACAAGAGGAGGGGGATCAACGATATTTCTGGCCTCCACTTCCGTTGAACTTTATATACATGACATAATACACCAGTAATAAATGAAGCATTCGAAGGAACGAAATATAACAGAAACGATACAATTAATGAATACATTGTATTATATGTTGAACCATTTACAGTGTTGCCAGATAACTTGGAGAGGTTCTTCCCCAAATGAATAACAATTCCCCAAATCGTCAAGTTAAAACGGGGGAATTCAGGAATTTAAGGTATTTCAAGAAATAAAATGTTTAATTACGTAAAGATACGGGGCTAAGGTGTAAGAATGATTAAATAGTTTTTTTACCTACTCTCCTTGCCGCTCCAGGTGATAGAGCCTGGTCTCCCGATGGGTGCGTAACAATCTATTTGTCCTCATCTTACCTACCTTTTGCTTTCTTGTTATCGCTTACGCAGTACAGAGAAAGTTATGCAATGCTGCAGAAAAAACCTGCGAATTTGGGGCAGATAAACTCTTATTACAGGTCCCTGGTAACGAAAAAAAGGATAAATCCAGTTGCTAAAGTTAGAAAAAGATCCTCTAATACGTGGTGTAGCCAGAATTCATGTTTTGTGGGTCCTTGATTCCGAAAAATCGAGCGACGGCAACACGTTGGTCTGTCCGTCCGTCTCAGAACAACGCTAGCGGCTAAACCATTCTTTCAATTCTTCAATTTTTTCTGAAATTGTGACATTCTGCTGAAATTGATATTCCTAAATCGATTTGAGTGATATGCTCAATAGGTGTTCAATTTGAAACCGATATTTTAATTTTCGGGGTTTCTTGACACGGGACATTTTCCAAATTTTCAAAAAAATGGTTCCAACCTTTTTTGATTAAATTTTGTTGTTGTGTAGAGTGAAGGACGTTTAAGAGAATTGTGTGGGTCTCTTGTTCGTTAAAAACTCTGATTTTTCCAAAATTGCAAAAGTTCAAAATTTTTTCGGAGTCTTCTCACAACTAAAATATTAAATAAATAGATTTTCCCTTAATAAAATCTGTTCCTTAAAGATAAATGTTTTGAAAATTTGAGTATTTTCGCGTACTTTTGCGTGAAAGTACGGGCGAGAAAGTACGTGGTGTTTTACTTTTCCTCCCTCTGCTACATTATACGGAGGAAAAGTATTGGAACCACCTACCAATACGACCTCGCATTGTCGGTCGTAAAATCCGTGAGAAGGTTCTTATGAACTGTAACTTCGCACGCGCATTTCCTCTAGTTTATTTTATATTTTAATAAAAATGGAATAAAATCAAATATTACACATGGTAATAAAGATAATTTACCATCTTGTATAATAAAATATTATTAATAAGCTGGTGAGTCTGAGAATTTTATTTCATTGGTAATACAATTTACATATATTGAAATGGACCAGTTTTGTTGTCTCTTTGTCAAGAATCTCATTAAAACGACTACAGGTATGTTCTAAGAAAGCATACATGCAGTATTTATTTATCATTTAATGATTCTAACTTTTGTGTTTGATATGGTAATGGATGGAATTATTTAGGAAATTCGAGAGAAAAAAAAAAGTTCCTTCATTCCTATGAATTGACTCCCTGGGCTCCAGTTTGGGTTCCAAACTTTCTCTCGTACATAAAATATTATTTTACTCCCTTTCTCTATAAATTACCCTATAGGAAGTGGGTTAATTTCTGAATTGAATGATAATCTCGTTTTTGCAGTAATGACGTTAATTTCCCGCTCTCGCTTTTTGCTGACAATGAGGCCAGTAGGTCCCGCGAGGAGACTGCCGTAATAGCAGTGACAGCGTCACCTTCGGAATTTCAGCGAATAGCGTGCGAGAATTGGGACCATGCAAGACAATCAGACGATATACAAAATTATTTGCTATTCATGAAAATATTCATAAGTTTGCTATTCATGAAAATTTCACGAACAATGTGAATCGTCGTTCTTATTAATTTCATTTTCGTTCTTCTATTCCTCCTCCTTCACTTTTTTTCCTTATTTTTTCCCTTCTTTGTCCCGTCCTTTTCTTTTTTCTCATTTTTGGCTTTTCCTCTTCCTTCTTTTTCTCTTTCTCCTTATCTTTTTTCTCCTGCTCCTCCTACTTCTTCTGCTTCATCTTCTCTTGCTTCTTTTTAATGCCGTTCTTCTCCTTCCTCTCGTTTATTGTGTTGTTGTTTTCACGAATTTTGGTCTTTGACATCCTTATTTTCTCGTCTGTATCAGCATGTGATGTTCCGTTAAAACGTTGCAATTGTATTAATGCACATGTAAGTAATACTGGTGTTCGTTTTTTAGAGAGGAATGCAATGTACAAATTCTCAGAGTAACTTTTGGACTAATGAAAGAAAAATGGATTGCAGGTAGTGTGAATTCCATGTCGGGAAAATCTGGTAATTTCTTGATGATAGACAGCTGAGATTGGTTGGTTGAATTAACGTTTTCTCAATTACTCACCACATAAATGACAAAGCCGGATACAAGAGGGGCGATTCACGTCCCCGCCCAACCCTCATGACAGCAATTGTTTCTAATTTTACCTAATTTACCAAAAATAATTACCTTATGTAGATAAGCAAATTAGAGAACAACCTTACCTTATGTAGATAAGCAAGCTAGATTACCAAAAATAATTACCTTACCCTTATAAATATTACCTTATGTATCACATCCACATGAGTATACCGATTATGAATATACATGTTTTAAATTTCAAGCTAACAGCACAAAACATATTATTTCAAAAATACTAATTTGGTCCGAACTGAAATTACTCCACGCCCTGAAATTCGTTTATAGATCTCTCTCTGATGCGTAAAGTGGTCTTATAATCTACTCGTAAAATAAGAAGTAAAATAGTATCATAAAATGCCCGTAAATTCACAACTAGTAAAATAACGGACTCCTACATTCTATTAATAAGTAGTAAAATAATAGTAAACTAGAGAAATAGTGTAGTCTCTAAGCAATATAAATCTATTCAAATAATCCACATGTATATTCACGAGTAAAATAATCTACTCCTCTCCACTACTAGTAAAACAATAGAAAGGTAAAAAAATAGTCTCGTCTTTAAATAATATAATACTACTAAAATAATCTACTTGTATATTCACAGCAAATAGACTTGTCTTGGAGCGCGGAGGGCGGCGGCCGATCGCTTCTCGCTCAGCAGCCCTCGCGACGCGATCCCCTCAGCAACACGCAAGGACACGCGCTGGAGGCACAAGCAACGGAGCGTCTTGGCTCAAGGGTTAAAGGAGTCCGACAATAGAATGAATGCATTGAACATTTGAGGAGCTCGGTCTCCACTGATACTCAACAACAAAATTATGCAGTGTAAAAAAAATTGGAAAGGATTTAGCGTACAGCACCTCATTTACTTTCAGGGAGAGAAATGGCAGGGTGCGATTCACTCAAAAACAGGGGAGGAGTAGCAAGACTCGGTGCTTTGTATAAAGCTTGTAGCGGTCATCCTGCTTGGAAAGAAATGAACCGGCGGCTAAGTATACCTACATACATCAATAGAAAGAATCACATGCACAAAATAAATTTAAGACCGTAAAGAACAGATATTTTCTTTCGAGAAATTTTCTTTCACAAATTGAACGATAACAGAATGGAATACATTCCCTGCAAAAACATTTGAACCCTTTCCTCGAAGCATCCAACAATTTAGGAAATTAATTTAGGATATTCCTAAATAAACGAGGGACTTAACTAACAATGGTAATTACAGAGCGATGCATAAGTGTTATATTGAGAAGTGAGGTGTCGTGCAGTGCAGAGCACAGAAAAAACGAAGGAAGTGATATACGTGTCATAGTGAAGTGCAATGCAGTGCCAGTGCAGCGCGGTCGTAATTGTACAAATATTGAGTGCTGATTTAGAGTATAGAAGTTCATTTTTCTTAATGTAACTTAATGTTTTATGAATCAGTCAATTTTTATATTACAATTTTTATTATGATGAGTTTACCATTATTTTTATTATTATTATTATTATACTATTATATTATTTGCGTTCATATATTTAGCTGCGGGTTAAACCCAATTGCAGTTTAAATAAATTTATTTTATCTTAATAAATTACATTAAATAACAAATTTATAATATTATACTCTACATTAATAAGGTTAAAGAGCTCTAAAGTCGTGCAAGCACGTGCTGGAATTAAAATGAGCAATTTTGCATTTCTGTAGTAGCAATTTCATACAAGATTGTTATTTAATGTTAGTCGAATCATTTAATTTACGATATGTAATGTGTAATATTTTATTACATTACAGTACATAACGTTTCACTTTTATTACTTAACAGTATACCTCTAGATAGGGAGCAACAAAAGAGACTTAAAATTCCTTAGATGCCTTTTCGGAGATTAAACAGTCCCAGCCTTCACTCCTTACCGGTGTTTTGAATCGAAACTATATTGATATGTTTTTTAGCTTTTTGTCATAATTTATAATTATTGATAGTTTAAGTGACGGAAATATTACGCGTTTCACTTGTGCACACAAGCCTGCGCAGTCGAAAACAAAGGGGACTGGATGGCAATTACATTTCTGAATTCTCTTTTCCATTGAAGTTGTTTTATATTTATAAATTTATACATCGGTAGACATTCAAACTTACTTCTTTAGTTATTACTCTCAGATCTGTCCTTATCTTTGATTGATGTCCTGACAATATGAAGTTCCTTTTATAATTACAATCTATCTTATAACCTATATTTTAAAAATTTCTCTTATCGCTGTTAATCGTAAAGGGATGTGTGTAATTGCATTCAATATCCACCGCAGTGTAAATAAATAAATGGGTTATCTTGTTTGTCACGCGAGGGGAGAGAAATGAATAGGATAAAATAATTGAATACGAGTAGGATTGGTTGAATTGATAGTAACACTTTGAATATATTACTTTTCCTTCATATTTTACAGGTGTTAGTGAGAGTATACAACTTACTAGACCATTTAAACTGAAGATTTAATTATGTCCTTGTACATTAAATTCATATAAATATGCATCCAGAGATAACAAATTTGTGACATCAGTTTGATTTCTATACGGAAGTTCATTACTTTTCGTAACTCTTCTTATGAGTTTCCCTTTTGTTATACAAACTTGCAGCATCTTAAGAGGAACAATGATTTAAATGAAGATATTGGGTCGACGTAGTGAGAAGTTTGAGTTGACGTTTTCTTGTATATCTGAAGATTTACAACAGTAATTCATGTATAATCGCTAATCGAGGATGAAATTTAGTAGGATTGGAAGCATAACGTGGTTTTCCTTGCGTCAGTTTGATCTAAAAGGTCTTCTTGTGTCATTTTAACCTATTTTCGAAATCACCGAAGAGACAAATTACAACTTTATATTTATTCCAGAGTACGGATGCAATCAATTTGATTCAGTAGTATCGTGAAATTTAAGTTCTAATCCTTTTTTAATTTTAAAACGATTACATTGTTTGAATGTTAGAATAGTTTGTGTTGAAGTGTTACCATTCGATCGTATCACGCCTATAGAGTTTATAGTTATTTAATCGCTGTAGTGTATTATATGCATCTGAATTTTTTTATATCTATAATATTTTATGACTACGTTTTAAACTTAGTCTCTAGTGCATTCCAATTCAAACGTTCACGTTTAGGTTAAAAAGTTAATGTTTGCAATGGATAGTGCCCTTTAGCCCACCTGTATTCTATGCACATATTAAAAACAATTGATCAAATTGTTGATTCGTTGAATTGTCAAGAAACACGAGAGCGAAGTGTACCCTTTTGATATAGTCTACTGAATGGATGATGGTGCAGCGCACGTCCCTCGTCTTAACCTGCCCCTTACCAGCTGCATTCTCCACCACTCCAAGCCACTTCCTCCGGAACCTTCTTGGAGTGTCTTGAATACCTCGCCCCCCCTGCGCCCCAGGGCTCCGCCCACCGCGCCCCGCCCCGTGGCCCGCCCGCGGGCGACGGCGGGCGGCGCGGCGCGGCGGGCCACTGTTTGCGCGTCTCCTCATTATCAGCTTAACGGGACGCGGGGCGCGCGGTTTGCCGGTCATTAAGCCCAAACCCTAACAGGATACGTAATTTTTTTAAATGAATATTTGAAGCATTGGTAAAATATACGCTTTTATTTCGCTCTGTTTTAATCTTCTTTAGTTACATGGCGGGCTATGTTGACAGTGTAATGGCGTACTAACGCTTTTTAATCCTTCTCTCCCTGCATTTAGTTTGAAACCTACTTAACATGCAAAATGTCATTATAAACATATTTAATGTATTTCTTTAACATCCCATATTGATGAAGGATTAACACCAACTGGCGCTGCAGCGCCCGTGTGAACACTCATGCATTTTTGATACACATTTTAAAGATACTAATGGATGTCGAATTACGAGGCAACTTATGGAAACACAAACATGAATGTTTCATACATCGAAAACGCAAATAAGCGCGCCGGGTGATCGGCGGGAGGGGGCGGGGCGGGGCGGGGAGGGGAGGATGGGAGAGTGGGTGGGTGGGTGGATGGGCTGGGGGCGTTGCCTACCTGCAGCGTGATCTGCGCGCAATTCGATCGCGTGATTCGCGCGCGCGGGCGGGGGAGGGCGGGGGGTTGGGTGGGTGGGTGTGTGGGTGTGTGGGCGGGGGACGAGCGTTCATCCGCTCTGCGGCGGCCGCGCTCTGTTTGTGTCCGTGTTTTGCGTTCTTTGCGCCGCGTCACGCGAAAATACGCGCCTCGTCAATAAATTTCCCAGCCGCTTTTATGGACGCCCCGCGGTTTTAGCGCGCGACCAACAGGAAAAAAAGACGCGATGACCGGCCTAATTTAGCGCCCGCGGGCGCGGGCAGCGCGCGGGCGAGACTCAGCGGCGCCCCGGAGAGCTACAGGACGTCGCGCTGGCGTGGAGGCGAATGCTCTTAAGAACAAGACTTTTCTCCATTCAGTAGTCTGCTTCCTTTAGCAGGTTTCCATTCAACTATGTCGAGTGATTTTTTCTTTCTTTCTTCCTTTCCTCTTCTTCTACTTCTTCTTCCTGTGTTCTTCTTTCTCCCTTAACATGTTTACTATTTGTGTTCGTGTGCAACTTTTTTCGTTTTCCCTCCTAGATGCTACTTCAAACGTTTCCAGCCTTACTTTCATCCCATGTTCTCAATGTCTACGTCTCTGGTCAACATAGGAGAACACATCAGCAAAGCAATTATCTTCTCCATTTTTCAATTGCATATTCTTTTTTTAAGCTTAACTTTCTTTTCGTTTCCAGTTTTGCTATCGCAATTCTTTTATTTCCTTCTCATATTTTAATCGTTTTCTTCTAAGCTCCCTACATATTTGAATTCTTCATCTTGTTCTACTCTTTCTCCGTGATTTTAACTGAACGTTGCTTGGAATTAAATCAATTCATTGGATCCCAAAATTCTTTACCTTGTTTGTATCCGCAATCTTCAGTTTAAGAATACCGTCATGAAGCTTCAAATAGATTGATGGCTTCTTCGAACATCAAAATCACTTGACAGGCTCAAACGTTATGAGAGCAGGAGGAATTTCACAAAGTCTTCGGTGGAAATCATAACCCTTCTTTCCAGCAGTCAGCTACAAAGAGATAGTCGGAGGCGCAATGTCTTGGAACTATTAGAGCGCTGTCGCGGATTCTCCCCCGGAGGGCGCCGCGAGTGGACGCGTTGCGAGGGAGCTGCACTTCTTGGCGTTGGTCTCGTTCAACTGCGTTGCTGTCCGATTCAACTATACTAGGGTTTTTATTTCTTGGCTCGTGAAGGCCTTTCTTCACGGTGGAATGTCTTACGGCATTTCGCGTCTTTTGCGGCCGTGCCGCTAGATTTCGCATGATCGCCAGCGCTGTTCAATACGGTCACGACCATGCAGCATCTAGCCGCATTTCTAGAGAAAGACGAGAAATGCCGTGAGATATTCCATCGTGAAGACAGGCCCTCACGCGCCAAGAAGAACATGCGGAAAAGAAAGGATGAAACTAAGCATTGTTTCCCCATTAGCCCATCTGTGGAACACAAGAACAATTTATGCGTGTTCTAGAGTGATTTATCACACACTGACTTGAAATTCAAAACGGAAAATGATTTCAAAAATGTTCATATTGCATAGGGAGCGATGATGGTCCTCAGACAGTCACGAAGTGGGGTCATCTGTCGACCCTTCGAACTGATGCTTCGATGCACTCTCCTGGGGAGCTTCAAATAGTCGGTCTGCCGGGACTCGTCTTTCCTACAAATTTTGAATATAAATTAATTTCTTCATATCGCACTTTACTTTTTTCATGTTTTCATTTCTAGAAAGTTGCTAGCAATTACGGAGAATCGGTGGAATTGCAGATCTATGATTAAAGCCTGCAAGTGGGTTGGAGACTAGTATTGGTTTGAATATCGCGTCAGGAGAATTAGAAAATTGCGAGTTTGAAAAATGTCTTATAAACAATATAATTAAATTACAGTTTTGCCTTAAGTAGAATTATTCCTTTGCACTTAATAGGGATTACTGAGATGCGTGATTAACGACTCAATTTGTACGAAAACGCAAGATTATGCGGACTGTTTAATCCGCTGTATTTTGAGTGCTTTTGGAAAATTTTAATATTGATATTACAGGAAGAGATGTTCAGTTCTATTTCTGTGTGCCAGATAATTTTAATATCCCAAATATGCCAATAAATGAAACAAAATCACATTTAACACCAAAGAAATACTATGAAGTATAGTCCGAAAAGCATACATTCCAATGTAACGCTTTAGCAGGTACGAGAAGAAATTATTGAGGAAGACACGCTTACATCTTACAAATTAAAGTATTTTAATTGAAAATATTAAAGAAAAGCTGCACGACAATTTAAAAATATTTTCAAACTTTTAAAATATATATATAATGTAATACACAATTGTTCAATTTTTAGTTTGGCATGAGACGAAGTACGAGGAGAACACGACACATGTGGCATGGACGGAAAGTGCATTCGTTTACCGATAATTTGTAACAAACAAAAGAAATAATTGGATAAACCAGAGAAGCACATAGAAACTGTTCCTAGAAAGGATAAAAGGAAAGAGAATCGTTGAAACAATTCAGTTCTTGTAATTTTTGATATTCGAAAGCACTCAAGGTAAGATATATAATTAGTGATTACGAAAAGAGTAGCGTTGTAATGGAATATCATAAAACGCATTTTAATAGTGTGAGTACACAACAAAAACGAAGACACAAAACGTAAAGATTCCCACAGCAGTTACGTGTTTAAGGAACCACCACTAACAAGGGCCACCTCATTGTCACTCTATTGGCAAAACGGAAACGAAAGGAAGATTACGCGATGTCGTGTAGACATGGCTACTTAGGGCGCAAGTTAAGCACTCGGACAAACAAGATTTAGCAAATCGCATTACACCGCCGCGCTACAAGTCAGTCGTCAGCGCGCCGCGCCGCGCCGCGCCGCGCCGTTTAGGTGCTCGCATACGCGGGCGGCTGCCGGGGGCCTTCTCGCGCGACACCTCCTCCCCGCTCAATTGCCGCTATCCGTGGCCGGGACAAAGCGGGCGGGGGCACCGCGTAACCAGATCGCCCCGCCCCTTTCCGGCCGCCCGCGGCACAATGCGCGCGCCGCTCCTTCGCACCTCCGCCCGGGGCGTAAGGCGACGCCCCGGAGGGCGGGCGCTGCCTGGGATGATACTCCGGACGGGCGAAGGGAGGGGCGCGGGGGCTCCTAACGGTCGGTGGGCGCGCGCGCGCAGCCTCCGTGCGTTGCCGCGCCGGGGACACACAAGGCGGCTGAAGCACGCACCGGAGGCTCCTGGCCCTGTGGAAAGTGCGCCTCTAAGGCCGTCCCAAAGTGAGACGCAGGGCGACTCGTGGTGAGTACTAATTATCGGACCCGCGAGACTTACTGGAATCTCGTGCGCAGGTTCAAGCAGTGGTATTCAGAAATTAATCATGAGTCACCCTGCGCCACGTCACGGACCTGCGTCTCATTTTGTGGGTACAGTGCGATTTCTCTAACTCTGCCTCTCAAGGCCTGTCTTCACGATGTCACGGGATTTCGCGTCTTTCTCGGTCGTGCCGCTAGACATCACATGATCGCGACCGTATCAAGCAGTGCTTGCGATCATGCGGCATCTAGCGGCAGGACCGAGAAAGACGCGAAACGCCGTGTGATATTCCATCGCGGCCATAGGGGCTTGAGAGGCAGAGTTAGAAAAATCGCACTACAGTCATATACGCAAATACATTGCAACATTGCATATCTTATGCAAATACGTTGAGGTAGCTTCTATAACACATTTACAAAATGGAATATACGACGCGTATCCCGAAACGAAGTTTCCTTCCTTTCCATGAACAATAAAAACAATTTCAAGGAAAAACTTTATTGTAGCATATCCAGCATATGTTGCGCTATTTCTTCACATAATTAACACGTCAATTGACACGTGCCCCATATCATAGGATCACCATTTGTGTTTCTGTGCTGTAGAAGTCCCAGTGGCTGAGAGCCGCCTGCAACTGTGGTAGTGTGAGCCGCTAATGCTCACCGGACAGGAATTTCTTAAGGTGTAACAAAATATGGAAATCACTAGGGGGCGAGATCCGGTCTGGAGGGTAGTAAAAAAGCTATCCTAAATAAAATGTAATATAAAAGTTGACTTACATCAACTGAATAACATTTAAGAAATCAAATTATACGAGATTAAATTATGACTTTTACACGCTACATATTATAGTAATAGAAACTAGTTGACAAAGAGGAGTATAATTACGTTAGTAGTATGTTCAAGAAAAAGAGCGACGGTAAGAGCAAGTTTTCTTAGTACCACGCGTACAGGCTTTTCCATCTATCCACGTATTATTTTCAATATTTATTCGTTTTCTTTTGAGAATAACTTTAATTTTGAGAATTTTTAATATTCGAGACATACTTTCGGTGGCGTTATGTTCGTTCTGAACAAGTTCCATTTTAGTGGGAATTGTACTACGTGTTTATGATCATCTAGTGACTTAGAGAATAAGGAAAGAACATTAAAATGAAGATACTGATCATATTTCAGTTCAAATATTAGAAGTTGGGAAAGTAATGCAAACACTACTTCCTAGCAAAAATAAAGGCACATATGAGAGAGAATATAATATTTGTAAATCTTGAAAAGGCGAGTCATTTCTGACTTGAAAGAGGTTTTGCTTACTTACTTTTCAGAACTGGTAAATACGTTTAAATATTTTCACATTTGTATTATGCTTACACCAAATATGTTATACATTTATACATTTCCTTTACTCATGTTAATGTTTTATTTATTAATTGATTCTAAACTTGTCGAGCTGGTCGGGTAGTTACAGTGAACCAACCAAACGCGTCGTTGTGATGGATCGCATGTTCTTCCCTCAGCAAGGATCTATTTCTTGTCGTTTGTGTGGAATATGTTGCAGAGGGCCTCGCGTTCTGTTGACCCCTGATCCGAGGACATCCAATAGTGTTAGAATCTACTTCACGATTGACCCCATCGAGAGGCGGAGGATAAATGTGTTGTGGTTGGAAAAAGTCCTAAGAAAGAAAGAACAAATTTAAACTAATTTCCATGCAGCACTACTCGGCCTAAAACTGTCTTAAGGGACGTACACTCTACGGTAAGTATAGCCATTTTGTGATCAGTATACATTTTTAATTATTTTTTCTTTTTGTATGAAACATATACATTATATATACTCGAAATTGTATTTTGCGCATTTTCGTGAACATGAATGAAATAGATATTCTAGAACCTTTCAAGGTTTGAATTGAAGGATATTGTTCAATGACTTCTACAATATCTGCTGTGACGTAATCGCGTAGTTGGTAGACATACTGAAACCTGATTTCTTCCACCGTTATTCTCTATCCTCTTCGCAAGGACAACGACATTGGAGATCATGTGGAACGTCTTCCTATTTCTTTTTTATGTCAAACCAGCTAGCGCAACCTCTCAACGCATTTCAAAAATTTACACAACAAATTGCACATGTCATTGAAGGAAAGTGTAGTCTACTAATAGCAAACACATGGAGAAGTGTTAAATTAGATATTCATCCCCTAAAATCTTATCCAAATTACCTTCACGTAGTGATGAATACTTCTAGTGAATATATTTCATGGAATAGTATATTCATTAGAATATACTAGAAAAGTCAGGACAACAAACGAATTGTACCCATACTTTCATGAGATTTTCGAAGACACATATGATAACACGTACGCCTGGTTCAAATGCATTCCATGGAATTGATTAGTCGGGAGTAAAAGAGCTTTTGAGTTCAGTTAAGGAAAGAATCGGAAGAGCATTTGCAGAAATGCAATGATAAATTATGTAAGCACCACTCCTTATTCATGTCAATAGGCCTTATACCATTCGGTTTTCTACACAATTTCGATGAGCTAAGGGTCCCTGAACTGTACCAAAAGAACCCTCAGGTGAATAGAGTTCCGTTTCTTCACCGTTCACAGCTGATGATTGTGGTGACGGAACACGAATCAAATATTTGAAGACTCATCGGCTGAACTAGAGCATTTTCCACCTGATTGCATTCTCTGAAGGAAATACACCTGGATCAGCAAAGGAGAATACGCCCAAGCTCATGTAAAGAGCGGAAGGTGTGGTCGACCTGGATTGGATCACCCCTTTATACCTTGGGCGGGGGGAGCGAATAGGGTATTGAGATCAGACCCAGCACCTGAAGATGAAAGACTCGCGTTCCGGCAGGGGAGGGGAATGTTGGAAAAATCAAATCCCTGCCCCGTCTCATCTTGTATGGGGAATAAAACTAAATGTCTTGCAATGAAGAGAAGAATTTCAATGATTTTTTTGAACTTCTCCTTTTAGACCGAATAAAACAATATGTCACACGAGTACAATCTTAAAAAAAACTGAAGCTTATTCGTAAATTAATTGATTTCCGGTGTTTGCGTCCAACAGTACTTTACAAATCAGAAAATATATTCTGACGCTTAGCCATTCATTTCCGCCTGATTATATTGACCCATTTCAGCCCGCTTTATGATATTTGAAGAAGTCAATTCAAATTCATACCATCTCCAGAAAACAAATGTACTACATTCAGAGGCGTAGCATTGTTCTAAGGGCCCCAGTGCAAAATTGTCCCTCCTCATTGTTACTGCTATCTTTACTGGCGGCCCCTTTTCCGCGTATCCGCTGCACCAGCTTTGTTACTCCCCTGACTACTTTTCAGAATTCACACCCGTGACAGGATCTTAACACTTCCACATAATAGATCAAGAGAAATATACTGTCCCCTGAGACCTTCAAATTCAGTCTCTGAGAGCTGATAAATTGTCTCAAAAAGGAGGGATGAATGTGTAGAATGTATTTCACACATTTGATTCTCGATCAAATGCCTGAATTTTCCTTCTAAGCATTATGAATGTACCTTCTCTTTCCCTTAAAGGTATTCTACTCAAAACTAATTATTTATTAACTTAAATACAATTAGATTATAAAGTGTTTAAGGAGAAATTTGTCAAGACTTTATCTTGTAAGACCTCATAATTTACCCCACCAAATCCAAAAAAACTATATTGGATATTTAGATAATTAGACAAAATAGAAATTTAAAAAAACTGATTTTTTCTTTAATAAAAATCACATTGACTTTCGTGAAGTGATTGGTATCTGGTTGTGAATAGCTGCTTTTTTTCTAAACCATAAAAAAGCTTTTGTTATCTTTTATGAACTAAACAGCTTACGAGCAATCGAAGAGAATGAGAAACATGTTTTCTTTTGATGTTCAGCGTAGAAGGAGGTAATATTTGGAGCAAAGAGTTCAAAAATATGTACATATTCTCTCATCTAGTATTTTTATTTGTGATATTCAAAACATATGTTTAACGTTCTTCGTTTTTCTTACGAAAAATAACATCACATTAAAAGCAAATGATCCGTACCACTTTTTGATTCTTACTCGCAATTTTAAACTCACTCCTCAGAGCACTGGAAGGCCTAGTGATGCCAAAAACTTCTAATTTCTCTTTCAAAAGAAAAAAGATTAAAGAGACAGTGAATGTTAATGCACTTTGCAGAAGGTAGGCTACATGTACTTAAAATGCTCTTCCAATACATTCGTTTTTATTTTCTCTTTCTAAGGTACAGAGAAAATTACGTAATGTTGCAAACAGTCGACTGCGAAATTTTGACGGAAGTACGTGGTTTGGGGGTCTAATTCCAAAAAAGACGGTTTTCCAAAAACTTCTCTTTGCCTGTGCATCTGTCTGGGAACAACACGCGCCCAAACCGTACTCCGAACACAGAATGTTAAGGAAAATGAATGTTTTCTTTTTAAATGGTACGAAATCTGAAGCTCTGAGGACGTTTTTATTTTTTCAAACACTGTTTCAATTTTTTCTTTAAATTTTTTGTGCAGATATATTCCTTGCCGCTTTGGTTCGCGCATTATTATTATTTCTTCTGACGTGCAATGACCCTTACGATGTATAATGGAAATACTTTGTATCCAAAGCTGCCTGCTCTTTGAATACAAACGCGAAACAACAACACTCCAAGACACTCGTTCTGACGGGTAAGGGGCATCGAGAGGACAGCCACTCCCAGATGTTTGTTTTATGTCAAACGTATTTTAAAGGGTCTCAGGAAAGTACATGAAACCTTTGAAGAATTTCATAAAAGTAAATAATATACAAAATATTGAATTTTTCGGAAAACAAATAGTCGTCACTTTTTTTAAATTCTAAAAACAAAAGTGAATAATGTGTCCCATCTTATATCTTTGCTCTTAACACGAGTGGATATTCCCTTATCTGAGCAGATGTTAAATTTAATACAATAAAACGAACGCATATTTACGTTCGTATATTATTAATATTACTTAGTCATACGTTACCATTCTTGGACTCAGTTAGACACTATGTTAGACAATCCGTGAAGACATTATTTACTTCTATTTTAGGAAATAAAAATATAAAAGTTGTTAATAGCCTTTGCAGGTATAGTACACACGTGTGCTAATAGTGCTGCAGCTGTTCATAAAGAATGGGATAGATGGTCTGCGGCAGAAAATGTCTTCCATACTCGCGCGGCAATCTCACAAGTGTAAGCTACGCGATTAAAATTTGCTCCAATTAAATCTAGATAGAATTGAAACATCACAGCAATAAACAATAAAAACTTGCATTTCCTCTTGTTATTGAGCAGTTATTAACTAAGAAATTGTTTGCGCATTCCATTCAATTGCAATGAAGGCAAAACTTAGTAATTGGAAAAATTAGTAGGAGAGCTTTCCCTCATGTGAAACGCTTCATTATTACAATAATTTCGAGATATGTTTTAAGAAAATTACCATCTAAATACAGAATAAAACAGAAGGGCCTTTTATTGACTTAATTTTAAAAGTGTGGGTGGTATGGGACAATTTGGGAAATGGAATTGGAGTAATTAACAACACCACCTTCATAACAAGAAAAACTAAAATGTATGAAAATAATTTCTCCACAAAACATTTTATCCGTAAGAAAACGAAAGTCTAATTAATATCCAAAATTAATATTACGCTCAAGCACCATACAATTTAAAGTGTTGAGCTTTAACTAAATTCAAGATCGAACCAACATTTCTACATGCAGCAAACAACGAGAGGCCTTGTGTATAACATAATAATCTTGTCAATCAAGCTAGTATGTGCCGCTAAAAATAAGCATACAATTTCTACTGTTTTGTTATGTTAAATAAATAAAAATAAACAATGTTATACAGAGTTTCACTATTACAGTTTCACGGCCAAAGAACCCCTCAGAAACAACTCAGTCAAAATTCGATTTACTCAACAACAATATTTGTCGTCGTGTGGAAATGGTGAGCATTTGTGTAGTTTTCCTGCAGAATCCGTAGAGCGTGTATCCTCGCTGCAACAAAAACAGCCCCAGCGGCGCCTGAAAGGGCGGCGCAGCCGCGCGAGGCCCTTTGCGCTGTCCGCGCGACGAGTTCATTCTGCGGCGTTGCGCCCTGCGCGGCCGCCACACAACAGCCGGCGGGGCTCTCGCAGCCGCCTCCATCTTGGAGGCCCCGGCCGAGAGGCGCGCGGATAAGCCGGCCAAGAATGCGACGGGGCGCGGCGCGGCGCGGCAGCAGCGGGGACCGCCCTGCTCTCCCCCCCCCCCGCGGCTTCGTCGCGATGACGAGTTCCAGAGCGCCCCACTGATCGGACGCTGCCAAGACCGTCCTTTGGTGCCACTGACACGACTCCAACTCAACGCCAACGGACGAACCAACAGCTTTTCACTTAAGAGCCCGTGTGCAGGCTAAGAAGACTTTTTGCAGCTGTCAACAATAGAATTGCCTTCCAAACGCCAATTTTCAAATTTGCGACAAATGTCATGTGTAATTCACGATGACGTATTGCATGCATCCAGTTCGATAGGGCGTACGATTAAATTATATTAATATTTTTTGGCGTCGAGCTAAGCCCAAGGACTGATCGGACTCATCGACACAACGAACATAGACTACTCCAATTCTTCGGCGTTGTCACCAATAAAATTGAATGCCAACTGATAAGTCAATAAAATAAAATAGAAATAATTCAGGTCTTTACAGTCATCAATGCAATTTACTCCACAATTTCAAACCTATACTCCTGTATTTACTACAAATCCAATATTTAACGAACAAAAACGTCTCCAATACTACACCGAGCCGGCATACTACAGCAATTCTCTCTTTGCTTCTCACGAGCCGAGTCAAGAGTTGGCTAGTGAACGGATGCAGCCACACCGCAAGAGCACACTGTCTTTTGGCGTTATTGGCACGAACAGAATTCAATGCCTATTTAAAATTCAGTTAAGTTTTCATTTCAAATATAGCTGATTGTAATTTGTTCTCATTGTTCTTTACCCTCGTCAGGAGATGAATTACATTCTCAATTCCATCTTGTATTCATCGGTATTTGCGACAATAATTGCAAAACAATAATTGCAACGCACAATAAAATATTCAATTTTATACCACAATTATACTTTTTCTGCTCGCGAACCAAGGTTAAGCCCCTGATCGGCCGCTGCGACACAGCA
The DNA here is from genome assembly GCA_031308135.1 of Acheta domesticus. Classification (NCBI taxonomy): domain Eukaryota; kingdom Metazoa; phylum Arthropoda; class Insecta; order Orthoptera; family Gryllidae; genus Acheta; species Acheta domesticus. The sequence continues at coordinate 11,559,276 of JAHLJT010008756.1, forward strand.
AATGCAGACCGTCCTTTACTGTTACTGACAATAATAGAATTCGGTATTTAAATAAATCAATTGAATTTTCAGTCATGGTAATTGACGAAGTAGCATAATGATCATTTCTTTACTGTCGACATAAGACTTTCAACTTCCACCTCGTACTTACCTCTTTGGGACGAACGCAACGACACAATAATTGCAACGCACACAATAATATATTCGTAAGTCTTTGCTACAACGTACACAATACAAGTATGTGTTACATCGTATATTATCCATTTTGTGAAGGTTTACCTAACTTTTGATAATTTAGAATTGTATAATTAATAGTAAAATAATTAGTACCTCTGTGAGTTTGAAGTGTTTTAACTTACGTTTGTAAAGTTCCTTAGAGATGAGAAGGACAGCTACATGTTCTTGATTAGCTTGAATACGCAGAACTGAAAGAAAAGTACGCAAACGTAAATATTCAGAATAAATTGGGAAAAGCATAGTAGTGATTATCAATTAATATTAATGTTAAGAATAATGTTACAGCGATTTTAAAGACAGAGACAAGGGAGTGCAAGAACAGGAAAGAGTAGAATGCGGTATGTCAAGATACCTAAAGGAATGAAGGCAGTAGAAATAGGATAGCGAAGTTTAGGGTTCTGAACGAGATGAGATGTGGGTGTCGCTGAAAGAAGAAGACAGGAGATGAAGGATTTGTGAAGGTGACGCAGAGGCGTAGGAACATGTGAATGAGGGATGCGGGATAAGCTGGAAAATGGAGGGATGGAGGGTTTAATGGAGGGAGAGGTACAGAATATTATGTGACACTGGAAGTAAAGAGGGACAAATGGAGAGGATAGAGAAACTTACAGAGGAAGCAGGAGGATAATGTAAGATCAGGAAATTTTAGGGAGGACAAAGTAGTAACGTTTAATGAAGATGTAGACAACCAATAGGAAAAAGAGCATGTTTGTTTATAAATATTGAGAACCTGGAATATAAGCATATTTTCAAATGTAATATTTTCATGGTCGGGTAGTCCTTCTACATCTTCTTATTCAAATAACAAGGCACTTCATTAAAATAAACGCATGCTCTTGATTTTTCATAAAACTATGAGAACTTGTTTGTCCACTCTTATAAATCACAAACATAATTTTGTGTTTTGTATGTAAGAAGGGGGCATTGTCGGACACCTCTATTAATTATATTGTCCTTGATATTTGTATTTGTGGAAGGACATATGTTTAGAGAGTTAAATGACCGTAAAAGTGATGTGAAGTATGGTGAAGTGCTGTGAAGTGCTGGTTAGTGTAATCCAATGCAAAACAGTGGAGTGGAGTGAAGTGTAGTGAACGTGATAAATGCCTTTTTTCAATCTAATTTAGCAAATATCTATGTAACTCGTACTGATTTTTATTATCACTAACATATAATTGTTGTATATCATAATAGAGTTGAAATAATTGTTATAACACTTAATATCAGGGATAGTATGATTATTGCATCGTATTATATTGTATCATTTTGTATTATACTCTTTTATTATCTTGTTATTATTAATGTAATTATTGTTAATCAATTTCCATAGTGTCATACCCAATTGCAGTTCAAATAAATGTATAAAAATTGTGTGAAACAATATGTTAAATAATTACTCGATATTGATAAATTATATATTGATTGTTATTGTACATGAGAAATGCAATCTTTAAACATTTATGTAACTGATGAATTTTCATGTTTTTCTTACGCACGCATTAATTTGAGTCAAACTCAGCGAAGGGCAAAATCTCGCCATCAGCCTCCGCTGTGAGGAAGGCCTTCGGCGTCTCTTCCATAATCTCTCCCTCTCTCTCCCTCTCTCTTTCTCTCTCGATATATATATATATATATATATATATATATATATATATATATATATATATATAAAAAGATGGAGTATATACGAGCGGTGAACTCCGACACTGTGCTACCGATCTCCATGAAAGTTCGCTCATCTTTTTTTCTTTTTTTTTACACCCAGAAGGTTTATATGCTGTTAATTTTGTAGTAACTCCACTAGATGGCGCTGTAGAACAACATAAATATTCACGTCAAACGCAACCCGCAACACCCTGCGGCTTTTTTTTCTCACTTAAATAACTCCTGAACGAAGCGTTCTAGGACAATAAAGACTAAAATTTAGAGGCCACATGCCTCAAAGAAACATTTCTCACTCCGTCATATACAGAATGAGGTATTCTTGAACATTCTGTTACATTTTCGCTGGTCCGGCACTTCTCGATATTACCCCACCTGCTGGGAGACGTGCAGAATTTGCAACTAAATGTGAATGAGAGGGACAGAGAGAGACACAGAGGCAGTCAGACTGAGACAGGGACAGAGAGACGGTGAGAGAGATGGGGAGAGAAAGGGAGAGGAAAGAAGAAAGAGGGAGATGAAGGGCAGAACAGCGCCTGCCGGGTTCCGCTAGTATCCTATACGTAGTAATATGTAGTACTTCGTCGGCCGATCTGGGTGCTTGCATCTTTCGACGGAATAGGAGACAGTTCCTCATAGTCCCTTTGCTTACGCCCATAGACTCAAAGCCTATTTCATATCGTCTTTATGATTGATTGAATGGCTATTTCGTGTTTCAGGGGCTCGTCAACTGCTATGGGCAATGGTCCCATCAGTGTAGTACACGTTTTACCGCGTGAGGTAATGGCGGTCTTCCCCAACTGGATCTCAAGAACCGGTGCCAATGTACACGTCGTCTTGCGGTTTTCCTCATCCAGGTGTCACCCAAACGGGACAAGCTCTAATCTCTCAACTGGTCTCCCGGCATGTGTTTGTAGCGTGATAGCGCACCTTCCGTGGCCCGTTCGTTAGGGTGCTTCTCCGGCATTTGCCTGGCGATGATTGGAGAAACCACGGTAAACTATCCCTCACAACAGTGGCCGCTACAATTCTCCTCCAGACAGCAAGAGAATTCGACCTAGTTACCTAGCTGGTTTCAAAAATCCTGTAACCGTCGGGGCTCGAACTCCAAGACTTCCTGATCAGAGACTCTGCAATGCCATCAGTTGATGTCCTGAGCCACCTCAGCGAATATCTGGCATTTATGATTACCCAGTAAGGCCAAGGGGTATGATTAAGTTTTATGGGTGACACACGGGGAGGTGGAAATAGCCCATTCTGCAATCACAACTGAAAACTTTCCAGCCGTGCACGGGATTCGAACCCACAGCCTTGGTGCAACGCGTACTTGGGCGCACCAACTCAAGCACCTGCACCACCAGCCGGCCTGATCAATTTTTACTGGCATCACAGGACAACGTATTTTATCCTTACGTTTTGCTAAATAGTAATTTACGATAATGGAAGAAATATTTCCCACGTCATTAGATAAGTTTTACAATACGAATTTTCGCATTTTCTAAAAAAACAAAAAACTATACAGACAACAATAAAGTGCACTTTAATGAACTGAACTGTGAGGTCAAAATACGTGAACCAACACATGATTTTGAAGTTCAAGCTGCTAGGAGATATATCAATGAATTATCTCTGTCTTGTATTTCATCTGGGACAGGTGCATTAAAAGTGTAGCGGGCCACCCGAACATTTTTCATTACTATGTAATATATTTTTTTATCTTCTATTGAGTTTAAATTCTCCTGTGAACTCTTCTTCCTTTCTTTCAAAATTCGTTAATTAAGTTCAAACTTAACGTTTTTATTCATGGTTTCTATTAATGGAAATAAATAACAAAAATGGCAGTAATAATTAGCAATATTTTGTAACCCATAAGAACTTTCAAATGTGAGCCAGATTCCAAATGAAAATATCTGTCTTGAATGTATCATTAGTTCTCTAATATTACAGTGACAACTAATATGATAATGAGTGGCATTAAAAACACACCAATCTAATTTACCAATCCGCACAGTTCTCTCTTTATAATTCATCGTTGTATGCTGTCTTGAGGATAAGCAAATAGGTGTTGCACACCAGCTACTTCCTTAACATTCATTCACACATTATGCATGTATTGCAAGAGCAATACAACTCCAATTGTGGCTATAGCCATCTCAGCTCGCACTTCTCGATGCAGTTGGAGAATCAGTTTCTAAACTCGGATGAACACGGCGACGTTAATTCGGGCCTCGCATTGCAACCGCTGCCCAGCGCGCACGCACTGTTCTCCGGCTTCCAACGTTACTTGTATCCACTCTGCGTGAGGGGTGCTGTGTTTGCAGGAAGGATGAAGGTGTCCGCGAGCGCGCTACAGACGTCAGCAATTGGAGGAGGAGAGAGGGCGCAGAGGTGAAGCTGCACAATTATCACACATTTCGGGCGAGTCGAAGGTAATAGTATCACCGTAATACACGAGAATGGAGTTCCAAATTAAATATACCTCTCACGAAGGGGTACTGATTAATTTCGTGAATGAATCATACCGTTCTAAGCAGAAAGCTGTTGAAAATATGTTATTCAACGATACATTAATTACAATGGCACTGAAGATCGATCACGCTATAATTTACTCCAGTATCTAATACTCTAAGGAGATTCCTTATTCATATTTGCTATTTGAATCAGAAAAAATAATTTCTTTTTAGAAAACATTCCTAGAAAAATATGTAATTATCAGCAATTGAGTACGATTAAGAGTGTAATATATTTGTGCACGAAACTAATCTGCAGAAGAGAAGAGAGATTAAAAAACTCTCATGCCGAGCATTGAAAAAGAACAATGAATCTAGATACTATTTATTTTAAAATTTCTGTTAAAATGAAAGGATGATTTCTCTTTCCTTTGAATTGTATACACAAATTCATGTTGTCACAAATATTATATACATAATATGAAGGCTCAATTCACAGACAAAATAAATTAGATCAATATTTTTACTGATATCAACTACATATTTCGATAACATGAGTTGGTTAAGTATATCTTCTGCAAAACCGAAAGGTTTGGGAGGGGGTGAAAGCAATGTATTCGTATACAAAAGATATTAGTAGTAAGGCTACCTTTTATTCAATCCGCAACAAAACTTTCCTGCACGAACCAAACATATCCGGTAAACATAATGACTCCAGGTAGTGCTTGCAGCAGCACAAATGCGGTGGGACAGGGGAGCCTAACTGGCGGCCCGTGGTGCCGTTTCTTGCGGCCGCGAAAGGGTTTTGGCCAAAAGTGAAAGTCCCCTGCATCTCCATCAAGCGAGAACAAGGCCAGCCTAGCGAACGTACCCTCTCAAAATCCCCTTCATATCCTGATTCCGGGCGCGTCGACTACAGAGGTCATTAGTCCCCTTAATATCAAAATAGGTTCATGTTTAGATACACAATTCACAATAGGTTCATGTTTAGATATACATTTTTTCCTGGTAAATTGAGACATTCAAAATCATCCGCAGTGTTTCACTGCGTTATGCATGCTACGGCTTGATATCACACATGCTTCAATTCCCCCTCCCCCGTTCCAAAACAGCCTGGCAAAGTGCCCAAATTAACAACACGGGAAAGTCAGGTGTGGATTCCCCACGTAATGAAAATACGGAAATTTTTCAATCACAATCGAGACTTTCGTTGTCTCGTGTTCTTCTCAGTTCTGAGGTGTCTTAACGAAGCCACAGACAATTCTCTCCCAGCCGCATTCTGTACAGTTTCCTAATAATTCCTGCGCGTATTGGAAATTAGTAACATAGTTGGAATGGGAGGGTATCATGGAGAAAAGAACTATATCGCAAAAAAGTATAAAAAATTGATATTTCACGAGAGAATAGTACTCGTGAATTTGAATTAGAAGAGTGCACGAAGAAGAATTCTTGAAGACCCGTGATCCTTCTAATTTATCCTGGCACTAACCCCTTAAAATTTTATGGCAAACGAACATTTTAAACTGCTACAACTTGTCCCCACCGAAATTACCTCATTTTATGAAAAAAATTTAAATATTATTTCATTGAACCCCTACAATATCGCGAACCCCTTCACTGAATGTCTACATCCGCCTGGGATTAATTATGCAATCGAATCCCGTGCACGGCATTGGAAATTCATCCACCATGGCGGCCGGCGCGGCGGTGGGTGCTGGTGCTTCGCGCGGCCGCCGCCAGGTGCCGCCGTGTGCTCGGGCGAGTGCAGCGCTGCGAAGGCGCGGCGGCGAAGGGCGGCCGGCGTGTGCGCGCGGCGCGCGTCATCTGTCCAAGAACACACCTGGTGTTTATCAACAGCGGCGGCAATTAATCATGAGCTTACCGTAGCGAGCAAACTGCCCGAAATTCAGATTGCGAATGATTGATGATCTGTATTCGCGTGGATGTGCTGCGCGTCGCACGGGAGAGTAGTGCGGGCCGTGTTTTCGAAATTTAATGCCGGCTCACTCATGCAGAGTAAACGAGTAACTTTTTCCCGGGAAGCAAATATTCCGACTGTATTGAGCGTGGAAAGGGTTCAAGTAATATAATAATAAAATACAAAATTATAGGAGTTACATTACGTTATTCCAAATGAAAATTAATGAAGTGTGTTTGAAGTATCGATAAAATAATTTATAATGCAATAAATTGACCGGTTTTGAAAATATTTTTGTGAAATTATTTTACCATTACAAGAAATGAAAGCTGGGTATGAACGAGACATTTTTAATTATTTTTCTAATCAATTTATAAGGAAAGGAGGATGATTTTCAAGCACATGATTTACAACTGTATAATTCGATCATATCTTTCATCATTCGTTCGTTTAATCATTCCGTCATTCAATCCTTTTCTTTAAGTTCTAAAATACAAAATGCAGCTTAAAGTAAATTGCTGGATAACTTTTCAAAGGAAAGAAAATTATATTTTAGATTGTCCTTCTAAATAGGTTATTGTCCTTCAAATTGCTACAACTTTGACTCAGTTGCAGATAAAATAGTAAATGTACAAACCGTTGCAAGGGAAATTTAAGGCTTTACAACTTTTACTATGAAAATGTATACTGTAAAACGATGGGGTCGGGAGCTAGCAACAAAATCTGATCGAAAACAGACGCAACATTTCATTTTTCATAACTTGATAATTTTCGCCCGTAGATATCTAGATATACAATGAAGGACAGTAAAAAAAACTAACGAGAGATAATCTAGCAAATTTTATAAGCTTTCATTTTGCTAAAAGTAATTTATTTTTATACAATCCATCTTTAAAGAGATACGAGCAGCAAACCAAATTTTTAAAAAAATAAATTAAAAAAACAACAAAAAAATAAAAGCAAGTACCGTTTCATTCCCTCTCTGTTGTAGAACGTTGGATTTTTATCACGTTTACCTTCTAACTACTCGAAACAAATTCAAAACAATGAAAAAAAAAGTTTTACCCACTTTTATCTTTATAACCCTTTCGCTGACTGGACTTTATAGATACAGTAAAACTTACTGAACGCTAAACGTTTATAATGCGGAAATCTGTCTAATGTGAACTTAAATCGCGGCCTTGCCAAATATATTTTCTACAGTATTACATTGCATAGAGCGGAATCTTGTCTAATACTTAAAAAAATCTTTCACTTTTCTGTTCACTTCTTTCGTGAGGGTCTAGATTTCCCTGTTACCGTCACCATATGTACGCCAGCAGCGTTTAAAATTCTGCTCATTTAGCTGCCAGAGCTGGAGGATGTACGTACGCACGTCTGAAAGAACAGCCCTGTTAAACGACCCCCTCTCTCTCCAACCACGGAACAACCTCTTAGTAACTATTTTATTCATTTCACCCTTTTATGAAATTGGAAATCATTCAAAAAGTCATTTTCGTCAAAAAGGCAAAACTTTCGAAAGTCAGAATATTTCATTTTTCATAATTTGGTTTCGTTTACTAAAAACCTTTCATAAACTTACGATATAATAGGCAAATTCCTAAACATTCAATATCTAGTAATAATGGACCATTGTTTTGTAAAAAAACGGGATTCTTTCAATTAAACGACCACCCCTTTAAAGACCACATTTTTCACAGATTCTTACGTATTAATCCACCCCTTAAGGCAAGGCCATCTACCAACAGTACGTGGAACTAAAAAGCGCAAAACACTCGAATAAAATATTGTTTAAAAAAACCTGCTTTCCTTTTCACAAACAGTGATTGCTTACAAGTAAAAAATTAAACATCAACATTTTCCATTCCAAGAGGTACGATAACAATACGTTCCAGTCCCCTTGCACGAGATACTGTCCATCCGTCAGCGTCTGTTCGCGTCCTCTGCTCCAACAAGGCCTCCGGTCACCACCCAAGTGGCCATCGGCGCCCCGCCCCGCCCCGCCCCGCCGTCGCCACCTCGCGAGACTCCTTTTCTCGGCACGTCGCTCCGGTGCAATTCTCGCCTGTCAACCTTCGGACACGGTTTTTACGCCCGCGTCCCCACCCCCGGCCCCCTCTTCCCTTTCTCGTGTCCCGAGAATTGTGTATATCCAAACCGTGGCTGTAGGCGTGTGTACATGAGGAGGAGGGCGCGGGATAACCTATATAGGCTGCATGAAAGCGCGTGCATTTCCATGAGAATGCGCGTGATACGTCGTTGTCGGGGGAGGTTTCGCCCCCGTCCCCGCGATCGCGCGGCGCACCGCCCATTCAGCGGCCTTCACGACTGTCACATGTGTCAGGGCGCGGACAAAGCGCGCTCCGCAGCCGCGCCGCCGCCGGGGGCTTAGCGGCCTGCTTTTCTCCGCGCAGCGCCGCGCCGAGCGGTCCAGAGCCAGCCAGCGAGCAGGCGGGCGGGCGGGCGGGCGGTCTGTATTTTGAAAACCTGACGTGCAATCTGCCTCCGCCCGACGCGGGGGGGGGGCGGGTGAGAGGAGGGGGGGCGGCGCGCTAATTGGGAGGGCGGGGGGGGGGGGAGCTGGTGAAAAGCGGCGCTCGGAGGCTGCCCTCTGCCCGCTCCCTCCCTCCGGTGGTGCTGGCCTCTCCGCTCGTCGGCCATGTCACTAACCTCCGCAGAGAGTCCCAAACATTTTTTGGCAGCGGCGCCACGTGGGTTGATAGCCAAGATTTTAGTTATAATCTGCTCAGTCACGTGAGTGATTATTTTGACGTTCGCATTTCTGCCAAATCGTATTGGGGCGGGGATGGGGCGTGGTCGGTGAGTGACCTCTACAAATGATTCGCGAACGTTGTCAAACTTATACTGGAGCTATGGTCTTCCCTATTGAGTTTGTCATTTCGACAACTGGAAAACTTTCGCATAAAACCAATGTATTTAAGCAGCCCGAATGCAAGGAAAGTGCACTTCAAACCCTACTATTTAAATAAATATTACTTACATGGACTTTTGATTGAGTCTGCACACTGCGAAATTAGGTGAAAGCGTGTGGAAAGAGAATAGAGCGAGGATTTTCATCTTCGGCGATTGGGGGCTGTCCGCTTGCCTTTCTCCGCAAAGCAAAAGTGCTTCGAATATTCTATCAAAAAAATCACATAATATTTCTCACGTGCTTTTAGGTATGATTTGTATCAATTCTAACAATATTATATTTATTGATCGTATCGGAACTCTCCTTAATTTCTAACCGCACTCACAGCAATAACACTTCCGAGGCCAGTGGGTTGCAAACTAGAAGGGGCGGCTTGTATGTCCTAACTATCACTTACATTTTACATCTTCGAAATATTTCTTGAATGAGAAAAACTATGGCATGAAGAGTCCAACAGATTTGCATGCATCGGGATTTCAATCTTTATCTAAGACAAATTTTACGTCAATAATGGAAGATACAATTGTCCTCACGCGGAAATAATTTTTTTTAAAAATATTTCCATAAACAAAACAGTAATTTATGAAATGAGATGAAAGGGTTCGTATTCTTAGCGTAGTTAATAGGCGCGGACTCTGCCGAACAAAACCCTCAAGCTTCCATTGCCTCGCATGCACCAACTGACTCACTGACCTCACCAACCTCACACACCAACTGACACCAACCACACTGACTCCCGATAGTCCACGATGCCACACATTCCAAAAGCCTTCATCTTCCGCACAATCCGGCACCTGAAACGAAATTCGTCCTCAAAAATTACATTGGTGGTATGGACAAATGAAACGAGTCGATTTGTTGCAAGGTTAATCCTTTCTGCAACTTTTCCGGAGGTCGGTTTTTGTGTGTGTGTGTGTGGGGGGGGGGGGGGCACCGCCCAAGTGCCCTCAAGGAGCTGCCGCCACTGACCGGCACAGGCATTGACACCTCAACGGCGAAAGAATTCACTTCGCAGACAGATGAGATCTTCGGCGATGCTCGACTGTTTTAGAGCCTGAGAAAATAATTGACCACTGGCGTGAACGAAGCATGTTGCCTTCTACCTTCCATGGAGCCATCCCATTCACAACACTACTATTTTACCGTTTCATGAAACTTGTCCAACAATGTCGGGCCCGTTCGTTAGCAATGTTGTAATGTACAATAGAACTCGTAAAATACCCTCTGAATATTTGAGTGTAAGCCTCGAATTGTTTTCAAATTAACAGTATGCATTATTATTTTTACAAATAAAATTGATATTCCGAAGAACGTTTGTATTATGTTTAAGAATCATAGCAATTACTCATTTAGTGGTAGAATAGAAATTGCCTGTCATATTTTCCAAAGCAATGACATCATTGACGTCATCTAGTAGCCTCTTGCATCGTTCTTAGCCATTTTCATTGATCTCATTCGGAACAAATCTGTTCCCACATCACTGAATCAATCAAGATATGGGATAAAATTGGAGACGAAAATATTTGAAAAGTAAAATGCTCTCAAGAAAAGTATTTCGTTAGACATGAGAAAGATCCGTCAAATGATTTGCCTGGAGTGTTGTAATTCATGGACGGGAGTCGTGCACAAATAAAATAATAAAGATAAATTCACAAGAGTTTAAGAACGTGGCCGTCGAGGAAAAAGTTGAAACTGGAAAGAAGTAATGAAATGACTCAAAGAATAGGAAAAGGAAGGAAATTATTGAATTAAAAGACAACGGAAAGGTGAATTGGGTGGGCCACATATTACGCCAAAATTGTCTGCAAAATAATGTTTAGAATGCAAAATAGATGAGCAAAGAGGAAACGGAAGGCGAAAAATAGAATTAATCCCTATACAGAATTTGAGTAACTCCTCTAGGGAGTGTGCGTTAGGATATGTGATTCCGCCTCTCACGGCTAGCCCACTCCCCGAGCGCCAATCGAGACGTAAGAGGTGTCGTTAGACGCGTCTCGGTCTCTTGATGGGGAACTGATCATTTGTTTTCGGGTCCGGTCGTAAGATTCAAAGTAATTTCCAAAAACCTGTTTTTGCGTGATTTGGCGCTGCCATATCCGTGAGTACGCCGGGAATTAATCCAATGCCATCTAAATAGATGCATGTTGATTAAATTTCAGTATCCAAAGGCATTTTTTTCGCTCAATACGCCATCATTTTCTTTCACGTCGTCGGCAACACTGATGTCGACATATTGACATGAACAATTGAAGTTAATTTGAACAAGTGACGCACGAGGGGTATTTAATTTTGAATCCTATCTGTAGGCCTAATACCGTATTCAAAAAAATTATTTGCAAAATCTACAAACAGTATTGCGTCGGTACTTAGTATATTTTAAGAATTTCAAGTGAATACGGAGAAAACAAGACTGTGAGTAATGTTAGGGAATAAATGAACTTTGTTATTTTCGACTTCTCACTTTTACGTTCATAAGTGTACAAATATCGATACCAATACAAATACCGAATTTCAAATGAATGTGACATAAAACTTATTCATATTAAACTTGACTGATACCTTATTAACATAAACATACAAAACAGTTGTCTTTTAATGTTTATTTAGATTCGCATACAAAACGATTAATAGAGGAATTGCAAACGTAGAAGTGAACACAGATTAGACTGGGTTTGAGGAGTTTTAATCTCTTCAAAAATTATGGGAGAAAAATATGGAAGTATTAAGCAAATCCGGGAAACGATTTACTTAATCATTCACAACTACATTTAAAGTAGTTTGAGATGATTTTGTGGAAGGATTTTCCAAACTAATTGAGAATGATCTTATATTAGGATTAGAGAATAACCTAGAAGAACGACTTACAGGTGATCTTTGCGCATTATTGTGCATATTAACAAAAATCGTAAAGAGTGTAGCTTGACTAAACTTTAACTATTCGCATCATCAATACATTAAGTATTTCTTACGATGATTATAATTTTTAAATTGTAATATTACAACTTCATTTCCCATATGAAGGTAACATACAAGGCCATTGGATGTTGGAAATTTTTGAAGGCGAGTATAACATTATCAGCTACTACGATTCATTGGTAAGTCCAATGCCAGATACTGTAAGAACATATTTAAACAAAGTTACGCAAGAACGAAAAGAAGTATGAAAAAAATTGTCACATTCTTCTAGTTTATGTTATGACAAACGGAAGAAATTATAAACAAATCAAAGAAACATAGGACAGAACATTACGGAGAACATTCAGACAAAAATTGTAAGATCTGCAAAGCAGAAGAATTATGTTCCACACCGCACATCGACAAGGCCATGTCGACCTATGAGAATCGCGGCGGCTGTCGATCCATCGCCGGACGCCCAATGCACGAGCCGTCGGAAGGCGCGCTCCAGGGCGTATTTGCTGCGCCACCGCCTGAATGGCCTCCCCGCGACGGCGCACGAGAGCGAGGACAGCGGGGCCCCATTCACTGACGGAAGAGAGAGCTTTTGCACAAAGCCATGACACGTTGTGCCGTCTGAGGCATCACATCGTAGACGATTTGAACACATTTTTCTACATCTGCGCATGCGAGACGTCCACAGTTGCGTCGGATTGAAAAGCGTTCGATTGCTTGATGAGGCGACGGTGAACTTCCACCGCGGTACCGGCGAGATCCTGCACCGACTGCCATGTCGGCTAACGGGGTTTCCCCAACCAGGTATCTCCTCGTAGGGAGGCACCGCACCAACAGGTATAAACTCTAAACTAGTGTAGTGCATGTAAGTGAAAGTGTGTGTGTGTAAGGGCAGAGGATAGGGCAAGGAAGGGGAAGGAAAGGTAGCGAGTGATCCTTGGCTCGTTCCGGCATTCGCCTGATTGAAAAAAACACGGAAGAGAGCAGAACAGCCCAGCCGGTCGTTAGAATTCTCCTCCAGACAGCGGCTGCACTCGACCTAGCTGGTGTCGAAAATCCTGCCTCTGTCGGGACTCGCACCCTAGGACCTCCCGGTCAGAGGCACTGCGGCCGTCAGCCTCTTAAATCGTTATGTCAGAGGAATATCAGAAAACGCTACTCTAGCAGAGTTGGCATAGGTAATCAAGCAGCTGTAACGTGTACGTGATGACGATAAATTGAATTTGTTCCCAACTGTGGCGGTAGAGTATTCTGCAAACACTTTTCCCCCTGATGCCATGCCGTGTCGAGAACAGGAAGCAAGATCGGACTCTGAGGAACGGCGAATGAAGTCTGGAAATAACTTCGAAATTTAAGAGAGAACAGAAGAAGCAGCTCTTCCATACTTGGATATTAGAACAACGAGGAGGGTGACGAAACAATAAAAAATTACTAAGACTTAAATCATTTCACTCTCAACGTTGAATTAAGTTTCAAACACTATTTTATTTCCTTTTGGGATGTTAATTGTGAATTATGTGCGTACTAGCGCTTACTCAGTTCTACTGTAATTGATTGTCAGATATTTTTTCTTTCTTTTCTAAAAAGGTTTACGATATTCACGAACCTAACCCTTCTTTCTTCATTAAAATATAACTCAACATTCGCGGATTTAACATTCGCGATGTTTTTTGGGAACCTAACTCTCACGAATGTTGAGGGATTACTGTATAATATGTTTACATAGTAAATTGATGATTGATTGTTAGTGATTCCGCGCTCATCAACTAACAGGGCCACTAGTCCCGTAAGTGTAGTGCATGTATTTTCTCGGGAGATGACGGTGGTCTTCACCCGCTGGATGGCGAGATCTGGCGCCGACCTACCGTCGGTTAGCGGGGTTTTCCGAATCAGGTATCTCCCTTCAGCGGGCCACCGCCCCAGTTGGGACAAGCTCTAAACTCCCGACGGGTCTCGCCGCATGCGTAGTATGGTAGTGTATTTTAGTTTAAGTGAATATAAGGGAAGAGGATATGAGAAGGAAGAGGTAGGAAAGATCGCGCGCGATCCACGGCCCGTTTGTTGGGGTACTGCTCCGGCTTTCGCTTGGAGTTGATTGATGAAACCACGGAAAACTACCGATCGGAGCAACCGGCCGCTAGAATTCTCCTCCAGACAGCGGCTGAATTCGACCAGGTTGACAAGCTCGTGTTGAAAATCCTGCCACTGTTGGGAGTGGAACGCTAGGACCTCCCAGTAAAAAAACCTGCAGTGACATTAGTTGATACCCTGAGCCATCTCCCCCGGTGCATAGTAAATCGGTTCTTTGCATATTGTAGCGTCATGCACGCTCAAACGTGCAGACGGTAATTTCACCGGATGTGGAACAAAGGGCTGGACATCTGGCGTGGTGACGCGCAATGACGCATCGGTTTTTCCGAGCGAGCGAAGCGTCGTCTCAGGTGCAGGGACGGGCAACGGTGGCGGCGGGCGGAGCCATGGCGCCTTTAAAAGCCGGGTGACGAACGCCCCATTCTTCTTTTCTGTAGTTCGAGCTGTGTGAGTAGGAGGCTGTGCTTCTGGCACGCGGAGGGGAAGCCGGCATTAGTTTGTCGTCAGTCATGAGACATGCAGGTTTGTCTCGGCAGAGCGGTGCATCACACCGAGGGGAAACGTTTGTTGTTCGGGCGGTGTGGTAGCCGCACTGTAATTTCACTTCTTGTGGTGGGCTGTATTTATTTACTTAGTAGAAGGCAGTGTTATGGGGTTTTACGACTTCGGTCTGTGTTTTTTCATTAATAAACCAACTGTTTATTCTACCCACCCTCGTCTGTGTTTTAATACATCCGTATGACGCCACAATATCAAGAATATGAAAATGTTGTTGTTCCATAACGCAACACGTAAATAAACATGTAATGGCGGGTGATCTCTTTCTCGGAGCCTTGCAGTCACGTGACGCCAACTGTGTCATACGCAGTGAAGCAATGAGTGTGAGAATATGATCGTAACCTCAGGTATTAGAAAGTGTGGATCAACATGATCATTATTTTATATTATCAAAAGTGTTTAATTGTTTTTGGATTTTTCTGGAGTTCCTGGGTTCTCAACGAAACCGCAGACACCTCTCACCTGGCCAGGTGGCTGCATAGTTTTCTTTCAATTCTGCGCAAATTAGGAATATAAGGTTTTAAAATTTTGTGTGCAGCACTGTTTCCATTTTGTATGCATTTTCGTGGAACATTAAAATATTTTGTCTAGTAGTAGATGAGAAAGTAAAAACAATTACAGTAAAGCATTTCATGTGGGTAGTTGCGTAAACAGAAGTACTCCAACTCCAAAGGAGTTACGCGAGCGGGGATCGAAGCGCAGGTGATGAACAGCGTGCTCGGAGCGGCAGCGCGCAAGCGGCGGGAGGAGAAAGGAAGATGGCAGAGCGAGGAGGGCAGTGGGAGAGAGGGGGAAAGTGTGTGATGACAGCGAGCGGGAGCAGAAGCGGTGCGAAATGTGTGCAGAGCGAGAAGCAGGAGACGGAAGAACATAGACGAGTGAAACGGCGCAATAGAGAGTGGGAGCGGGGCTGGGCGGGGCTGGGCGGGGCTGGGCGGGGCTGGGCGGGGCTGGGCGGGGCTGGGCTCGGAGCGCGGAGGTAGGGAGTCTTCCGCGCCGGCAACCTCCGCGCGCCGCGGCCGCGATCGTATTAGGGATCGAGTTGGAAATTTTGCTGCTACAGTGGGCGCCGAACAGGAGATTATTCGACCCCCAGGATTCGGCACAACCAGACACTAGGAGAGATCAGAGATAGTCGTTTCGTGCGGCGCGCTATACCTCGAAGTGTGCTGCACCCTCTTAGCTTGGACATTTCTTTCACTTTCGTCTCCCCTCAAAACTTCGTTGCAAACTTTGCTTGCATCCTGTCTGATGATCCTACTTATCAGACATTTTTCAATCTTGATCACCACACTAAATTGACCCCTCTTCCAAAGAAATCAAGAGCATTTATAACATGAGACAAGCGACGGAGAAAAAAACGGTGTTAAAAAGTTGCGTACTAAAACGTTCGTTACTGCATGTACGTTTGAGTTCTTAGAAAGCGCTGTGCACGTAATCTCTACTTGGAGTTGCCCACACCTTAGTACTTTAATTTTATCGACAGTTATTGAAATATCACGCGCATACCGACAAATCATTTTAAGGTCTCTATTGTAACTTTTCAAACAAGATATGAATAGTGTTAATTGGGGAAGATTTGAACTAAAAAAATGTGGCGGATGAAGGTTAGGCAACCCACCATACACGACGTGCACGTTTCTAACTAGGGATGGGACTAACTATAGATATGCATAACTACACACGCATTCTGTGAAACGAGAAACAATTATTGAAGAAACCAAGTACAACTACCTGTTAAAATCGAAAATCCAAAATGGAATGATCTAAATCCTGACATTTACGTAATAATCGCGAACCCTAATTCCGAGTTGTAGGGTGGCGATAGACCACATGCATCAAATTATAGACGATGCGACGTATGAAAGAGCAAAACTAGGGCAGGGAGGACATGGCCATTATCACGTATGAGGGAACGTACCTTGCCAATGGATCATATTTCATTATATTTATTTTAATATTCCAAAGGCACTTTGATGAGGCCTGCGATTGAAGCTCTGGCGAGTCCCGGTATTTGTTGCTGTCGCGGTAATTTATTTGCCTCGCCATCTCAGCGGCCATGGGGATAATTAATTCAGAAATATCCCATCACAACAGAAAATGGATACCAGATGGTTGTGGTGGTGATTGCGGTCGGATTTGGGGCAGATAAACGTGGCAGCCATCTGTAAATAGTGAATGTCAATGAGTCCATTGAAATAATTGTGGTGCTCTGGCCGTTAGTGGCAAACGTGAGCGTAATGGACAATATCGCGGTGTTGTCTGATGATACTGTTGACGCTAACGGAGCAAACAACCGCGTGGACGATCATGCGATGGAAGTGGTAGTGTCATGCATTCGTAACAGGTGACGGCCCTGGATACACAGCGGTAGCTGATGATGCTGATGTGATGACGGCAACAACACATTATTCGTTTGGAGCGCAGAGTTAAAAACAGGAGGTGTCGGTGGATAAATATAAATGTAATGTTTGCTGAACGACAAAAATGTAATGATTGTGGCCGATACGTATTCGAATTCCGGACGAGTAGAGACTGATGATAATGAGAAATATCATAAGGGGTGCTGGTACTGTGTTAGAAGCGTGTGCGATGTCCGTAGTGAGTGGTGGCGATTGTTGTAGGTATTAGAGTTAGTCAGTTACAGAGCAAATAACCAACCAAGTCTGTTATTTGTGATGTTCGGCCGTGTATCGTTCACTACTTTTGGCAATACCACCATCCTATAAGAAAAGTTCATAAAAATAAGGAACACGTTACTTTGACCGAAACATTCGTACCTTTTTCATACGACTCATTTGCTTCCATTGCAATGCACAACAGCCATTCAAATCCTCAACGGACGCCCGCCTTTACGAGAGGCTTTTCATTTCTGTTTAGTTGCACTGTGTCAACATAACAGTATATAAAACTATATAACTAAAAAAAATATTACCTTTCAACAAAATTTCCAAGAAAATTATATTTCCATGAATGGAAAAAATATTTCCATCATGATGGTGGCGGTAGTATATTCTGAAATCGGACAAGTCAGTGCAATTATGTAAATTTTAATGGTTGATTGTGTTAATGAAGTTGGTGATCGCAGTGTTGATAGTGGAGCTGGTGGTCGTGATGTTGGAATTGTCGCGTGTTTGAAATTTACTGTGAGAAGTAAGTTTGAAGTCATGTCAAAGTTCGTAGTGTTTGTCCAACGTACAATAGCGGCGTTTGCTGCTACTGTTGGTTGTATACGAGTAAGATGGATGTTCGAAAATCAGAGAAAGCGGTGACGAGCATTCAATATTACGTTGCAACGGCTGTAGTTCATGAAAATGGGATGCCGATTCAGGAGGAAGTACGTTCAGATTCCGGCACAGGACGTGTCAATGGGTAAATATGTAGATTGTGTTGTGATGTTGGTGATGGAAATAGAGGTAAAGTTAGAAGTAGGAGGTAGAGGTAGTGATAGTGGTGGAAAAAGAGGTAGAGGTAGAGGTAGAAGTAAAAAGTTGGAAATAGTAGGTTGGAGTAAGATAGGAGGAAGGGATGGAATGTAGTACTGCTATGGGTGGTGGTGGTGGAGACGCAATTGGCAGGCAGAGGCTCGTTTGAAGCGCTGGTCCGCTGTGCTTGGGGCGCGGGCGCGGGCGCGGGCGGGGGCGGGGGCGGGGGCGGGGTCGCGCGCGGCCATCAGCGGGGCCTCTCTGCCGAGCGCATGGACAATGCGCCGCCCCCGTTAATCCCCACGAGTGTCTTTAATTTTCCATGCGGTGGATCAGCGCCCCGCCCCCGCCCCGCCCGCCCTCCGCGCCGGTCGGCCGGCACTCGCTCGCCCGTCCGCCCGCCCGCCCCGTGCGTGCGTGCGCCCGCTCGCTCGCTCACGCACCTTCCGCCGCGTGATCAATAGCGCTTGCGGAGGGCCGCCGCCGCCGCCGCCGCTCGAGGCTTCTGGTCAGGGAGGATTCTTCCGATGCATCAAGTGCGGCAGTGTCAATATCGCTACTAAGAGCCCATACAAGAAAGTTTTTGCACAGCGCGAAGCAACATAGGCCAACGATAGTTTTGGGCCCCTGCGCCAGCGCCAACTCTACCGTTTCGTCGGAATAACATCGGCAAACGACAGAACCCGCGCGCCAGGAAAGCCTCTCCGCGCCGAGCGGAGCCGAGCCAGGGCCTCCTGTTAAAAGTTGCAGTCGTGTTGGCAGCAAAACAGGTGACGGGGACAACACGTCCTGCATCGACTATGATTCTGCTGAGGACGCAATTTTCAAGCTGCAGCTCGAGCTACCAATAGCATTTCCGATGCAAGCGCTCTCTCCAGCGAGGGGCCACTGCGGAGAGACGTTCCTGGCGCGCGCTCTTGAACAGTATACGATCACGTGATTAAGATAAATGGACTTTGTTGCCAAATGTGGCTGAAGTGTGTGTTGCGATACTACTTTATAGTCGTGGACTGCTCGAGCCGAACATATGCGAATCAAGGGGATGTGACGTTATGAAAATGTACGTGTGTGTTGCACAGCACCATTCTTTCTCGCCAGAGTTCGGAACTACTTCCATTATCTTAGTCTCATAAAGAAAATTTGCACCCTTTTAACACTTAAAACACCAGAACGAATTTGTCAACCTTCGTGAAATGAAAGGAACTCGAATTACTTCGACATCGATCACAGACGTGTGTCGAATGTCGAGTACATCAACCACAAAACCATACCTAGAGAGCTGTTGGTGAAATGAGCGGCACACGCGAAAACTCTCGATCTTGACGCGAGCCACAAACTCCAGTTTTGAAAATAAAGTCATTCCCAATGGAAAGGACAACGGTCACCTCAGGATGGACGGATTGGTTATTTAGTGTTCCCGGCGCGTCCACTGGATGCGGTCAATCGCCCCGTTCGTGCAGCCGTGCCATCTCGCCCCGGCAGGTGGCAAAGCCGCTCTCCGGCGACGGCTTACACATCCGCGGCAGGGCTCCCTCTCCAAACGCCTTCGCCAGCGAAGCGCCGGCCATTCGACGAACTACAAGCTCCCCACATGCATTGTGTGTGTGAGTAAGAAGAAATGGAAAAGAAAGGAAAGATCGCATATCCGTTTCTTCAGATGCTCCCGCGGCATTCGCCTCGAACTGGTGGAGGGAGCACGGGAAATGGCCGCTGAGAGCAGCCGTCCGCTACAAGTCCCCGCCAGCGAGGGCGCAGCAACGGTGCGCTCGGCCCAGCCACCCCGAACTCTGCCTCCAGGCCCTGCGGTGGCGACACTTGCCAATGTACAAGAGGCTCCAAAATCATTTCAACTTTCCTCAGCTTCGAATTTCAAAATTTCAGAGTGGTTCATGAAAATTGAAACTATGCCATATTTATACATGCACCTTCCTCAATTTAAGCAAAAAAAATGTAAAGAAAAATTGCAGCTATTTTCTACAATATTTTGAAAATGTCTCAGGGGCTTTATGGAAAGTCGATAACTGGACAAAATTAATCAGTTTTGTCAATATCAGTTGAAACAAACCTTTGATTCTAAACACACACGTATGAAGAAAAAATAAAATAATGAATAGCTGACATTTCCATATCACTGGCAAAATACAGAACATATAAAAACACTAGTACAATACCAGTAGAAACATAATGAAGCCAGCCACAAGCACAGAACGTGCAAGGCGAACGGCGCCTGCGCTCTGGCGTCACGCGCGCGAACTAAAGACGCGAGGCTCCCGGGGGCGCGTGGTAACCCGTGATTTATGGCAGCGAAGTGGCGGCAAATTGCCGCCGAGCACATGAATAACAATCACGGGCAGGGGGCGCCTCGCCTCGCCTCGCCTCGGTGCGCCGCGGGGGAGACGTCTCCCCTCGCGCCAATTGGGCACGCCCTTTCGACTCCCCGCCCCGCCCCGCAGTTCTCGTGGGTATGAATCTAATACACGAATTAGGCGACGCCAGCCACACACTCGCAAACGCCGCCCCTAAGAGTGCTGCGGAAACGCGAATATCCGGCCCGCGGTTCCCGCAAAGCGCGCGTTCCATTAGGAATGATAAAATTATTACGTCACATCCCATCGGCAGCTCCTCTGGAGCACTTCAACTTCCACCGCTTTAACATTATTCGGGAATTACAAGTTCTTTCAAAACAACTATAAATCTGCTTCAAATAGATTTATGAATTTATTTAATAACTAGCGGTCTGCAGCAGCAAAAATGCTTCAGAGAAAAAATGCAGAAGAACATAACCATACAACAGACTTTTTCCAAAGTATCACGCGCACTTCTCAAGAACAAACAAAACACCCTCGTATAACATTACAATCAATTTAAATATTTTAACGCAAACAGTCTTTACGAATCTCCAATAACATAGAGTATACGAACAGTACAATAGTTATTTTCATCCCGACCAATATAAAAAAATGGTTGTTCCATAACACATGTAAATAGCAAACATTTAATGGCGGACGCTCTATTTCTTGGAGTCTTAGCTGCGTCGTGATAAGTAACGCACTGAGCAAGAGAACTCAGTCGCTACGCGCATGAGAATAGGCGGAGGAACACGACCAAATAGGTCTTTTTCTGTGCGAATCGACTCTGCTTAATTATTTTAAGATTTTTCCTCAGTCCCTGGGTATCTAACGAAGCCATAGACCCCTGAGTCCGCATGGTTTTCTTTCAATTCTGCGCGCATTGCAAATTAGTAACGGAGACTAGTGGCCTGCTGCAGCAAAAATGCTGCTCAACAAAGCCGCCTAAAATGATTTTCCAAAAAGTACCACGCACGCGCACCCCCTCTCTTTCCCTCTACTTGTAAGAAACTTCCACCCTCTTCTCTTACATTTACATGCACTACATCGCCACACATGCTGGTTGACCAGTCGGGAGCTTAGGGACTCTCCCGCCTGGGACGCTGTCTCACTGGGGAAGATAACCGGAAGGGGAAAGCGCTGCAAAAATACCTGCAGGACGACGCCAAATCTCATGTTCCATGGAAGTAGGAATACCATCACCTTCGAGGATAAAACATACACCACATTTGTGAGACTGGTGACCATAGGAGTTTAAACACTAAATTATTAATCATCCGTTATACCTGTATTCAAAAACGTAACTGTGCATGGTCAACGGTTGTGCGCACAAACAATAAAACTAGGAAAAGTCCTCGAAGGTGGGACTCTTGGTCAAAATCAATTTTTTCACCGCAAAATTAAAATCGGTTGCAGCAACTGGGCGTACAGCGGATTCAGTTTCGATTTCCAATCGATATAAATAAAATTTTGAACCATATGAATAATTAAATTTTAAAATTTTCGACGACGCTAAGCTTAAAATCCTCTATTCGAGTTCTTTACGCAAAAGCCTCCCCGTCCCAAAAATATTCCGTTTACGTAACTTTTTTTCAGCTTGTCCTGTGTTGCATCATATTTCTTTGCGATTCTTCTACTTTACAGAGCCAACAATATTTTCATTTACTCCTCCGCGTTTACGTACTAGATGGCACAACAGCACATACTTTCTCCCATTATAATCTTTTCAATTTTCGAAAATTTAGAGTTAGACTAAAATGCGACCTGTGCTTTTTTTGTAAGTGCCTTTTTTCTAGATATGAGGAAGAAATTTAAAAACAATTGGACCTACTTTTCAGAAAAAATATAGATTACATTTACTTGAAACAAAATACGAGAAAACTATTTGTTCGTTTAGAAATTTGTACATGACCTTTTTTAAAGAACTACATTTTGATAAAAATGTCGTTAAGGAAAAACATTTCTGCCAGCAATATTGTACTTTTGCAATGTTTTGCAATTTTCGAAAAGACAGGAATTTTGCGGAAAATAATATCTGCACCCTGTAGCGAAATTTGCGTGGTCAGACGGAAGAGCAGGTCTCATGGACTGAGTCTCACCACGTAAAATAATTCAATTCAATTCAATAGATCGCAGCACTATAAAAAATGTTTGGCCTCTTCCTACAACTACAATTGTGAACAATTTTTTTCTTAATGAAATGTGTTCATCAAAAACAGATCTTCAAATAAGGTCAAGTTGAATTTTTCGAATATATGAGTATTTCGTCCCATTACAAGTGAAACACATGAAGTCAAAATTTTCAGTTTTGAGTAATTTGTTTTTTCCACTCTGTGTTACATTGAACTTTAGACTGCATATTTCCACTATGTCAACGACGACTATATGGGTCATTCCATGTCAAATCGGCCAAAATTTCCCGACCATCTTCCGATTCGACTAAAACTTTTTAAATCGTTTTAGAATGACGAAACAACACTGAATATTCTCTTTTTGGCATTAAATTTTGCTTCCTTTTGAAAATTTTGAAATGTGATATTGTGCATGAGTTTCAGGGAGTATTATCTAAAAACTAGTAAAATATCTTCAAATTTGATTTTACTTTGCAACTTGCTTATATTTCTAATGAGTACATCCCACGCTAAAGGTTTGATATGACAAACCTAATTTTAACGGCATAAATAAGGCCGAATTAAAGCTAAAGTAAATATTTAAGACTTTTTTTCAAAATTCATTTTCTAAAATACTCCATCTTGGATTTTCTTCTTTATGTCGTCAAATTGAAGCGGAGACATTGAAGTTTATAGTAGTTGAAGAATCTCGATGGTAAATTGGAATTTACCAAAGTTATTAGCAGTTAAAGTTACATTTTCATTTTTACTTTTTATGGACTTACGAGATCTACATATACACAAACGCTTATCATTTGTGAATCTTGCTTTCGTTATTTAGTGATTAGTTTTCGTACATTTTAAATGTATCTGAAGCATATTTCCGAAGGCAGAAACTTCTATTTATACCGGGTGACCTATCAATTGTGAGCCACACTCATATCTTATTACTGGTTCACAACATCGAAAAGCAGTTTTCGGTCATCAATGCGGAATAATGGGGCAAGTAATGCGCTTAATAGATATTGTTTGTAATATTTTTAGTTTTGTGCGGTTGTAGTAGCCGACTTTTGAGAGAACTACGCATTCACAATTCAAGGCCGTGTACAAAAATTACATTGGAACAATGTTCAAACTATACAAGCTCTTTTCGGTCAAGTGAAGAAGCCAATGTTTCAATCAATTTTGTCATAATATCAAACGATTTAAATCATAACACGGCAACGTGCATTATTTCCAAATACAGCTAATTATTTTTAAAAACTAATATATAGTATAACTCACAGCAGAAAAAACAAATAATTCAAAACTGAAAAACGTTGACTTAATGCGATTCATTTGTACTGGAACGGGCGATTTGTGGAGTAATTGGGCGTCAAAATTGACAGCCCGCTCTGAAAATCCTTCCCTTCATCGTAATTTCAGACGTGTTTTGAATAAGGTGGATGCTACGTATGTTAGAATGTGTATATTCTTACATATTTCTTGGTTCGTTTCTTACATTGGAGCTTTTGTTATAGGTTAACAAATTAATCTTTTAGAAATTATTAAAAACCTATTTGAAATAAATATGAAATAAAGATTGCTAACTTTCTGTCGCCCGCTCAAATTTTGCAGTTGGATTCTACGTGTTAAAAATTGTATATTATTTCATTTTATTATTGTTATTTATATTTCTGTTGTTTCATTTTAAATTGCTGTTTAAATTGTTAAATGTGAAACCGAATAGATGAGCGGTCATTGTCGGTTGTTGTAACCCATTTTTGCAACGCCGAACTAATAAGGCGACAATACCAGCTATTTTGTTAGCGGTAATATAAACTAATACTTTTATATATTTGTAGAATGTTACAATACCGTAGTGTTTAATAATAACTATTATTTGTTACTACTATATGTTTGTGAATACACTGCATACCTTATACAATGAATTTAATGCCAGAAATATATTTTTACTTTCTCGCACTTTTTCATTTAAAGTTTTGAATAAAAAATCTGTTGTTTGAAACTTTTTAATTTTCTCGCCAAATGTTCTACGATTTCAAACGGGTTTTACAAAAAATGATGACTGAGATGTGTTAACACGGAGAGAAATTGTGATATAAATAGTATTACTTAACCATTACTAATGGCGAGAAAGTATACGTGCTGTTCAGCAACACTAGTTTCACAGTGGCGGCTGATACCTTTAATTAATGGGGGGGGGGCTGCATGCAAAAATAGAAAATAAATTACCTTAATTACTTATAGATGAGCTCCATACGAATTTTGTACGTTGCAAATTTATTTATGGACCTTTCGTTAAAATGTGTTATGTTGTTGAGAACTGCCCCTTCTATAGATAACATTGCCAGGGCTGACAATCTTTCTTCTCCCATGATACTTCCAAGGAAACTTTTTATTCGCTTCTTAGCTGAGAAACATCGCTCTGGCTCGCTAGTCGTTGGAATAGTTACAATTCCCGGGAGCTTTACAACTTCTAAAAAAGATGACTTCAGATTGTTTGAATAAAATTAAGTTGATTTGGCGCCTGATCAATTTCTAAATTCGCCTCTTAATAAAGAACAAAGTTCTGTAACCAATTTCTCCTTATCGAACATTGTATATAACTGCCAAAAGAGGTCGTCAATAAATTACGTACAGAGCGACAAAAGGGTCGGAGGAGATTTGAGACAGTTTCAAATGATTTTTCCGTCCTCTCTTCAAACTCGTAGTAGTAAGAAGATGCCCAAAAAAATTTGAATTTTCGAAAATTGAGAATTTACCGAAAATGAACCCTGTTCCATTTTTTAAACGCCCTTTGCTCCACCAGAGGAAAACGTGTAATCAAGAAATTTGGAGCCATTTTTAACAAAAGTTTGAGGCTTTGTGTAATGTTCTCTCCCAAAAAATAAAAACATGTTTCGAACTCGAAGGGCGTGATCAGCCAGATCGATTGGGGAATATTAATTTTGGAGAAAATCGTCCCGGACGTTTAAGGCTAGACATTCACCAGCAGATGAGCACATGCTTTGCCATCAACCAATTTTTCGGTATCAAGGACCAACAAAATAGGATTCTAACTACACAACGTATTAGAGGAAGTAGCAATTTACTACTTTTAGGTACACGATTTATCCACTTTTTCAATACCAAGGCATCACAATAAGTTGTTTTATATATACAGAGAGAGAGAGAGAGAAATCGCCGTGTTTTGCAATATTTCCCTTCCTTATGTATGTAAAGAAAGTGAAATATACTTAATGAACAGATATGGTATATTTTAGCAATTGCTAAAAAAGTGTATTTTTACCAAACAAATGTATGTTTGGCGGTCGGTGCAGTATATTTCTGAAGATTTTCAATCTGCGATAAAATGCGAAATGGTCGTGAATCTGCGATATGAATGCTAAATTGCAGTTTGTAGTTTCCTTCGCGTTCGCTCTCTAACTAGCGATGCGACATCGACAACATATTGTTTTTTGAAAACATTTAATTTGGGAGTGGTAAAAAAATAATAAAAACAATTAAAAACATATCCTGAAACCCTCATTATCTGGCCACCTACCAACAGAATAGAAATAAACGATTTTTCGGTCAATATCCTGTTACTGGCAGAAGAAACAGGTTAAAGGAAGCCAACACTGGAATACGCTGTTAACTTTTCATCGATTGTGTTTAATATTGATAAGTATTTATATAAATTAATTTCATTTAACAAAATGCATGACCTTCTAAAAGTGTTGTGTTGTTTTAATAAGTATTCACACATTGCAAGACAATCCTTTTCCTCTCTTTTGAATAGCGTTAATCAGAAAGAAGCCAGTAGTTCGCTACAACACAGTAGTCATTCTATGAATCTAAAATTACTTTTTTAAATATTAGTCGAAGTACACAAACAGCAAAATATTTCACTTCAGTGCGATTTTTATAACTTTGCCCCTCAAGCCCCTATGACCACGATGGAATATCACATGACATTTCGTGTCTTTCTCGGTCCTGCTGCTAGATATCGCATGATAAGCACTGCCTGATACGGTAGCGATTATGCGACATCTAGCGGCACGAATGTGAAAGTCGCGAAATGCCGCGACACATTCCATCGTGAAGACGGGCCTTGAGGGGCAAAGTTTTAAAAATCGTACTGCAGTTTCCATTTTTACTTTCCCGTATACACGGAGTGATATACGTAGTATAGGGAAAGTTATGTAATGCTGCGCGAAAAGATGGCCAATTTTCGGCGGAAAAAAATTAATTGCCGAGCCGTGAAAACGAAAAAGTGGATAAAACCAGTTGCTAAATTAAGAAAAAAAATCCCCTAACACGTGGTGTAGCCAGAAAACCTGTTTTCTAGGTCCTTGATACCGAAAACCCAATTGAAAGGAAAACGACTGTCTGTCCGTCCGTCCATCTGTGAACACTGCTCGCGCCTAAACCATACGTACGATTTTTTCCGAAATGGATATTCTTCGGTCGATCTGGTTCTAGTCGAAGCTTTGGGATTTTGAAAAAGATTCTTTAAAATTTGGGGGTACTTTATATGAAGCCCCCCGAGGTTTTTCAAAATTTTCTCACAAACGGCTTGAAATTTGTTCTTTAAACTTCTTGTATGAATAGAGTAAAATACACTTATTAACATGGCATATGTCCAATTTTCACGGATAACTCTGAATTTTCGAAAATTGTGAAAGTTTGATTTTTTTCCGACGTCTTTCTCCAACTACAAAATTGAAGATAGAGATTTTTTCTTCAAATAAAATGTGTTCTATAAATTGACTTCTTTCATAAAAGTCATGTAAATGTTTTTCAAAATTTTAGTAGTTTTCGTGCAATATTGCGTGCAATATATGCAATGTTTAAAAAATACAAAAACAAGATTTTCTCAAAAACGGCTCAAAAATTTTTTCTTTACACTTTTGGTAGGGATAGTGGTAAATGTACTCTATCAGATGACATAAAATCCATATTGCTATATAGGTTGGTTTTTTCAAAAATTACAAAAATGTAAATTTTTTCACATGTTTCATACGTCGATAATATTCACAATAGCGGCGATTTTTTCACATTATTATTTTTATGAGTACATGTGCTTTAAATAATGTCAAGTAAAGTTTCTCGAAAACACAACCGTTTTCTGTGAAAACTAGCTCAAAATTTCGCATTTCCAGAAACGCTCAAACGCCATTTTCTCATATATGGCTGCAAATTTTTTCTTCAAACTTTTGTAATGGATAGTGCTAATTACACTCTTTAGTATAGCGTAAAGTTTATTTTGAGTTTTTTTTGTTTTTTTTCAAAAATTACATAATTTAATTTTTTTTTTAAAGATCTCTCACATCTTTAATATGCACATTACCAGCAATTTGTAAACATTATTATATTTGTGAGTGTATGTGCTTCAAATAACTTCAAATAAAATATTTTGAAAACTCAAACATTTTCTGTGAAAATGAGCTTCAAATTTCGTATTTTTAGTACCGCTAAAACGCAATTTTCTATAAAACGGCATACAATTTTTAAAAGAAAATTGCCATTTAGGGCTAGGTTTTTGTGTTCTTTAATATTCTAAAATTAATATTTCCATTCTTTCAATAGGAAACCGAAAAAATTAAGAAAATGACAAAAAAATGTACTTTTGGCGGCAAGAAAGAGTGTGTGGCAATTCCGAATAGCTATCGAAGACCCAAGGAAATAGAAAACTAATACGGGAAAGTCTGTGCCATTCTGTAGCACCACTAGTTTTATGAAAAAATTTAAAAAGCATGAAAATATTAATTTTTATCAAAAAGTCCTTCCTTAATAATTTTCTCAACAGATGCTAAGTTCTAATTTTTACAATGCTATAGCTTTGTTTCCAAATGCAATATTTTAAAATTTACAGTGCTAAATTCTACGATCACTATTAATGAAGATATCTAGTGCATGTAGAATCTACTTACATCCGTTCCCTGTTTTTCATCTTGATCATTAAGATTGTTTGTCCATCATGATTTTACAAATATTTATGTCAATAATATATTTAAAACTAGTGGAGTTACAACAGCACATACTTTTTCGCGATATTGTTAATGATTATGTAATGCGATATGGCAATATCTGTATTACACTTCAACGACCATTTGAAAAATTCTTCAACAAACGAAGCGCGAAAAAAAATAAATTTTTTTAATTGAAACTTTCAAACGAAAACTGCTTTATGCCACTGAATTCAGTGTATTCACGTTCTACTTTGTAAATATACCAACGATGCGCGATGAATATTTTAGTCGTAAATAAAATAACTAGTTTATATTAACGTGAACCAACATTATGTGTTCAAACCCGATCGAAGACGTTTCAAGGGCGAAAAAATCCTTCGTACGCCTTCCAACGGAGAGAAAGTAAAGCCGACTGTCCCAAGTAGTAGATTTCCGGCATGTAAAAGATCCTCAAACTCAAAAGAAGCCTAATTCAAAGCACCTGTTCCGTCGCCCGAGATAATACCTTATTTCTCCCCTACATGAAGAAAGGAGCGTGGCGTTTGCGTGGCCACACGGGAGAGCGGGCCTGATGGCCCAAGCCTCACCACGTAAAATACGGCATTAAGGCATACGGCTAAGGCTTCATTCATAATGCAAACCCAGAAATGAGTTACTGAGACCATTCACAAAGCCTTAACGTAACTGTAGACGTAAGTTCGTAAACTTAAAAGAGTTCACAAGCTCCAAGCTTTTACGTTAAGTTTACGTCGGAATTCAACTGAACACCAATCAGACAGCAGCATGGAAATCCGATTTCAGATTGTGTTCAGGTAGTTTGTGGTTTTGTCGTTATCGTAATGTAGTGAACTGGTTTGCGAACGGATTTGATGCATGTAGTGAATTCAATGTAAGAATTTGGACAATTTTAATTGCAACTTTAACCTGACAAATCGATAGAAATGTCATAAGGCGCGTCCACACGATGCGTCTTTTCTGTGCGTCACGGGAATAAAATGGCATGAGATTCCCGTCAGCTCTGGGAAGCTTGCGCTATTGCATGCGTCCATCGTTTTGACGAAAGGACGCATGCCCCAAACGCATGCGCTACGTGCGCTAGACACATGCGCAAAAGTGAACGAAAAGATGCATCGTGTGGACGCGCGTGAAGAAAAAGCTAGAAACTATGATGGAAATTTCATCATGCTAGAAACGAATCGATCAAGTTTCAGTAAACGAATTCGGACGTAGACGACGTACGGCGGGAATTCGTTGGGACGTCCATTTTGTTCTGTTTTGTCCCCTAGTCCCATTTTGTCCCCTTGTTCCAATTGCCCCCGAGTCGATTTAGTCCCCTTGTCGCACTTTGTCCCGTTTGTCCTTATTCCATTTTGACCATTGTCCCATTTGGTATCTTTGTCCCGTGTGTCCCTTTTTCCGTTGTCCCACTGCCCTCTTGGTCCTTCTTTCCCCACTTTGTCAAAATACTAACATCAACTATCACACTTCAGAACCCTGATTTTGATTTGCAAATGGCACAGTATTTACACGATTGAGCTCGTGAAGAATTCAGGACTGTTCGGAATTCTAAGACGATTTGAAAAATGATACAATAGAATTATCCAAAGTCCGGAAAGTAGAAGTTAAAAGAGTATGATGGTGAACAAAGAAATAAACATAGTACCGGTAGGGTCATTCCATGCAAAAAAGTAGGAAATCTGACACTACATCTCAGAATTTGAAAATATTTTGCCACCTTACTTATTATGATACCTGCATGAACCAGGTACAATATTTTTGTTTTATCAGCCATTGTTTAGCAACAATGGGCACTTGAAATATTAGGTTAGCAGTCTGTAGACATTCCGTTATGATTTTTTTCCGATGATATGCAAACAAGCAAAAAATATGAAAGTGACACCATTTGTAGAAGAAATGTAAAGGATAATTTTACGCTAAAGATATTTTTTTACCGTGAGTCTTTAACAATTAGGAAGTAAACAAATTCTAAAATATGCAATAAATGGAAATACAATATTTTTAAATTTTTGAATTTTGGAAGAAAAATTGCTGAAACTACTTTCAAGCTACTCTGTAAATTTCATCATGGAATCTTGAATGGTTTTAAAGTTATGAATAAAAGTATCTTACTGGCGCTCCATTAACGAACTCGTCTCAGCTGCTAGAGCCGCCGCGCCACAGCGCTCGGCGTTACTGTTTTCCTCCGCCGCGCGATGGTGAATTTCGCAAAACTACTTCTCTGAGTGTTAATTTTGCCGTAGGAGCTACATGAAGAGATACGCCAAATTCGACCATTATTTTTTGTTCACGCCAACGTTTTGGTAAACACGTTAAAATCATGTATTTCTCATTAGCTGTTTTCACGTTTGAAAATTTTTCTTTGAATTGTGTCAACATTTCTTCTCTATCATTGCTTTCTGTACTCACATGAAATAATTCAGAAACGGTTTTATTTACGGCACTCACCTTTCTCCTTGAGTACGATATCTCTCGGGTTTGTTTTCGCAATGACAATGGTGATTGACCCAGAGGATACAAAATGTTTACATTACTGATAGTGGCTTCCTCTGCAACTCCTGGGGCTACGTACTCCTCTTTACTTGATGTTTTCACTTCACTGTTTCAGTTGAGTCACTAAGATCTGCATTGGGCATTTTGGATATTTTGTGACGACACATCGCATATTGCTTCACCTACCACTTAATTCGATATTTTCTTCCGCATCGCCTCTGTAATCTTTCTCTTACCCACTCGACTTTTGTGCTTCTCGAATCCGAATGGATTGCAGCACCAAAGCCTGTTAAACGTATTCACAATCTTTGGCATTTTCTATCACGATGTATCACTGAACAGTAACACGCGAAAACTAAGCCTGTAAACTGGTGTCAGGATCCCTTCGAAGGCATCGATGGATATCCCTAGGGAATGAACTTGGCGATGCCTGCCTACGACCTTGCGTCACCGCTCGCTGGGCAAAGGCACGCGACTTTCAACCTTAAGAGCAAAATGCGCGTATACTTTTTATTTAATAACTTACGCATTTTTTAAGATTCCATCGCGACAGTTTGCAGAATGGTTATTTATTGGTTCTTCCTGCAGTGTGTAAAATATGAAAGGAAAGAAAATATTATTTTTGAAGAAAAATGTATTTGTTTAATTTATTAGCATTTTTACTTTCCCGTATACGTACGTATACACGGAGTGATATACGTAGTATAGGGAAAGTTATGTAATGCTGCGCGAAAAAATGGCCAATTTTCGGCCGAAAAAAATTAATTGCCGGGCCGTGAAAACGAATAAGTGGATAAAACCAGTTGCTAAATTAAGAAAAAAAATCCCCTATCTCGTGGTGTGGTCAAAATCCATGATTTGTTGCTTCTTTATACTTAAAAATCGATTGACGGCATTCCGTCCGTCTGTGGTCAACGCTAGCGCCTAAACCGTTCGGTCGATTTTGGTCAAAATTGATATTCCCCAGTCGATCTGATTCTAGTCG
Organism: Acheta domesticus; assembly: GCA_031308135.1. NCBI lineage: Eukaryota > Metazoa > Arthropoda > Insecta > Orthoptera > Gryllidae > Acheta > Acheta domesticus. Next base: position 11,591,371 of record JAHLJT010008756.1, read on the forward strand.
AAGCTTTGTGATTTTGAAAAAGATTCTTTAAAATTTGGGGGTACTTTATATGAAGCCCCCGGGGATTTTCAACATTTTCTCAAAAACGGCTCCAAATTTTTTCTTTAAATTTCTTGTATGAATAGAGGAAAATACACTTTTTAACATGGCATAGGTCCGATTTTCACGTACAGCTCTGAATTTTCGAAAATTGTGAAAGTTCGAATTTTTTTCGGCGTCTTTCTCCAACTACAAAATTGAAGATAGAGATTTTTTTCTTCAAATAAAATTTGTTCTGCATATTGAGTTCTTTAATAAAGGTCATGTAAATGTTTTTCACAATTTTGGTAGTTTTCGTGCAATATGTGCAATTTTAAAAAATACAAAAACAAAATTTTCTCAAAAACGGCTCCAAATTTTTTCTTTAAACTTTTGGTAGGGATGGTGGTAAATGTACTCTATCAATGACATAAAAGCCATTTTGGTCTATCGGTTGGTTTTTTCAAAAATTACAAAAATGTAAATTTTTTTACTTGTCTCTCACGTCGGTAATATTTACATTATCGGCGATTTTTTTACATTATTATATTTACGAGTATATATGCTTTAAATAATGTCAAGTAAAGTTTCTCGAAAACACTACCGTTTTCTGTGAAAAGTAGCTCAAATTTCGGCATTTTCAGAAATGCTCAAACGTCATTTTCTCGTATATGGCTGCAATTTTTTTCTTGAAACTTTTGTAACGGATAGTGCTAATTACACTCATTAGTATAGCGTGAAGTTTATTTTGAGTTTTTTTTTGTTTTTTTCAAAAATTATATAAATGTACATTTTTTGAAAGATCTCTCACATCTTTAATATGCACATTATCCGCAATTTGTAAAGATGATTATATTTGTGAGTGTAAGTGCTTCAAATAACTTCAAATAAAGTATTTTGAAAACTCAAAAATTTTCTGTGAAAATGAGCTTCAAATTTCGCATTTTTAGTAGTGCTAAAACGCCATTTTCTCTTAAACGGCACATAATTTTTAAAAGAAAATTGCCATTTACGGCTAGGTTTTTGTGTTCTTTAATATTCTAAAATTAATGTTTCTGTTCCAGCAATAGGAAACCGAAAAATTAAGAAAATGACAAAAAAAATGTACTTTTGGCGATGATAGATGGTAGCTGGCAAGAAAGAGTATGTGGCAATTACGAATAGCTAGCGAAGACCCAGGAAAATAGAAAACTAATACGGGAAAGTCTGTGCCATTCTGTTTCTGTTTTTTGACAAATAAATAAATAAAATAAATACGGTCATGCTTAATTTTTTCAAAATACGAGTAGTTTTTCTTTAATTTTGTGACAAACGTAATAGGCCGCTGTAAATTTACTGCGCTTCGGACAGCTGGATGCGTCGTAAATTAGAATGTGCAATTTTGTATTTTATTTCTTTCTTCGTTTCTTACATTCGAACTTTGTTATAGACTTACACATTAATATTTTAGAAACTGTTTATTTTGAAATATTTGAAATAAGTAAAAAGAATTAATAGCTCTCAGAATAGCGACAATGCAGGGTCTGCAACAATGGAATTCACTTTGCGCTCGCGAATATCTGTGAATTAGTGTCATTGTTGTGACCTAATGGAGCTGTATGAAAAGGAGTTATAATTGTCTAATTTATGTTGATATTTGCAGGTAAATATTTAGTTTTGCACCAAATGCTGTACCATTTGTAGTGAGTAGAGAATTTGTTGCATGGTTTTAAAATACTCTTCCCTAATCATGGCCCAATGGAAGGCATTTCTATATTTCCAGGGTATCAGGCTTCTTTTTCCAATACAGGGTTACAAAACTTTTGCATTCTATTTTTGTGAAGTTGTAGAATTCACATAGTTCTGACAACACTGCAATGGAAATAGTGAGTTCCAAGCGAAGATGTTAGTAGCGCATAAAGTGCAATATTACAGTACTACTGTCAAATTTCAAACCTAAGATCTGTTAAAGATACGCAAACAATAAATGAACATTGCTTACTACTAACACTCTTTCCCAATGTTTGTACAGTATTGATATTATTTTTTAACATTTCCTGTCCCTCCCAGTCGCCAGGCTGAAGAAACGTTTTCAAAATTAATGATAATTTAAAATATTTTTCAAAGTACAATGGTGCAAAATCATCTGAGTATTTCAAGTTTTTTATCCATTGAGCATGAAGAAATGATGTGGTTGGAAAATATATTTTTACTGTCTTTGATAAATTTGTAAATCTGAAGAAAACATAAAAAATTAAATTTTAAAAATTATCATGAAATTGCAAACTGATCATTTATTTTCGGTAATAATTTTTTGTAATAAATGTTTTTACTCCTAAAATTTAGTTTATAATCACAAAATTAAATTAATGACAGGTCTTGAACTAGGGGGCCCCTATATTGTTTCGGTCCAAGGACCTCCTCTATTGAACTTATGTCACTAAACAAAGAACGTAATCAACAGTGGCAAAGCTTAAAGTCATACAGTTGGGTATTCTGAAAATCTTACCATACATTTTCTTATGAATCAGCTCCATTCATTGGGCTTATCGTTCAGCAAACATATCGATAACTTGTTTTTTAAAGCTGTCGTCTCTGGTAAGTTAATTTAGCAGACACCTTCCCATAGCCAGTGTACTCAAATTACTGAGCCTTGTATTTCCCACGGAATTTCTCAGGAATGTCTACTCTCTCTCTAATGTAATCATGTTCCTATCACAAAAGGCTGTAGGCACAAGGAAAGTTAGACTGAGTTGTATCAATCGAACAGTCACTTGATATTTCTTTTCTATACCATTGTCCAACAAACCTGCATATTCTGAATATCCACATCAGATATTAATAACAGAGAAACTTTCACATCTGACACCTTCCAGGTCAAGACCAACTCACAAAAATGTGCTGTGCACTTCGTGGAAAAAAAGCTAAGATGAATGGATGAAGAGTATAATCATAACTGTGTCATCATTACGTCACTACAAACAAAGTGTCTTCCAACAGCTTAAAAGAATCTTATTTGACACTTACAAAGGAACTTAATCAGCACATTTTAATACAGCATCAGTAAGACCCCTTTTGAGGCTTTGTTTGGCACCAGAATGAAGCACAAGTCAAGAATAGAAATCTGAATTATCAAACGGGAAGCCAAAGAAAGAACTTCATGAATCTGATCTGAAAAGCAAAGTATCCTCAATGGGAAATTCAGGCTATTTAATCAGTTTAAGAAAGGTACTTTGTATATAACCATTAAAAACATCCACTTTGTACCAGGTCAGAAAGTTGCCCCAAATGTTATTGGTCCTTACGAAACAACCAGACAAACCACAGGCACTCATACGTACAAAAATTGGGTGAAGGTTGACCAAGAAAGACATCATAAGCAACAGATTAAATAGTCACATCCCTCAGTTGCTGAGGTCTTGTCAGGATTTGCCAAATGTGGGGGATGATTTACTGTCTGGTAAAACCATGAGCTTGCCAGCTCTAGCAACACAGTCAGAATGGGGAGAAACAAAAGTGAAGTTGATACTGAAGGTGAGGTAGGGCAGGTGCAGTTATGAAGTGAGAGGGCACAAGTAAATTATATTGACTCAAATTCTGTGATACAGTTTCTTAGTGCTTTCTAATAGAGTACAAAATTTATATACAAACAAAATTATATACACTTCACTTGCATTAGCAGAATGTTTGTCACAAGAGAAGGGACCTGAATTAAATTATAAATTCATTAAAAATGCACAGTATTCTTTGTACTTACACACTTTCAATTCCCTATTTAACCATTTTATTCAATTAATGTCAATCATGAATGATACAAAATAATATGAAACTGTAGTAACAATTTTAACATCTGTAAATCCGGATGGCCGCGATCAGTAAGGCAAAACTGCCATTCTTATCTAGGGCCGAAGAATCACAGGTTTGAGTACTGCCTCGGGCATGTTCATCCTTTCACCCCGCATCATCACCATATCACTTCATTTAGTATAGATACCCCTAATGATAATCAATAGTGGTTGCTAATAACCTCATAGTTAATGCAACCTTAAAAAAAAATTCAACATAAGGATCAGGCATACTGTAGTGGCATATTCATACATAACTATAAACTCATATTTCACAGAAGGTTAATCCATTTTAATTATAAAAAGGGCAAGTGTAATGCAACTAAAACTCTAAGAAAGAACAATAATCAGAAATGATGCATCAGCCCTTTATAAACTTCATGTGGATAAAAGATGAACTATTCTTTCTCCCATTCAAATACAACTTCTTTCATTTCTTCTTTTATTGTTCTCTCTATTCTTTTGGAAAATTGCTTGAATAAAACCAATGTTACTTGCCAGCCATCATTTTGATCTCTCTATTTCCCTTCCAATTATATTAAAAGCAAACATTTCTTGCATTAGCAAAAAAAATGAAATGTTTCCAAAAATTCACAGGATTCAATACTCATAAAAATCTATCAAACATTCAATTCAATAAAACAGCTGCTTTTCAAAAAGGAACACGAAAATCCCTTCTGTCTAATTTCATCAGAAAACAAACAATAATAAATAAAGAGAATTTCAAATAATCTGAGTAGATCACTAATGACGGGCGGAAATTAGACAGCACAATTATTTTTATTTACAAAAATACTAATTTAAAGCTTTCATTTTTAATTTTGTGAAAAAATAATGGTAAATTTTAAGGACAGGGTTCGGCTCCTATTGACGCGCACGATTCGGTTCCGAACGAGTCACTCACACCGCCGCCACAGTGAGCCCGGCCACACGGCCACGTGGCCAACGCACTTTCGTGTGGAATCGTGACGCTTCACTACCCGTGTCCAAGTTGAGGACGAGGCTCGGGCCTTCGGCCCTCGCGTTAACATAAAACATCCTTGAGTCTGTCCAACGCATAATTAGCAAAGCATTTTATGCATTTAACATTATGCATGCAACGCATTTTATGCATTTAACCATTGTAATTCTCCATTACACATTCGCACAATGCACAATGCAAGCACAAAGGCATCTTCCCGCTCCCTGAGTGATCCGTTCTCGTGGTCCGCGCGAGTGAACCATGCGCAAGTGAACCGTGCGCCGTTGTTTTAGTGAGCCGAACCCTGTCCTTAAAATCAGCCAAAACAATTTTCTATATTACAAAGACCTATCCTTTACATATAGCTTTAGTATATACATTATTACACATTCAGGCAGCAAATTTTAAAGCAACCAAAATAAAACTAAATACATAAAACATAAATGTTGATTCAAATAACAGATTGTTTAAACATGATCTAATGAAAGAATAGCAAAAATAACTTTGTACAAATTAAAACCTTTCACACTCAACTGCAAAGAAGAGTGTGAAAGGTTGAAGTCACAAAGTAACTTTATCTAGACCTGATTTAATGAGGCTAATTTATAACTCTTTTTCATCTCATTTTAACATTTCTTTATGAAAATTATTTTGGGAAAGAATACACGCTTACTGAAACTGCTACATGAAAATTCTAATTTTACTCAAGATATTTCCAATGAAGGTGGTTTACTTTAACGGTTTTAGGCATGCCACGAGCTTATACATTCCTTCAGTATTCTTTGGGTTTTTGATCTGATATCATCTTTCATTTATTTTAAGCTGTAGCCTGGTTTTATTTAGGAACTTTGTTTTAAAACAACCGACATTTCATATAATTACTTTTGTAAACTCACATTTTACATTGTTCACACTCTTACAGTTTCAGTCTTTCCATCATGTTCTAGGTTGGTCCTTTCTTCTGGTCATCTATCTCACCTTCACCAGTCTAGTCTATCTTCCTCTATTTTGTCTATGTGGTCATTTCATTTTCTTCTTCTTCTTTTCCAAGTCTAGTCTCTCTATTTGACAGTTTGTCATGTTAATATTGGGTTCTTTATCCCATAGCATCTTATTATTTTTCTTAATACTTGCATTTTGTGCTTCCATCATCTGACTTACTTTCTTGGGAGTCTGGTCTTTAAAATTGTTGAGCAAGGAAAAGAGCTTTTGGATGGTTAACTCATGGGGAAAAGTTTTGTGGCAAAGAAAGGCACGAAGGTGGATATTCTTGTTTCCAGTCTGCTGTTTCAGTTTAAATGGCTTTGTGGTTACACTTTCTGAATAAAAATAATAGTGTATGAATATAATGTGCTGCACATGGATTTTGTGTAATATCAAGATGATGGGGCTGATGCTTTCTTTGATATTCAACAACAGTTAGGAGAAAAAAATTCAACTATATTAATCAGAGGAATTGTAGTCAAGAATTGAAGGAAGTGTATCTGTTTACAATTCGGAAGACAATACTTTGAATTGTGTTACCCATGTTCCAGGATTGCAGAAAAAGGAAAGTGGGGTGCTACAAGAAATTGATAGCATTCAAAACACTGAGGAAAACAGAAAGAGGAAAAGTGATATTGATCATAATGTAATGAAGTTCATAAACCCTATGGAAGAGGTGAGAGAATTTCAGAGCCATGTATGTGAGACATTCCAATCACATTCTCAGGAGACTGGAGGTAAAAATAAAAACTTCTTCAGTTCAATCAAAGTTCCATGAGACAATTCCTCAATCATCCAAACTTCCAAGTAAGTTTTTGACCTAACTTATTGTGTAATCAAAAACATTTTGAAAATTTTTTAAAGGAAATTCATATTTGTATCGTTCTAGATATTTTGTTGTATTGAAAGCATTAATCACATCAGCAAGAGATTTCTATCCTAGAAAATCAACAGACCTTCCAATCGTTTTTTTCTTTCATTAATTTAATCATAGTGCATTTATTCTTTAATTTTGAGAAACATTCATTACATCAAAATTAGGGAAGAGTCAATGAAGTCAGGCGAGAACGTGGCTCACAATACTAGTTTTCATTCATTACTGCAAATAGACTTCTGCTACTTTTCAACTATTTTTTACAGTCACATACTCCAATTTTGACTTTTTTCAAGCCCCAAAAGTCTATTCCAATTTGCACTTCAATACTCTAAAAAAAACAGCAGAATCAGGTTCAAAACCCACAAATGAATAAGGTGAATTGTTATAAATGAACCCAAAAGTGGAACAATATTAGTGAGAATGCTATGATCGTTTTTCAAAATATTTTTCCCCATTGTAGGCTCTGTTGCAAACAAAGTCAATGACTAACACGTAATTTTTTGGGTTTACAGAGATATGGTTTTGTAGAGATATTCAGAGAAAGTACTCCTTGCTCTAGGACAACCACACAATATCTGGCAATCGCCAATATAATACACAATTTTCCTTCAATAGAAAATTTGAACACACAATGGAAGCTAATATATCCACCAGCAAAATGTTGGAATATGGACCTAATTACATGAAATAATAGAATGCAAATAAAGTATACAATATAATCAACTTTCAAACCTTTGGCATAGATTTGAAGAGCACCTTCATTCAACTGCAGACTATTTGAATTGCAACATAGTGCAATATGCAGTTATGATATAAACAATCACATTTCTTCAACAAGTCCACAACATTTAATATCGAGACAGGACTATTCGAAAATTCTCAGTTATCAAATGATCATCTTGAAATATTATAACAATGTTAACTTCAAATTCTGAAAAAGAAAGACACTGTCATTAAACTGCAAAAAGAGATAATAATGGAAGATCAACAAGAAATTATCCCTTAACCCTCGCATAGCCAAGGAGAAATTATGAAGGAAAAATGTATTAAATTTTATTTATTCATTATTTACTAAATATATTAAAATTAAGGAGAAATTACAAAGGATTCAGGTTGATAAAACAAATCCTAGAAGGCCGTTAACCATTTGTTTCAAATCTTTAGATTCTCATTACAACCAAATATAAAACACACCATGGAAATTCACTTCTCCCCATAGCTCGTCACGCACAGTTTTTAACTGTTTTTGATGTAAATAAATAATAAAAATATTTTAGTTACTTGCATTTATAGAGTATTATACAAACTTGAAAACTTACCAACTTTAAAGTTACTTGTCGAGAGAGTAGGGCAAGTAAATAACCGAGGAAATATCATATATATTGGTATTGCGATTCCACAGGGGACATTTCCTTCGCCTATTTGAATATTCTGTATTTCTGTAGCTAATATAAAAAAGAAAGAATAATTAATATCTTAAGAAGTACAAACTCTATGATATGTCAAAAATTCAATATTATTACCATCTTTGGCATAACCTTCAGCACAGCCACAGGTCTCAACACGTACAAGTTGTAATTCTACAGATTTTATAGGAACTTCACAGCTTTCAACTACTAGCTGAAATTTGTTTAGAAAGATTAGTTGATTTGAAAATTAGTTGATGTATGTTTATATAACACCATGTAATTATATATAGATAGATAGATAGATATATAAAATAATTTATTAAGACACATATACAATTACAATTGTGTATGACGAGTCAAAGTGATGTTTTGGGTGGAGAGAGTGAAGTTACATTACTATCCAGAAGCAAAACAAGGGGCCATTTCAGCATTTGCTCAAAGGACCAGTGAAGCTGGACAAAAACCTGATCGAGATGGGGTCATGTTACGTATTCATGATCGAGATGGGGTCATGTTATGTATGGAGTCATATTATGTGATATACATATTATATAAAACTATGTGATACACACATATATGAAATGTATATTCTTATAACATATTGGATTGCATTGGACATTTTTTCTAATTGAATTGTAAAACAGCCATACCTCTCCAGTAAATGGTTTAGTTATGCAACAAACCGTTGAATCTAAATGACCCGTTACTGAGAACCTGGGTATTCGACTCTTATCTTTGACATTCTGCAAAGATTCTGGAGTAATAGAGAATTTCACAGGATGTGGAGTCGCTCTCTCAGAACCAGACGGCTGTTCAAGTCATGAAAAGGAAAGAATACAAATCTAATTATATTTATGGCCACTGTATATGTATGGCCACATAACTTGCATCATAAATAACAATCTATCATCAGATATTAAATTTGTCATGCCCCAAATCCTACCTTATATTCCACAATAAACTCAGCCACTTTAACAAGATCTTTTGCTAAAAAACTTCTCTTCATCTCACATCGTAACAAATACTGAATGTTAACAAACACTCCATGATAGGTTTCATAAAGAATTTTGTTTGCACGTGGAGTAAGAGGAAATTCAAACGGTATTTCTGTTTTACCACTTGGTATTTTGCCTGCAGGTGCAACTTCTGACGTCATTCCAACTAGTTGAATAGGCTGAAAAAGAAAAATGGGTACATTTTGAAATTATTAATAGGTACCTACACTTCATTAGAATAATACCTAATTATTGGTACACATTTCATTTGAAATATACCTTCACAGAATTGTAAAATGCTTCAAATATGCCAACATTCTTTGCACTAAGTTGCAAATTGACAGTTCCTTCCATTGTTAAAGAAATACCATCATGTTTTATATCAGATGGCGATTGTATTAAAATTAATCCTGTAATTTTTTCCTGAAAAGTACATTATCTCTTTGTAACACATGTATTATAAATAAATAACGGTTTAACAGAAAGTGAAATTTGAAGTGCTAGTAAGGAACTTACTCCTTCATGATAAACTTTATTAGCCCTCTTGACTTTTATATCCAAATTAATAGCCATACTTCTAAATACAAAAGACAATATAAAATTACGAAGAAATATTTCACTACACTATTGCATCACAAAACACAGAAAATTATACTTCAGAAGCAGTCGTGATCGTGAAGCTGGCGGGAACTCACTGACAGCTGATTCAGAACGTATTGATGACATTAACGTCCAACATGCAGCCTCTCTGGCACGAATGAGTGCGAATCAGTTCATATACTTGGGGTTTAATTTCTTGGCACGTGGGGGCTTTTCTTCACGAAAGAATATCTCACGGCATTTCGTGTCGTTTTCGGTCGCATGACCGCCAGCACAGCTTGATACAGTCGCTACCGTGCGACTCCTAGCGGCACGACCGAGAACGACGCGAAATAGTGAGATATTCTATCGTGAAGACAAGCTCCCACGCGCCAAGAAATCAAAACCCAAGTATATGCAAGATTAAACATCGTGTAATTTTATACATAAAATTATTAAAATATTAAAGTATAGACATGTCTAGAACACGTGATTTTTTGTAGCTCGGCGAAGGGCACAGTTGCCGCTGGGTGGCAAGCGGCAGGCTGCTACAAGCCGTGAGCTTATTGTCAAAACACAACATAATGTCAATTTTCTTTTAAAACGTCATGATTATTCTTCGTTGGGGGGTTTTCCTCTGCCTACAATGGTTTTAAAACGTTCTTTTCGATAGTTTAGGTTCATTTTCTCGCATTGAGACGTTCTTTTATCTCTAAAATAGTTGTATTTTCACGATATCCAAGTGATATGCGGTATTGGACCGGGGCAAAAGGGGACGGGAGAAGCGGAGTAAGTTTTTTAAGACTCCCTATTGTTCTTAGAAATCAGGCAAATAAACTACGGCATCCTCAGGTCAAAAGTGGATTTTTCGCTTTAAAGCGAGAAAGGTTGGATGATTATTTCCAGTTTTAAAAAAAAGAAAATCAACCACCAAAATTTCATTTCAGCACGGGAAACAGCAAACATTTTAAAAATCATGTTAAAAATGTAATATTTATTTATATTGTTAAATAACCATATATTTATTGTAATTAATACTTTGAAAAACGAATATGTTTATTATTAAATTCTGTTGAACCATGGTTGAACATTCCGTGAAAATTTACGAACATTTTGGGTACCTAGTGTTTACGAATTTTCGGGATATTTTACGAACGATTATTAAAGTTTAATGTAGGTAATATTTCTCTCAATGTTAATAATTAATACAATTTTCTAAAATAAATATTTAAAAAGCCGACACTTTATAAAAATATACGAAACGAGCCACATCTGTCCGGTTAGTGTAGAGGCCCGAAATTCGTTGGCACTTTTCATATCCAATGAAAGGGCAAGTGGTTTCAAAAGTTTCACACATTTCAATTTATTACAAATTAACACCTTAGCACCATCGCTCAGGTCGTGATAATGTGTACTTTGAACGATTTTCTAAATGAAAAGATAGTAAATTGATGTATGTCTGATATAATAGTGTTTCTTTAAATTAAATTGTTGAACTAGATGCGCAATCAGAATCTAAACAAATCGAAAGAATACAAACATCATTGCAAATAACATAATGTAATATGAAACACAAACCTTGGCAGCCGCATAATATAACCAAAAACTTACTAATTGTTAGGAATAGCTTACGTACACAGCAGAGGTTGCCACCCACTACTTTTCCGCCAAACGTGACGTCATTCTGGACGTTGTCAGAGAGTATTTATCTCTATGGTGTAGTAAGCCTGTTGTTTTATCAAATGTCAAGCACTGGGAGCACTGCTCGACGAGCAGCTCGATGGGCCACGACGAATATATAAAAATGTATTGTTTATGTGTAGACCGCGGCTAGGCCTATTCAAATTGATTTGGAATTCATACGATGTCATTCCCTTCTTGTTCACGATGTAAGGTGATGTAAGGATCTTCAACCATAGTCATTGATGGTAGTTGACACTAAGTCTACAGAAAGTCCTCTATACTGCGATTTTTGTAGGAAGAGCTCTCAAGATAACTCAAATCCCATCTTCGCGATGGAATATGTCACGGCATTTCGCGTCTTTTCTCGGTCTTGCCGGTAGAAGTCGCATGATCGCAAGCACTGCTTCATACGGTCGCGATCGTGCGAAATCTAGCGGAACGACTGTGAATGATACGAAATGCCGTGACATATTCCATCGCGAAGATGGGATTTGAGTTATCTTGAGAGCTCTTCCTACAAAAATCGCAGTATACTCTCTGGTCCTCTAGACTTCGTGGTGGTTAAGCATGGTACAAGATTCCTACATGGTAAAAGCATAGATTGACTTACTCATCTACGATATAAGGGTACTGCACCATGGTTTCATTCCCATCACTGCCAGAGTGATAGTATGAATGGTGGGATTTTTTTAATCAAAAGAAGGAAGGTTCACCCGAAGGAGTATTTATTGTTGTTTAGGCTCTACTGTATTCACTAATCGATTTCACTAACCGATAAAAGGCGGAAATATGGCATGGTTTTATTATTATAGCATGATCGCTCTCAAGAGGAAGAGATCTTGATCACAGAGCACCAAAGGACTTACTTGTCTATGATCTAGATTGCCCCTGTCTGGACATTCCACAATAGTTTGAGTTATAAAAATGCATATTGATGCGCTGCCAGTCTTCTCAGTTGACACTGAGGAATACAGAATTGTATATTCCTCTATGCAGTTGATGCGTACGCATAAATACTGATAAATACATAGAACAACATTTCATCTAGTATTCATCCACGTAAAAACCACACAGACAACCGCTGGGTTTGGGTGCTTTGTGGTACGTTCGCACTCTTGGGATGACTCCAGGGACCATAATCCAAACCTATATATACTCTTATGTCCTCTTAGATCCAGACGTCTCTGAGGGCTGGTGAAGGCCCAGAGACTAACCATTTTACAAAAACGAAAACGGATTCTTTTCTTCTGTGCTGGTCTGGAAAGGAATTCTGAATTTCAGTGGGAAATATAGTTATTCAAATTATCGTTTTTCATATTATCGCGGCAAAAAGTATTATTCTTTCATGAAGAACATGAGGGTTTAGGGCAGGAATTTATAGCTAATTTACCTTTGAAAATATATTTTATTATATAGGAGCGAATATTTTGTCAACAAAACTCGAAAAAAACCTCTCTTTTCTGTATTCAAAATTCGACTAGAATATGGTTTAGGATAGAGACCACAGAATTATAAAAACGTGCACAAAATTCACTTCTCCCCATAGTTCGTCACACGCAGTTTTTAACTGTTTTTGACGTAAATAAATAAAAATAAATAAAAGGAGTTGTGACCACAATGTATTTTAATAATAACAGCTGTACAGCGCACTAACGTGCACTGAATATATAGTCACTGATTGCAAATCATTGATTTCTTTAAATTAAATGTTTGAACTAGATGCGCAACCAGAATCTAAACAAATCGAAAGAATACAAACATTATTGTAAGTAACAAATGTAGTACGAAATACAAACCTTGTCAGCCGCATAATACAACCAAAAACTTACTAATCGTTAGGAATAGCTTACGCACACAGCAGAGTTTGTCACCCAGCACTTTCCCGCCAAACGTTGTGACGTTATTCTGGACATCTCTGTCAGAGAGTATATATCTCTATGATATGGTAAGCCTGTTGGATTGAGGAATACAGAATGTATTTTCTCCACAATGTATTTTGAAAATAGATCTAGTCTCCCCCAGCGTTGTAACATTGGTTTCTCCTGGTCTGCTTTCTGCTATCTCGTGGTGCTCTTGGCTGACTCATGACCTGGTCAGAAATCCACTCGTGTCATCGTTTGTGACTGAGGCATGAAGGAATACAGAGGATTATATTCCTCCATGACTGGGGGACGAAGATCGTGATCCCAATTGCCATCTACTATTCATGCGTCTTGTTTTATATACCTTTTTTCTACTCTCTTCGGTGTAACATTAGCAAAGCCCTTGGAGTTTAAAAGACATTACATCCCTTAACCTATTTTCAGTTTTCGCACTACAGCAGCACTACAGTTTGAATGGTTTTCTTTATTAAAACTATATTTGTGAAATGTGTGATGTTTATACTTTTAGTCCTATGATTACATAAAGCTTGCATGAAGCGGTTAGAAGAGAGAGTAGTATCGTGAACGATTTGAAACACGCGCCTCGTCCTGCCGGAATTTGTCGCTATTTGCGTATGAAGTTTTTCGTCGCATCGTGTTTGACTAACGAAAGAGATGAAATTCCACTGCTATAGTTCGCGTACAGTTTTATGAATTCTTTGCTGCATTGTTTTTCCCAATTTTATGTGCAATAATCAAATGAATACAAAATAAAAACAAACGAAAAACAACTTTACAATAAAGACAAGGAAAGTTGCAGTTAGTGACAGCTCAAAGATAAAAGATTACCTGATTATTTTTATTATAAATATTTATGTTGATGGCGAGTCATTCAAATTGTTGCATTTGAGGGGTACATGATTTACTTTTGTTTTAATTTTATAAACTAGTGTGTCTACGAATAAGAAAAGTCAGTTAAATAATAAGGATGAAACTGTTGTCATGGGTGAGAATTATTCTTTTAAATTAAACTTACAGATTTAAGTATTATACATTTTTTAAATTTAAATTGAAAATCTATTTTAAATTGCTAGTATTTGTTTTGTGTAGCTGTGTATTGCAACTTCATTTATCAACTTTTACAGGGAGCAAATTCATACAGTCAGCTTGGTCATGGAGAAATATCAGAACTATGTACACTTCCTACAAGTATATCTGATGAGGAAGAGAGATTGAATCTTACACGTGTTGTTGATGTGAAGTGTGGAGGTGGTCACACTTTAGTTCTTGATAAAGATGGACGAATGTTCTCTTGTGGCTGGAATAGTAAAGGACAACTTGGTTTGCCAGTTAGTTCTGCATCATTGTCTCTGAAATGCATGACATGTGTTGAAGACTTAAAAATTTCTCACATATGTTGTGGTTGGGAATCGAGTTATGCTGTAACATCAGGAAAAGAATTACTTGTTTGGGGTTCAAATTCATTTGGTCAACTTGGACTAGAGAGAAGAGAGGTATTCACACCTTTTACATAATTTTTTATTCAAATTATACCAGATTTTGATGTCACACTTAAGTTAATTCTTTCTTGTTTTTAGATATTTTTATCCTCAACTCCTCTAAGACTTTCTTTGCCACCAGTAAAGACATTAGCAACTGGGTTAAGGCATACATCAATTGTTACTGAAAATGGAAATGTATTAGTTTGTGGAAATGGTCGAAAGGGACAATTAGGTCTAATGGGAGATGATGGTCACCCTCTCTCTGAAGAAACAAGACCTCACATCAGTAAACATAACATTTACCTATGTACTGTGACTGAAGCTTCAACGTAATAAAAAATATCCCTATTTGTTTTACAGTTCCTGATATAAGTAATGTCACTACTGTTGCATGTGGACAGTATCACACAGTAGTAATAACTGATGAAGGTCGTATGTATGCTTGGGGTGATAATAGACATGGCCAGTTAGGCCTAGATCCTACATTACATCCATCTGTTTTCAAACCAGCTGAAATACATCTTTTTGGAAATGAACAGCTGCCTTCTGAGTGCAGTGTTGTGTGTGGATGGACCCATACAGCGTTGGTCACTGGTAAGTAATAATTCTCTCTCTTTCAGTAATATGTATACGAAATGAGAATTTTTGTTTGTTTGTTTTTTGTTTATAGGAAATGGAGATGTATATAATTGGGGAAGAAATACTTATGGACAGCTTGGATGCTGTGGATATGAAAGATCAGTTACCTGGCAACCCCATAAGATGGCCAATATTCATCGTGTAAAACAATTGGCTGTTGGGTCGGAACACAATATTGCTTTATTAGGTATAATCGGTTTCATAATTCCCTTCACTATATTTCAATATTTGTTAAATGTACTGAAATAAAGAGATAATTTGATAACATGTATCATGTGCTCTAATATGTAATATAAATAATTATTTCCGCTTCTATACCTTTATAGTTATTTGTCATAATTTGTTAGCAGTCTTTGCTTAATTTTCAGATTCTGGAGAAATCGTTAGCTGGGGTTGGAATGAGCATGGAAATTGTGGAATTGGTACAGAAATGGATGTGACCGAGCCAACACATGTGAAAATTGATGACCATTACAAAGCAGTTCTTGTTAGTGCTGGTGGAGGTCATAGCTTTGCCTTAATTGAAGATTAATTATTTAAAGTTATCTGTGATTCTATTTTAATTATTATATCTGTTTTAAATACATAGTTTTTAACACGTGTAGTTTTTGTGTAAAAATAAATATTATATTACTTTAACTTACATTAATTTTGATTTAGCACATTTTCACATCTTCGTATCAGAAAAATGGAATTTTGTACACACCAGTTTTTATTTTATTTTATTTTAAAATGGTAGTTCGTGTTAGCTCCTGATAATGGGTTGTACTTTGTATTTAATAACTATACTGGGATTCAAATTTCAAAAATATTTTATGCTCTGACAGCCCTAATTCTGATATTCATGGCAGATCAGGATTAAAAGATTATTGACATATGTAGATGGATTACCAAAAAGATCAGGATGTCCTTGATGATTTACTCTTCAACCTTTGAGGAATCATGACATCTGGATGTGAATGAATGGTGTGGGGGCTCCTAGAGAGTTTAATGTCCCCTGCTGGAAAAGTATTAATTCGTCCATTGTTGTAATTGATTTATAACAAGGTATTTCAGTGGATTTACATTCTGAAGTGTTGAAATCAGAAAAATACAAGTATTCCACAGGAGCATTCCTAGGATTTATTTGGACTTGGCTGTATGAGCAAAGATAGTTTTTGCTCAATCCATAAATGCTGACCAGTCAGGATTTCTTAAAGTATAAGAAAAGAAGAAAGGAGGAATTTGGGAGGGTTGAGATCTGGACCACAGGAGGTAGATCATGCGCAACGATGGATTTACCACTTTTGATGCCCCACGCTAAAGTATTTTTGAGGCTCCCATTATTACTGTCATCAATAACATTTTTGAGATTGGAAATTTTAACATTGTTATTCAAAAGTAAATAATTAAAACCAGCCTTCAAATAATTTTATTCAAATTTTATATTTAAAAGTTGATAAGGATCATCTATAAATAAAATTATACTAATCTGTGTATTATACATTAATTTGTGTATTTTCATAAAAAAAATTAGCAAACTTGCCATTTTGTTTAAATTTAAAGCTTTTTGGACACTGAGGCCTCAACATAGAACAATAACTATCTGTTCATACATGATTTCCAAGTACATTAGTCTTTTGACAAAAACGACATCTGGGATTTGCAACAATTAAATATAACTTAGGCTCTCATTGAGTATGTGGAGTGATACATATAATTAATACAAGTGAACATTCAATTAATCTATTGATTAGTGTTTCCTGACGCGTCAACGGCTAATGTCCTCTAAGTGTAGTGCATGTTTTGTCGTGAGAGGCGGCGGAGAGCTCTCCCCGCGAGATCCGGCGCCGACATGTTTCTCTACCGCCAGCAGCGCACCCTCACGGCCAGGGCAGAGCCCCAAGTTCCCAGCTGCTCTTCCGACGTGTGGTAAGGAAGGGTTGATGGTAGAACAAGAGGAAGGAAAGACTGCGTGCGGTCCGTCCGGCGTGTTTCATGATTACATCATAATCATATTTCATCATCATTAGTAGGATATAATTTGCAATTTTGTTATCTATTGCACCCGTACAAACATTCCATAATATACGTACCTTTGAAATTACGACCAGGAAGCGAAGGATTTTCAGTGCGGGCGACTTATTTTGATGCCCAATCATTCCACAAATACGGTACTCATATTTTTCAAAAATTCAATACGACCTTATTTGATGAACTATTTTTGATGAATACATTTCATTAAGAAAAAAATAATCTTTACAATTGTAGTTGTAGGAAGACGTCGAATATTTTTTATTTATTTTAAATTTTCACAAAGGCAGGCATTTTAACGAAGTGCCTTTTATGCTATCTAAGGACCCAATTAAAAAATAAAAAAAGTAATTCAGTTTTTAAGAAAAAATTGTTTAAAGAAAATAAAAATTGCCTATGTTTGACACAAATGGTCTCTTTGATGCAGGACCGAGGGATTATTCAGCAGTAATACCACGGAACAATCCATGGTATTCTTCCATGGCAATACACTTACGTGATTTTGTGTTGTTTGTTTCTTACGATCTGACAACAAATGTCTTAACGTATTATCACATTGAAGGGAATTAAGTATCCTTTACAAAAAGTAGATCGAGAAAGAGTGTATTGTTGCAGCTCCACTTTTTTAAAATAGATTTTGCTAATTGCTCAATCTTGATCAGGGGCTAAGATACTCGTTGCCTCGATAAATAATAATGAATAATTGAAATTACTAAGACGCAAAAATTTGTTTAAAAAATGTTCCTTGTGTTAATGTTGGAAAAATATGGACTTTTCTTTTCTTTCGCGAATGACCATTTTATACGAACATGTTGAAAATCCGCGCTCAGAACAAGCATGCAACGTTGCTGGTGAGTTGGCATCAGCTGGCAAGAAACCAGATTCCCCCACTCTGTGAGCACTGGTGATGTGTCTTCCTATCGTTCCATGTGAAAAGTCCTGTTGGTCCTGAAGCGTGGTTGTTGTTCTCCCAGAAACGAATGGTTTTGGATTTCCTCGTGGATCAGTTTTAGTGTTTAGTACTCAATTATGAATTTATTATTAGTATTTCTAGCAGTTCTTGCATTCGTTTCTGGAAACGATGAGGAAGAAACGGGAGCACGGTTACTTGTATCCAAACAGATTTTGAACAAGTACTTGGTGGAAGATAAAGATATTATTGTAAAAGTAAGTGTACCCCCATTTTTAATTATAATAATGTATCGACTTCATCGTGACTGAATTTTTTAATTGCTTTTCAGTATACTCTCTATAATGTGGGGAATAGTGCCGCCTTGGGCGTCCAGTTGACAGACAACAGTTTCCATCCAGATGCGTTCGCGGTTGTTGGTGGTCAGCTGAATATGAAATTAGATCGCATTGCCCCTGGCACTAACGTATCCCATGTTGTTGTCGTGAGACCTCGGAAGTACGGGTATTTTAATTTTACTGCTGCAGAGATCAATTACAGGCCATCCGAGGAGGTTAAAGAGGTAATGACTTTCTGTGTACATGTCGGAACAATTTTTTACTGTTGAGTAAAATTGAAAGTGACATTTATTGCTTTTTTATTGTTTTATCTACAGCTCCAGCTTGCAGTTACCAGTGAACCTGGAGAAGGTCTCATTATTGCTTTCAGAGATTATGACAAGAAGTTCTCTCCTCATGTGGTAATTTTCAAATCCTGCTTTTTAATAATCATTTAGTTATAAACGTTCTTCCCTAATTTTTAATTTATTTGCAGCTGGACTGGATGGCTTTTGCTGTTATGACTTTGCCTTCACTTCTTATTCCATTCCTGTTGTGGTATTCCAGCAAGTCCAAATACGAGAAACTTAGTAAGCACAAGAAAGAGAAGACATCGAAGGATTAAATGGTTGTGAATATATTTATCAGATTTCTTAATAAAATTGTTTTTATAGAGTTGTCTTCTTGTATTATCCCATCTTTTTCACTTATTGTAAGAAGCAGAGAAATTACGTTTTTGAAGATTAGGGTGCTGATTGTAAATTATTATGTATCTTGACTGAAAGATAACATTGTTTATATAGTAGTTGATAATTCACGAGTGCAATAGAGCAAGTGTATTTACGATCACATAATGGTTGTTCAACCATGTGTAAGAAGTTCTGATTGCTATTTTAATATTTTCACACATTTTCTAAGTGTATGCATAAATAGTTGATTATATTTGATTGACATTTGCGATTCCCTTTATTACACTGGATACAATAATGGACCATTTTCTCTACTGCTGGAAATATTATACAGCATATTAAATTGAGAAGCATTATTAAATTGTATGTAATAATGAACTGTTTAATCGACTCCTAACTCGTAAGTTAACAGTTTATGAAGGCAAACAGATAAGGAAAACATTCTATTCAAATTAGTTTGATTTGAAAACTGATTTGTTTTCAAGTGGGATACATCAGTAATGTGATGCCTGCTTTTACATGAAGCAAGTTCCTGGAATTGCACGTTTTCTCATGGTCAGGTTCCAACATACTCAACAACATACCAGTTTTCATCTAACTTCTGATATATTTTATCATTGTCACGTCTTAGTCACATTTCATAAAAGATTTGTCAGAAGCGGGAGTGATATTTATATTTCTAAACTCTGCTGCTTTCCTTATTTGGGTTTTCGAAGTAAAAATTCAGAATGTTTGAAAATTTAAAGATAGATCAATTGTAGGATAGAGCATTGTTCATGTAACTAAAGAATACATTGATCTCTACACTCACATTAGACTTCTTGAAAAGACTTGTTGAAGGGCCTTAAGTCAGTATGATTTTCATCAGTTTCGTTATCGGTCTGGAAGTGTACCAGAATAAAATAAGTTTCATCTAATTTATCTTTTGAATCTTTAGATTAAAGACAATCATATTAAAATAAAACGCATACAAAACAAATTATTCGAAATCGCATACATGACTATTTTAATATATGATTGTCTTTAGTCAAAAGATACCAAAGATTAATAACAAGTTAAACAGACACTCTGTAAACAGTAATAAGTGTTTTAAGTTTCATCCAAGTTATTTAGACTCGTGTCCCAGACATGTAAATCTATTCCATTGTTAAGTTATCTTTATCATGTCTTTGTTTACTTAACATATATTCTGCTTCTCTGCTAGGATTTGAAAGGAGTCTGATTATGTTAAGGTTGCTGTGAGATAATACCAGAAATTAAATACAGATTTTTACAACTCTTAGTGGTACAACTAGTAGTTTCGATCGTACAATAAACTAATAGCAAAAACCTAAATGCTTGTTTCCAAAAGGTACCAAATCCAACTGAACAAGTTTTATAGAAGAGCAGAAACCTTACTGTAGCTAAACAGTTATTGTATGAAATTAATATTTCATTTTCAGTTTTAAGTTATTCCATGTTTTTTCCAAGGTTGTAATGATTTCCATTGTGTAAAATTTTGGAATAAAAAATTGAAAAAGTTGTATGTAGGTATAATTAAGGACCAAATTACTAACAACATTCATGTTTTTCAGTGATATTTATAATTAACTTCTTCAATGAAACTCATTTAAATTATTAAAAATTCAAAATATTTTAATCTAAACAATGTCTAGGATTTCCATTGTGATGTTTATCAGTGTTAACAGATTCATCTTCATTAACTACATTTTCTTCTATAGCCTTTTTTCAGAGAAAAGTGAAGTGGAGTTTGTATGATTTTCTGTGAAAAATCATATTGTAATTAGATTCTGGCACCCATGAAATATGTGTTGCCATCTGTAATTGAATTTTTGAAAATTTTGGATTTGGTATAACTTTTGGAACCCTCAAATAGTTTCAAAACATGGGATGTGATTATTAAAAAGGTTTTACCAAGACAGGATATCTCAGGCAATTTTGGAAAAAAAGGATTCTGTGAAAAGTTAGCCTCTAAAGTTGAAAAGTTAGTGATCTGAATTTTTCTTTGTTACTTGATGTAATCAGTATCAAAACTTTCTATACAATTCCTCACAAAGGTAATTGAACTTCCCAAGATAAAGTGTTACAATGAAAACAGTACAAAAAAATTCCAAGCATATGTGAAACAATTCAGGTGTAACACAATTTTTTTTATAATTCGTTAAAAGGTTTACCACCTTTCAGAACATCCATCCAACCCTCTGATTTGAAAAACTTTTTTTTTCTTCAGAACACTTTTAAAAAAATGAAACGTATTGAAAATAAACTACATGTCATCAAACCAGATTCAACCATGCAACTAGTGATCCTTGAATTAAAAGGTGAACGTCAAGGATTATTAACGATTGTTTACAACAAACCAATTTCAATGCCTTGTTCATACCTGAGGAGGAGGCAACCCTATTTATTCATTTTTCACATGTTTGGGAAAAAATGTAAAAAGATGTATAATCTTATATTCATAAAACAATGTCGGGTTAGTTACACCATTTATAACTCAGGAAAAGTTGGACCAATTTTATTTATCATTGTTTTGTTGGATTCATCTCCACCCAGAATAGCACAATAACTATTAAGATATTGGAAAAATGGTGCTAGATAGCGCTGTAAAAAAAAAATTCTTGTCAAATTGAACCCACTACACTCTGTAGAATTTTTGAATCTATATTGTTAAATAACTCCTAAACTAAGCATTCTAGTTTTAAAAAGTAAAATTTTGAGCCCTAAGGCCTCAAAGAAACATTTCCCACACCATAATCTACAGGATGAGATCTTCCTGAACATTCTATTACATTTTGCTGGTCCGACACTTCTCAATATTACCCCACCTGCTCAAAGACTTGCAGAATCTGCAACTAAATGGGACAGAGAGACACACACAGATTCAGACAGAGAGAGAGGGGGGTGAGAGACAGAAAGGGAGAGGGAAGGAGAAAGAGGGGGATAAAGGGCAGAACAATGTCTGCCAGTATAGTATAGAAGACATATGTTAAAAAGTGTTGAAAAACCCCAGGTGTCTAAAATACCGAGAGGGTTGTGGCAGTGTGATGACCAGGATAAATGCAGGCCACTGGCCTAGAAAATAAGAGAGAGTGAGGTGATCTGATTGCAACTTACAAGAAACAAGTTGTGGACACAATGTAGACATTTTTTGTGATCTATTCATTAACAATAAGAGGCTGAGAAGTCATTGAAAGAAGTTGCAGGAGAGGTTTCGAACCAGCCATCGATCCTATTCCATCACACACAAAGGAGAGAAAGCATAGAATGAACTACCAGGGACCTGCGTGGAAGCAACCTTCAAAACTCGGCTGGATAAGACCAGATACAATTCGTGATATGCAAACTGAAGAAAAACTATGATATTCAAGATTTTATGCACATGTAAACTTATTATAAAAAAGACAGTTTGGTTATCATCATACTCATGAAGTGTTTAAGTATAGACCAATGGTCTGTTCCTATCATTAAAATAGTCCCATAGTCTTGCCAAGGTATTCCTAATCTTCCATCTCTTCTTTGGCCAACCTCTCTCTTTCACCTTGCATCTACACTTTAGCACCTGTATTAGTAGCCTCGTTGGTTTCATCCTTTTTATATGATCTTGCCATTTCTTTTGGTACTTTACTAAGGCTTCAATGATGTTTTTGGTTTTTAGATTCTTCCTTATTTATTTTGTTTTTCCTTACATTTTCAGTATCGGTCTCAGGTATCTCATTTGTCTGCTTCAATTCTTTGTTTTCTATCTCTTTTTCAATACCCATGTTTCATTGTCGTAGGGTAGTGTTGGTTTGGCAATGGTATTATGGAGACTTATGTTTTTGTGGTCGTGTTGTGGATATACAGCAATTTTATATAGCCATTGATTTTCTTGTGGTTTGCCAACTTTGATCCTCTTCCTGTGTTGAGATTTTGTTACTTAGGAGGGGAAAGGTTGACACTTATTCTATTATTTTGTCGATCATTATTTTTGTCTTTGTATAGTCCTCGCCTTTAAAGCCCATTGCTTTAGTTTTTATTGCAAATATTCTCTGTCCGAATTTCGTTACAATATTGTTCAGTGTATACATTGCCATTTCAGTTCATTATATGAAGTCATCACAATTACTTGGTTGCCTGCATGAAATCTTTATTTCAGTCATTTTTATTTCCGGACCTCACCCCATGGAAATGCCTCCTTTTCCTGTCTTCCATGGCTTCATAATGTAGTTCATGAAGAAGTTCTTTATCAGCAATGCTGCTACCATATAATTAAAAAATTAATAAAAAGAACAATTATTCCTTCATACATTTATCGGTAATTACTGTTGGAACAAAGATATTTCCTGAAAACACTTGAATGTTGCTTACACTTTCTAAGAAAACTGTCTGTAATTATTGTTTTACAAATATTTCAAGAGCTCATGTGACATTTTATTTACTGCCATTATTTTGTTGATAATTATATTGAAATCTGAGTGCTCAACACGAAAATAGATGCCGATTACCTCCTGATTTTAATACACTGATGTCTGGTTGCATACCTTATGGAGAACAGGCGAACATTTACTGTCTGATCTATTTATGGTTACAATGGTGCAAGTGATCATTAGACAAATTAAAGAGCATTCAAAATGCCTCTCCGAGTGCATGCTTTGCCACTCCACTCTTTTGTTCTCAAACAGCACTGATACGTGTCGAATTAGAGAGACTGTGTTTTTGCTCGTTCAAACCTGCCTAAGGAGCTTGCAATTCAGGACACTGTAGCTCTGAGAACGCATGGGGGCATTGCCATGTCCACTTTCTCCTCTCACGACTCTTCCTTTTGGACTTGCTAGCAGGGGCAGATACAGCTGATCATTTGGGAAGGGGGGATCAATTTTTGTTAAATAATAAACATATTTGTTATTATATTGTATATTATTTTTGTAGAGTATATATGATACTATAAAATATTATTTTAAAATAATTACATAATTCTAACATTAATATTTAAATCAATTTTGCCAAATAAAGGAAGGTAGTAAATGAAAACGCTTGGAGGGGGGGGACATGGCCCCCCCCCTATGGTTCCGCCACTCTCACTAGGCACATCGAAATAGGATTGTTTGGTGTGTGAATCAAAGAATGTGCCTTGGTACCAGATTTTCTTCATATCCCGTTCTTATTTGTGGCCTTAGATTCTTGAATAGAATATACTTGAAATTTGCTTTGTTTAATGTTCGTCTAATTGATTTGTGAACGGCAAACACATACTTCTCTTTTTATCCCCATTTCGCAGGTGATGGAGATAGCAACAGTTTCAAGAATGGAAAGTTTTTGCTTAGAAAATAATTATCTTTTTTTATTGAATGTAGGATGCGTACGTATTTCTATCAAAGTGAATTTTGTCTGTTCCATCTCCTGCAAAACATATACTCACCCTTGCCAAGCATCGAACCAAGAGTGTGCATCATCACTCTTGTCACCAAAACCTCAATGGCAGATCTCGTCAACAAAATTTCAGCAACAAGTTTAATTTGTCGTCATGTTGCATTTCACTTGATACAATTCTATTCGTTTGAGATTCTCTATTTACCAGCCCATTAAAAACTATTGGTCTGAATTACCCTGCAAATTTGTGGTGGCTGCCAAGAATACAACCGTGAATATAATTGTTAGTGATATAGATATGTGCAATATTTTTATAGTCTTTGCAGTTTCACATCAATGTTTACGTGTTAGGTGGCATGGGAGGGCAAAGTAGAAATGTAATAGACTAAAGTTAATGTGCAAATATACCTCTACCCCATATTTCTCGAATTCCATATTTTGGGGGAAAAACTCTGCTTTTATTTGGGTAAACATAGTAATACAAAAATTGGGCTTTCTGATAGCTTCAGAAATTGACTCGAAACATTGCTGTTCTACAAGAACATATACAGGTATAAAAATTTTATTTCATGTATTCCAGATTTGGCTACTGAGTTCTCAGTTCTGCAGGACAGTTTGTAGCTGGAAAATTTCTATCATATATTACATTTTTGACCACCTCTTATAAAAGTCTCTTTTCAAATTGGCCAGAATCCACCTTATATGCAAAATTCTTTAATGTTTGAACAACTCATTCACTTACTTGTTTGTTTTTTACTTTTTGTTTTCAAGTAAAATTGCCTGTACTTTTAAAGCCCATTAACAAATTATCAAACTTCAGTCAAATAAAAGTACAATAGTTGGATCCTTAGGGACATTCCATCCCAGTAAATTAGATACTTGTGATAACTTACTTTTAAAAGATAGTTCTAATAATTAATTTGTTTTACATTATGAGAAATTTGGATTGTGTTGAAATTGCATTATCAAAGAAGCATCTTTTTCTCTGCCATTACTCGACTCTGATGATTAACACTTCAAATTGAATACAGAAGGGAAAAAAGATAAGAAAATGTAAAAATATATATTCTGTAAATACTGGCTACAAATACAATTCAGGATTGTAAAGAATATTATCATGACCATCTTCCAACAACCAACAACACCCAATTACATTGAACAATGCATACACAAACCAACCATGTTTCATTAACTTCACTAAGTTACATATCAGTCAATGATTGAATATGGACAATACTTCAAATTGTACAAAATCAAATTTGATCAATATACACATACACACCAATAAAAACCACTTTCATTTGCCACAATTACCACATATTGGAACGAGGTCAAATTACAGTTTTACTCATTCATTCATTCATTCCTTTTGTTCAGAAATACAGTCTTATAACTTGGATTCCTCCTTCATAAGAGATTGCAGCTTCTGCGTCAGCATGATGTTCCCCTTCACCTTCAACTTGCCCTTCATGAAAGCCACCTGGGGGTTGATTTTTCCAGTTGCCTGTTTGTAACAACAGAAATGAAACTTATTTTTTTCAATATTTTATAATTTTGAGCACATGTTTAAGTAACTTTCTAGAAGGGAGCCAAATGACACCAACACAAACTCACTACCAGAAATGAAATTAAAATTAAAATTTGATAAGTTCATGTTAGTCAATCCTTAAGGTAAAATGAAGGTCACAAATAATAGATTTCAGAATAAAATAATCTCAAATGTTTTTTCTCCATACCAAATTTATGATCTATAATATACAGAACAAATAATGTATTTTTAAGAACAAAATTATGAGAACCTTCTTCCAAAATCTATTAAGATTAATTTTTATCTATATTATATAAGAATGAAATAAGTATAATTATTTTGTAAGCGTATACATTTTATTATTCTGTTCTACTGCTGTTCATTTCTTTGGACTTTTCCTTCTAGTCAAGGACCTTCATTCCAAGATGTAGCATTCCTCCGGAATGAGAAAGAGATGTAGAAGTCACAATTTGGGAAAGCAAGAAATATCTTTATTTTATCATATGAAGTTGCAACATTAAATGGAAGAATGGTGCAACTAGACTTCGTTAAAACACTGAGTTTAATGGCTTTTTGGTATTAACAAAAGAGAGAAACTATCATGAGAATAGAAGTCTATTGTGTGTCAACTCTGAAGTATCAAACAGCTTGTTAATCAAGGCAGAATTCCCTGAAACCAAGTGATTCACTGCTCCTGAAGTACAGGTAATCTAAACACAACTACAGAAAATATAACAAAATTAGATGTGAGTGATGACCTGGTTAAGTTTCAACCTACACCATAACCTACAATATCAACAACAAAAATATAAACCTACAATGTCCTACATCTCTACTTGGATCAGAATACAAGTAGAAACATCGTGCAATAATGATGAATGTAATATAAATGCCCCTTGATAGGCACCTATTTTTTTAATCAATATCATTCTAATTGTGCTAACACTGAATGAATGTCAGGGACACCTGTTTATTATGAACCATTTGTTGTTTGTTTTCCAGAAAAAACTTTCAAAGAAAATAATTATGAATATTTTATGAAAAAATGAGGTAATGAGGTGTTCCAAGTAGATGGTAAACTACACGGCTACACAAATTAATCCACTTTCACTGAATAACTGGACATGGTTAATTACTACAAAATAAAAAAAATTGAAGAGGTCTATTAATAGAAATGCTCAGGTGTGGCTGGAAATATAAACCTTTTTCTGGATATTGTAGTGGCACCGAATTAATTACGACTGCCAACGCGAGAATTTCTCCACGAAGCACGACAGAGAAATCGGTGGCAACACCAGGATTCTGTCCGAGCCCCCCGCTGACCACCCCCCTTTAGACACGCACAGATGTTCGAGACGCCAGGGAGCTGCACGTGCGCCCGCGCCTGCCCCCCGGTACTTTTCCGCGGCACCCCTCGCCCACCTCCTCCCTTGAGATTCTCAGTTTCTTCCCCGGGCCATTAATTACTACCCCTCTTTGACATACAATTGAAGTGAGAGGGAACGAGTGTAAGTTTCTCTCTCAGTTCTCGGCTCGAAAACCTCCGATGATTGGACGAAATTATTTTGCGACGCACTAACCTTTCGCCAATAGCCGCCGGATTTCAACAGAATTCTCGAAAGTTCTAGAACATTTTGGATGAATTTGGTGGGGGAAGGGAGGCTCGAAGGACATCGCGAAGACAGCGTCGAGAGAGAACGTAGGAGGCAGTCAGAGAGGCCGGTCGTGGTCACTGCGGCGTCCGGCGCCGGAGAGAAGTTTTTCTCAGTGTTGGACTTGTGAGAAAGCTTAAATTCATTAGGGGAGAATATGTGCGCGGCCTCTAAATAGCAGTAGATCGTGAATTTTAAGACGCCTCATTTATAATCAGAATCGCGGAGGGAAAGTGACTGACGCGTACTCGTGCCTGAGCGTATTATAGTGAAGTAATTAGATCACTTACGAACTTGCCGCGATCTTCAAAGTGCAGAGCAGTGGACTGAAGGTGTTGAGACCATTGTGTCAGGCGGACATTATCTGGTGATTAGGAGCTGTGAGTGAACGGCGCTGTGTATTTGGTCGGCTACCTGCTTCGACCTGCCCGCCGCCCGCTCTTCCACTCCGAGCGGCGCCCTCAGTGTGCGCGCCAAACCCAAACCCTCCCCGCCAGCTGGCAGCAGAGGTCGTTCAACCCGCTGGTTGGTTTTGTAAGTCACTCCGCTAAGGCGGTACCACGCCTTTCAGGCGCGTCCGTGGTCAAAAGTGATGAACAGTTGAGAGAACAATTTGCATTGCCTTTTGACCAGGCGGAGAAGCTAAGATTCCCGGCCGCGCTTGGCCATCAAGAAGGAATCAGCGTAGAAGTTTGTCAGATTTATTGTACTAGTTTCACTTTTCAATTTTTTTGTGTGCATGTAATTTTGGAATTGGGGAAAAGGAGAGCATGCTCGCCGACATGAGTGGTATTATCATGACCTTTTTTTTCTTTTCTTTGCTGAATAAATGCCACTTGTTTTGTTAACCTGATTACAAGTCTCTCATTTCGTACCGGCCACCGACTTCCACCATTATCACCACTTTAGGCACGCCCTTCTACCCACTGAGCTAACCGGCAGCCAAGTCTTCCGCGCCCATCAGGAGACGAGGTTGTCGCAATCCGCGCCCAACAGGGACGAGGTTGTCGCAATTGTCTTTTCCAACGTGGGGCCGAAATTGTCGCAATATGACAATCCAAAATGTATAATCACACTAAATATTGCAAGAAAGCAAAGTGCAAAAATTATAAGTCTGTCAATGTCTACACAACATTATAACTGACATGAAATTAATAGAAAAACAGCAATCAAATAGATTTAAAATATTATCAATAATTTGTAGTGATGTTGAAAACCCAAATTTATGCTACACCCATAAGAATTAGAAGGAGGAGAAGAAGAAGAAGAAGAAGAGAAGGGAAGGGAAAAATAAAAAAAGAGAGAAAGAGGAAAGAAAAACAAGTCCACAGAAAACATAAAAAAGTTGTTTTGGTCATTAAATAAAAATATTTTTTGTCAGTAATACTCACAATATCAACCATATCCTGATCATCAACAGTAAGAGTTGTGTCTGCTTTAACGCCTTTGGGGTCTCCTTCATACATTTTGCCATTCTTCAAATCAACAGCTAGAATTTAAAATCATACCATGGAGGAAAATTTAATATTAATAATTCAGAGGAACTGCTCATTTCAGACACACTTATGTAAATGAGATAATTATATGAAAATTCTGAAACTGCAATGTCTTAAGCTGATAAAGCTGAAGAGAATTCATTCTGACAGCATTTCATAATGCAATATAATATTTAACATATTTGATTTATGAAAGAAAGGTTTCTTCAAATTCATTTCAAAATTTCTTATGCAAGAATTGTTAAGCATTCTCTCTTCTTTTCCAATGACCATTTTTTACACAATTTGACAAAATGCATTAAGATTTCAAAACGTTATTCAGTCATTACATGTTTGACTGCTTTATCTGCATGAAATTTGATTTTACATTACATTCTCTAATGCTTGGATTCATAAAAATAAATAAATAATTAAAAAACTGGAGAAAACCGGGTTTTCTAAACAAAGCTTTCTCAATTTTGAAGATCCTCCCACAGATTATTATATCACAACTGAACTAGAATAGCTATTATAATATCTAGTCACCAGTATTATTACTGCAGAGGTCAAAAGTTAAAATCAAGGTTGAGTGTAGCATTATAGAGATTTTTTATTTGGACGAGAAAGTAATAACACTAACATTTCGTGGTGTGTTCACCATTTTATCGATCATAAAATCTCATGATGAAAATATAGAAGATTACTGTGATAATAAACAAATTAATTCCAAAGTTACGACATGTGAGCATGATATTTTGGGGTGTTGCAAGAGATACAGCTGTTTAAACAATATTTGTTTAACAAGGTTCGAGAAAGATGGAGCAAATAATTCTTCTGTATCTACTAAAGGGTTTTACAAACACACATGCAACAGGTTTAACGAAATCACAAGCACATAAGACACCTTCATTTTGGGTTTATTATTTCATGCTAAAATACATATTCACATTATCCTTAAATATGATTACCAGGAAAGAGTTTCATTTAGTGGAATGTCAGGAAAATGATGCTAATTTACCTAGTAAACACTTTTCTAAATGTTCTATTAATATTACTATTAAAATTAATAATCCCAAAACCTAATAAGTTACTTTTATTCTGATTTGTTTTGTACATCATGGTTTCTTAATAAATGGTTACCTAACATTGAATCAATGCTTGTTTATTTACATTCCTGAGGCAACGTACGAAACACATCAGATTCAAATAATTCAGAATAAAAGTAACTCATTACTTTAGGGAATAATTATTATTAATTTAGTATTAATAATAGTACAATTAGAGAAATATATATTACGTAAATTAACCTCATTTTCCTTGCATTTCACCACATGAAACTCTTCGTTGGTAATCACATTTAATGACTGTGTGAAAGTGTCACCACTGAAAGTCAACATGCCAATTTTCTCACTGAATGTCATTTCTTAAGGTAACTCTAGGTTCAGGAGAATTATTTGCATCCTTTCTTGAACCACAGTATACGAATATTATTTAAATAGACACATCGCAAGGAACACCCCACAATGTTGTACTAATGTGCAGCAGCAACGGAATTAATTTATTTACTATTGAAGAAATGTCATGTTAATACTATAACTCTTCACGAGATACATGGGAAATGTCAGTAATGAATACAATTGAGTTTGAAAGTAAAGAAATTGCTGTTTAATAATACAATCACTGTCAATGTTACTCTTTAGTGATTTCTCTTTATTTGTGAACACCTTCCTGTTTCCTCTGGTAGACACCTTTCTCCAAAGTTATCCATGAAGTCTGCGCAGAGACTCAGCCCCAGTGATGAAGATATGGTGGGGGTATGTATGGAAAAACATTGACAGACACACTTAGCTTCAGAGATGTACAGTGAATGAAGGAACTCTCCCTTGGTTTCAGCCTATAATGACACGTGTATGGCCTTGACCAATGCCATCTACACTTTGGAGATTGTATGCACTGCAGAGTTTGTATGCATTTTAGATTGTGTTGACTTTACACTTTGTGGCAATTAGCTGAAAATACCTTGAAAGATACTCCCATTGACCCCCTGATGTTGCTGAAGCCAAATGTGTCCGATTTGCCGCCGAAGCTTTTCAAACATACCCCCGCCACCGGAGTCAAGAGTCTGCCTTAGACTTATCACTACAGTCACTTAATCAACTTTTTTTAATAAGTTTTATTGTTATTAAAACAGTCAGATTACTTCAGTGTCCTAGATCAGTAGAACACTTAATCAATCACTGGGTGTCTCTTTCAAGATGCAAGACAACCCACAGGTACAGATGCAGTATTGGGTCTAAGTAGAAAGTTTAGTAGCTGCAATATAAAATAAGCAAATTCCTACGCAAGTTTCTCATGAATTTAAGTATGCAATGTGGCTGATGCTGGAAGTACTTACTCCATGTTGCTGCAACCTTTCCACCCTTTGTAATTTGATACACAAATACTCCATTAATCTTCTTGTATTTCTCAATGTTTGATTCAAGCCTAACTTGAATAGCATCAAACACTGCCTTGCTGACAAGGTCTGATGCTGATACTAAGTTGCGGGTAGGCGATGGAATATCGACCAAGTCCACATAAGCTCCTAAAACGAAAATCACATGCATTTAGCAGAAAAACTTTCAATTCATATTGTACTCAGAGTATTTCATTACTACATTTATAATCCATTCTCAATACTCATTTCAAACCCATTCGAAAACTTACCATTAATTACTTTGGTTCCGGTCTCCACAACCCTAGCTTCAAAGTGAATTCTTGCTCCTTCTTGCCACATGTCTGTCTGTAAGGTCTGACCAGGAATGACGGGTTTGGCAAACCGAGCCTACAATAAAGTAAATAAGATACCACAGATAAGATAACTATAACAAGAATTGATAGCTTGGTAGAAGAACTATTACATAATGAAGTTAATGTAGAAAGGCAAAAAACTACAAAAAAAAACCCACATCATAGATGGAACAAAGTCTAAAAATGGGCAGTGACTTGCAATTAACCCACAAGTGATAATGCATTTCAGAGGTCATTCTTCATTATCTGCAAATATGAGAGGTTGTTCTCATGGGAAAAATCAGACAATACCTTTACAGCCTTGAATTTTGAAGGATCACCTGATGTATAATGATTCAAAACATGTCTTGTTGCGAATCCTAATGAGCAAAGTCCATGAAGAATAGGCTTTGAGAAACCACCCAAAGCAGCCATGTTTGGGTCAATGTGGATGGGATTCACATCACCAGATAATCTATATAAAGCAGCCTGCAGAAAAAATATTGAACAAATAAGAATACAAAACTGGATAACATCATTATCTTTTACTTTCCCGAATACATAAGTATATACAAAGTACATACATAGTATAGGGAAAGTTATGTAATGCTGCATGAAACAATCCTAGATTTTCATCAGAAAAACTCTTATTACAGGGCCATTATCTTTTTTTCCTTTCAATTTTGATTTAATATTGAGATGATAAATCGAGTACTGATACAGTGACGTGATCAAATCTGTCTATAAGGAATTCCATTTTAATAGTAAAAACCTAACAACCATTAACCCTTTGTTCCTAACTGAAAACAGATGTCCAAGCAAACTAGTGATGCTTCTACATCACATACTTTCTTGAATTATTTCTAACTTAAGCAATTTTCAAAAATTCACAGATTCAATGAAAACGAGATCTATGCAAGTGTTCCTTTTTCTATTTGTGAAAAAACATAAAAGAAAAATAAGTTGGAGTGGTTGTAAAGAAATGTTTTTTTATAAGTTACATTAACTACAGACAGAGAGAGAGGGGGGGCAGAGAGAGAGAGAGGGGCAGAGAGAGAGAGGGGGACAGAGAGAGAGGGGGCAGAGAGAGAGGGGGGCAGAGAGAGGGGGGGACAGAGAGAGAGGGGGGCAGAGAGAGGGGGGGGCAGAGAGAGAGGGGCAGAGAGAGAGGGGGACAGAGAGAGAGAGGGGGACAGAGAGAGAGAGAGAGGGGGACAGAGAGAGAGAGGGGGACAGAGAGAGAGAGGGGGACAGAGAGAGAGACAGAGGCACAGACTAATTTTCAGTATTAAGGACCCCTAAAACATGAATTTCAACCACACAGTGTGTTAGAGGAAAGTAATTTCTTACATAGAGGATCAAGATTTATCCACTTTCTCGTTACCAAGACCCAGAACAGGAGATTATTCTGTCGAAAATTTGCTATTTTCTTCTGCACAAGTATTTTGCAGGTAAACTTCAATATAATTTGTGTTCACGATATTTTTCAAATTAAACCAAATCATATTTCATATTCTTCTTTATTATCATAATCTTAATTATAATCATCTTATTTATTCTTTTCATTTCATTATTCATTTTCATAATCTTATTTATTCTCCTTTATTCTTCATTATGTGACAATAATATTATTCTACAAGAGTTTTGAATTGTACACTTCAAATTTCCTCCCACATAAATACAAAAATTAATGTCCCCACTAATATACTTTTTACAAAATTAGCAGCACTTTTTAGCTTTGCATAAACACCTTAAACCATGAAGTTAATTTTCAATAAGCTGCAGAAAAATGTTCACCTGGTCAACACTAGTCCTTTGCTTCACTGAAACATCAGGTCGTCTGGATGGAGGTTCTGCTGTGGCCATTGCCTTATCAGAATTCCGTTTGCCACCAAATCCACCAGCACCAACCAAAAACGCTGTCATTTGCTGAAAAGCTATTTTTTCTCCAGCTTCATTGTATGTGTCCACTAAAATGAAGAAATAAATAAATGTATTGAAAAGTAAATGGGGACTGTTAGAAACAAGAACATACACAACCTTCTAGCTGACAACATCATTCTGTCTGAAGATCATGGTACTGAATATACATTATAGAAGTTAGCAAGAATATAAATAGAGGATTCAAAATAAAATGAGGAACAATCAAGGTTTTCAAGAAATGTGTAAATAATCTAGAAACATAAATAAGTACTTTGAGTGAAGAGAAATCTTTCTTGAAATTTCTCTTAGTGTAGATGCATTTGATAATGGTGACATCATTGAAATAATTAGCATGAACGGGTGGTGCCTAGCAAACTTCATTACTTTCTGTGGAACAAGAATATAAGAAAGCAAACTAAGAGACAACTATACAAGACAATGAATCACAAATTTGGATTAAAAAAAGATGCAAATATCTTGTTTAAATGCCGAGGAAATGAAGTTTCAGAGACTTTGCAGTCATTTAATCTTGCTTGATAGAGAATATTATGAAGAATTAAATGTATAATGCACAGACAAGTAATACATAATATAGAATATAAACAATTACAATGTCATGGCCACCTAATGAGAAACTCCGGAACTATAACGAAAAGTTTACCCGTTGGAGATTCGGAGGACAACAAAGTAAATCTTGGGAAGATGGTTATAGACAAGGATGAAGAAAAGAATAGGAGAAAATGCCTGCCACAACAACACTCACGTGACATGCAAAGTACAAGAAACAGGAGAACTGGAAAAGATTTGAACGATATCATTAAACATAATCGTAATAATAATAATAATAATAATAATAATAATAATAATAACAACATTATATAACATTCAAAAATTGTATAACAGGAAAAATTAGTTTACACACTTCAAAGCAGTAACAAAAACTCTTACTGTTTATAATTACTGCAGCTCCAGAACCTTTATCTAATACATCTACAACATTGCAAGAGGTTGTTACAGTCCCTGACAGTGGAAGAGGCTCTAGGATCTCCAAGAACTGTTCTCCATGCAACACCTGAAATGATAAATAGTTCACTAGCTCAATCTTAGGACACTTCAAAAAGTAATGTAAAATTTGCAGTTTCACATTTGTAACCAAAAATTGTAATCATATTTGCACTCTTACATCATGATACCTACGTATCAAACGCAGGTTACCAAGCTACAAAGTTTTATTGCATTGAACATACATACATTTGAAAGGTCTACTTGTTTTCCAGGAACAACATTTTCAAATAAATTGGATCCCATAGAAGCCAATAAACCAGGAATTATGAAATATGTTGGAAGGGCAGCAAACTGTTCATCATTTTCATACAGAAATCTGAGGTCTCCAGAACTTTCTACAGAAGCTCCCACTGTGAATTGTAGTGACCAATTAGTTTGCAAATTAATTTCAAATAAAAACAAATTTCTATTATATCTTTATATTACCTCCCAAAGCATACAAAATAAGATCTCTGTTTGTAAAACTGAATTTTTCAACCACTGTGTTCTGAAAACAAATGGAAAAGACATAATAAATAAAAGTCATTATCTTCATCGTAAATGAATGCCTTCAAATTTTCTTACCTGATCTGCAGTATCTTGATTGCCAGTTTTCAAGTCCTCAAGTGCAGTCATTAATGCTCCGGATGCCTCCTGTTCCAAGGCATTAAAAGATTCAATATTTGTTATAAATCTGTTTTCATCTAAATTTTTACATTGCTTATATTTGTTAGGTATCATGAACTTTAAATACTGAATTTCAAAAATATCTTGTTTTGAAGTTATTTTTACTTGAATACTACTCAACAGAATATTCAAATCTTAACACTATTACACAAAAAATATTAACATTTTCTAACTTTTGATAATTTTGAAGGAAAAAAACATTTTAGGTAATTTTCTATTCCCAAACTATTACTCACAATAAGTATGTAAAACAGAAAACATATTTACCTGAATACTTTCCAATCTAACTGCATTAGACATGTCAGTAACTTTATCCCATTTGCTCTGGACATTTTCAGGAGACACGCTATCAGTTATTTTTGAGCGTAAAAGAGACCCTTGAGAACGTACCAGATGACCTTTCAAAAAAAGGATTGTCAAATGAATTATTTAATCAGTAATATCTTCACAAAAGGTTGTTGCTGTTTTTCTTGTTTTTTCACTTTTCATTCATTTTGTAAATATTAATTGACAAGCTAATAATACGAAAATGAATTTGTAGCTTTGAGGTTTTGTATTTGCAAATATTAATTTCTTACTTCATGACCCCAAAATCTAATGTGTGAAGACAAACAAAGAACACTCCTTGTCCAACATGTCAAAATAAAACCAACAAACATAACAAATCAACAAAACTTACATTTGCCTGCCCAACCAGCAGCCGATTCAATGATTGATCCATTTTCTTCACACGATTCATGACACAACCAAACAACAACTGGTGCAATTAATTCAGGTTTCAACTCAGCAAAAAATTCTAAAGAAAACAATACTCAGATAAAATAATTATTCTTAAAATAATGTAGTTGAACTCCAATAATGTCTTCACAATGCAAAATATGTTGAAGTACATCCATTACCTGGAGGAAGAATATCTTCTGTAAGACGAGATGCTGCCGTTGGAACAATAACATTGCAATGTATGTTGTTTTTCCGTCCCTCAATCGCAAGGGTGTTGCTCAAACCAACAACTGCCATTTTTGCAGCACTAAAATTGAAAGATTTCAAAATTTTGTCATGTTCAAACATTACAGTTTAACTGAAGCTTGTAACCTTCTTAAAAAGATAATATTTACCTATAATTTGCTTGTCCAAAATTCCCATATAATCCTGAGTTTGAAGCTGTTACAATTATACGTCCAAAATTCTGATTTTTAAAGTGAGGCCAAGCAGCTTGTGTTGTTTTAAAGGTTCCTTTTAAGTGTACTCGCTGAATTAGATCTGAAATATTGCATGAATCTACAATACTGTGCAATGGCCAGTACAACTGCAGGTCTGTTCTTTAAAACAGCAAAGCTAATCTCAAATTTATGATGAAGATTTTTCATTTTTTGTTAGTTTCAATTCAATTGCAAATTAAATAATATGGATGTAGCCACTGTCATACTCAACACTAAACAAATTCTTAATATTGAACTGTTCTTCAAGATATTTTATTTTGTAATTTCTCTCTCATTGACAGTTTGGAAGATGAACATAATTCAAGTCGTTGCCAATTATGAACTTGAAATATTTGTATTTGTTCATGATGAAAGGCCTTTTTTCACAATTATAAAGTCCATGGGCAATTGAAAAGAAATCAGCAGAAAATATTAATATACTGTTTTACACACCTACAAATCTAAAAGAAAATAAATTTGAGCAGGTGCTGTTAAAACATTTTGGAAAAAATTAGTCAAATATAAAATTCAAACATTAAATTATTAACAAATGTTTTATTCTTTTATACCTCATATTTATGAATAGGAACATGAAATTAGTATTTCTTTCTCTGTAACATTCAGGTATTTTCATTTTGATATTTCAAACACACTTTGTAAGCATGTAACAGCAAACTGAACCTGTGCTGAACTGATGAACTAACAGTGGGGCTGGGCCATGAGACGAAGGGGCACACAATTCATCTTCAGATCACATTGGCAAACATTCCCACAACAAACGAGTTCACATGGGGAGGGACAGGAGTGAATTATCTTCATGAGAAAACTAAGAACTGGACATAAAATGTAGATTAACATTTATTCAATGAAATAAAATGCAGAAAACGTAACTGGATTTCACAGAAAAATGTACAGTATTGTACAGTATTTCACAGAAAAATGTTGTCAAAAGAGGAGTTCGATACATAGAAACAATTTTCAATGTATACAAATGTTTTTAAAAGGCATTTTCAAGGGTCAGAAAAAATATTCAATTCATAGAGAATTTTGATACAAGTTCAAGTAACCCATGTTCGTCTGTCCCATCACTCACAATTAGACCCCTTCTCTTCCACCAATCGGCACAAAGAATGTGTCACTCAGGGCATCTTTGTCTCTTGGTGGGGAACTGACATTTTATTTTCGGATCCTTCAAAGAAGATTCAAAAAAATTTCTCCAAAATCGTATGTTTTCTGTTTTAAGCGTTGTGATCTAGCAGAGGCCAAGCGAACTAGGAAAAGGATTACTGTCAACATTGCCACCATGTAAGATAATTATTGTTATAGGATAATTTTATGTGTAGCATAAATGATTGTGTCAATGAGATGATCCTATTTTGTCAGATAATTTCAACTACAAAATTATATTTCAATATAAATCTATAAGAATGGAATCCCATGTTGTAGATTAGGAGTTTGCAAAGGTACAAATTTTCTTCACTAAGCCATCTAATAAAACACTGAAACAATACTCTTCAGAACAACCCTTCTGGGAACGCTTGGATTAGATACTCCAACACTGTATTACGGGGTGGGTAGTAGCCTAAATGAACATCCCACAAACTTTGCAACCACTCTTTGGATGTTTTTTAAATTATTTAATAAAACAGATTATTTTGACATACTATCCCTGAGCATGAAAGGACCACAACTATATGTTTAAAGTTACCCTTTATTTAGAACTTGCATTATACAAATTTATACCAAAGTTTTAAGGCATATACTCCCTTTAACTTTCCACTCCGGAATTAGCATGGAATCTCATGCAACCATATCCTATTGCTCATAAGAATCACTCTGGCAACGGTTATGCTTACAATACAATGTGAGGATTGATTTCCCACTCAAGGGCAAAGTTTTCCGGTCATCTTTAAGGTAATATATTACATTATAACAAAAATTTGTGGTCACTGGCCAGGAAGAGGGGTGGTCATCTACAGGGTAAAAATGCATTGATCTTACTAAATATTTATTCCATTCTAAAACAAATAGATCATATACAGGTGTGGACAGTAAAGGGAGGTCTTGATAAGAAACACGGCCAATCCATCTAACAGAGTTGTTACATAGATCAGAGAGTGTCAGCATGTTTACACATGGTGGATCCTAGACTACAGAGTCAAGAGTCCAAATATCTGAAATAACTGGTTTTTTTGAGTCCTCATGTTCCACTGATCTAGGCATGTACCGAAAATGGTGCAAAGATGGGGTCACAGCAACAGTGTCCATACTCGTAACAACCACACCACATAGATGCAAGAGGACAGTGAAAGCTGTTGTTGTAACACATCGTTCAGAGTAACTGCCAGGCTACAGTTCATCAATCACACACATGTACATAGGTAATACTCAGGATTATGTTTCACAGCACACTGTTCACCAAAGCTACTGTGGATCGGGCTGTAGAATTGAAGACAACACTAAATGTACACCAATGATAGTAGAGCAGGAAGTAGGTACTAAGTCATTGACAATAGCATGTAGACAAAAGGAAAAAGGTAATCTGGTCTGATGAGTTGCACATCCAGATTCTTTACATTGATGGCCAATCAAGGGTAAAACACCTGTAAGAGGTATGACCCCAGTAAACCATAGAACAGAGGAACATCAGATGAACAAGTGTAATTGACGACTGAGCTAGTGTATGACACCTATAAGAGGTATGACCCCCGTAAACCATGGAGCAGAGAAACATCAGATGAACAAGTGAAGTGTAATCAGCGCAATGTTTTCAGGGCAAACACTTTTACCAATTATTCTAGTACAATAGTCCCTGAGAGATAACCAATACCAGTACATTATTGGGAACCTAGTTCTTTCATTTATGTAGACAGCATTCCTTTCCAGCAACATCCTTTTTCAACAGTAAAATGCACTAAGCCACATAGAATTCTGAGGGACTCCAAATAGCCCAGATACAAACCATATTGAACATCTGTTGCTCAATTTGCAGAAGTGTGTATGAGCTAGATCAGCATCACTCATATCTGTATGCTAACAAGAGCACTTGCTGTTTAACTTGTAGCATCTGATACCTCAGTATAAATTCTGTAACTTCATGAATCAATGTCTCAGTGTATGGCTGCAATTCCATGGGCTTGAGATGGCCGAAAGTGATCCTACACCACATTAGGTAGGAGATCATAAAATAATTGCCTATAACTGAACTCACTTCACATGCAACACAACCTTTTTCAGAAAATGAAGAAGTGAAATTTCAGCAAGTTCAATGTACTTGTACTTCAACTCACCCCAATCAGTATCACTAATCCTTGGGAATGACTTATCTCGTAAAATGCCTGCATTATTTACCACCACATCAATTCGACCAAAATTCTCCAAAGCAGTCTGAATTATCTTTTCACCATCTTCAACAGAGTTGTAATCAGCTACAGCTTTTCCACCTATCAACAAAGAATTGAGTAATAATCTGAATTAAATGTTCAGACAAAATTTTAAAGAACGAAAACTAAGATGCATTTTTCTTAGATATTTTTTTATAGAAATGTTGTCTCTCACTTTAGTATTAATTTGTTACACTAATTATTAAAACTACACTTTACTTGAAAAAAAATATTACAACAGTGTCATGTATGGGTTAAAATGTTTGCATAAACCGTATGTCTTGTTAATGGATGAATGGAGAACCTCTTCTTTTAATCAAAAATTTAAAAAAATAAAATAAAATAAAAAACCTTTCTTAATTCTCAAAAAATTGGAGAGTTCACCAAAAACTAACCATTTTTTTAAAAACACATTTGTGCATTTCTGTAACTGAGAAAAAATACAGCCATCTTTGAGATTTAAAAAAATAGTTCCTTCAAAAATAAAAATATCAGTTTCAAATTCAAGGGATCAATTTTGAATAAATTCGTGCTCATGGTTAACGGCTCGCGTTGTTCACAGATGGACAGATGTTTTGCTGTAAACCAATTTTTTGGTACCAAGGATCCACAAAATCTGGATTGTGATTACACAATGAAATCCAAAACAATAATTATTAATATTTAAATACACTAAATCACACATTTAATAAAAACATTTCTCAGATGCTATAGGGCTTCATATGTTGAACTTTTTAAAATCTAAATATTCCATTGAACCATCAGGATCTGTGAATTTGAAATTAATGCCAAAATACAAATTTTGAAAACAACAGTTTGTACACTAAAAGAACTGCAGTAGCATAGCGATTGATGGTTCTCTGGTTATGTTGCCTGTCTCATCACATTATGGGCACAAAAACTCATGAGACAACGATTTCAACATAAATCACCAAAGCCACTCATCTGCCACCCCATGACTTCTCCACTGATACAGAAAGACTAGCCAATATACTTTCAGGCTTTTAGTTGGGGGAGTGCTAGGGAACTAAAGCTCCAAAAATAAAATTCTGACCACAGCATTGCTTCTACTCCTATTAGTGTTTCGATATTGTTTGCACCAACCTCTACTCCTTATTTCATTCACGACAACATCTGCAGCCCGGGTACTACTTCCTTCCCCGTGACGTCCACCCCCCAGATCATTTACTACAACAGAAGCTCCTTTTTCACCAAAGAGCAAGGCATATGCTCTTCCCAAACCTACAACAGAAAAGTGTGAATATATTATAAAAGAAATAAAACTAGGTTTAGTAACAGTACATTTACAAGTATATTAAAGAAACCTACATATTTCTATCTACGACAACATTCAATACAAATTCTGTAATCACTTACATATAAACTAGATTGACAGAAAAGGATATCAAAACTGAAAAAAGGAAATATTAACTCATAAAATTGTAATAATGTGTAAATTTAAATTTTAAAAATGGATCCAGGTACATTTTCCAAATGCAGCCTCAGCCTTTAAAACTAATCAAAATGATAATAATATTCTTCCAATAACACAAACACAAAATTCAACTACAATATTAATCAGTTATACAATCAATGAATTCAGTACCAAACCATTTATTGACAAGAATTTACAGTATATAACAAGCTTATTGAAAATGAAATAGAGTAAATATATTGTATCAATAAAATTTTACAAATTATGTTACTAAAACATTGCTCTAAATACCCAGGATTAAATGTATTGGAATAAATGCAAGGCGCATTCCAATTTTGCTTGATAGGCACAATGTTACAGCTTAACACAACACACAAAAACAAACTGAAAAGAGAGACTTCAGATGCACAATTAATTTTGCAGTTCTGTCAATTATACCTGGATAACTTTTTAAAATACACAAAATTTATAATAGAAGTAATTTTACTCTTATTGCTAAAAACCTGAGGTTTTAACAGGTGGAAAAATAGAAACTAATACTTTCATTTATTCAGTTGCTTAAAAATTAAAAATAATCTGGATTATATTACAGGATACACAATTATTGATTGTTCAGCTGTCAATAGGTGAAAAAGAGACAAAACAATACTGTCGGTCAACTGCCGTCTTCCACAACCTTACCCCTGCCAATGAACTTCTAAAAGAAAATGTACGCTCTAACACATTATTACAGTAACCTATGAATCTATTCAAGGGCTTTGATTCTACTAAAAACATACCAGCTCCTGCTCCTGTTACAACCACCACACGGCCATCGAATCTTAATTCACCAACCATCTTTGATCTGAAAAATAAATTTAAGAACACAATTTTCACTTAACTTTTGAATAGATCTTAAGCCTTCACAAGTGAAAATCGTAATATACCTTTCGACTCATCCAGACAATGACATATCAATTTTATTGCTATGCAAGGGAGAAAAAAATACCAGCAAAAGATATATCAAATTACAAACAAAAAACCTGAAATCCAAATTTCAATGTTTGAAAAGCAAATCTTAAATAACATGCAATTCATAACAAAATACAAAATTTTATTCTTTTATTTTTAATTTACTGACTGAAGATTCTGGAACATCTTCGCACTTAATTAAACATTATAAATATTCGCATTGGTCATTATGCTTATTAAATTTCGATACCTATTAACTTAAATCTTGTAAAAAAAGTAGATACAATGCACCTACTGTCGACTGTAAACTGCAGTTGACAACAATTTATTTTCTATTTGAGCAGGAATTTGGCTGCGATAAAGACTACGGATACTTGAAACTCCACTACAAAAACGATGCATGATAGTGCGGCAAATTACAGATAATGTTTCAAATTCTTACCTCTCGTTTGCCTTGTCACGCCCCCAGTGTAAAGTACAAGGACGAGAGGACGAGAACCTTCGCTTAACACCTCCTCTAGCTGCTGAAATCAACTGAACTACAACACCGACCACAACGGGAACGTCGAGGGAATGACAAGACAAGATTTCATACACACGTACTAGTACATTTATTGACTGCCTACCCGAGCCCACAGGCGCCACCGGGAGATCGGAAAACTTCGGGTCGTGGCTTCTGGCTTCGAACGTGATCGTGCGAGACTATCGTGTTGAACCTTGCACCTGACCCTGACGCGATGTCACACCATCAATAATCCCAATGTCCAGTCGTATAGTTGTTTCTCATTTGCAATAAACTCTACAAGACATGCAGTATGCTCTTTTACATCCTACTATATGACCTTTCTTCCCCTGTACATCAAATAAACTGTCATGTATTATAACTTTTTATATTCTAACCGTGAACAGGTGTTTTTTGAATTTCGAATTATAGGTTGGTAACCCTTTCTGCACTATTCAGCTGTCCAAATTGAAAGCTGAAGCAATATAACCGTGTATAACAGGGGCGTGAAACTTAGATAGGAAAACGGGGTAATGATTTTTGCGCCATCTATCCTATCGTTGTAGTGAGCGAACTAAACGTGTGACGTCACAGAATTCAAAGCTGCCGGTGGCAATGTAGGCGGTGGCTTTGATTCGTTATATGGTTACGTGCTGCTCAGGTGCTGTTTCAGGCGACATTTTTCAGCTTTTTGTTAGTATTTAGAATGTCATGCCTTTTAAATAGAGTGAATCGTGCCACGACATTTATTTGCCGTGTCTAAAACTTCATTTTTGACTTTTTGGAAGATTTTAAGAAGACTGGAGGTAGGCAATACATCGCTTGGATTTTCGCCCATCCAGCAGTGGAGGTATTTATAATTAATTTTGAAATCTTATTGCATAATTGTAATTGATTATTTAATTTGTGAGCATTTCTACCGTGCAAAATAGTCTTGAAAATCCTTAAATCCATATAGTATAACCTAACCTAAGTAGATGTGTCATTTATTCTGTACTATTGGTTTACAAGTGTTTTAATTATATTATTTCCAACTGATCACTTCGCATGGTATTGGACAAGT
The DNA here is from genome assembly GCA_031308135.1 of Acheta domesticus. Taxonomy (NCBI): domain Eukaryota; kingdom Metazoa; phylum Arthropoda; class Insecta; order Orthoptera; family Gryllidae; genus Acheta; species Acheta domesticus. The sequence continues at coordinate 11,635,596 of JAHLJT010008756.1, forward strand.
TTTATATTAATCCATTGTTTGCATTGCCCAGTTATTTAAAATGTCACATTTTCAAATGAGACATACAGTTTTTACTGTTTTTTGACCAAATAAATAGAAATAAATAAATGTACATAATTCATTATTGTTTGCATTTCTAGAATAGGTACACTCTCATTTGTTTATGACAAAATGTAATTAATTTAATTTGCTTAGGTGTACGAGTTAAGTTTCCATTCTGGAGGTGATATTCGAGTTGCAGTATGATGTGATGGCAAGATATTAGATGCTCTGGCAAGATATAAAAAAAAAATTGACTTCACCAACGCTAGAAGATGGAACTTCACCAACAGTGTTTCCTACAAGCCCTACGCTGTTTTCAAAGAACATTCCAAGAAAATCCTATTACTAAGTGTGCCAGTGTAAATTTTTTCCCCCTTGAAGCTGCAAGTGGTGTGAGTCTGAATGATATTATAGACAAATATATTATTTTGGTAACTTATAAATCAATTAATATTTGCCTTGTTTAGAAAAACTTGATTAACAAGTACTGGAAATGTATTAAATAAATAATGAAACCAATTTAGAGTTTGTGAACAATTAAGAAAACGTTGGTTTCAGAATGTGTAATTAAAGAACTGAGTGTAATAAATATTGTATTCTCATTATCTAAAGTTTATTTTGCAAATTTATAAATATTAAGGGCACTGTCCAAATTAGGGAAAATATTTTTGTATATTTCAACTTCAGTGTTACAAGAGGTTAATATGATGATTTTTTAATTAAATGTAGCCAAATTTGAATTGGTAATGAATCATATGAATAAATCCTGTATCAATAATATTATTGTTAGTTACAGGAAAAATCTATTCGAATTTTACTGAATATACTGTCAAAAGTAAGTCGCAATTCAGTATTGTTCTGCTTATTTGTTGATTTCAATGATAGTTTATGTGTCAACATGGTGTAAATTGGCGCGCTCAGATGTGCAGTAACCAATCAGATTGCTATAGAAAATGAAAAATCTCATATTGTAGCCTTAACAGAAAAAAATGGTGCAATTTTTTAAAAAGGAAAAAGATATGAATAACTCTACAGTTGATAAAAAGAATGAATTATAATTTAAATTTTGGAATGATTCTTTACAAGTCTTGCAGTTGAATGTTTTTAAAAATTACTTTGCCATACAATCAGGTGAATTGATTCCAAAAATGCTTTTTTTGGGGTTGGAGTTTCAGGGATCATCTCAGGCATCTCTACTTCATATGTTCCTGTTTCATGTGTTTGTTCATATAGCTGGGAAACAATTTTTTTTTAAGTAAACAGAAAGTTTCCTTCTGTTTTGTCACAATTCTCAATAAGTTTGGCATGGCATTCATGTTATTAAATAAAAATGTCCTGTGTGAATTAAAAAGTTATTGAGGAGCGGAGTTCAAATTAGATCCGTTGTAATTTCCGATATAGCAAAAATAATTTCTTAGGGGCCCTAATTCACATTCCTGCTTCTAAAGCGGCTGACTCCAAGTTTGGTTAATTTATGTCTAAATGAGAGGAAACCATCAATTGTGAAGATCCAATTCCATAAGGATGGAACTTTTTCCTCTGTTAGTGGTTGGGTTCATAAATCTCATTTGTTAATATCTTTTGCTTTCATGTTAAAAGGTTTGTGAGGGCTACTATTTGATCCAACAGATGATGAATTGAGACCTTCCGCTTTCCCATTGCATGAATTGAATAAATTGTTTAAAAATTTAAAACCTCTGCTGTTGCAAGATCGTCTTTATTAGGAATTTTTAAAGTGCCAGATGGAGTTTCAAATTCAACTACAAAAAAAAGTGGTAATTGTACACATCCTAAAATATTTTTACACAATTTTTATATATATATGTACCACGCAAACACAAGCACTTAAAAAATATTGGACCCTCTGATCTTGACTTGATGAAATTGCATCTTAACTTTTGCTTGTAGCTCCATACAACATTAAACTTCATTCAAGTGTTTGTGGGATGTGATCCAATAAATTTAAGAGTAGAATTCGAGAATAATTAATAAATGTGAAAATGAATAAGAATCCTGCGTATGAAATTAAATTGAAATTGTGAAAGCAAATTAATATTTAAATTTATATTTACCATCTATTCGAGATATAAATTCCATGTATGCCAACACTGATTCCCTAAAAACCTGTGTGGTATATTTAACTCATTTTTTTCATTTTGTTGGTTACATACGTTGAGACAATTTCCTCATGACCTTATTAATTTTGTTTACATATGGAACAAGGTAATAGACTTTTCCTATGATGTGCCATGAAGCTAATTTAGTTTCATTCAAATTTCCTATGTCTATTTCCAAAGTTTTAGTTACAAGATTATTGTGAATTCCTTTCAGCACATTAAACAGGTGAATTATTTCTGTTTTGTCAATGAGATAAGTTAATCCTAAAAATAATTATTTTCTGAAGATTATATAAATATAAAACATTTATATAAAATATAATACTAAAAATAATGTGAAAATATTAATGTAGATATCAATATAAATTCCACACAGTAAAACAATTGTAAAATCTGTTAATGAATCAGTTGTTGTGTTTGTTGTAATAATGATATTACAAAAATTCTGAAGAAGAGATGAATAAATTTCAAATTTAAAAATCATTCATGTTATTTTTTTTGCATTGAACACAACTTATTTAAAAAATCCACAAAAACGCATAGAAAAATCAGAAATGTGACTATATAAACATTTGAATATACAAACAAAATATTTACTTTGAGCATTGTTAGCTTTTATTCTGTTTTCTAGTTTTTTCTAACAGGGAATTAACAACTTTCACATTTCACGATCCCTAATTGCACTGTTGTGGAAAAAGAACTTAATATAATGTTAGAAAACTTTTTTTTTAATTTTATTTTATGCTAACTCTTTCATAATGAGCAATTAATTGTAAAAGTAGGATATGTAATGAAAGTTATTTTTACATCAATTATTTTAAATAATTGTGTAATAAAAGTTAAATGACATTACCAACAATATTAAAGCCACCATCTGTAATCACTCTAACGCATACATAATAGTAGCTGGGGTGTTGTTTGGTTACAACTGAAACTAAATGAAATGGGAATTTTCTATCATTTTTTCCAAGTTTTTCATCTATGTATTCGTGTCAAATATTCATTAAAAATTGTTATATGTAAACAAGAAATTATTTAATGGTCTACAGATCCCAATTCATTGCGGAGATTGTAAATTTTCTACTATAGAAAATACCCCCTCCTTAGAAGTGAGGTTCTGTCTCACCAATCGTATCCAGGTGTGCTTATTTGATTAATTTCATTCGTACATACAATTTTATTAATTTTTTAAATATTAAAACATATTTTACCAATTAAATCTTCGCGATTTGTTTTTCAACCATCGTTCTGGCCTAAGTTTATTTTCGGGAATTTGTGATACGGTAACCAAGAGGTTAAATAATACAATTATTTGTAGTAAAACGTAAGAAAAGCAGATAATACCCATGGATATTCCCTACACTCACCATAATCTGCATTCGCGCAACTCTACTCAAAATGCGCGCGAAAACGCAACAGCAGCGCTATCTTCGCTATCGTTGTGACCGAGGAACTAAAACTTTGTCCCCCGCTTTTTAACATTGAGTGAACCAGCCCTGGTGTATAACAGGTTAGGGACGAAAGCAGTTTATGAAACTGATTTTAAGTCGATTTAATCCTTTTGGTTACTGTAAACGTATGGTACCGTTGAATTGCATAAGATTTAACGGTGGATTACCATCTTATTGAGGCCATTATTGACGTGAATGTTGTTTCGTGAGAAAACTTTCGAAGAAAGTGGAGAAAAAGACTTCCAGAGAAAGTGTAAGGTGCGAGTGAAATTTCCCATTATTGGAAAGGGCAAGCTGGGTGCATCGCGGTAAAGTATGTCACGATTAGCAGCTGATGGTGAGTGACAAGAAAATGTCTTCCCACCCTAACTGGAGCGCTTTAGCCACAGTCGCGTATCCATACAAACATTTCGTTCATGAAAGCAGGCCAAACTGTAATGAATTCGAATTCGGGAGCACCACAAGTGGGAGCATCTCAGGTGTGGACTCTCGGGCGGTTTACGAAGAAGTCTTGGCAGAACCACCGTTGAACATTAGAGAACCTGACAATGGTGATTTGCATTCCTCAAAGATACCTGTTGTACCTAAGAAAGCACCTACTAAGCATTTGGACAGAAACCAGGGGTGAATGAACTAATGAAAGAAGCCTCTGCCAACAATGTTGAAGGTATCGAAACCCTTCTTGGTGAAGCAAAAGAACTAAACGTAACAGACCAATTTGGTTGGACAATGCTTATGTGTGCTGCTCACGCGGGAGCAGTTAATGTGGTAAAATACCTTTTAGAAAGCGGAGCAAGTACAACAGTGAAAGATCGAGGTGGTAACACTTGTGTATCATTAGCAAAGCGTCAGAAACATTATGAAATCCATGTTTTACTAAAGAATTATCAAAGTAATTATGTATCTAAACAAGAAAAACCAAAGACACATGAAGAAATGAATAAAATATTTTGTGACGTGTGTAAACAGCATTTTGAAGAGAGTCCTAGCAGGCTTCATAAAAATTCAACAGTGCATTTGTTTAACACTCATCCTCGCAAAATTCTACTTGGTATGGTATTCCAGACAGTAACAAAGGTTTTGAATTGATGGTAAAAAGTGGATGGAATAAAGAATTAGGCTTGGGCCCAGAAGGCTGTGGAACAAAGTTTCCCCCCAAAACAATTTTGAAACGGGACAGAAAAGGTTTGGGCACTGATTCAGGTGTAGCGAGAGTTACTCACTTTAAACCTCATGATACACGTGCTGTTGAGGCGAAGAATCGAAATGTAGCAAAGATTAAAAGAGAACAAAAAAGATCAATAAAATCTCAAGTTTCGTCAGAAAGAAGAAAAGAACGTTTCTTGAGACGAGAACTGAATTTTTGACATTTTTATTATGCAATAGACTTTTTTCATCCGACACAAGTTATCTATTTGTGAGGCCAGGTACAAAATGTATTTTTCTCCCTGACTGGAAATGCACAATACATAAGTTTCATCTAAATACAAACTGAATGGTGTGAACTGCAAATAATTTGTTTGTAAGCAATTCAAAGGTATCAAGTTGATTTCACTGTTTTCACAAGTGTTTAAAATATGCAGTGCATTTCCTACTTTCAGGGAACAATAAGAATCAATTTCGGAAGCAAGAGGATGGTGAATATATGTCCAGAAAAATTTAAAAGACCTTGATATTGTAAGATAATTTCATAAGCATTCAGTTTATAAGGAACACTCAATTATTAGATAAAAAAAAATTTGCCATAATAATGACCAATTTTCACAATAAATTTGTTTGTCTAGAGATTCTGTTCAACTTCTTCTTCCTTCCCTTTTGTAACAACCTAAAAACATTAAAATTGCTCTGTGTTAGATTACATTGTTGATACACAGGACAGGTATTTTATGAGCCTACTTTATCATTGGCAATTTCTATGAAGATTTTTCCATCAATTTTAATTGTTCCTCTTTGATTACACATTGAAAATGGTTTCTGAATTCATGACTTTTCACAACTTGTTAAGGATCATATTTAGCAAATATAAATTAATATGTGCTTCTGAGAGTTACATACTACATCCCATAGGTCACATAGAAGTTTTTTGTTTCTGATGAAAATCAAATGAAATATTCACATGTTAGTTGGTCACGGCATATTTGTATATCACTCTAATGACTGTCTGCTGGAAAGGTCAGTTCTATCAAAACTTGAAGTCCCAAAACTAGTTATCTGCGCAAAACGTCTACCCAAGAATTGGCAGTCCACTGACGCAACATTCTACGGCCAGGATCAAGAGCCTAGTAATTTGTGAGCATGTAAGCTCTTTATACAATTGAGCATGTTAAGAACTACTAGCCCAGCTATATTTTGACCTCTGCTCTTCAAAATAATGTGATAAATAATATTGTACTGAATATTGTCTGTGCTTGTAATTTCTTTCTTTGGGATTTTGATTGGTTGATAACTGATATGTAATCCAAAATTCTTTGCAATTAAAGATGATCTGAAAATTAAAAAAAAATTGTTGCAACTGAACTTTGTGTTATGTAATACATCTTAAATGATATGAAAGTGCTCTCAATTAGAAGATTAAAACGTTTTGACTTTTCCAGATCTTGGTTTGCTGGAGGATCCCAAGAAAAGCCTAAAGTATTTGAGTGAAGTGGAAAAATTGGGAGAGAAGAAATACTAGTTGACCGCCAAGAAATTGTGGCTTTAGACAAAAGAAGAAATCACAATAGAGAAGCTCTTAGAGCCTTAAAGAATGGAGCTGCTGATAAAACGTGGATGGCAGTAGGATCATTACTCATAAAGTTGCCCCGAGAACAAGCGAGTAAAGCATTAGAAAAGGGTGTGTGATTTTACTCTTGTATTGGAACTTTCAATTAGCTGTAAAATGAAAATCAACCTGTCTAGCAAGCATTACGCTGTTTTGCTCATTATTGGTATTCAATTAGGACAAGTTTAGTGAACATTATAAGCTAGTAGTATGTTGGGTGTTCCTCTTATCAGTTCTATACTGCAATTATATATAGTGCATATATACTGCAATTTTCGTAACTTTGGCCTCTTGACAGGAATCAGCTGTTGACGGTTTCATCCAATTAGGAGCTTGAACGTCACCATAGTGACGTCACTGTGGTGAAATATATGCCCCCGATTGGATGGCAGCGAAACAGCTGATTCCTGTCAGGGGCAAAGTTACGAAAATCTCAGTATAACTAAATTAAATGTGTTATATTCAATGGCTTGTATAACCTGACCAAGCAGAGTGTAGGTCTGGTGATGAGGGCAGCACTGCGCTATGTTTTGCTTTGGAGAGAAAGCGACACAGCTATTGGTGTGCTCAGTGCAACTGAAAACTGAAGCACTGATCTAGACCCAAGGTCCGAAGATGTGTGCACGGCCTGCTTGTAATGTCGTCTTACGTTCAACAAGAAAACATTTAAAGCCACAAACAAATGCCAACATGTTTGATAATTATTTAATAAATACTGACAACCATATAAAGAATGGAAGTATTTTGAGTCCCTAAGAGCAAACGCACACTTTCCAGTCCTGCTACACAACAAATTCTACAACATGAGTACATTATTCGATTTAATGAAAACGTCCAGGAATTTTTTTGTTTATCTTCCAGATTTCCATAAAATACAACATAATGGAGATGTGTTTCAAATCATTAATGAGTGATCAAATTATTAAGTGCTTTCTGTGTGGTTAAAGTCATGTTTCATGGAAAATTATCCAAAAAAAAGTTAATTGGGCTGATTTATTAGCATTAGGTTCTATGTTAAGCAAATATGCTCCACTACTTTGGAACAGAGCATGGATGCACCACACTATACTGCCCTGGCAATAAAGCATGATGTAAACTGTCACCGTCGGTAGTTCTCAGATGCGCTGTTCCCTCTTCAGTCCTACACTTTGCTTGGTCGAGTTGTATTTTATGAATATGAAAGTTTTCTCTTGCTATTTGCAACACTAGTAGGAAGTGCCATGGATTGTCATTGTTATTGTATTATTTCTGAAGCTGAAAAATTCAGAAGTGCCATAGTTACCTTTGCCTTTCAACCAGGTAAACCTAGCTGTTTTACAGAGTAACAGTTGGCCAATAATTACATATCTCGTGTGATTTTTAATCACTTTTTTTAACTTTTCTGGTTTCAACAAGAGTAGCTTTGCAATCTGTTTATTTGTAATGTAACAATAAAGGTCTATAATATTTGTATTTTATTTTTCAGATCAAATGCATTTGGATGTTGAAATAAACAAACTAAGAAGTAATCTGAAAGTGAAAGTCAATGCTCTTCAAGACATGGAACACAAAGATCCATTCCAGGACTAACACTACAACCTATGACTCACAAAGAGATGAAAACGATTAAGAGTGCAATGGGTATAAGGTCATAACATGTAATTAAAAAATTAAGATCTTTTGTTGAATCCTTTCAGGATATTTTGATCTTTTGTATTAATGGAAGGAACACATTTCGAATTTGTTCAAATGAAACTTAAGATAGATTTTAATGTATGTTTTCAACAGTAGGAATTATTGATAAAGATTGTGTTTATATTTCATTATTTCTGAACTTCACAGAACTTACCTGTCTATCCATTTCCCATCACAATTTCCATTTGGTTGGAATCATTTGGCAGAAAAGTTTGGCAGCAGAAGAGTTGTGGCAGTATTTCATTACCTTTTTCATTCAAGGGTTAGAATAAATGAATACTCAGAATATTATAGACTTCATTTTATCAAAATTTTCCTTAATATATACATTCCCTCACAATGATTCTTAATACTTCAGCCTTTAACACTGAAAGACTTCTTATGCATGTTTTGAATCTCAGTTCTGTCCTGCAGTAAGTAATACATAAGACTGACTTTGTAATATTTCTATAGGAAAACAGTTTCATTTTCAAAAGAATTATGCATAGTTATACTTATATGCTCATGATGGCAGCCATAGAGCAAACTCAGAAAGTAAGTACAAACACTGCACAAAGAACTATCAGTTTTAAGGTTCTGTGTATTCAACATCTACGAGTAAAAATATGCATTTTAAATAAGCATTTGATTAACCTTGTGTCACTTTGTTTTTAAAGGATTATAAAGTACGAAAGCTGATTAGTGGTGAATTATTTATGCTTCTTTGCATTATCAGCAAACCAGTTATGTAAGAAGCTGAATTCTGATGGTCCTGGAATTTTTGTTCCCACAATATCTCCTCCAGGAGACCACTGGAACTGCCATACAGTATGTGGTTCTTCTTCTTTAACAACATCTCGAACAAATGTTAGAAAATGATCACAGAAGTTCATGCACAGAGCTGGGTCCCAGATGCCCTATAGAAAACATTCACAAAAAATGAGAAGAATTTTATTAATATTAACAGATGAAATATTTAATCACCTTTGATTTTCTCGGGAAGTCTGAAACTTGCATCTTCTCAACTTGATGAATGACACCATGATCATCACGATATCCACACCAGATTTTGGTTATCCCAACCAGAAAACTTTGACACCACCATTTGATAAGTTTATATCTAAACATGAATGTTGGCAAAATTATTACCTTACAAAAGCAGTAGGTTAATCCAAATTTTTAAAATTTTCAAGTTGTAACTGACTTTTTGAAATTTTCAGCTTGTTTGGGGTGTTGGATTTTCCTGTTTGTTTTCAGTTCTATGAATTCAGCTGCTTGAAGATCTTCTAAATTTTTTACAACATCACTACTTTCAACACCATCCATTTCAGCTCCATACATTAACCTGTGTAGATTGAGCTTGGATTTAAACATCACACAGAATTCTTCATTTTGGTTCTGTGCTACACTGAGATCAGGTTCTGCATCTGGGGAAGCTGGTAATAAAATCATATAATCATCAATTTATTAAGTATTTTACACCAATAGTCCACTTGAGTCAAATGGTGGTAAAATGGGCTGAGTGGAAAGTTTTGGTTTAGATTTGACTAGGAAAACCCAGTAGACATTGTTCTGCCCTTCATCTCCCTCTTTCCCTACCCCCCATCTTTCTCACTCTTCCCTCGCTCCCTCAGTGTGTCACTGTGTCTGTCTCTGCCACTCTCTGGTCCCTCTCATTCACAATTTGCAGATTCTGCACGTCTCTGAGCAGGTGAGATAATATAGGGAAGCGCCGGACCAGCAAAATATAATAGAATGTTCAAGGTTTCATCCTGTCGATTACAGTGGGAGAAACATTTCATTCAGGCCTTTGGCCTCAGAATTTTAGTTTTTAAGGCACTAGAACGCCTCTTTTAGGAGTTATTTAATGATATAGATTCAAACGCTGCCGAGTGTGTTGTTGGTTGCATTTGTCATGAATATGTAGCGCCATGTAGTGAAGTTAGAACACAATATAATACACACACACACATTTTATATATTGTGATATACCAGAATATGATAGATTTTATTTAATGATGTTAGCTATACATGGGGTAGATAATGGGGATACAATATGGCGGTATATGGACTTGGCAACGACGGCGCGGAGGTTGGCAAGGTCACAACAACTATTCACGGGCCTTGATGACGTCAGGACGCCGGCTAGAGGGCTGAAGAACCTAAGATATAATTGGTGCAAAAACGAATGACTGACGGAAGTCACGGCTATTCGGATGTGTAAGAGACGCACGGGTTGGCTATAAAAAGATCAGATAGTCTAATGTTGCCGCCGTGTTTTGAAATAATGGAAGGATGGACCGCCGACCGAGCCATGAAGGGTTCAAAAATGCATTAAACAGAACATTCTGACTCGGGGGTGTCGTGGAGTGAAGATCGTATATTCTGACTCGGGGTGTCGTGGAGTGAAGATCGTATATTCCGACTCGGGGTGTCGTGGAGTGAAGATCGTATATTCCGACTCTGGTGTCGTGGAGTGTAGATCGAACATTCTCTCTCTGGGTGCCGTAGCGTAAAGATCGTTGTAGACAATATAGTGGGAAAGTGAGACTGTGTATAGTTTTCTTGTGCGAGAAGTGATAGTTTGTTTCCGGACTTTGAAAATAATTTACCAGAAGTGATTTCGCGGCGGACTTGTTCCGATTTTCGGACATTGCAGTTGGACCTTCAATAGTTTACATAACCAGTGGGAGAGACTAGGAACCGGGGAGCGTCGGATAAGAACTAACAAATAGTTGAGGCAGTGTGGACTGGACGTGTCAGCAGCGGCGCAAGAACGAAGAAAGAAGCGGAAATTGGAATTAACAACGGCCAAGTGAGAAGCGACCACGGAGCGTTGGCATGCAAAAAACGGTAAAAGAAAATACTGCAGTATAAAAGAGACAATTTATTCAAAAAGGGTCATGACCATCAAATTTATTGTTTTTAATTTAAAGTTAAATAAATTGTTGAATTTTGTTTTCATTTGTCAATCATAATTTTCAATTAGTTGGTAGCATAATTATTACATTTCAGATTCCACGCCATACTGTATAGTTGGCAGATCAGGTAATCGGCTATCGAGGCGATAGCGAGTATTTGTATCCGGACCCATCGACCCAAGCTAGCTGGATTTTTATATAATTTTGTTAGAACCAGATAGAAAAACTTTGGTAGTAATTCATGTAACCTGTTTCTGGCGCCCAAATCTTAATAAATTTGGAACAGGACATGATTACAGCCACAATCTTGATGAGACGTGAGAATGGTATATTTCATATATATATACATATATATATATACATATATATGCATATATATATATACATATATATATATATGCATATATATATATATACATATATATATATATGCATATATATACATATATATATATACAAGTGGTTTTCAATGCAGAACAACATAGGCACCAATAAAACCGTTAAAAAAATTGTTTTAGGGGTGCCACAAACCCATAAACACCCCTATTTTTCGGCCGTTTTTCGCTACTTTTAGAAAATGAATCAATTATTATTTAACCTGAATTTAACAATGGATTTTGGGCTGAGGTGGTGCCCACGTTACCCTGCAACAATTTTATGATCAACCTATAATTTTTTGATTATCAGTGTGCCACATTAGGTCCAATATGGCCAATTTTACGTTAAAACCATAGAAAATAGACGCTTTTTAATTGACCATAGCTCCGGACGTTTTTATCCAAAATACTTTTAATTTAGATAAGATTGGAGCTGGAAATCTCTACTTTAAGAACTTAGCTTCGCACAATTTAAATATTTCACAGCAATCGGCTAAAACTTCGCCGCGCGCTATCGCTATGTACAACCCAAGGTCCATATACAAGGGTCTGTCAACGCGCATGCACGAATTCGCGCGTGACGTCACACGCCCCTCGACGAAGTAGCGCGCCGTGCGCAAGACCGTGAAATAAAACTAAAATTCAAACATACTGCACGGCACAAATTTCACGCATATTACGAATAAATAGCGTATTTTTCTTATCCTGACAGTATGCAGTCTTTGCTTATTGGTATATTAAAAATTTTGTAACCCTCAGCAATTCAGATATTAAAAAAAAAGAGGTTTTTCTCTAGAGGAGTCACTAAAAATTGTTGGAGACATTAAATTTCTTTGAAATCAGTGTTTGGTGATGTGCTAATGTGGCTAGTGTACCTGCTAAGGAGAAATCAAATGAAGAGTTTAATTCAAGTCCTGATGTTTAATCCAAATGTTTCCAAGATGTAAGAAAAAAGAGAAAAATTAGAAAATGCATTATTTGGCTTAACACTGGCTCAGATTTCATCTTTGAAATGTGCTCCATTACAATTTTTAACTTAGAAAGCATTTTCTGCATTTAAAAAGGTTTGTTTCCAACTAAAGGATGGACTTGACAGAGTAACATTTTGAAAAATTATTAATTGTTCTTGTTACAAAATAAAATTATAACGAAATAAAATGCAAAACACAATAAAACTACTAAACTGAAATTTCATTGTGCATGTTTTGTCATTTTTTTACCCTGCATCATGCATGTTTGGGTATATAATAGTGCATGTGTGCATGAAGCTCTTGATAATGCTGGAAAATCTTGTCTATAGTTAACACACTCACCTCTACATGAATTTCAATGAGTCATACAACTGTGTTAAAACTATTTAATATTTTACAATATTTAGAACTGACACAAAAGTCACCACTCTTTTTTACAAGAGCAACAAGGTATCACCAATAAAAAAATTATTTTCAAAAAATTACTTTATTTTAAAGCTCATTTCTTTACAAAATTTCTTAATTTTCTTTTCCGATTGTAATTAGAAACCTGTTGATTTAAACTATACAATCTAGCATACGTTCTAATTTTAACAAAAGTTTTAATAACATTATCAGGTAATTCATTGTGCAAAGTATTTTTAATTAAATTACAAACTTTTACTATTATTTTGTCATTTCAACATACACGATTGTGATGAAAATGTACAAAAATATTATTCATTATAATTACACTAGATAGGAAAGAATTGAACTTGAATTTGACTTGTCTTAAAAAATGTGTAACACTTTGAACTAATACTTTTAATGTTATTGCTGAAGAAATATCTTCCATTCTCCAATGCATCACTTTGTTTGGATTAAGAGCCTCATAACTTGACCAGGTGTGAATTGAGAATTTAATATACTATCATACACATCAACTTTTTGTTTTAGATGCAATATTTCTTCTTTCAAACTTTTCATTTCTTTCTTTTAATATCACAATCTCATGTGATTGTCTACAACATTGAATACATTCTCCAGCAGTAGCACCTTCAAAAGTAGAAACAATTTCATCCTCAATCTCATTATCTTCTCCATAAATTCTTCATTTACATTTTGACTAAAAATTGAAACATTACCATCATTAGCAAACTACAATAGTAATGTAATAAACCATAACCTTAACAAACTACAGTATTCTATGGTACTGAACATTTAATGTTGAATAAATAACAACAAATAATTTGTTTGTACCTAGTTGTTTTCTGTTGACGTTTGAGTGTTCTAACAGTTCGATCCGTTAACTTTTTTTCTGACGTCTTAGAGAGGTTTACTGAGGGAAGTGCATCTTTCTAAGCATAGTCTGCTGCCCATAACTTCATGCTGCATCAGATTTTCGTAGTCGGTATGCACGAAATGTAGAGAGCATATTGCCGCTGTAAATACAAAATAAAATAACAGAGGTGGCCAACCATTTTTTACACAGACGTTCTTCATGTTACATACAAATAATGATGTTAATATACTTTGTGGGTGATAAAACTAACCTGTTTTCAAATTCATCTTGTCTCCTCGGCGGCATAGATGTTGCCATTTCCTTTGAACTGCTTTATCAGAAGGAAATCTGAAGAGATGAATTTTAGATTCCTTCTTTATGTTGGAACGCTCAGAATGGCTGTTACAGCCAAAAAACCGAACAGTAAACCATTATTTCTTCTTACACACTTCACTTTATCCACCATTACAAGTCGCAGTCAAGACGGGAGTGCGGGGCGTGTGACGTCAGATGCGCAGAACGGACACATTTAGGATCGCAACTTGACAGACCCTTGTATATGGACCTTGGTACAACCCACATTTCTTCCGCACTGCTCTATATGATTTCTTTTTTCACTATTAAGCTGTATTAAAGATATTTGTAGAGGCTAAGCGAAAAAAAGTTAGTTTTTGTTGCAAGAATAACATTGGCACCAATGAAACCGTGTTTAAAATTGGTTTAGGGGTGTCACAAAACACATTTTTCGGCATTTTCGCTACATTTTAGAAAATAATGAATATTTAATGGTTTTTTTTATCAACGTATTTTTGGCTGACGGGGTGCCCATGTTATTTCACAACAAATTTATGATTTTCAAACATTACTTATTTGATATAAAAGTTCAAAAATATTTCGGACAATCATATTTATAACATTAAAAAACTTTATTTATTTTGGATCTTTTTGAACTTTTATATCAATCTATGTGACAGCCTTAATAAAGAATTACTTATTTGACTCTAATAGATAGTTACATACATTTTCAACTTTTTAGCAGAGCAATTGTGGAAGTTTTGGGAAGCATTTTTCAGGCGTTTCTATTGAGGGGCTCCAGACTGAACTGGTCACCTTGGAGGGGTAGATTCGAAAGATTGTTGTTTTTTTGCTCGAATTAGTCAGCCGCATTAAAAATTCGCAATGTACATTTTCCAACTCCTTCAAAGATTTTGGTGAGAGCAATAATTTTTCACATTCTTCTTTCCACTGTTTTTATTACTACATTTAATACGTACGATTTACAAAATCAAACGCGCAAAAAGTGTAACAAACTGGGAACTAAAAATAACTGACTTGCACATTCCACCTACAAGGAGCGGCTCGGCCAGTGTGAGAAGTGATTACCGCAAGGCCCTCGCGCGCTGCGTCGGTCGCGGAGCCCCGACTCGCCCTACGCGCGGCCCTTCCACGCCGTTGCATTGCGCCGGAGGGGCTTCGTTCGCGCCCACGGCCGGGCACATGTCCAACAGTTTTCAGGAGTGAATATTTATGTTGTTGAAGACGCTCTCAATCTTTACGTCATCCTTGGTATGGGCGACTTTCGCAGGAAAAATGCCTGCATTCTACCCCCCCCCCTAAGGTCCACGATCGGGAACACTCCGCTGCCCGATCAGTGCGGGAAGTCACATGATTGGCGACCGTGAGAGGGCCCTGCAACGGAGGTTCCATTTTGCAATAATATCGACTCCGGTTTAATCGTAAAGCATCTTCAAATAGATTGAAGAGCCGCAGATATTGAATATAGTAGTGTGAGTTCGGGACCGTGAAGGCTATGTGCTGGTATTCAGGAAGTGCTAACTACGCGTATTTTGAATGTATTTTTGTTGTATGAGGAAAATGTCTAAAAACGGAAGAGATGTTAGGGAAATCAGAAAATATCGAGACACTAGGAGACAATCGACTAACGATAAGGTATCAGGAGACAATGGAACTCCTAAACTTTCAGAAATATTAGCGAATTGATTTATTCAACTGCTACAGTAATTAGAGCGGTAGTAAGTGGCCAGAGTTGGGCAGTATTGAAAATACTTGTATTTAAAATACGTATTTTCGATACTTTTGTATTTTGTATCAAAAATACATATTTTAACATGTATTTTGTATTTGTATCGAAAATACTTTCTGATAGTATTTTGTATTTTCAAAATACAAAAATACTTTTTCTTAATACGTCACAAACATTGGGCCAGTAAACGGAGAGGGTCCCGCCACGTGGACGAGTGCGACCGGACCTCCGGTTCCTCCGATTACGTTTTTTCCCTCCGTCGGTTCAACCGGAGATAACCGGAGGAGCGCTGTAATCACGGTGTAAGATATATTTCTTACACCGTGGCTGTAATCGCGAGCTGCGATTCAATTTCTCGGAGAGCAGGCTCCGCGTGCCAGAACGAGTGCTGCCCATGTGTGTGCCTCGTGGCCCTGTGGTTGTGCGCAGTGATTAAAAACTTGTGCTCGCGTTGTTTTTAAGAGCTGATATTTCGTTATGGTATATTTAGGTTAAAATTTATTTTTTTTCCTGGGTACCTTGTACTAAATGAAGCTTTATGTATACATTTTAAGTTTATTTGAACTAAAACCCGTCACTTTGTAGCGCCTAAAAGAGCCTATTTCAACATTAATGCCTACTTGTGCCTATTTTACATTTAAAAACCTAAAATGAGACTAATTTGCCTAATTTCTTTTGTCTATGGCTTCTTTTACCTTTTTTTCTTTCGTGTCGGCACAACAGACAAGGATGATATTTAAAGATCGGATTTTCGTGCAGTAAAACTTCCTAAAACTTGCAATAAAAACACCAAAACGTGCAAAAACATGCAATAAAAATATCAAAATTTTGCAAAACAGTGTTATGTAGCCTAAAAACTCCAGTTAATCCATTTATCAACTTATTTTATATCTGGGATGTGATATTTTGGACGATTGAAATATGATTTTTGTGTTTTATTATAAGATTGTACATATTGTTTAATCAAATCATATTTGACATTTTAAATATTATGCGCACAAAAAATTAATTTAGCATAAAAATACAAAAAGTAATACAAAAAATGAAAAGTACAAATAAACGTTCAGAAATCAAAAAACAAATTAAGTTGAAGAAATGTTCTTAATTGTTTTCATTAGAAGTTACCGTTATGTTTGTACTTGGCGCGACAGCCCGCGTACTGGCCATGGCCTTCCAGCAGCGTTCCGGCCTCGCGGCCATGGGTTAAGGGGGTACGTGTGATTAGCACAAAGACATCCCTACACTGTATTCTGGTCTTCTCAACCTGAGAAGTGAGTTTTCTCATCGTCACACAGCAACATATACTCGGACATTGCAGGGAAAACGCACACTATAACCTTGCCCGACCGGAAATTGAACCCGGAGTCGTGTCATGGAAAACGAACACGCTGACCAATGAGCTAAGCCGCCAGGCACAATTATGTATATTTCCAAATTATTTCCTGAGAAAGTATTATATCTTCTATCAATCTATGTTTCAGACAGGAAAAGTTTCCTTCTACATTTGCATTTGTCTGAGTTCCGAGCCTCACTCTAGCGTACGTGTGCACGCAGCTAAAAGTTGTCAAAAACTGCGTTTATTTCTCTCTTGATTTCCCAGGGCATAATCTGCTCCGAGAATTTCGATGAATTTGAAACGCAGTGCGCTTGCCACCAAGCTTCGCGCCCGAACATAAGGTTAAATATGACTTGCGCATGCGGTCTCGTGTTCATAAGTTCAGCGAAGACTGACAACGGATTATATGATCCGATTGGGAAGATAACATAGCGTTGGCTGAGCGGCCGCAACCAAGGACCGCGGACCTAGTTCGTGGTAACACCGCATATCCGTGCTGCAGTAGCTCACTGTCAGAAATTTTAATTAGACAATAGGCATCATGAAATGTATAGACGCTCAGTTCACAGGGCAACAAAATGCGGAATTAATACATATTACAAGGTTTCACAGACTATCCGAATGCAATACTGGGTTATGACATTAAAACTTTTTCTTAAATAAAATATGTTAAAAAGATACATTAAAACAAGTTGATAATATAAAAATATATTTTAAGCAATAAATTATTAATCATGCAAATTCGTCCAGTAAAATCCCAACATTTTCAATTTTCTGGCAGTATTACCTAAAACGTGGAATATCGTGCAAAATAAAACTGGTATTAAAATAACGTCCGTTTCATGATTCAAATTTCTGTCAAGTTTCCATCCAATTTTAAGTTAGCAAAACAAAAGATGCAACTGCACGGGAATCCGGTCTTTAATGATATTAATTGTAAGTTACTTTTAACAACCGAAATTGCATTCGTCCTCTTGTACCTTTTTATCCCCATGTCTCATTTTGTCGCCTGTAAGAGAGGCAAGAAATGAATATACCGGACAAGGATCTAGCGATAAAAGTCTCCACGCCACTACTTCCTGACTTCGTGGAGAAGCTGCCTCCGTTTCTAAGATAAAGCGATTGAATTTCCCCGAAAGCAAAGTGATCTTGACCGATAAGAAACATTCATTTTCTCTTGAGAACTTGGAGAATGTATTAGTAATTTATTGTGAGGCAAAAATGGTCTGTAACCTGCAATATTTGTCCCGAACTATCACCTCCGAAGAACTCATGGTGAGATCTTTAAACTCCAAGTATTCCTTCGGCTCTTAGCATGGACAAGATACCTTTCAGACTTAAAATATGAACATACATATAAATGATCGGGGCCGTCCATAAATTACGTAATGCAAATTTCGAGAATTTTCCATACCCCCTCCCCTTGTAACGCACCTCCTTATCTCTATGAAAAGCAGCGTAACGCTGCCTCAAACCTCCTCCCTCTCCCTTTGGTGTTACGTAATTTATGGATGACTCCATACGGATACCTGAAATGGGTTGAAAATTTCATTTGACACAGTTTTGTATAAAGTTATATATTTTTAATAATAAAATTTTAAATGTGATGTGATCTTTTATTGAACGTGAATGATTGTTTAAAGGAGAAAAAAGTGGGATAGAAGATATTGTGTGTAAAACACCGTTGGTTGTATTTTGTATTTTCAAAAGTATTTTAAAATACTATTTTGTATCTAAAATACTTCTATGAAAGTATTTTGTATTTGGTATCTAAAATACTTTCGACGAAGTATTTTGTATCTGAAATACATTTTTCAAGTATTTTGCCCAACCCTGTAAGTGGCCCCCTTCATGTTTTATCCTCGGAGGTAGCACTGATCTTTCCCCAAGCAGAGATATCCCATCTGGGAGGCGCCGCCCCATTCGGGTTCGGGCTTGCGGTCACCAATTTGGGTGGGCAAGCTCCGTAAATAGCAAGAGTGCGATTTGCAGTCTGTTTGGGGGACAAAAGGAAAAGATATTCAGTTGTACGCTATTCAGTTTAATTTTCAATTAAATCATTATATCAAAAAATATATTATTATTATTATTATTATTATTATTCCACTACATCACGACTAAAGATGTTATGAGTCGGCTCAAAATAAAATTTTCTCCAGGTTGCAACCCGGTACCTAAGAAGCAGATCTAGGGACTGTCGGTCCCTCTACAATACTTTGCGTAAAATGTGGGCTGTTCCAAATAAAGCAATTTTATTATTATTATTATTATTATTATTATTGCATGTTCTGAAATAACGCTAGTCCTCCCCATACGCGCACACTATTTTCAGTGCCCCAGAAGTTAACTTATCAACCTCTGCCTTTCACTGAGAGACACTATTATTTATGCTGAATTGGTAACGCTCACGAATCGAAATCGACTGCAAAATGCTTCCTTTGCAGCGACACTGCTCTCCCTCCCACGACATAGCGTCTGGTCAATGACTATTTAATCTAAAATAATTGCAACATGCTGAGCCATGGAAATGCTTTTCTTAAATACATTTACTCCAGAAATTACTAATAGCAGAAATAAAATAATTTTGAATTCTGTGCCTTTAAATGTTTTGCCAAATTTTAAATGTTGTTGTAAGATCCTACACTTCGGTTTTCCTTTCTTGGCGCGACTCCTAGCGGCACAACCGAGAACGACGCGAAATGCTGTGAGATATTCCATTTTACTGACCCCCCCCCGTGCGCCAAGAAAGAAAATCCCGTTGTATAACGTACATACTCAACAAATTTATTAGTTCGATCAACGTAGCCTTTGGCTAACCAACTCTCAGATGCCTTTCGAAAGGTGATTTCTGCATTGAAAAAGTGTCGCTTAAATTAGGCATTTTAATGTCTATCATTTGTGTCATTATTCGCATAAACTATCGCATTACATCTGATAGATCGATTTCATTTTCAGTGCTGACACTTCCAAAACTGGCCAGTTGAGCAAGTGAACGCAAATGATTCGGTGATCGTATTTGAGCGACTGTGCAAATTGTTATAGCCTTCTTCATTCCTCACATTATGATCATGGAAAAACACTGATCATGGCCCAACAAAATAATTTATTAAGTTTCCTATTTCCTAATAACCGACTGTTTATTTTGAGGTATTAAAGTAGCGGAAATGCTCCCTTCTCTTTTCTTTGTGCAAACATCTGAACACATGAAGTTCCGGAACAGACCTTCCTACACGAATAATTAAATTTTCTCCACAAAAGTTCAACTGAATAAATTTCTTAAATATCCTCAATTATACATGTATTTCCTGCCATAGCACAGAAACCTACCGCTAAGTAGCACAAAAATAACAGGTACTAAGAAATAATATGCATATTATGAATAACACACACAGATCAAATAAATCCACAAGTAAAAGACGGTGACATTACGTAGCAAGCGGAGCTTATACCAGCGTGTCGGCTCGTATGCATGCGATTGCGAACACAGCTACAAGCTCAATACAAGGCCGCTTACCGGTGTCCTGCATATAACGAAACGGAGCTTCCAAAAAGTCAAGAGCGCATGCGCGAACTGCCTAATGTATACTGCGATTTTTTTAACTTTGCCCCTGACAGGAATCAGCTGTTTCGCTGCATCCAATCGGGAGCACATATTTCGCTAGTGACGTTCAAGCTCCCGATTGGATGAAACCGTCAACAGCTGATTCCTATCAAGGACAAAGTTACGAAAATCGCAGTATATTTAGATGGAGAACATCCGCATGCTCACTTCGGGCCGGGTTGCCTCCATCTCTTTCAGCAGCTTTCTGTCTTCGTAAGCAACGGCGGTGTATGCTCAATGCCGGGCCGCGCGCCTACGCGAGACAGTGTACCCTTAATTGAATTGAATTGAATTAATGACTTATTTTACGTGGTGAGACTCAGGCCATGAGGCCTGCTCTTCCGTCTGACCACGCAAATTTCGCTACGCTCCTTTCACCAACAAGCGGAGAAAGAAGGTATTCCTTGGGCGACGAAACAGGTGATTTTGAATTTAGCTCAGAGGTGTCATTTAGGCTTGAGGATCTTTTACATGCAGTAAATCTACTAACCTGGGACAGCCGGCTTTACTTCCCCTCCGAAGGAAGGCGTACGAAGGATTTTTTCGCCCTTAAAAATCCATGGCTTCGATCAGGTTAAATGGCAGAATTTTAAAAACCAAGCTTAGTTCATTACGGCGAGTGGTTATTTCAAATATAATTACATTTTACTGTCTTTTCTCCAGGGCAAGCGCAGCATACCTAGCTTACCTGGAATGCAGCCACTGGTTAGGACAAAGCAGAGGAAGAAAAGACCGCGCGCGCGGTCCCAGGAGCATTTGTCAGGGCACCGCTCTGGCAATCGTCCGATGTTGATCGTAGAAACCTCGGAAAACTATCGACCAGAGCATCCGGCCGCTAGAATTCTTATCCAGACAGCGGATGAATTGGACCCATCGAAGAGTGTAGACCCAGCTATGTAGCGAGTGTTGAAAATCGTCTCCGCCCAGGACCTCCCAGTGAGAGGCACTGAAGAGACACCAGTTGATGCCCTGAGCCACTTATTCCGGGAATGTTATCACTAGACGATTCGATCCAAATGAAAGGATTGAGGCTGGAGGATGAATCGCGAGGGGGCGTGCAATCGCGATTTGTTGGCGCTCTTACGGGATGTGAAGTCTTTCGCGCACAACGGAAGGACAATGTTCAGGGAAATCCAAATGGTCCTAAGACATATAACATGTGAACATAACCGTCTAGTGGGGAGAGCAAGTAAAGGAATAAAGCAATGCCATGACGAATCAAATACGGGAAGTAGTGGAACAGAACCCGACCGTGAAGGCGTAGATTAGCGGAGTGAGAGAGAAGTTTCACGCCCAGAACGATTTAAATAATCATAAATTCGAAAAAAAATGCAACAACAAATGAAAGGGTAGGACAAGAAATCAGACGAAAGCTGGGAAATCATTTCAAACAGAAGATAGCTAGAGGGGTGAAAAATTCGGAACGAGAAATACCTTCCTAGCGGGCATTGTGAATTTGAGGGTGACTGAAGGAAAACACAAGTTACTACGGAAATGCCAATGTGTGAAGACAGGAATAAAGCATCGAGAGTTATTGAATAATGAAGTAACATGCAAAATGCAATGCTGCAAAAAATAGTCTTCGCATAGAAAACTGACGTGGACACATTAAAAGAACGTGGGATACCAATTGTTACGGCGGTGGGCCTTCCCATGAGGCAATTCCCACATCGTTGAAGTTCAGGGGAGATGGTAAGGAAAATCCAACCTCGTTGAAGTTGAAGAGTATTTAACAGTCGTGTGCATAAACGAAAAGAGCAAAATGCAACTGAAGCGCCCACTTGCAAAACTATCTACAACCACTATACATGATTTTGAGAAAATTGCGAGATACTTATAGCAGGTTTGTAAGAGGTGAATGCTGTCAAACGTTTAGAGAATTGCAGTTCTAACATCGTAAATATACACTATTGTGTCGGGGAAATCAACTAGCAATATCTTTTAAGTTATTTACATTATTATTTTGGATGTAAAGTTTTGAATTTTTTTTACTTTATTTTGTATTTTCATAAAAATCCATAATTCAAAGTACATTAGTGTATTACGTGTTCAAAATGGGATTAATTTAACAACTTGCAAACAAAACTTTACGCTGAGACATTTAAAATATGAACCTACCGTTGTAATGTTAAATCATTGTCCTTCGTAAATAGTGTGCAAGTTAGATACGAAATTGCTGATTGAACTTTGAGATCATTTTCAGACGACGATGTGTTCCTCGTTTTCCGCTTCTTGATAACTTAATCCTGACGTCGATATCCAAAAGGTTCTTATAGAATGACAAATTTCTGCATTCATCACCTTAGTGTTTTCTTGGAAGAGCTTCAACTTCATTAAATTTCTGTTGTCTATACTCCGATGTCGGTATTGTAATCCACTCCCCCATTCACAAACTCATTTCTTTATTTTATTTATTTATTTATTTGTCAAAAACAGTAAAAAACTGTATATGACGCGTGGGGAAAGAGATTTATCTGCGCACATTTTCTTGAGGGCCAGAAAAAAAAAGAAAACAAAACGAAATAATGAATCTAGAAAATAATTATTTTAGAAAAATAAAAATATTTGAAAAATGTTTTTTCCCGAGTTATAGAAAATCAATTTCAACCGTAAATGAACTACAAGCAAAAGGAGTGCTCAACAAAACCTGCGCACAGTGAAGCTACATTTACGTCCAGAAGCAAAACAAGGGGCCATCTCAGCATTTGCTCAATGGATCAGGGAAACTGGACAAAAACCTGATCGAGATGGGGGGTCATTGACCCGGAAGCTAAAATACATTACTTGTTACAGGCGTATTAAATTTTTTTTAAATGTATACAATACAAATGTAAACTAATTCATTATATATCTTTGTTTTGTTACAATAAACATTATTTTTCTTTTTCACGATCAGTATAGTCTCTAATTGTATAGAAACAGTTTTGCAGCAGAAAAGATTTTACTTTAAACTTAAATTTGGGTACCGACTTTAATTGTTTTATGTCATCTGGCAATGCGTTGTAAAGTAACGTACATGTATTGTATGTTGATTTCTTGTACTGAACTGTTGATACTGACACTTGAAGCACGTCATTTCTACAGCGTGTGTTGTAATTATAAAAATCAATATTGCATGAAAATATGTTCCCTCCGTTAAGTAGGTCATTTTTGACAAATATTACAGATTCGTAAATAAATAGACAAGGCAATGGTAAGATTCCCAGCTCAATGAAAAGAGGCTTGCAGGGATCACGTGGAAGGCATTTTTTCATTATTCGAATAATTTTCTTTTCCAATCTGAAGGTCTGAATACTACAAGATGAGCTTCCCCAGAATATTATACCATATCTCAGGCGGGAATGTACCTTTGCAAAATAAACGCAACGTGCTGCATGAAGGCTGACAGAATTTGAAAGAATTCTGAATGCGTAGCATAATGAACTTAATTTAGTGTTTAATTCTGTTATATATACATTCCATTTTAGGTTTGACTGTATTGAAAGACCTAAAAATGTTGTTGCCTCAACATCAGCTAATTGCATATTGTTCATTTTCAATGGAACAGCGATTTCCGATTTGAAATGCAAAAATGCATTGAAACAGTTTTTCTTTCGTTAATAATTAATGTGTTATTATTAAACCAATTTGAAATTTCTGAAATTGTACTATTTACTGCTTCTTTTTTGCAAAGAACATTCGTGTCATCAGCAAACAGAACCGTTCTTCCATTTTTAATAGACGAGGGCATATCGTTTACGTATAACAGAAAGAGAATAGAACCTAAGATCGAACCTTGCGGGACCCCATGCTCAATTGGCAAAGAATTGGAAACATAAGTATGTAATGTCCTTTCGTGCCAATATGGAATTTCTACTCTTTGAGTCCGATGTTTAAGGTAAGAAGTTATCCAATCTAGGGCAATACCACGAATTCCATACGAAGGTAATTTTGAGAGCAAGATGTTATGATCAATAACGTCAAAAGCTTTCGAAAGATCTAAGAATATTCCAATAGGTACTTCATTTTGGTCTATTGATGAAGCACCATCTTTGAGAAAATAAACTAGTGGTGCTACAGATGGCACAGATATTCCCGTATTAGCATTCTATTTCCTTGGGGCTTCGCAAGCTATTCGGAATTGCCACAAATTCTTTCTTGCCAGCTGTCATCTATCACCGCCAAAAGTACATTTTTTTTACATTTTCTTAATTTTTCGGTTTCCTATTGGTAGAACGGAAATATTAATTTTAGAATATTAAAGAACACAAAAAACTAGCCATAAATGGCAATTTTCTTTCAAAAATTATGTGCCGTTTAAGAGAAAATGGCGTTTTAGCGCTACTAAAAATGCGAAATTTGAAGCTCATTTTCACAGAAAATGTTCGAGTTTTCAATATACTTTATTTGAAGTTATTTGAAGCACTTACACTCACAAATATAATAATGTTTACAAATTGCTGGTAACGTGCATATTAAAGATGTGAGAGATCATTCAAAACAATTACAATTATGTAATTTTTGAAAAAACAAAAAAATAACTCAAAATAAACTTTACGCTATACTAAAGAGTAACTAGCACTCTCCGTTACCACAGTTTGAAGAAAAAATTTGCAGCCATATATGAGAAAATGGCGTTTGAGCGTTCCTGAAAATGCGAAATTTTGAGCTACTTTTCACACAAAATGGTTGTGTTTTCGAGAAACTTTACTTGACATTATTTAAAGCACATGTACTTGTTAATATAATAATGTAAAAAAATCACCGCTAATGTAAATATTATTGACGTGAGAAACATGTGAAAAAACTTACATTTTTGTAATTTTTTAAAAAACCAACCTATAGAGCAATATGGTTTTTATGTCATCTGATAGAGTACATTTACCACTATCCCTACCAAAAGTTTAAAGAAAAAATTTGGAGCCGTTTTTGAGAAAATCTTGTTTTTGTAATTTTTTAAAATTGTACATATTGCACGAAAACTACTAAAATTTTGAAAAACATTTACATGACCTTTATGAAAGAACTCAACATGCACAACAAATTTTATTTGAAGAAAAAATCTCTATCTTCAATTTTGTAGTTGGAGAAAGACGCGGAAAAAAAATTGAAACTTCACAATTTTCGAAAATTCAGAGTTATCCATGAAAATAGGACCTATGCCATGTTAATAAGTGTATTTTACTCTATTCATACAAGAAATTTAAAGAAAAAATTTGGAGCCGTTTTTGAGAAAATTCTGAAATCCCCGGGGGGCTTCATATAAAGTAACCCCAAATTTTGAAGAATCTTTTTCAAAATCTTAGAGCTTCGACTAGAACCAGATCGATCGGGGAATATCCGTTTTGGAAGAAATCGTACGTATGGTTTAGGCGCTAGCAGTGTTCACAGACGGACAGACAGACGAATGTTTTCCTTTCAATTGGTTTTTCGGTATCAAGGACCTAGGAAACAGGGTTTCTGGCTACACCCGTGTTAGGGGATTTTTTTTTCTTAAATTTGCAACTGGTTTCATCCACTTTTTCGTTATCACGGCCCGGCAATTAATTTTTTTCCGCCGAAAATTAGCCATTTTTTTCGCACAGTATTACATAACTTTCCCTATACTACGTATATCACTCCGTGTATACGTACGTATACGGGAAAGTAAAAATGGCAGTTTCCGTAGATTTTGATTTTCTAAAACCGTGTTGCGAGTCTGAAAACCCTTTGTTTTTCCTGAGAAATGTTTCCATTCGTGAGTAGAAAAGCCTCTCTAATATTTTTGAGAAAACTGACAAAAGAGAGATTGGCCGGTAATTATAAATTTCATTTTTGTTCCCTTTTTAAAAAGTGGCTTAATTTTTGCTGTTTTGAAAAAATGACAGCGCGCACGGACACGACAGTGGGCGAGCGTCCATAACCCTTTACTGTCGACACAAAACTTAAGGGTTAAATAAGCAAGCACTGAGAGCGGGGAATTCATTCCACGCACGAGCTGGGAATTCGCTGCGCACACAATAAGCAAAGCGGGCACTGCCATGAAGAAAAGCTTGGGCCCCGACGGAGTCGACCCTCGCCCCCCCCCCCTCCTAAGCGACCAGCGAATCCCCGCGAGTCGCCTCCCGAAGCCGGAGAAGCATATTTCCAAATCGGAACCGTGTATATCGAGCAATCCCAAATTGAGCCTTCTCATTGGGCAGAATCTTCGAGCCGTTTCGAGTACTTGGCACGGTGAACAGTAGGTGACCGAGTAAAACGATTCGTTGAGGATTGGAGTGCGTTGCTACATCACGTGAAACGACTCAGTTGAGGGCACTACAGTGCGGTTTCTCTAACTTTGCCCCTCACATCTCATCTTCGCGATGGAATACGCCACGGCATTTCGCGTCTTTCTACGTCTTGCCGGTAGAAGTCGCATGATCGCAAGCACTACTTGATACGGTCGCGATCATGCGATATCTAGCGGAACGACTGAGAAACATGCGAAATTCCGTGACATATTCCATCGCGAAGATGGGATTTGAGTGGCCTTGAGGGGCAAAGTTAGAAAAATCTCAGTATATTTGTAATTGTAGTAGCAATTTGCTTGAAACATAAAAGAGTACATAGTATCATTAAATATTACTAATGAATTCGAAAAAATAGTTAATGTTTCTTACTGCAGTTTTAATAAGAAAAATATATAACTGCCTTAATCCATTAATTAATAAATTGTACTATTATTTAATACTTTATCTTACTTAGAGGAACGGGTTCAAAGACTCGCAGGCAACTTATTTCAGACCAGCCCGTAAGAGTTCTGCAAGTAAAGGAAAATTTTCCAACACCTGTTCTCTGAGCCCTCAACTGTATTTTTCTATGCATGTTGCATATCCTCTTAAATTAGGTGGATGTACGAAGTCGGCTAGTTGTACCTTTCCACGCTGAATATCCGGCATATATTTTCGAATGATTTCTATTCTACTTTCTTCCAACTTCCTTGGAAAGTAACATTACATGTTGTCTTCTGAATTCTACTCAGCTTTTCCCATGTGGATTTCTCTAAGGGTCCCAGCAAACTGTTTCGTATTCTATGACGCCAGTCACTTAATAATTCTGACATAATTGAAAATTATTCGTACATTCTCTTCACAAATAATCAAATGAAGTGTATCGAAATGAAGAAAGAGGGAGTCGTGACATCATTCAAACAATGTCATTAGTGTTTTTCATTCAGTTCACACGGTCACATAGACGAAGTGAGTGCTCTGTGTACGCTCGTCTTAGCGCCTCCTAGTGAGCATATTTCTAACTACTTGGAACTAGACCAATTGTGGTGTACATTTTTTGATTCCTACTTCATTTTTAACGTGCAAATGTTGATGAAGATGTTTATTTGTAATTCATACTTTTTGCACAGATATGGGAATTTGAACTGTGGTGTCTTAATGGGTAGTGAATGTTGTAACATTATTATTCGAATAATTATAATTCGAAAATTATTCGAATAATGAAAAAATGCCTTTCACGTGATCCCTGCAAGCCTCTTTTAATTGAGCTGGGAATCTTACCATTGCCTTGTCTATTTACGAATCTGTAATATTAGTCAAAAATGACCTACTTAACGGAGGGAACATATGTTCATGCAATATTGATTTTTATAATTACAACACACGCCGTAGAAATCACGTACTTCTATACTGCGGTTTTTCTAAGAGCGACTCTCAAGGAAACTCAAATCCCATCTTCGCGATGGGATATGTCACGGCATTTCGCGTCTTTCTCAGTCGTTCCGCTAGATTTCGCACGATCGTGGCCGTATGAAGCAGTGCTTGCGACTTCTACCGGCAAGACCGAGAAAAGACGCGAAATGCCGTGACATATTCCATCGCGAAGATGGGATTTGAGTTTCCTTGAGAGTCGCTCTTAGAAAAATCGCAGTATAGTGTCAGTATTAACAGCTCAGTACAAGAAATCAACATACAATACATATACCAGTGGCGTAGCGTGACTCACACGTTTGGGGATGCTCAACAATGATAGTGACACAAAATGTCACACACAATGATAGTGACACAAAATGTCACTATCAACTACTTCATCTAACAGGCGAACGCAACACAAGGCAGATACACTGGGACTACTTCCACGATCTCGATTGCTTACGACGGTGTAGGCGCTTCCCACAAAATCCTCACAACAGTCAGGGCTGCCGATGTCTTGAAAGTAAATTATACAATGGCTCAGCTTTAATTCTTATACGCGAAAGGCAATAAGACCATTTGTTAATTTATACATTGCAGACGTAAATAATATGTAATCTATTTAAGAGATAATACAATTTCTTGGATATTAATTAAGAAATAGTAGTCAGGCACTATTTCTACAGTTTGTACCCATGACCAAGCGGGGACTCCCGAGTGAGAGAGAGAAAGATAATTTACTGAACGCCTGAAGTGTGCTGCGCTCTCGTGCACAAACGAGCTTCTTTCCGCAGTAGACGCCAGCGTAAAGCAGTCGGGTTTCTCTGGGCCAGGGGTGAAGAGGGGAGAGGGGAACCTCGCCATCTGCGCATGCGTCATTGCTCGTCGCAATCTGGCGACAGACGCTGAAGTATTTTAGCTTCCAAGCAATCAGAGGCCAGCTTCAACAGCCCGCCGAATTCAATCATAGGAAATCAATTTAAAATTAATACAAAACGTGTTTCGCTCAACAGACCACTTGTAAGATTATCAATACAGTATTTAAGGTTCTTGTATACGGGGATGCTCAGCATCTCAGCGTCCCCTGACGCTACGCCACTGACATATACGTTACTTTACAACGCATTGCCAGATGTCATAAAACAATTATAGTCGGTACACAAATTTAAGTTCAACGTAAAATCTTTTCTGCTGTTTCTATACAATTAGAGACTATACTGTGATATACCAATATATTATATACTTTGACAGTAACATTTGCTGTAAATGGGTTGGGTTAAATGGGTCTGCAAATGGCAATATACAGCCTTAGAAACGCTGGCGTAGTGGTTGGCAAGGTCAATAAACTGCATTCAGGCCTTGAATAGGTGCGGGCGCTGGCTAGAAAGACATATAAGATAATTTGGGATTGGTCTAGAGAGGAATGACTATTGAGGGCGTGGCTACTTGATTTGATAAGAAATGGATGGATTGGCTAAGGGAGAATAGACTGTCAACTCCTGAGAATAGACTGTCGAAGTTTGTCGTTTTGTTTAAAAAAATAAGAATGAAGGAAGGATACCGAGGCGTTGAGGGCTAAAAACGTAGGAGGAAATGACATTCTGATAGA
Organism: Acheta domesticus; assembly: GCA_031308135.1. Taxonomy (NCBI): domain Eukaryota; kingdom Metazoa; phylum Arthropoda; class Insecta; order Orthoptera; family Gryllidae; genus Acheta; species Acheta domesticus. Next base: position 11,665,383 of record JAHLJT010008756.1, read on the forward strand.
GGTCGTCAAGTGGTACAGATCGCTCGCGAGTTTAATATTAGGGGAGTGGGACTTGTAAGTTTGACGTGAGAATCAATAGCTGTCGATCTCTGAAAGTTGATGTACAGCAGTTAAATTCGCTTAGGACGTAGAAAGTTTTTTATATTGCGGTTTTGGGCTTTAATGTTTTACCACGTAGTTGGGGAGAACTAGGAAATGTGAATATCAAGTAAGAACCGGTAGATATTCTAGGCAGTGAGGGCTGGATTCGTCGGCAGCGTCGCAAGATTAGAAGAGAGAAGTTGGACTTGGGATTATCAGCATTCAAGTGAGAAGATACTGCGGGGCGCCGTCGGTCAAGATCACGTTTAGATAAGTACTGCAGTACAAAGGTTTTCTTTTAAAACGAGGTCATGCCCTAAAGGCAGAACAATTGTCAATAGAAGTCAATAAATTGTTAAATTTTTCTTTCGGAAATGAAAAGATGATTTTCATTTAGTCAATCACTATTGATAAGTAGTTAGAGATATATTTAATTATTTCCTTTCAGATTCCTCGCCATACTGTATAGTTGGCAGATCAAATAATCGACTATCTAGGCGATAGCGATTATCCATTACGTGACCCATTGACCCAGCTAGTCGGACATTTATCCATTCGTTAAGATTAGCTGTGGAAGCATTGGTTTTAATTATCAATTATCGTAACCTGTTCCTGGCGCCCATAGTTTTCTATAAATTCGGAACGGGTCACGAATATAACAGTCCTAAGGTAAAATGATGTCAGTTAAAACGGCACGATCTCGTAATAATTTATGACGAGACATTGTTGGTACATTTCAATACTGATCGTGAAAAAGAAAAATAATGTTTATTGTAACAAAACAAAGATATATAATGAATTAGTTTAAGTTTGCTTTGTATACATTTTTAAAAAATATTTAATACGCCTGTAACAAGTAATGTACTTCAGCTTCCGGGTCAATGACCCCCATCTCGATCAGGTTTTTGTCCAGTTTCCCTGATCCATTGAGCAAATGCAGAGATGGCCCCTTGTTTTGCTTCTGGGCGTAAATGTAGCTTCTCTGTGCGCGCGCTTTGTTGAGCACTCCTTTTGCTTGTAGTTCATTTACTGTTGAAATTGATTTTCTATAACTCGGGAACAAACATTTTTCAAATATTTTTATTTTTATAAAATAATTATTTTCTAAATTCATTTTTTCGTTTTTTTCTGGACCTCAAGAAAATGTGCGCAGATAAATCTCTTTCCCCACACGTCATATACAGTTTTTACTGTTTTTTGACAAAAAAATAAATAAATAAACATTTGCTTATTGAACATTGTTTTCTAATGAGTTCTTTAATTTCTCTAGGTGGAGAGCATTTATGTATCCCGTAGTGGCGTTCATGTTTCACTTTATATTTGAAAACAACTACGATCAAACAAGAATCTCACTAAATTTTTGGCAAGTGAGCGTGGGTCCCGCAGAGTTCGATCCGGTCCTATGCTCTTTCTTTTATAAGTAAACAATATGCCCTCCTCCATTAAAAATTGAAGAACAGTTCTGTTTGCTGTTGACACGAATGTTCTTTGCAGAAAAGGAATAATAAATTGTACTATTTCAGAAGTTTCAAAATGCTTTCGTAATTACAATATTTAATGAAGGAAAAATAGATTCAATGCAATTTTTGCATTTCCAACCGACAACCGCATGCGCCGTTGAAAATTAACAAGACGTAATTAGCTGATGTTACCATTACCAAATTTCTGAGTCCTTGAATTCAAACCTCAAACGGAATATCCAAATAACTCAATTACACACTAGATTAAGCTATGTTACGCATTAAAAATTCTTCAAGCAGCTCGTTCCGAGTATTTTGAAAATGTACATTCACACCTGAGGAATGGCATAATATTCAGGGGATATAGTGCCAAGACTTTTAGAACGCAGAAAAAATATTCGCATCATACGGAAATGCCATCCACGTGATTCCTGCAAGAGTCTTTTCTTTGAGCTTGCACTTTTGCCATTACTCTGTCTGGTTATTTACGAATCTATAGTTTTTGTCAAACAGAATTAACGGTGGGAACAGATTTTCGTGCAATACTGATACTTATAATTACAACACATGTCAAAGAAATCAATTCATCAGGTGTCAGCATCAACAGCTCACCACAAGAAATACACGTATAAAACATGAATGTTACTTTATAAAACATTGCCAGATAACATTACATAATTGAAATGAATACCCAAATTTAAGTTAAAAGTAAAATCGTTTCTGCTGCAAAACTGTTTCTAGGCGATTAGAGACTAAACTGACCTGATTCTGACCATCGGAAAGAAAAATATTCATTTTAATATTTATTATTATAGGTAATTTTAAAAAATAGTTCATACACCTGTTACAAGTAATGTACTTCCGCTTCTAGGTCAATGATCCCTATCTCGATTAGGTTTTCTCTTGAACCATTGAGTGCATGCTGAGATAGAACCTTTGTTTTGCATCTGGGCATAACTTCACTATGCGCACGCTTAGTTGAGTTCTGTTTAGCTATTATTGGTTGTAGAGCCGGGGGTGTGGGTTACTATTTTCTTATTCTATTTCTTTCTAATTCTGGTTTCATCGTGGCCAACTTCGCTGCTTGATCAGCTATTTCGTTTCCTGTTATTTCCGCGTGGCCAGGGACCTAACAAAGAACCAAATTGTTACGATGCAGCATTACATTATTTTGTGCTGGATTTTTCATTGTTAAGGGGTTGCAAGGGATGGATTCGAGAGCACTTTTGGAATCGTTTCACACTATGACCTACTTTCCGTAATGACGCTGTTTGAACGCATTTCAGTGCCTTCAATAGCGCATATTTCCCTGCATTACATACACTGCACATTTAGTCAATATTTCAGCTACGCGTGGCACTACGATAGGACAAGGCTCATCCAATTTGTGAGAAACCATCAGTATAAAGGACTACGTGGCCGGGGTACGTAGATTTTATCGCCTGAAATTGTTTCAATTATGTGCTGTGGGGAGTTGTTTTAGGGAGGCTGGACAACCTAGGGTCTATGGGCCGGATACGTTTCCGAGGAAAAACAGAACTTCGAGAGGGTTTCGCAGGTTTGAGGAGTCGTGCGTCGAGATTTTACAAGAGTAGAAAGGAATATCCGGGGGATGGAGTAGGAATGGTCCGAGAATATGCGATGCCCGGTGACTGGCGTGAAGGAATATCTTCAGGCAATAGTTTCACACTAGAAGAGCCAATAAAAATAGCTCGCCGTCGGTTCAGAGATTCGTGCGGCACGCGCCTACGTAGATACGTGTGCCGGCACTGTGGATCGTGTTCAATTCGGAATCAATCCCTGGGAACCCCGTTTTCCACGTGATGACTGGACGATAGTCGTCACGGCGCGGAGGCAGAAACATTTGGAAAGCAGAACAATTGACTAATGAACAGGGGGAGCCGAGGATGGCATTCCTCTAGGTGGTGTCGAAGGCTTTCTCGATGTCAAAATGGCCGCAGTGTATTGTAGCTCCAAACAAGTTGAGATGTGTAGCTAGAGTAACGAGGTGGGCCATGGTTGAGCGAAGCATTCTGAAACCACATTGGATAGGTTGCTTAGTGAGTTTCTCGGCTCCACGAGCCAAACCAAACGAGCGTTTACCATTTGTTATAAGTCTGCAAACACGACTAGTGAGATTGGGCGGTAGCTTAAAAAGATTGTTCTGCTCTATCCTATCCTTCCTTGGGGATTGGGCTTCACGCCAGTTCCTAGCAATGTAATGCTTAACCCACACCCGACTGAAGAGAGGAAGGAGGAAATATCGTGTCTTTTCCGATAGATATTTCGCATTTCATTGTGGATTTTTTTTAGTGAGTAATGGCAGAGGGAAGTTCCTCCATCGAGAAAAGAGCGATATAACTCTAGACTACTCGAAATATTGAAAATAGTATACCTATCCAATCTCCTCAGTATTGACAGCTCGAGGTTCAAACGAGACAAAGTGGGTACGTTCTCATCAGAGGTCAATTCTTCAACCATACTCCTCAGGAGGTGTCGTTTCCACTTACCTGCAACTCAGGGGCAGTCGGTGCGGAAGGCTTCCCCTGATTTGTCGCTCCCTTCGCCGCAGGGCGATATGGCATCAATGTGAGCAAAAAGCGGCCTTTCTTTCTCCAATGACATATCTAGCTCTGACCCGGGTTCTTTTATTGATCCAATATGCAGTGGTGGGACACCTATTGCGCCTCACCAGTGCCCACTTTCTATGCCCGCTGTGGCACAGTGGGCATTCCTCCTAAGCACAAAGCCGTATCGTAGCCGGGCCGTCGAACTCGGCATTTTATGGAAGGCGCGTGAAGAACAGCGTTGGTGAAATGGGCCATTACGTCATCGAACAAATTGCAGATATTCGTACTTCTTTGCTGAATGTCTCCCCATCCGATAGATGGATTAGCCAGCGTGCGCAGCGTTTGAAACAGGAATAGCGAAGTGGACCAGACAAGGAATTGGTCTCTCCCATGCGAGTTCTCTAGACCAGTCCATTCCAAGACGGGACAGAGACTGCACAGCGCCAGATCGATGGAAGAGAAAGGTTTTGAACCCAAGGCTAAAGTGACTGTAATTTCCAGAATTCAGAACAATTAGGTTAGGATAGTATTTTCAAGAAAAGTACCTCTCGAGTAGGACATCGTGTCACCTCAGGCGGGATTGTGGGCATTAAAGTCACCAACAATAAGAAACGGAGGGGCAGCTGGGAGAGAACTTCAAATTGTGCTCGTAATACCGCATGTGCATGTGAATTATACACATACTGCACACAGCGAAACTAATAGAAGGTTTAGCTGTAAGCACATGGTCTGGGGTCAGTTCGAATGCGTTTCTCTAAGAACAAGGAATATTGGATAAATACTACGGCACCACCAAGAACATGAAGCCTGAACTCATGGTAGTACCAATAAGTACAAAATATGCGAAGAAGGGATGTTAGGAAGAAAGGTTTCCTGCAAGATGTGGATTATGGCGAGACATCACAAACCATAATTCTTCTGAATGTAGGCGGAAACCGTTTACAATCCATGACAGCCATGGTTGAATTTTACTTCGAATACTTTTCTTCTTCACCTGAAAAGTGCTCCAATTCACAACAGTCCACACCATCAAAGGTGGTGGTGCGTCCACAGCAGAGTCATCCTCACCACTCCAGAGAGGGGTCAGCGTTGAAGGCAATTCCGATCCCTTGCGAAGGGTGAACGCGAACTAAAAAGAGGTTCTTTGGATCAAATTTCGTAGCCTCGCGGATTTGTTACATTTGATCTTCCTATCGTACTTCGTTACCAACGGACACATTGGGCAAAATACTTTAAATTTAAAATTTAAATACTTCGCCAAAATAATTTGTAAATACAAAATAATTTGTATTTAAATTACATATTAAAAATACATTAGGATTTAATTGCTGAATACATACGTATTTAAAATACTTCAAATACTCAAAATAAAGTAAATACAATAATGTAGCATTATAACCTTTTTATTGCAACAATATATTATAAATTTCTGAACAATAACTAAAAACTTTCAAACAAAACACTTTCAAATATAAAATTATATCAAAGGTATGACCAACTCAAAAAGAATTTCCTTTTAAGACGACTAGTTTTTCACACAATGATAATAAAACCCTAGTTGGCGAATGTATAAAACCCGGAAAAGAAAATCGTTGTTTTTTGATTGAATAGGGTTTAGAGGGCGCTTCGACTACTGTGGTCATTTGCGCCCATGCCAGAGTATTTAGAGAAAAGAATATTCAGTGTTGCATATGTAACTTACTCACTGTTTAAAAGCATGTACATTGGCTAAAAAGAAGTCTTGAATTCTGCTTCAAGCATACATGTAGAAATGGCAGAAGGAAAACAGAAAAAGGGCGCGTAAAATTTATATTAAAACGTAAAATTGACCGTAAAGAGCCAAAAAACAACATAAAACATTGTTATCTTTCAAATAAAATTATATATTCTGCTTTCTCTCAAAAAACAAAAAAGTTTTGAGAGCGCAGAACCGTCATCCCAGAGTACCACTTGTAGCGAGTTGTCCAGGTCATGTCTTCGTCGACTGCCAACAAATTTCCTACAGTACAGTAGGACGTGTTCTACGGAAAGAACAGTCTTGCACGAGTCACAGATGGGAGGAGTTTCATTTCGAAGAATGAAACCGTGAGAAAAATGGCAGTGTCCGATACGAAGACGGGTTAAAATAACTTCCTCGCGCCTAGAGGAACGTGATGAGCGCCAGGGATACACAGAATTCTTTATCGCACTTAGTTTGAAAGTGCCACGCTCTAAGCACGGATCGTTTCAAGAAAGCCTGAACATCGGACAATGGCACAGAAGGGATGTCGATACGAGTTTTGCGAGTCGCTGATTTCGCCGCCTGGTCGGCCAGTTCGTTCCCTCTGATACTCACGTGGCCTGGGACCCAACTATGTACCAGGTCATAGCGGCGGGACAGAAGACGATGAATCAGGCTTTGAACGGATAACGTCAGGTAGTCTGACGAAGGACGGGAGACAGCTTGAAGAGAGCTGAGAGAATCAGAACAGATAACTACTCGCCGCAACGTCGCTGATTCAATGTATTTTAGGGCCTCAAAAATTGCATACATTTCGGCAGTGAATATACTGCACTTGGAGTGAAGTCGAAATGATTTGATGGCCCTGATACAGTAAAAACCACATGCCACCGCGTCGCTGCACGATGAACCATCCGTGTATAAGAATAAATGATCCGGATAGGATTCCCTCATATCCAGAAACTGCTTCTGGTAAACCAGAGGACTAGTAGTTTATTTGGGCAGATTGGACAGTCTGATGTCAATACTGGGAAGGAGGAGTTTCCAAGGGGGAATCCGGTCACTTGTGGGTTTCACAGGGGTGGGAAGTTCGACATTTAATTCCCGGAGAAGATTTCGTAATCTAATACCTGGGGATGGGGTAACGATGTTCGAAGAATGTACGAGGACTCATACTTTGGGTGGATGATTATACGACAAGGGTGGTCAACTAGTCCCGACACTTAAGTCCCATAAGAGGCTAATAAAATATCTCGCCTTCGGCTCAGAGATGGTTCTCCAGCTTCAGCCAAGAGGCATTCGATGCGACTCGTGCGGTAGGCGCCTGTACTAATCCTTATACCGGCGTTGTGAATGGTATTTAATGGCCGGAGGGTTGATGGTGACGCTGACCCTTATACAATACATCCATAATCCAAAATAGAGCGGATGAGAGTTCTATACAAACGCAAGAGACACACACAGTCTGCTCCCCAAGAGCTGTCTGTAAGGGTGCGGAGGAGGTTCAGAGGTGAGACACATCGGCTTTTCAGTTTACGTATATGATTTCGCCAAGTTAGGCTCTTATCGAAAGTAAGCCCAAGGAAAGTTGCAGAGTCCACAAAAGGTAGAAGATGGCTTCCAAGAAAAAGATCGGCGTGGTTATGGAGATGATGAATCCTGCAGAAGTGCATACAGTTAGTTTTTGATGCGGAGAATTTGAAACCTGTCGCATCACTCCATTCCTGCAATTTGTTGAGGACAAGTTGTAATTGTCTCTCTATCACTTAAATACTCTTGGAAGAGCAGAAAATGGCAAAGTCGTCAACGAAGAGCGATGCTTTCACCGGCTCTCGGATTATCGACGCTATACTATTGATAGCGATGGCAAACAGAGTGACACTCAGAATTGAGCCCTGAGGGACTCCGTTTTCTAAATGGTGGCTGGCGGATACCCTGTCACCAAGGCGAACGCGGAAGTATCTTGAGAAAGGCTACTAAAAAAAGGGGGAGCCGGCCCCTAAGATCCCAAAAATGGATGTTGCGAAGAATGCCGTACCTCCAGGTAGTATCATAAGCTTTCTCTATATCGAAGAAAATTGCTATCAGATGTTGACGTAGCGCGAAAGCAGTGGAGATCTGTGTGGTAAGGGTGAGAAGGTGGTCCATGGTTGACCTGTTCTTCCTGAAGCCACACTGGATGGCTGTAAGTAGGTTTCTCTGTTCCAGGTGCCAGACCAAACGCGTGTTCACCATTCGCTCCAGAAGTTTGCATACATAGCTTGTGAGCGAGATTGGGCGGTAGGTTGACGGCTTTGTCCTGTCCTTTCCTTCCTTAGGAATAGAAATAATAATCGCTTCGCGCCAGGTCCTAGGAAAGGTACGTTCCATCCAAATCTTGAAGATACGGAGGAGAAAAATACGTGCCTCTTCCGGCAGGTGTTTTAACATTTGGTTGTGTATCTGGTCTGGTCCTGGAGCAGAATCTTTCCCTCGGGCGAGCGCACAGGAAAATTCATCCATGGAGAAAGGGGCGTTATAATCTTCCTCCAGGCAAGTTGAGAAGTCCAATCTGCATTTCTCCATTCTACTCTTCGTTTTCAAGAAGCTAGGGGAGTAGTGTAAGGAACTGGAGGTATTTTCATAATGACAGGCCAATTCCTCAACTACCTCTTCTGGAGAAGTAATAAGATTTCCATTTATAAGAAGTCCTAGGACAGATGGTGGGGAAAATCTTCCTCCGATCTGTCGGATCTTTCGCCATACTACTTTAGGCGGGGTATGGCAAGAAAGAGAAGAAATAAAGGCTCTCCAGGAAGCAGTCTTACTTTCCCATATTAGTAATCTGGCTCTGGCCCGCTTTCTTTTGAAATCGATCAGGTTTGATACGGTGGGGAACCTATTGAGCCTCGCGAGTGCTTGCTTTCGGTCACGCACCGCGGTGGCACAGTCAGCATTCCACCAAGGCACAGGGACGCGTCGTGGCCGACACGTAGACGTCGGGATTGCAATGGTGGCTGCGCGAAGGGCGTCGGTGAATTGGGCCACCAAGATATCGATATTATTTGAAAAGTGGTCTGGCATTATAATTTTCTCGCTGAATTTATCCCAGTCGGCTCAATGGAATAGCCAGCGAGGAGGGTGGATGACGTCTAAATTAGGGACATTAAAGTGGACCAAAGTGGGAAAATGGTAACTCCCATGTAGATCGAGTACAGTCCACTCTACCATGGTAGACAGGGATGGACTGCAGAGTGCCAGATCGATTGACGAGGAGTTTGACGCCACGGAGAAATAAGTGTGATTCCCGGAATTCAGAAGAATTAAGTTTTGCTGGTCAATAATATTTTCGAGGATAGAACCTCTCGGGCAGGTCCTCGTGCCACCCCAGAGGGGACTGTGGGCATTAAAATCCCCCGCAATAAGAAAAGGGGCGGGCAACTGAGAAAAAAACATCGAGTTCCTCTTGTGACACGACTTGGCCAGGGGGAATGTATACACTACACACCATAAAAGAGAAGGATGGTAGGTGTACCCGAACGCAAACTATTTGGAGGTCGGTTCGAACGTTGTGTTCCTCAGAGAACAGTTAGTCGCGGATGAGTACCGCGACGCCGCCGTGAGCAAGAAGTCCGTCGTCTTGATCGAACCGATAGATGTTAAATCCGCGAAGAGACAGGGGATGATGAGGGAGAAGATGAGTTTCCTAAAGACAGACTATAAATGGTTTGTGGCGAGAAATTATTAATCTTAATTCTTCTGAGTGAGCACGAAGACCATTTAAGTTCCATGAGAGAGCCATTATGAGATATTATTTCTTTGGTTGCTTTTTTTTCTTTCTCTCCTTCTGAATGGTTGTAGAGGAACTCTCGTGGGGTTCCTCATCAACAGCAGAGTCATCCTGACTGCTGCTGGATATGGTCGCCTCTGTCGGGGGGATTTCCCGACTTTTGGCCACGGGTGACCGAGATCTACAGGGGCTGGAGGATCGTCCGATGTGATTCTCGGAAACAGAAAGAGGTGGACGGGATTTGGATGACATATGTTTCCTGGTGTCTGCTTAAGATCGATTTCAGTAGAAGTCTCAGTGGAAGTGGTCGATGGCTGGTGGAGTTTTTGAACAAGTTTTTTGTACTTTGTGGGAATGATAATTTTCCCACCTTGGATACGCGCCGAATCTTCGGGGAAGTCTACCGGCGACACCTGACAACTGAAATGTGAGACTACCGCTGGGGTACAGTGAGTTTGACAACTCGCTGTTACCCCCGGGGACTTAGGTTTTAGAGCACTGGAAAAGGATCGTGATAGGTCCACTGGGTTCCTGATTTGGAACCTACGTTTCGCCTCAGGGAAGGAAACCTTTTCGGTTACTCTTATTTTTTGGATTTCCCTTTCCCGGAGAAACGTGGGACACTGGTTGTCGTTGGCTGGGTGATCGCCTTCGCAATTCACACAGTGCGGTAGTTTGTCGCAGGGTTGTGGGTCGTGAACTGATGATCCACACTTCCCGCAAACCGCGTTTACGGACATACATCGCTGCTGGGTATGCCCAAACCTTCGGCACTTGAAACAGCGCAAAGGGTTCGGCACATACTGCCGCACACGGAGGTTGTAGAAAGCGGTAACGATCCTTTCCGGGAGGGATGGACGGTCAAAAGTAAGGATCAGGGTCGAAGTAGGGATCACTTTCCCCTGCTCCTTCCTTCTGATCCTATACACCTCAATCACATCGAAGGTCTTAAAAAAGTTTAGAAGATCTTCCTCCGTTTCTGTAGCAAAGTCCTCGTGATTTACCACGCCTTTGCACAGGTTCAAGGTGGGATGAACCGTGACTACCACCTGGAGGCCGGCAATCTGCTTCGTATTTTGAATTTTTCCAATCTGCTCGTCGGTACGCGCTTCAAAAAGAATGGTTTCATTCCTTTGTCGCACGACCGCTTGGAGCTTCTCGTAGGCTTCTTTGATGGCTCGCGCCAGACGGACAGCACTCACAGTTTTAAAAGTCTTACCTTCCTCGGCACATGCCACGAGGAAACGAGGCTTCTTAGGTCGATCTTGTTTAGAAAAAAAATTATTCAAGTCAATAGTTCTCTCTGCACATCTCTTCCTTGCGGAAGAGGGCGGGGGGAAAGGTGAAGTATCCATAAAGATGGAATAGGTTCATCCTCGTGGTCCCCACTCACCACGGAGCCCAACAAGGGGACACTATCGGAGTGCCAGGGTTGCCACGAGGATATAGTGGGGGAATAACACAGCGCTGCACTGCCGTGGATTCCCCTGCTCACCCTGGAGTTCAGTACAAGACCTAGTCCGAGCCGATTGATCGGGAGTGGGTTAGCTCCCAACCGCCCGTCTAGAAGAGTCCGGGGCCAAAGCAAGTGTGTTGGAACCTACAGGGAATGTTCCCCAAAATACGTAATCAACGTACCCCTTAGTGCAAGGCGAACAGTAGCACTAGGACTAGATAGGGAAACAAACAGGTCCCTCAATTGCCAGGACACACATTCCCTCCGACACGGGTCGCCGTGCACGGCAAACACATGGGTGGGCGTTCAGCAGAGAAGGCCAGTGAGGAAGAAAAAGGAGTGAAAAGAACGTACATGACATGAAATGAGAAGCAAGAAGATGAAAAAATGGAGAAAGGAACACTTGAGAGCCTTCTCGGCATCCCCCCGTCAGGACGTGGACCAACCCACCTCGACGGGAAAACCGTTGTTGAAGTGGCGCTGATGAACATAAACTAGTTTTTAAGGAATGAATGCTTTTTTACTGTCGTATAATAGTACATTTTCAATGATGATCATTAATTAGATTGATCGTTTAAAAATTAAGAGAATTCACGCTCAACAGATGAAAGGAATTTTTATTTTTGTTTCAATGAGGTTCATTCCCTAGCACAAACAAAGAAACTATCCTTGTTATCTTCTTTATCTGTATTTTAAGAATTTATTTTTTCTAAATACACTTATTTTTGTTTTTAAATCTCTAAAATACATGTCTAAAAAAACGCAAAAATACAGTTTTTCAAATACAAAGTGTATTTAAAATACGTATTTCAAATACAAGTATTTACATAGTGCCCAACACTGCCAACGGATGACTGCAGTCATTCTTCAAGGGGGCCCTGACAAGCTGCACATTGAGGGTATTTTTTGTTTCACAGCCCGATATTGGTTTAGCCGTCTTGATCGTCGCACCGGAGAAAGGCCGAGAGAGATCTACGTTTGGCCTCGCGAAAGGACATCTTGGTGACTCTTCTGGATTTCCCTCTGCTTCACAAAGGAGGAGCACTTGTTCGACTTCGCCGCATGGTCTTCATAGTTTCAGAAGCGAAGAAATCATGGTTGACCACTCAGATACAAAGGTTAGGGGTATGCTGAATGGCCACTTCCACCTGTACACCGGCAACCTGCTTAGTTTTTAAGATTTTTTCAAATCCCACATAATAGATATTATATATGGCAGAGTCATATTGTGGGATGCTATGATTTTTCTATTTTCCTTACTTGGTTTCTGACGTCACTCCCCGAAGAGGCGAGTATCCTCCCCGGCGAGAGCTTCATCGGACGTCCTCTCGGGGACTGCTAAGGATGCTGAGTGCTCGCTCAGAGCGATTCTAGGGAGTAGCAATAGCAGTGGCGTGCATTCCATAGAATGAGTCTTTCCCCTAAGCAAAGTCATTCCCAAAAGCACAGAAAAATCCTTTCTATACATCAAATATTCGTTGCTTATGGCTAGAGCGAAACTGCTCACTCAACTCAGATTCTTAGTTTAGTACTAGTGGTTGAACAGTAACAATCGATGTTTTCATAACGGTGTGTAATTCCTCTCGTGGCGTCAGTGAAGCTTCGTTCTTGGAAGGTGCAGGCGTTCGACTTCGTCATGCCTCGTGAAAAGTCGGGTCGGCCCGTGAGTGGGCCAGAATGAGTATTTTTATCCGTTCCGTTGTGATCGACGGGTAGCTATTTCAATTTCGAAAGAATTTACTATTTTGGCTTTTTGAGAGTGTTTGATGTGGTGCTAACTAGATTATAATACAATGAAAGTATAAAGCACCTAATAATACCGAGAAAGTTTATATTAAGTTAAAGAAAGTATTCTAAACAAACTAATTCTTTGCGTACCGTTCTGCAGTTCTCCCTTGCAGGAAGGGAATGCATTGGCGAACTCATTGCGCGCAGTAGTCATGACATTTAGCGAGGAAAGTGGTGTCAACCCGCGTTGACAAGCAGAGCCGATCGGCACGCGCAATGCCCACGGATCCCTTGCGATAATCTCCGTTTCCGGTGATATAAGCGAAGCAGGCACGATCAACTTTCCCAAGAATAAAACATTACTGATATTTCGAGGAATCACCACACACAAGAATTACAGACGGAAGTTTGGATCGTATTCGCCCTTGGTCTATTACGAGATAAATTCTACCAGGATTGTCGCGAGAATTGATACCAAAAATAATACAATATTTGCATTCAGAGCAAAAACAAGAAACACAAGATGCAAGAAATAGAACAGGGGGTGAAATTTGTTCAAGGAATTTAAACCGCAGAGCATCCAGAGAATGTGAAAAGTGTAAGAAAACAGTAGAATGGATATCACATCCATTGTTTGTATCGATCGTGAAAAACAATCACTGAACTCTATAGATACATTTTCAAATTAACATTCACTGTTTATTACAGTTTACGCACTTAGTTTTCATTTTATGAAAGAAAAAAATATGCTTCAATGCATTGATGGATTTTATAAATTTGTTAATAAATTTAAATAACTAAGAACTCGTTAATAAGGTTAAGTTGTAAGTCACATACATACCGAATTATATTTGTTTATAACGTTAGAAGCCATTTAGGCAACGAAATTTCCCTTGGGGCTGTTTACTCCCGGGCGACCAGTTACGTTCGTAGGCAAGACGCCCGGATTAATATTCACATTTTGTGAAAATTCATATCATCTTTTATACCTTGGACTTCAAAAGTGTTTCCCCTACTAAAAATATCACCGCACGCCACTGAACAATACGTAGTTGGGGTTCGGAAGATCGTGTAACTGGAGGTGAGGCTGAGGAAATACACTCACTCAAAAAAATATTCGGACACCTACGATTTTACCCTATTTTCTTTTATATAGAAAAGGATATGAAACTAGTCGTAATTTTGGTTGTAAATAATGAAACACGCACATTTCATACGTTAGAACAACATGCAATTTTAATTTTCACATTAAAAATTATTAAACTACAATAAATTTGAAAAAAAACTTGATTCTTCGGAATGTCAAAAAATATTCGGACACATAACATAAACAAATTAATAAAACTAAATAACACTAAATAAAATTGATGTATTTATTTTTAAATACATCAATAACTTGTAGGGAGTCCTTTCATTTTCAAAACTTCATTCAACCTCTTTGGCATACTTTCTACGAGTTTTCTAGTATACTCAGCTGAAATTTTATTTCATTCTTTGCGCAATCGCACTTTTAATTGTTGTTTGTTGGCGATAGGCTCCTTTCTCACTTTACTGTCCAACTTTTGCTATGAGATTAATGTCTGGGGATTTGGGGAGAGGGTGAAGAACTTTAGGACTGTTGTACAAAAGCCACAGTTGAACTAATTGGGACGTATGCTTACGATCATTGTCCTGATAAAAACTAAAATTATGCCCAATACCTAACTTATCAGCAATTTTCTTAAGATTGTCCTTGAGCACATTTAGATATTTGTGTTTGTCCATTATATCTTCAATGAAGACATTCTCACCCACACCACTCGCCGCCATACAGCCCCACACCATTACGTTACCACCTCCGTGTTTTACGGTTGGCTGCAGATTCTTCTCTTTCTTCTAACTGTGCGTTTGCCTGTCTCCACCCCAATGTTCTTCCATCAGGTCCAAACATTAAACTTACTCTCGTCCGAAAATATCACACGATTCCACCATCCAAGATCCTTAACCTGTTCCTCAGCGAACTCCCGCCTTTTCCTCTTGTTAATCTTATTTATGAAGGGCTTTCTTCTAGCCACGCGACCATGAAATTCTGCTTTTCGTAGAATCACTCGAATTGTCTCTGGATGCACTTCCTTCCCCAGTTCTTTTCTCACTTCTGCAGCAATCTTCGGGGCACTTAATTTGGGATTATTTTTAATTTTCCTGACAACGAAGATCTCTTCTCAACGGGAAAGTTTATGGGGACGTCCACTTTGGCGGTGACACTCAATCCTGTCTTCTTGTTTAAATCGTTTAACTATGTCATATACCGTGCTTTTCTTCATATTTTAGTTGTTTGCAATTTCACGGCAGCTTTTGCCTTTCGCATTGTGAAAGATAACTAATTGTCGCAGTTCGAAAGAGCTGTTCTTTCCCTTTCGAGGCATTCTTTCAACGTGCTTCAAGGAAAGACACCAATAAACTGATTTTTGACAGCGCTTCGATTGACCGTTACAACCGTCCTTGAATCAACCGTGGGAAAAGTTACTAAATTTTGTTTTCGCCCAGTAGTTCGTTGACAAAAATGATGGGGATACGTCAGTCCGAATATTTATTTGGTGTGCAATTTCCGTTCTGGAAATTGCTGGAAGTTCTAATGCAAATTTATCATTGATGTAAAAGCAGAAAAAACTCATTTTGCAGTGTATGAGTATTTAAAGCTAAAAGAATATTAAAATGATTGCTGATATAATATTTTATTATTTTAACAGGCTCAGAGCGTGTTCAACGTGAGTATGCTGAGTACTGTCCGAATATTTTTTTGAGTAAGTGTAATTGACATCGTGATTGAAGGCAGGCATGCTTAGATGGAATATGTCAGGTAAAGAAATTTCTTCAACCCATAACGCATTTTGTCCTGTTTTTAATGCAGGCAAATTGTTTGGATGTGTTTGACGTTTAGGTCTCTCATACTTTGTGGGAACAATCACTCTCTCACATGGAAGAGAAGCTATCTTCACATCTCTTAATATTATGGCATTGGTTGCATTTTCATTTAGATATCTTGTGCAATCTTTTCCTGAATAAGAGATCTTTAAGTCGTTTCATATACCCCATTTTCAAAATATTAGTCCTTTTCATTTAATTTTGTGTTTTTTCAAATGTTTTTCAAAGCCATCTTACACTTTTAATATAGAACGTACTAATTTATATCTCAGTGCAATCTATTTCTCAATATTCAAATAATTGCATGAACATTTTTTTATAAAGTTTCCGTTGTACCTTAAGCAAATATTGAGATGGAACCCTTGTTTCGCTTTTGAACATAATTGTAGCTTCTGTACCAGCTCATATTTCATTGAGTTCTCTTTTGGCTAGATGTGGTATGGCAGAATACACTTCATTGTTTCTTATCCTATCCCGTTAATTTTCTCTACAAAATATTTTCAATACCAAATTTGTTTTTGTTTTTTTTTCAATAAATGCATCTTTATTATATTACTGGTTCATGAAGGCACTCTTTTTATTTCTACATATGGGTGCCAGTGTTGCAATATTTTATAATTTTGTATTATATCCTCCATAATTCATTTCCAAATAGAACTGATTTGTTTTCCTTGTACAGGGCAAAGACAAACAGAATATCACTTGACCGTTTCTCTTAGTTGCTTCTAAAAATGTTTTAAAAACATACTAACATGCTGCAATTGTGTAGGCAAATGAGGGTTTCTTCAAACAGTGAAGATACAAGACCATCGTTTTTCTGACCCCCCATTTCAAAACATTGAAGACCAACAAATTTTTATTGTGCCTGTCAAGAAAATTAAGTTTTCTTGTTGAGTGTAGAACACAATGGACCATTTCAGAGGATGGTATGCCAAGCTAGCTAGCTTTCGTATATATTTCACATATATTTCATACCATATTCTTTTAATAAACTGACATATTTCTGAAAAACTGGATCATATGTCCAAAAAATGCCTTAAATATAAATACTGCAAACAATTATGAAGAACTGTTCTGGTAAAACATTCCTCTGTATTTTCCCTAACTCTCCAAGAGCATTTTCATTGGCTGTGTAAATAGTCCAAATTTCATTTCTACAGATTGAAAAGGATTGAATTGCATTCTAGAAAATTCTTTATTTGACGGGGTCGGGAAAGCACACTGCTAAACCAAATTTCACATAATCAAAATTAAGATCTTGTAATTTTTCCAAAAAAACAAACATGATCCAAATGTCACAGTGTTCTACAACTACGGCCAGATTTACAAAAATCTTGTTTTTCCTCTGAGTGATAAAAATTACAGAAATGTGAATTAGCACATGTTGTAATGCCCTAAACTTATTTACACTCTCACCATTGTAAAAGTCATATTATTTTGTACAACCTTTATAGTTTCCCATGTTTATGTAATATGTATAATTGATGAGTAATCATGATGCCAATTAATGTAATTATTTTCTACAAAGAAGATTTAATCAAGAACTCCATCTTCTACTCTTTGCCAATGACAAGGGAGGAATTTTATTCGTTAATTCCTTCTTCATTGTCTTGCAGCGTCGCATTTTTTTTGAACTCCCTAAATTTCCCAAAATTGCAGAAGTTCAAACTTTTTTGATGTCTTCCTACAATTACAACGATATATTTTTTTATGAAATCTGTTCATCAAAAATAGATCTTCAAATAAGATCACATATAATTTTTCAAAAATAAGTAGATAAGAGAAAATAATAAGTTTTTTCATGCAACATAAGCAATCTTTATACAGTTATTTTCTAAAAAATGGTAGCAAACATTTCCTTAAAATTTTCTTCTTGTATGTAGCCAAGAACTGTAAAGAAAACAGTGCTGATCCCATTTTTGACGAACACTTATATTTTTCAAAATTACATACAAAAAAAATTAACATTGCAGAAGTACAATATTGATGATTAAGATATTTTTTGAAACCTGTTCCCAAAGATTAGTTCTTTAAAAAAGTCAGGCACAAAAGAACACTGTGACATGGTAATTGCAATCCTCAGAGTAACCTTTCATTATTGGGTGTATGGAACAAGACTAGGATTTTTGAATCTCTGCTGATAAATTACCTTTAAATGAATTAATTTTCTGCACCATGTGGGCTACGATTGGTAGTGAGTTTTACAAATGATGGCTGAGAAGTGTAAATATGGACAGAAATTGCAGTATTATAATTTTTCATAACTGTTACTGATACGAGAAAGTACATACAGTCGTACTTGGTACCCCTAATTTCTTTCTTGAATGGTGATTTCTATTTCTTTTCCTCTCCACAGTTTAGTTCCTTTTTTTTTTTCTGTCATTTTTTTGAATCTGGTCTCTGGTATCTATTTTTAAATTTGAATATGTCAGTATATAATATATATATAATTTGTGAGTATAGCGTCTCTTGTAGTTTTGTATTTTTATTGGTTCTATTTCTACCTGTTTTCCTTTCAGCGATTTGTAATAAGTTGAAGTTTTTTGTTTAATAACGTGCACATTTTTATATCCTTCCCCTAGGTTAATGTTAAATAGCAAAGAACTGAAAGCCTTTCTTAATGAATGCCTGCCTCATTACCTTTTCTGATAACTACTTAGCTTTTATTTCAATTGTTTTTTAATACAGTTCATCACTCTGGCATCACCCTTCAAAATCTCACTTTTGGAAAACTTCGCATGCCTGCTTTAGCACAAAAAATTCCTTAAACTACAAATGCATTTCTACCAGAAATTCCAATATTTTTCTTTTCTTCTGATCCCCACACATACACACTCAAACACACTTTTCAACAATGTTAACATGTCCATTGTGATGCACTTCTATGCATTCTACTTGCTCAGGGAAAATAGAATGTTTCTTAATTATTTTGAATTTATCACAATAACAGCATTTCAAGTCTTCCATCAAGATATCACTTTTGAAGGGGGGAAAATAAATAAATAAATAAATTTAAAAAATAAAATCTTACTATCAGCAATGAATTTTCTCCAGCTCAATATAAGAGATAATGGTGCCTCTTTTTCAGTTCAATATAAATCATTAACAATTACAGAATTTTAAGGACCAATGATTTGAAGAATGGGTGAATAAGATTTTACACTAAATTCAATTTCCTCCTGTTTTTTTGGCTCGAAAGCACTTAAAGTTTTCCCTAGACCAATGTGTAACACTAGATGGACATTTTTCTTGACAGTGAATAGCTGTTTGAGAGGGGCGGACAGCCCATTGCCTTCCCCCAAAGAAGGTGAAGGGGGCAAGGACAGGGAAGGGATTACAAGGGCTGTGTGTGCTCCAGGATCCATTGTCATGTTAACTGTAAAGTAGTGTTGGATGTGAAAATGCCAGAATATTGTTAACAACAGTAGGCAATTGCTTCATAGGTACTATGACCAATGACCTAGCAAACATGCTGATTTAGAAAGCCTAATCCCTAGTGCAAAAGAGACATCAGGCATTGCCACTTATCACAGCGTTTAATTCAATTCAGTAATCAGAAAAAAAGGACACAGTTATTATAGTGTTTACCATTATGGAAAATTATTTTAGGAATTACTAGATATAACTAATAATAACAAAGTAATAACATTAGTTAAAATTACTTATTAATATCAATTAAAAAATAAGCAAACAGTTATTACAGAATGAAGCAAAATTAACAGCAATCCTTCCTTCACAACATAAATTTTTTAAAAAATGAAAAAAATGTTACCTGCTGTCATATACTGCTCAAATTTATATCCCCAATGAAAAAATCTTTTGTCATGTGCTGTAGCTTGTTTCTTTCTTTGTTTCTTTTCTTCTGTGTCACTAGCACACATATACACAACTCCATTCCATTTTGTGGCATTTATTATCCATCCCTCTTGATTTTCATATGGTGTACAGAGTATAGTGGTAATCAAACCTCGATAACACACTATATCTCCAATTCTCCTAAAATACAATTTAGGATTGTAAAAAAATGAACTCTCTGACAACATGTCACTAACTATAAGTACTTACTCATCAATTGGGGGCTTCACATTATGTGAAATCCACTTCAGCACATTATCAAGTTTCTCATTTATTTCTTCATTCTTCTCAATAGTGTCAGAAAGTTTGTCGTTTAAATCAAATTTTACGCTTTTTGGATTTTTGGGTGGTTTAATGTACTTCAGCTGGCTGAGGTCTGAACAATATACTCTTTCACGGTCCAAGCTGAAGCTTCCTAGGACAATCGGTCTTTGGAATTTAGGAAACGGGCCATTAAGCGGGACATCTAATTTCAGAATACATTTTTCTTCGGCGATTGGACTATCCATGATGAAAATTATGACATTTGTCACTAGAAAATATTAATAAATGTCACAACTTCCTTCTGTAAGGCGACACAAAAAGCTAGGCATTGATAGACTTATTAAATAGACGGTACATCAGAAAGTAAGACTGATTGGAAGTATCCACAGCATTTCACTGCATTTTGGAATTCTGCAACATTTCACTCAACAAATGCGGTCCACCTCAAAAACATTACGCGCGATTACATGAAGGTCTGGTACAAAATAATCTCTCAAAAGTGGTAATATTATAGCATCGAAAGCGCGAGGACAATCGCGATTTTATTGAAAGTGGACATCCAGTACTTGCTGTCAGCTATACACGCAAACCACCAAACCACATGGATGCCCATTGCCTGAAGCAGGCATGAGTATTGGGCGGATTGGGCGTCGTATATTGTTGTGTAAGTGCAATGCATAGCACCGGTTGGTTGGTAAAGCCCGAACTTCTGTTCTCCACTGTCTGCGCAAAAGACCAGAAAACTGACCCTCCACCAATGAGACACAGTGAGATCTTACGTTGTCAAGTTAGCAGGACTGCTAGCCCCTGCTCTGTCTGCCCCTCTTGAACGTCAAATTGACATTTGTTTACGTCTGGATTATTGACGTTCTGACTCGGTGTATTTTTATTAGAAAAAAAATTTAATTCCACATCGTAGTTACCTCTTATCTTTTCCAGTAGTAGTGAAAGTCCAAGTTGTATATAGGACGTTGCTTTTGTGGTTAACATTGTGATTTTTAGTAGTGTAATGTGTAAAATACATTCAGTACATTTTGTGTAAATTTATAACCAAGTATAATTATTATCATGTCTGTGTTACATCAAACTGACCCAGAACTGGAGGTGAAAGTTAAGAAAGGTAATTTTAAAAAATCGAAGTTTTAAGTAACCTTAATTCAATTTACCTTCTGTGATTTTTCATTTTTCTAGCGACCGAAAGAATATCTGAAAATATGCATATAGTTGCGAATGAACCATCGCTAGCGTTTTATCGTCTGCAAGAACATGTACGCAAAGCCTTACCGCCGATGGTGGAAAAGCGTGTTGAAGTTACAAAATTGCATCATGAATTGCAAGGACGCTGTTATGATGTTGAATATGCAGTGAGGTCGGGAATAAGTAGATCTGTTTGTTGCCTAAAAATGTCAACATCACAGTGGCGTGATGACTAATTCCACCCAATATGTACATTACAGTGCTGTGAAATCAATGGAAGGAGCTGAGGAAAATTTTGACAACATCCAAGAGTTACTAAAAAATGCAGTATTTCTGAAGCAACAAATTAAATATGAAGAAGCTCGCAAGTAAGAGTTCAATATATTTACCTTGAACAATGATTTCACCCCATTTTATTTTGTATTTAAGTTTACATGGCCCTTCCAATCATTAGTAAAATTCATTTTTTTGAGTGATGTGAATAAGCGTAGTTAAATTCTTCTATCATAACTTACTCATTTGTTTGCATGTTTACTTCTGCTCTTTGGAGCAAAAGAGGCAGGAGTGTGTCTATTTAAAAATAATCCATGGTATGGCAGGCTAATAAAAAAAAAATAGTAGGCTTTTTGTAATGCCTGAGGTGCTACATTTAGCTTCACGAACCAATTGTGCTTACAAGTATTTCGTGAGTAGTAATGTGCAATATTATTATGTTTATATTTGAAAGTAAATGATTTTGTTTTTATGAAACTTTATATTACTTGTTAATTAGTAGTTTAGACTATCATGTCAAATCTTGATTTTCTTTCCATTAAGACAGCAATACAAAAAATTTGATATTCAATCTTAACTGCTTCTTTTGCTTCTATCTCAAAGAGTAGAGTCTGAATGTTTGTGGATTGATGTTGCATGTTTTCTCTGTAGGCGTTCCGCCAATAAAAGTATTTACTCAGCCTAGAAGCCACTCCTGTCCTCAATTCAAGGTAATCAAACTGCATCCCTCATGAAGCTTTTTATTTTCAGAATCTTGTGTAGAAATTGCTCTTGTCTACAACAGTCGAGAAATTAAACAATAGTTTACGTATATTCCTAGATATTCATCAGAATTGGTTATAAAGAGATCTTTTTTCACAGTCTTAACCAGTATTTTCATGCTTTGTATTACTTTTCAGTTTTGCATATTCTGTTTAGTTGCATACTATAGTGTCATTTTTGTTTACACACAGTTTGAAAACAAAGAGGGGGAGGGAAAGGCATGATATTGCATAGTATGATAGTTTACATTTTCAGTACAGTTTCTTAGATGAAAAAGTATTACTGGAAGTTTGAAAATAGTTATTTAAGTGAATCACTAGTTAGCAAGCTTAGATATACATTGTTGGAAGCAGTAGTAGTTTTAGTACCCATTTTCTGTTGCACAGAATTTGTTTAGTTTCTGAACCTTGCCATAAAGTTTCGCATTGAATAATTTACATGTCATTGTAACTATAGTGCGATTGTCCCTCAAGGCGTCTTCACGATGGAATTTGTCATAGTATTTCATGTCTTTCTCAATCGTACCGCTAGATATCGTATGATCGTGATTGTATCAAGCAGTGTTTAAGATCACGCGACATCTAGCGGCATGAACTAGAAAGACGCGAAATGCCTTGTGATATTGCATCGTGGCCTCAGGGACTTGAAGGGCAGCTTTATAAAAATTGTACTATACATCAAAAATAATTCGTAAACCATTCAATTTGAGCTTCATTCTTTGTAATTATTTATTTGATGATAATCCTGTAGGTCTGAAAATTTATGTTAAGCAAATTGTGCAAATATTGGAGATAAAAATGTCCAATTATTATTGTAGAACTTCTGAATTTGGCCAATATCTGGCCTGCCTAATTCAGAAATTTTTGAGATATTTCCTCAGAGGTTTTTGAAAGTGAACAAATTTCTTGCATTCTTCTAATATACACTTTAGCAAGAATTTTCAACAATGATTCCTATTATTACAGAAACAAGAAAGAGTCATCTTCTGTTTACAAACGCTTATCTGCACATATTACGCTTGATCTCCCCGATTTGCCAGAACTCTCAGACGCTCTTCGTGAAACAGCCAACCGAGTAGAGTCAATGATGGCTCATGCTCGGCATTCTGCAGGAGCTGAACTTCAGCGCTCACAAACAATCCACCATTGATTTGTGTAGAGGACTATTTGGATCACATTTATTCAAAGTCAAGAAACTGTAAGTATCATGAAGTAAGTGCTCATAAAACCGATTCCTTCTAAGATGATTAATATACGTCTGCAAAGGCAACAAGTTCTCTCAGTAGTCCCAATTTTCTGAATGTTTTTCTTTCTGTTTACAGATGTAATATGAATTCCTTGAAAGGAGGAAGTGAACTGTAGCAGTTTGTAATGGTACAAATGTTTAACAGTTGTATGCTGAAAAATTGAATACTACCTTATACAAAAATAAGGATGCATATAGCTGTTTAACAGAATGATGTTCATTATTCTGTGATATTAGTGGTTATATGTATAACCAGATCATTTTTATTTAAAAACTATCCTCTAATTGCAGCCTATTAATGAAAATATATGATACTGTGTATTAAAACAAATGGGTTAATTTTTATTTATCAACCATTCTAAATTATCATTAGTTTCCAATAACTTTTCCTTTGATCCCGAAACCTTACAACTAAAGAGATATGAAAGAATAACCACTTCATTTCATTAATCAGTTTTGGTATCCCAGAATAAATATTTATATAATTATTGAAAAAGGTTGAGCTGGTGGTGATACTAAAGCACATACTTTCTCACATTAGTAAGGTGCATGAAATTATAATACCATAATTTCTGTACATTTTAACAAATCTCAGCCATCACTTGAAACTCATTACAGTCATAGCATATTAAGCACCAAACTTTAATTCATTTCAAGCTAATATATCAGCACAAATTTGACAATCCAAAACTCCATTCCATTCAGTCAAACATTGCCCAATAACAAGAAGATATTCTGAGAATTACAAACGCTCTGTGATGGTGTTACCATTGTATTGCAACTTGATAACTCCTGAAACACTCTCGCAAAAGAATAACGGGAAATTTTGAAAATTGCAATAATTAAATGAAACTGCTCATATTTTTGAAAAATGCATGAAGTTATTTAAAGATATAATTTTGAAGAACAAATTTCACTAAGTAAAAAATCTGTCTTCAATATTGCAATTTTTAATCTTTCCTCACCTGGACTTCAGATTCATAAACAATTTTATATTGACTTTGAACACATGGCAAAATCTATAAAAAAACTCTTACATTCATACACATTTACAAATTGTCTCATTTATATACACATTCCGATCTGTTCTATTTTAAAAATTAGAATCTTTTTACCATTTTTAATTCATTCTTTAATCAAATGATTTACTAATCATCTTAACATCCTATAATAATCTCTGCCTTTTACGTTTAATATTATTTTTCTGTAATTTCTTAAATACATGTTGCTTTCCTCAGCATTTAGCGTGCTTGGCCACTGTGGTCCTCTTCACTTTTAACACAGTGGTGTCCAGGTCTGCTGGTGGCAGTAAGAACACGCGGCACCACAGCATGCCATCAGCTTCTCTGCGCAACTAGCGTTGGGAAAGGAAACTATTAGTAACCTCACCATTTTACAATATGGATGATGTTGTCTCTGGTGGCAGGGTAATGAACTGCGTGGAGGGGCGATTTCGTTGTGCCACTTGTGCCACGGACACTCACTCGTGGCATCAACCTTGACAACACTGCTCTAACAATATCTTAGGTTCCCACTTATTATTATTTTTCTTAAAAAATCACACAATTAATACTCTATTTCTATCATTTATTTATTTATACAAACGGCACCAGAAAAACTGATGTAGCCTCAATCAAGAAGAAGGAGGTTTGAATTAATTTACAATGAAGTAAGTGTTAATGATTTATAATCTAAAATCACACAGGTGAGAATAAAGTCTTTTAAATTTGGAGACACTGTTGGCTGATATGAGCTCTTGTGGAAGGTTATTCCTGTAATTAATTATGTGATTTGTGAAGATGTTTTTGTAGCTGTTGTATTAGAATTTAGCCTTCTTTAGCTTCTTGTTGTGACCTCGAAGTCGCAGGCAGTGGCATTAATGTAGAAGTGCGACAATTCCGGAGTATCGTAGAGGCCATGAAGTATTTTGTTGGTTTTAATGATGTTGGCTCAGTCTCTTCTAAAAGATAAAGATGGTACGTCTAGTTCACATAGTCATTCTTCATAAGAAATTTCTAAGATCTAGAAGTTTTGTGCCCCTACATCGGACTCCCTCCTAAGTGTCATATACTTCTTGATGTAAGGATTCCAGACACTAGAGCCATATTCCAGGCTTGGTAAAACATACAAAAGTGTATAGTGTTTTTAGAAAATCCTTGTGTACCAAAAATAGAGTTTTGTTAGCTTTATTGACTATATAGTTGATATGAGCTTCCTATTTTAGGTCTTCCTTTATTATAAGCTCCAGATCTTTCACCTATGATATCTTAGTGATATGGCCGTTAATGTTGTACTGGCGACATGGATTATTTTTACCTATGTGTAGAGTATTGTACATTTGGACTCGTTTAGTGAGATCAGCCATTTCTCCATCCATTTGAAGACAGTATTGATGTACATTTGTAAGTGATGGGAGTTTTCAAGTGAATTGGCATAGATTTGGGGAACTTCGGCATACATGGAGAAGGTGTTATTTGTGTTGAATGTGATATCACTAGTGTAAAGAATAAACTATTGGTCCAAAGACCGATCCTTGAGGGACTCCACTGGTAATGGCACAAAGGGATGATACAAAAGATCCAATCTTAATTTGGAATGTCCTTTCATTCAAAAAGGATTTCAACCTTGCGAGGAGCTTGCCGTGGATGCCGAAATGGAAAAGTTCATGAAACAGATGCGGGTGGAGAACCTTACCAAATGCTTTTGCAAAGTCCACTTAGTTGACATCAGTTGGTTCTTTGTTGTCAACGTCTCTAATTCATGTTTGTGTACAAGAGAGCAAGTTGGTGATTGTGGATCTATTTGGGACAAACCCATGTTGTTATGGTGATATAAGACCTTTGTGCTGGGTAAAAGCTATCAGTTTATTTACAATCAGGTGCTCCACGACTTTACAAACCTATCATCTCAGACTATATCTGGTTAACTATTTATCACTCTGACAAACATAGATCCTAAATTAAACTCAATTTAGATTACATGAAATGTTCTTTACAATGTTCAGCAACATTATTACCTACTGCGATTTTTACTCACTCATGGCTACCAATCATTTGCCAGTTTTTCTGCCCTTAATAATTTTTTCTCCGATTGTTTTTTGTTACCACTGTTTCTATAGCAGTTCAATGATATGCTGTCCCCTTTGCTAAGGACTAACACAAATACCCATTGTTATATTGTGGTAATGTTCCAGTATTAAATGTAATTTAGATTTAATTTAAATGTTGCTTTATTATAAAAGATTATTCGAATAAGTCGTGTACAACATTGAAATATCACATTTTATGTGTTTCCCCCAACTACCTGAACTTACTGTCATATTTTGTACTCATTTTATAAATTAAATGTCAATGAGATGTCATGGATCACCTCAATATATATTACTTATTTTATTACAATTATTATTTTTACATTAAATATTTTTTTTTTACAAATCAACACAATTAATACAACACATATTACAGACAACTCCGATTATAGACAACTTCTGGGAACTAACATTTTTTGTTCACTATATCTCATGTAAAAATGTAAAAAGAATTCTTCCACAATGATTGATTTTATTAACATATAGGTACAGCAAAATATATGACAAACTGAACATTTTAATATCTATTTGTTCGTTTCTTCTATGCTTTATCCCATTGAATATACCACCAAGCTTGAAACTGAAGCAAGCAATTGCGCATGGCCGCCGCCAGTTGTAACCCATGCAGGACACAGCCTTTGCTTCCACAGTGAAGCTGAGTGGCATAAAGAAAGTAGTAAGGTCCCCATTCCAAGTTCTTGTATTTCGTATATTCACTATAGCCAAGTTTCAGGTTCACTGTAACCTAATCTTCTTATGCTTATTTGTAATGCAAGTGCAACGGGACCAGCGAATGAAGTTCACTGTAACCGAGGGTTCACTACACTGCAATTTTTCTAACTTCGCCTCTCGAGGCCTGCCTTCACGATGAAATATGCCATGGTATTTTGGGTCTTTCTCAGTCGTGCAGCTCGATATCACACGATTGCAACCATATCAACCAGTTCTTATGATCATGTGACATCTAGCGGCACAATCAAGAAAGACATGAAATGCTGTGTGATATTCCATCATGGCCATAGGGGCTTGAGAGACAGAGTTAGAAAAATCACACAATATATCCGAGTTCACTATAACTAGTTGACTGTTCATACTGATGTAACTAGACACACGGGTCAAATATTCATTCATATTGATTGGAAACTTAGTAGAAATTGAAAAAAGAAAAAAGGAAAGAAGAAAAGAAAGAAAGAAAAAAGAAGAAGAAGAAAAAGAA
Organism: Acheta domesticus; assembly: GCA_031308135.1. Lineage (NCBI taxonomy): Eukaryota > Metazoa > Arthropoda > Insecta > Orthoptera > Gryllidae > Acheta > Acheta domesticus. The sequence continues at coordinate 11,692,971 of JAHLJT010008756.1, forward strand.
CAACAAAACTCTATGGCATATTACTTGCCCCATTATTCCACATTGTTAACTGAAAACTGCACTTCGATATCGTCAACCATTGAAAACCTTTTCCTAGACTGGATGAAGTACGTGGGGTTGCAGCAGTTTGGTGTGCTGCCAAAACAACGGTCCATGTTAGTTTTGGGCAGATTTCGGGCTCACACAACTGTGAGGTTAAGGAGGAGGATTTAGTGGTGATACCAGACGACATAACTGTGGCTATTAACCAGCTATTCAAAGCGCATGTGCCATGTTTGTACTGTGCATGGGCACAACAAACTGACGACACGATTCTGACCAGCTGCCTTTAAGAAGGCCAGTGACCGACGTGTGTCAGTGCATTTTGGTTGCATCAGCAATGATTTCAGGTGAAAGTTGTAAAGCATGTGGCATTTCAAATAAGATGAACAAAAGCGAGAACGATATATTATGGAAAGCTGCCAGTCATTTTGAACATGACAATGAATCAGGGGTGATGTGAGTGAATCCGGGAGCGATAAAAGTGAATAAAAGTTAACTTTAACAGGTACGCACGCACACACACACACCACACGCACGCACACACACACACCACACACACACACAAAAAGGCGGCTTATACTACAGCAAATACGGTAAACAGTAAGCAGCCATTACAGTAAACAAGTGAGAAAATTAATCCGTGTAATTAACAACATAAAATGTTCCAGCTCTCTGTTCAAGAACACCCAACAGTGTTGAAACATCGACAACTAACAAATAAAATAATGTGGACCGCTGTTTTTTATGAAAGTGATCTAAACTGGAGAACATAATATTTTATAAATACATTTTATGAATCGCACGAAAATTAAATCAGGATAAAGGTACTAGGGAAAAAAGAGGAAATAAAGTTACTCATTCAGATCTTTAAATTTTCATTATAATTATAAGAATTATTCTCAATTTAAAAAAATTGTATCCACAGAATTATGACATGAAAAAGTTCAATAACTAACAGGTCATTGGAAAGTATTTGATTCCCTTCCTCTGCCTCACTTATCGGAGTTTCAAATTGGAGTTTACCTTCTCCTCCTGCTACTCCTCTTTGGCCTGGAACAAATAACATACAATGAAGTGAAGGAAGCATACATTTTGATTAGCAGTTTATGTAATCTAAGAAACGTCGAACACAATTTTCTGTCAATTCATTACTTAATCACTATTTTCAAAGTTAATTCTTCTTGACCTCTTTTGTAAATATATTAAATAAATATTTTGTTCTTTTGCCTACAGATGCCTATGTTTCAGACTTTTATAGGGCCTTCATCTGGGCTTATATTCTTGCCTCCATAAGCTTGCTGTGATATTGAGACAAGTTGGTTTGTGAATGTACAGACATACAATAGATATATTAAAAAATCACTATAACTGTGTTTTTGTTTGATCAAGATTCCTTAAATCAAGTAATATGTGTAAAGAAGTTGATAATTGAAGCCCTCATGATGGTCCAATAAACAGCAGATATAATTCTAACTTCAACACTTATCTGAATACAGAATTATTTTAGTTCAGTCATACAATGTCATTCTAATCTATTCTTAATTCTAAAGGAATGATAGATGTATTTTATATACTGGTCTACTGATTATGCAGTATTTCACATAACTCCCTCTTTTCTTTGTGGAAAATTTTCAAAACAATATTTACATAAAGTAATTGGGCAAAACAAAATTTTTAATGTTTCACAACTTTTAATTTTGTAATAATAGTTTGCCTAATGACTTTTACTTGCAACAGACAATGGTACTGGTAAAGAGATAACGAAAAGGAGCCTGCACTGGAACCCATTCTCAGAACTGTCAAGAAAGGCTCCAAACCCCAGCCAGTCCTACGGCACCTAATTAAAAAGGCCCAGTTCCACCTACAGTGGAATACTTTTAGGAAACTGTGTATAAAAAAAATATGGTAATACTTTTATAAAAAAAATACTTCATTAAATAATTCATTAAAATTTAGATATAATTGAAAGTAAAAATAAAATATAATATTCCTCTGCAAAAAGCAGCTAAACCTATAACACTTGATTTATTACAATGTTTTTCTGTGACTTCATTGTTTAAACTAATTTTCCACAATTTCATTTCCATTTGGTTACCACTCCTTGGTTTATTTCTTAATATTCATGAGAATAAATGAATTTTTGTGAGAAATTATTCTAATAAGTTTCTTAATGCAGAAAGATCACAATATAAATTATCAGTAACATGCCTTAGGCCACACACACAGGCAACCAGTTTTAAAACAAACCAAAATTTACAGTCGTTCTGTGAACTTTTGTACAAATATTGATATACATTACACAATGATTATTTGGACATTAAAAATTGTGAATTGGCATACTTACTTCTTTGGTCCTTTAACAAAACACCAATCCACCCCTATTGCCTGACCTAAAATGTCAGCACCGTTTAGGGCTTCTCGAGCAGCTTGAGCTTCTTTGAAGGTTTCGTATTCTACCAATGCATAGCCCTAGGAGTGAAAACAGTTCAAAATACTTCATTTGAAAAGAAGATCTTACAACATTCTACTACAAATAACGGATCAAACTTTCTTAATGAGAATTGAACACGGTAATATCTTAATCCATCCTTATCTATACATACATTTTAAATTCCTATGTAAAAATATTATTTAAATTGAATGCAATTCCGGTAAACAATTAAAAACTTAACACGTTCTTGTTGCATTATTTACGGATTTTAGCCAATATGAATAAACGATATGAAATTATTTTGTTTCTGTTAAACTCTTCTCTCTTTTAATGTGGATGTTTGATAGTTGTAATGTGTAACAAATATCACAAATTTATAGTAATACGAAGGGGGCGGATTTTAATGAAATGTTATTTTCTTCTTTTCACTTTAAAACAATGACTTTTAGTACAGAATTTTTTTTACGACAAAAGGAAATCACCCTTTTTTTATTGGACGTTTATTTGCATTTCTCTTCAATTTTGACTAATGAGTCAATTTTTACCTTTTTCCTGTCATTTTCAAAGCACTGCTCATGGATTTTATCAATTTTAATATTATTTTAATAGTATTTGCTTCAAATAATATTTACGAGATGCAACAAATGTTCTTCACCAAATTCCTGAGTAGCCTATACTATTTCTCTGCTCAGAACTTGTAATGTCAACAGTTGTGAGTATGTAATCTAAGATTCCTCTGACACCTTCCGCACCATAGGTTCGGTGGATTTCATGAGAACTAAAGACAAAGATTTCCTGGTCCAGTCCAAAGCACAAGTTTACAAGCCGAGTTCACTTGAACGAAAGAAAGAAGCCTCGATAACATATCCAACAGCTTGAGTAGTTCATTTGAACTGGTTCTGATAAAAAAATTTAAGTCATTTTCTTTGCTTTTAGAGTGTTTTAAAAACATTTTAAGAGCATTTTATTGATAATTTTTGGTGATGTTTTAGGTCATCAAAATCTGCCCCCTAGTAATAAGTATGTAATACAGTATTTTAGAAAATGCAGAAGTTGTACTATGTTGAATCAATGAAAGGAAAAAAAAAAAGAGAGAGAAGAAATTTTACAATATAAAATCAAATTATCAATTAAAACCTACTTTCAAAAATCCTGTTCGTCTGTCCAGGTTGAGATGAATATTCTTTATTTCTCCATACTCAGAAAACTTGTCATGAATGTCATCTTCCTGAGCCTCTTCATGGACAGATGTCACAAAAAGAATCCATCCCTCCACAGCTGTAGATTACAATGTAAAAATTATTTAAAACATTGAAAGGGTGAAACAAATAAAGGAAACAAGTCATTTTCAGGAACAAAAAACAAGTTTTGAAGCTTTATGAAACACAAACTTAAGGTTTGCAAAACACTTATAGTGGAAATGAAGTGCTACAGTCCATATGAAGACAAAGGAAAGATTAATCCCAACTGGATATCATGCCAGTATTAAAATTCTCTCCTCAAATATTATACTAAGTGGACTCGCCCTCTTCTTTTTTTCTCTTGGTAACCTTTTTTTTATATATTAAAAATTAATTCAATGGACTCATTTTATTTGGATCTTCAAGGAAATCTCAAAAAATTCAAATTATATGTGCAATGTATATTATTTTCTGTTTAATTTCATAAACAGGACTGGATTTAGATATTGCAGGCCCCCCAAGCACAAAATTGCCTCCCCCCCAGTTCAATCTTTATTCAATACAAAACTTATCTTCATACAACTGATTTCTGAGCAAATACAAATTAAAACTAATAATATTTTTACACGCTTTATATTTATTACATTAAATAAATTGGATTTTACAAAATATGTGATGCATATGTTGCTGCAGCGCAGGGCCCCTCAAGCAACTGTTTGTTGTTGTTTTTTTGCAGGTGAATCCAGCCCTGTTCATAAATAATTCAGGATTTTTCACAAAACGTCTTCTATGATGACATGCACTAATGAGAGACTTATTGGTATGTTGTTATCAAAGGGTCGTTTGGATAATTTCAAAACATGCTCTTCGCCCAATTTTGAAATTGGTCATCTCACAATTCACTTCTCATTAATGAATAAGATCATCATTCCAAATTTATTAAGTTCATCTAAGTATCTTTTTTTCTTGAGGCATTTTAAAACTTGGAGAAAGCACTGTTTCAAAATCAAACTCTGACACAAGAGCCAAAGACTTTTTTCCTTACTCAAAGAATAAAAGCAAGGCATCCTTAGGTCCGTCCACAATCCTGACTGCCAGCATTGGGAATTTTGAATTACTAAACTTAAAAGGATAGTATGATGCATCGTCATATTGCTTCAATGCTACTATTATGTTTCATAATCACAACAAATTTTGATTTCTTTTCTAGGCTTTCATATTTCAATCTCATTAATATTATGCTCACAGTGAAGTAAGAATAGCTGCTGGTAAAGAGAGAATAATTAGCATTCAAGCTATTAAAGCAATATAAAATTGCATCACATGTGCATCATCTCATTAAAAATCATTTTCCTGTAAATCATTAATACTTACATCTCTGTGGACCAGGTTCTTCATCACCATCAACTTCCATCGACTCATAGTCTCTAATGTCTTCACGAGCTGAATTTTCAGTTCCAAATCCTCTTCCTTTCCTCTTCTTAGCTTTTTCTTTTAAGCGAGCAATTCCCTCTAAAAGCAAAACAAAATTTCAGATTATAATTAAAAATTTGACAGAAATACTGAAGACCTACTGACAAATAAATTTGTCTATATTATTATAATCACCCATTAACAGTAGAGCAGATATTTACTATCAATCACACTCTCTGAAGAGAGACTTCCTTTCAGTAAAAACCATGTCTAAGATTTTCATATTATAAACAAAATAAATTTGGGCCAATGTATTGAAATACATAGATATTGAAAAATTAAAAATATATCTACTGATGTAATTAAAACAATTTTAATCCAATGTAAATCTTATTATACATCAAAAATATATTATTAATCTTATTAATAATTGCATGAACTATAAATAACAATTATAATACTCACAATAATAACATAAACCACTTAAATACCCCAAGGTAATTTTTATTTGTCATTTTTGCATTTATTAACAGTTTTATTTCAATTCACACATTACTTGAAATCTACACTTACTCTACATTTAATCTTCCCTTCACCATCACTCTACCAAATGTCTAGGGATCCACTTCAATGAAAACCACATAATTTACACTATATAATACTTATGACAATACTACTACTAATAATAATCTGCATCCGGTGAAGATGAAATAGTAGCAGAAATAATTAAAGCAGCAGGACCAAACATCATATAAGAAAGCACTAAATGCAAGGTATGCAAGGTATTTGGCAATCAGAAAAAATTCCAGAAGAATGGAAAACTGCATTAATTCATCCATTACATAAAAAAGAAATAGAACAGATAATTTTAGATGAATTTTATTATTACCATTTCCCTACAAGATTTTATCCCCGTCTTCTTGACAGGGCACAACAACAATTAGAACCAAAATTGGAGAATACCAGGCAGGCTTCAGGCCAGGTTGATCATGTCCTGAACGAATCTTAAATCTGAAACTTATCCTAAGGTGTCAGCAAATTGGTAACAGAAATCTAGTATGCACATTTTTTCATTTCAAAATAGCAAATGATTCAATAGATCGAGAATCATTATTCCAAATAGGAAGGGAACATGTATTAGATTTGAAAACATTTGCACTGATAAAAGAAACACTGACAAACACACATGCAAAGTTAAATTTATCGAATGTATTTCTAACCCCTTTAACATCAAAAACAGGTGTAAGGCAAGACAATGGACTTTCACCTCTGCTACTTTATTGTATTCTTGAGAAAGTAATAACAGAATGGCGCAAACAAAAAATAATCCTGAAAATTGCACAACCAATTACATTACGGAAACGAAAATTAGTGATAGACTGTTCAGCATTTGCAGACGATTTGGCAATCCTGACATGTAATAGTCAAACAGCACAAAAACAGATTGAACTCCTTAAAGAATTGGCAGAGAAAGTTGGTCTTCAAATATCATTTGAACAAACTGAATTTATTTCTGCATTACACCAAAAATTTATTATTAATCTTATTAATCACTGCATGAACTATAAATAACATAATTATAATATTCACAATTATAACATAAACCTCTTAAATACCCCAAGGTCATTTCTATTTGTCATTTTTGCATTTATTAACAGTTTTATTTTAATTAACACATTACTTGTAAACTACACTTACTCTTCCCTTCACCATCACTCTACCAAACGTCTAGGGATCCACTTCAACGAAAACCACATAATTTATAGACCCTTACAGAAGAAATTAGAAATACAAAGACATACCTAAGTTTGTGGAAACAAAATCCATCAAAATCAAGAGAGTCACAAGTTAAATTACCAGGAGAAAATAATTCAGAAAAATGGAATTGAAACTAATGCCAATAAATCTAGATGTAAAAAATCTAAATACAATATTGTCTCACCCAAAATATATATAAAAAACAATGTATGCCAAAGGACACGAAACTGAGACACTATATTGCAGTGATACAACCAGAATGTCTATATGGCTCAGAAACACGAATTTTGAACAGGAAAAAAGACAGAAAAATAAAGGAAGAAAAGGAATGCAAAATCACTAGGAAAATTCTTGGTCCAAAATTCACAGACAAGCAGTACAGACTCAGAAGCAAAAAAGAAATCAGACAATACACGGATATTTAGAGTGATATCAGAAAATCTGGACTACATTTTTATGAACACCTCAAAAGAATGAACTCTAATCATCTTACCAAACAAATAGTTGAATTTTACGAGAATAGAAGTAAAGCAGAATTGACAATATAAAATGGAACAACAAAATTAAAAAGAACATTAAATTATTAGGGATCACAGAAGATGACATTCAAAATGGGAACACCTTTAGATCTAAAGTGCAGTCATGGCGGATTGTTTTGGAAGAGAGTACTTTGCGAGACACATCTGAGTACTTTACATAGACGCAAGTGGGCTTACTCCCAATAATAATACTACTACTACTAATAATTCATTTTTAATTGTTTAATTGTGCTGCAAATACAGAAATTTTAATGAATAATTACTTTGATATTGTATCTTACCATTCATAATAGAGCCCAATAATGAAAGATTGAAAATACAATATTTTGTGTATGTTAGGCCACTAAAGCATAACAAATTTTATAGGCAACTGGAATAAATGAGAGTTGGGCCATTTATTGAGAAGTAGATTGTCCGATTTATTTCAATAAAAAATTCATTAAAAGGCATTATATTTGCACTTTCTTCAACAGAAGTTTTTAAATCTACCTAATATGGACAGCGGTATTAAATCCATCAATCATTAAACCTTTCTTCTTTATAATCCCGGTCGAATTAACTTTTAATATAATTCACAAATTGATCCATTAGCTAAGTTCAAATTTTATTAAGAAAATAAACTTTATTCTGGTCGATTGTTGTATCGAAGCATGGCCAATGCCATAGAGGCCACCACTGCACAAAGTAATGTAATTGTAAGCTGAATGCAACAATACCGATTTCTGGATTTACTGTGAATTGTATTGATGAAAACATGCTGAAACTTTTACACACTGAAATTACACAGAGACCCCAATCTCCCAAAAATGTGGGCTATGCCATAGTTGCGGTGATGTCCTCATATGTAAGCATTGGTTGTCTTCAAGGAGTGTTTTGAAGATCCTCTTTCTCTTACACCTCTCGGACTATTCTTTAACATCTGTTTTAGTATCCTGGTTGGCTTCATCCTTTTGATATGGTCCTACTATTCCTTTTGATATTTTACCAAGTCTTCAATGTTTCTGGTTTTTTTGTTTCTTCCTTATTTCTTACTTTGTCTTTCCTAGTCACTTTTAATATTGGTCTCAGGTACCTCATTTAGGCTGCTTCATTTCTCTCTCTATCTCTCTTTTTTTTTCTTTCTTTTCTTTTCCTCCCCTCCCCAGAACCCATGTTTCACTGCTACAGGTTGTTTGAAAATGATGTTATGGAGTCATTATTTTTGTTTCTGTGGTCATGTGCTGGAAGTCTTCTTATACAGCCATTGATTTTCTTGTGATTTGCCAACTTTTACTCAAAATCTTGAAAGATTTCTTCATAAGGATATCCCATTCCATCTTCCTATTTATTCTGTCATATGGCTTTTCATCATCTATCAACAATACAGACGGTAATTATCTGGTCGATTGTGAATATTACATTAACTGTCCCTCTGCCCTTCCTATATCTGCATTGCTCCTCTCCCATTATTTTTCCTCACCATGTTCAATTAATTCATTTTTTACCATGCTTGCTTATATCTTGTATGCTGCAGTCTGTATAGTTATTCCTCTGTAATTTTCACTTCCCCCTTCCACTTGTTCACTGTATTTTATTCGTTCACTGTTTATATTGTCTGGCCCAGGACTCTTCCAGTTTCTTGAATATTTTTAGTACTGTTTTCAGCTTTTCCAGATGTACAAGTTCTGTTGTGTCTTTGTTTTCTTCACTACTATTTGGTATGTCCATGTCAGATTCTTCCTGTTTGTACCGTAAATTTCGAGAATGTATCCAATTGTCCTCTGGTATTATACAAGAGTGTCTCTTTTTTCATGTTCAGCTTCTTTATTATTTTGAACTCCATTCTCTGTGGGTCTCTTATACCTTTCTCCAGTGATTATACAAATTTCTCCCAGTCCTCTTTTCTTGTTTTTCTTCTTACCTTAGCTTTTAGTTTCTTATATTCTATGTGTATTCTAATGTGTCTGCTCTGTAAATATCTTCAGTACACTCTTCTCCTTTATCAGCTTTGCTATTTCTTCATTCCAGGTCCTTGACCATTTCCTGCATTTCTTTTGCTTCATTCCAACTGCCTCTTCAGCTGTTTCTTTTATTATCTGTTTTAGTGATTTCCATTCTTTCCCTAGTTTTTGTGTCAATTTTATTTTCCATTCTTTGTTGGTATAATTCTGTAATACCTCATTCTTCTAGTAGGTGCACTTTAAACTGCTTTTTACCGGACATCTTGTTTTTGGTTCTTGTTTTAGATTTTCCTTTTTGAACCATTATTTTGCTTTCCACTAGGTAGTGGCTGCAGTCCACTTCACTTCCTTGAAACACTCTTTTATCCATAATTCAAAATTTTTGGATCTTCTTTGATGATTATTTAATCTATGATGGATCTTGTTCCTCTTCCTTCTCAGGTGTATTTGTGGTTTTCCTTTTGCTTAAACTATGTGTTTGTTATTATTAGTTTAAGTTATTAAGTTATTATTGTGTGAATGTTTTGTTTCTTTATTATATTGTATTATGTTATTGTGCTGTATCATACGACAATTACTTGTTCCATGTCATATGTTATGACCAGTTTGATTAAATAAATAATCAAAGCTAATCTAGAGAGTACATAATATGGATAATTAACAGTGAATAACTAAATAATTATTTCTGGATTTTGATTCTGTGAGGCCATTATCAACTCATTATCACGCATTACTTTTTCCACCTCATAGTCTCAACTTTGGTTTCTTCGATTTTCAAATCTTTAACACAAATGAATTTCCTATCTTTGCTTTGACTTCTGAATTTCTTCCATGCAAGTTATGGAAAAACTTCACTTCTCTTTATCACTCTCTCCACTGATCATTATAGCCATTTTGCTGTAAAGAAAATTTCCGAACACTGGAACAACCTTAAAGATAACATGAGACAGTGTGGGTTTACTTGTATAAACAGTCACTGGGACTATTATACCGTTTTTATTCACTTTACGATTTCACAAAATCACTTTGGTGTCTCAGGAACACCTTACAAGCTCACAGTGGTACCACTTCATAAATTACGATGACATTTGAGGCGACAAGCACTCAAGCTTATTCTTCGTTACAGATACAATCACAATTTCTTCAGAATTGAAGAAATGGGTTTTCTTAAGTGTAGAAATAAAAAAATAAAATAAAAACCAGAAAATGTGAGGGGTAATTGAGGTAAAATGATTTAGTAGGCATCGAATAGGAGAAAGATCGAAGAAAGAAAGTTCTTGTCAAAACTTCTAAAGGCACACGTTTCTTACGCAATTAAGTTCTATCACGATTATCCAAAAGCAAAAGGAGTTTCCTCACAAACATTCTCTATTTGTACAGAACCAAGTTGCGATTAACCAAAAAAATAATAGAGCATAAATATGGTGATTAAGCAGTATCGATTCGAGTCGAACTCTGTAGAAGCATAATACGCTCAAATTATAAATATGACAACTTACGGTCTCCTTCATCATCAACTTCAAACTCTTCAGCATTATCGATGTCCAAAACATCCGCCATGCCTGTTTTGTTCAATTTGCCAGAAATTCAAGAATGTAAATGCTTTTATATAATTTTGTCCAAATTTAATATTTTGATAAAGGTCTTAACTACGTCGCATTTCACCAACTACACTCAAAATCACAACAGATGCACACTGTTCACAGTAATTCACCGCATGCAAACAATCACACCCACCACCACCACCAAACACCACCATCGAACTCCTGGAACTCCACGACCACAATCGAATTGCATCGTGCTGCAAGAATTCGAGTTCGATTTCGAGTTGGCGAATGCGCAGAGGCTCAAAAGGGAGGTCGATTGCTATAATCATGAAGTAAGTAAGCGGTGGGGAAAAACTATGCATTGCAAAATTGCACCAAACGGACCAAATCTATAACCATGCATGCCGTCGAAAACTAAATGCACGATATGAGCTAATTTCCGTAATTATTAAAGACTGTACGCATGGTTTCTTTTCACAATACTTACATTTATTCAAAGTTGCATCTGACGTAAATTAGCTGTTACGATGTCATCCAATCGGGAGCAAGTACTAAAGTGACGTAAAGCTCGCGATTGGATGACTGTATAACAGCTAACGACCTGTCAAATGCAGCTTTAAGTAAATCGAAGTATTCACTCCTTGACTATCATAAGCAGAGAGTATATAAGTGTGATCATAAGTGTCATCTGAGTGGTGCAGTCTGGGTAGAGCATTTTTCGTTTGAGAGGAGGAGTTGATCCAGAGTTGTTACCTCCGAATTCCTAGGCAGTGGTTGGCGTTGAGCTCTTTTTTGGAAACTTGTTGACAGGTATTCACTTGTTATTGAAATGAAGACTTGGGACCCGCACTAATAGTTCAATAGTTGTATCTTGCCTCGGTCTGTTTTGGTATGATGTAAATAATAAGTAGTGTTGCTATATTCATTTTTCTTTAGGTCTCTGTTATCACAGAAGTATATTTCATAGTGTGCCCTGATTTTTGTTGCAAAGTCTCACAATTTTAAAAAGGTAATATTTTTTTTACTGGGATTTGTTAATTTAACATGATGACATTGATGAGAGTTATTACTTACTGAACGTCACAACAGATCTCTATCACGAACAAAGTATTTTATATTACGTTTTCAGGAAAAATGTTAGTTGCAAGAATCTGTCAGGTGTCATTTGCGCCTGTGTTGAAAGCGGCACCAACAAGGTTTCAGTTAATTAGACCATCTGGTCCGAGGTCAATTTTTCGAACATTTGCCGATGAATCGCGAAATTCATTTCAAGAACGCCTTGCTAGACGTAGAACTCTTCGCGAGAGAGCTATGGCACCCGCAGGAGAAACCGGTAAGTAATATTTTTTTGGTGATTTTATGTTCCTAAAATGTCCTAAATTGATTTGGAAGCGAGAAAATTATAAAATTGTGATTTGCAGCATTTGACATTGGTAAAGGGGCATTAGCTGGAGGATCTGCTCTTGGTCTTGGGGCTTTGTGTTATTATGGCCTTGGCCTTTCCAAACAGGCCGGTATTGCTGACCAATATGCGTAAGTGAACACTTGAACCTATTTTGCATTATGTAACGAACTTGAGCACAATAAATGTGTCTGTAAATATATACACACATATTTATATTTTTCTGTGTAGTTTGTGGCCAGATTATGTAAAGAAGCGTGTGCATGCTACTTATATGTACTTTGGAGGTTCACTAGTTATAACAGCTGCTGCTGCGGCAGCAACTCTTCGTTCTCCAACTCTTATGAATCTCATGACAAGATCCTCCTTTTTGGTGAGTATTTTTTTAATGCTGTGTGCATGTCCCAACTATGTTACATTCTTATCTCTGGAAAAATTGCCTCAAATTCCTTACATTTATTGAACACAGCATATTTTTTACATTACTGCAAATTTTCCTTATTAAATCTTGCAGATTTATGAGCTTTAAGTAGACTATCTTGTTAATCATACATTTCTCAGTTTTTGTAAAATTGATTTAGAAGATATCATTGATTGGAGGTTATACATTATTTAGAATAGGCATGCTGAAGCAGTGATGCATTTTGAAAAAGAAAGAAAAATTATAGTGTGTAAGTTGTATTAGTTCAATACTGTGCTAAATTATCTTTTCTAGGCCTTGGCGGGATCATTAGCAGCAATGATGGGCAGTGGTATGATTGTTCAAAGTCTGCCTTACAAGGAAGGATTTGGAGCAAAACAAATAGCTTGGATAGTTCATGCTAGTATACTTGGAGCTGTAGTAGCACCAGTGTGTCTGATGGGTGGACCTGTAGTAACCAAAGCAGCATGGTAAAGAATATTCTTTATTTGAATAAAATTAATATTATTAAAGAACTCTATTAAAAAGATGGAAGTTCCCTAATTTTAGCATATTTGTATAAGAATATAATTACGTGTAGGACCCAGATTCTTAGGTTTTAACCTATTTTATTCCTCAATTCCTAAGTCATTATTGTAATGTGCCTATCCTTTTCAATTATTTCTGAGCCAAATATATGAATCCTATACATTAACTAAAATGAATTATGATCCTAAAACAGACCTATTTGGATTTTAAAAAATTCCAAAAGTTAGTGTAGGAAAACTCATTTCTCCATTTGGGTGAAGTTGAATGTTTGGCCTGGACTCGCAATCTAGCATTGCTGACTTAATTGGTGCTAATTAGATAGGGACTAATTTCCTGCTACATTAGACGAAGGGATGAACATCATTTAAGCTGTTTCATGGAAGTACTGGGAACTGTAGCTGGTCTAGCTTTTCTCATCAAAGCTCTCAAAATGCAATGTAATTCTGGTTATCAACGATGAAAGATACAAATGAGTTCTTCTAGAATGAGAAATACCTGGAGAATGACCTTGGGGGGGGGGGGGGGGCAAGAGCAGAGGCTCTATGACGTATGCACCAGTGACTTCATGTTGTGTTGAGCAAACTTGTTTCCAGTGTTCATGGTGACAATAGGAAGTTCTTTACTGGACAGATTTTGGGATTGTACCCAATTGTTCGTTTCAACAGTGCCTTATAAAGGAAGTGAATTTTTGTTTTGGTTGATAATTTTTTAGGGGAATGTTTATGAGGTTCAAAAACAGGTCTTCAATTTTATGGGCTTAATTATGGGGAACTTTGCTCAAGTTCAGAAATAAAAACATTAAATAAATTGAAGTCATTTAAACTTGTTGTTTATTACAATTGAAATTGATGTGATTAGGAACTAGTGGTGATACACTAGCACAATCTTTTTTGTATTAGTTAGTTATTCTCTTGTTTGGTCTAGCTTTTCAGTTTTGCCCACACTCTTCCCAGCTGCCATCTATTGGTGCCTAAGACATTTTTTCACATTTTCTCAGTTTTTGGTCCCCTGAATGTGGAAGAATGGAAACATGACTTGAGGCATATTACAGAAGACCACCTGGTCCTATACGCAAATTATTCTTTAAAATATTGGGAGCCATTTTGGAGAAAGTGGGATATGAGCTTTTCTGGAAATGCACAATTTTGACCTCATTTTCATACAAAACTTTTTAGTTTTCAAGGAACTTGATAAAAAATCATTTGAAGCCTGTGTAGTCACAAATGCAATAAAGAAAAAACAACAATAATATCGTAAATCTTAATGACATGAGAGATATTTCAAATACATGCATCAAAATAATGGTACTGTTCAGTGATAGGAGAATGTTCATTTTGGGAAAACTCCTGCAAATAGTATAGTTACTTGTGTTGTTAAAATGTCGATAGGCAGATGATTTGAAAAACATAAGTTTCCATTGTTTTTTTTATAAAATCCTAAAATGTGCTAAATTGACTTTTAAAAGAAGCCTATGTTTATGAAATCTTAAATTCAGGCCAGACAGTAGAACATCCCTAATCTGAAACCCGCAAAACCAAAATTTCGGATAACCCGAACAAAATTCGGGATGGAGGAAAAAATAAACAAATTAAATAAAATGTTTATTTGTAGTAAAAAGAAAGGAGTTTATAATTATTGTAGAATTGAAAAATTAATTTGATTATTGAAACAAGAGTCGTCAAAATGAAACATTTATTGCACTGGTAACTACTGTATTTCAACTCTTCTAAACAGTGTAGCAACCACTACCATATGTGAACGGTTTTATATGTAATTAACTCCATGGTACGCAATATTGCCATTTTTCTCACATTGCACGCTACATTATGTTGTCTAGTAATCCTATAGATTTTTGTATATACATGGTACATTTTTCAGATAATCCGAACAGATCACACCCCCCAATTAGTTTGGAATACCAGGGTTCTACAGTATGAGAAAGCTTGTGCTTTTTGTTCTGTTGTATCTCTGGGTTCAGTTAGTATTGCTCGATATTATTCTCTAGGATTATACAAATAGACATGAAACATTGTTTTGCTATTGGTGTTTATTTTGTCAGATAGCTTTTTCAGTCACATTGCAGCTATCTTCAGTATTCTGATATGGCTGTGAGCTTTGCTTCAAACAAGACAGCTAGCAGACAGGAGCTGTCTTGTCTGAAGCAAGGCCCCCAGCCATCTCAAAATCACACTGAAGATAGCCGCAATGCGACCAGAAAAGCTTTCTAGAGAAATAAAACCTACAACAAAACAATGCCTCATCTATTTCTATAATGATGCCAATGTCATAAACACCACACCATTTCCTACCATTATTCTCTAGGAATATCTGAATGTACTTGTTCGTGATGTTATTTTATAAAAAGTATTGATAAACGATTTATTTTGTTTTCTGGTCGCTTACTAGGTATACCCTTGGAATTGTTGGTGGACTAAGTACTATTGCTGTATGTGCTCCCAGTGGAAAATTTTTGACAATGGCTGGCCCATTGGCAATTGGCTTGGGAACAGTTTTTATCGCATCAATAGGTTAGTGTCAGCTTCAATTTACGTTTTTGTAATACAATATCATACAGAATATACATTAAATTTTTATTTTCACTTTTTTAGGATCATTTTTCTTACCTCCTACATCAGTATTGGGTGCTGGGTTATATTCTCTTTCTGTGTATGGAGGATTGCTACTTTTCTCTGGATTTTTGCTGTACGATACTCATCGTGTAGTTCATGTTGCTGAAAATTACCCTGTTATGATGAATCCGCCATATGATCCCATTAACGCGTAAGTATTAATGAAGTTATTCATAATAAAGTCCTTATTGAACAAGTAGAGCTTGTTTAATTTGAATTACATAATAAAGTTCTTGATGTCAAATATCCCGAAAGAAAATCAGCAAAATTCTTTAATATTCCTAAAATTATGATTAAAATAGGTTCCCTTGGTAATTTCAAAATCCATTGGTTGCAGATGCCTGTCTATTTATTTGGATGTCGTCAATATTTTCATCCGAATGGTTATGATCTTAGGTGGTGGAGGCAACAGGAAGAAGTAAATGAAAACAAATCTGAGTACATCCTTTTGGTTTGTTTTATTTCCAGCAAAAGACTGACTCTACCATTATTGTAATTAAATTTTCCCATGCTTGTTTAAATTATATATCATTTTAATGTTTATGAAGAGTATTTGTTTAAAAAAGTATTAAATTCTGTACAATAAATATCACCCCAGTTGAAATATTGCCTTTTCTTTCTTTCTTTTTTTACATTTAACATGAAAATGTTAACATTTTTTCTAAAAAGGTAATGATTTTGCTTCAATTTCTCGGGTGTTTTCAGGGAATGCTGATGATTGAGTAAAAAGGAGTTTGAATTTTAAGATTTTCCATCGGAAATGTGTGACTAAACTGCCGCAATTTACCTAGAATACAGCTTTACTGAAAAAATAAACAAACTGAAACCTTGAATTAGAAGACGTTTAGGCAACATAAACAAGCACTTTTCTCAAGTTTGATGATCCAATGATGAATTTGAATAACTAAGCAATTCTATAATTCAATTCGTAAAATAAATGTGAATATTAAACCTTGCACTTCTGTTACATCAAAGATAACAAAATTCAATTAATAGTGTTTTATTTTCAAAATAGTGGTCAACAAAACATACAGAAATATTTTATTAAATAGCAAATTCAATTACAATGAAAAAGACAAATTTAAGTATTGCCCTTGTTGCGCAGAAGCACTTTCCCATGCAGCAGAGATTCATCTACATTTATTATAGGACTGATCAGAATAGGAGCAAATTCAATGAGGAAATCATAAATGCATAGTCTTTTTACTTTCACCCACAGCTAATAATAACTTAAAAGACAAAAGAAAGCATGTGGTGCTGTGTTTGGCAAAAAATTGTACGGGCACCACCACTAACATCGAAATATTTGACCGAGACCATTAATACAATTCATTCAATACTTAAGTACAACATAAGTTCTTACCCATTGAAAGCATTTGGGCCATCAAAAAATGTTAAAAAAAAAAGACACAAGGGGTCTTTTCTAATTTATTATTAGAAAATAGTCACATCATAATTAAATATTTTCTTGCAATGTACTATTGATATAAAAAATGAATGGAAAGAATTAAGTCTTCTCTGCTCTTCATTGACATCGCCTAGATACGCATAACCAAAAACTTGTAAACACAAACATAGAATTGAACACTCCTCAAAATAAATAGATCTAATTTTTCTAAATTATTCATACAAAAAACCTTGAGAAAAACAGTTGAGTTCTTAAAATTGTATGAATTTAACCTGTCCCACAAACTACACTAGTAATTCAAGATCACTTTCATTGTTCAAAATTCGTGCTGGAAATATAATCATATTGTTTTCACAGCACTCATTAGGGTCATGAAGATTAAAAATATACCTTTACATTGGAAGAAAATAAATTAAAAGGCTTAAGACTTTTCCCCATATATTAAACTACAATAATCCTATTCTATGTTCCAATCAAATCCATAAGCTCTTGAGAAGAGCCTTCATGCCTACACACAGTCACAATACATCACAAGGTATTTTACAATATTTACATGCAAGTTCAAATAACTTAAACATTCATGTTTTCAGCTACTATATTTATAATGCAAATTTTATTACAAAAGGGATAATATTGCATCTAAAGGATATGAGTACCTAATGTTTAAAAGGTGTAAGTCATTTCAAAAAATAATTTAACCTACAATCTTCCCGGTTTTATAAATGTACAACTTTACAGTTAGATTAAACAAAACCTGAAACATTAAAAAATGTTTTAAAACAGGAACCAATTCTTACACTACACCTGAAAGTTCTCAGAATAGCTACATGACAGAAAAAGGAGGAAAACAAACAACAAATGCTGAAGAAAACAACAGACACAAGATGCTTTCAAATCACTTCCTTTCCTCCACAGATTCCTCATTCACAGGTGTATCTTGTGCTATAATATACACAACTTAAAAAAAAAATTTTTTTTTTTGAGACAATTATATAAATATCACCTTTGTTATATTGTTCTCCAATATTGAAAAATCGTTCTTCCGTATTGATTTCATTTACAAATCTACATATTACCATCCAAAACCTACACACCACATCTAATCCAATGAAAATCATTAACGTAAATTAAGGAAAGTTATAATTTTTATGGATCTACATACATTGAGTCAGGAATTAAAATCAGAGAACATGATCATAAAAGAAAAAAATTATTACAATATGTTTCACACAAAAAGGAAGTCAAAAAAGTTCCTTGATATTTTAAAATCTGCCTATTGAATGAAATAATTAATAATAACTTCTCAACTTTATATTTGCAATAATTATAATTTACTATAAAAGGCATGTAGTGAATAGTCTCGTATCGTAATTTAAAGGGCTGCTCTTTAATCTCATTCCATTAAAAATTTCTCAGTACTTTGAGCAATGTGTCAATGATATGCTCAATATTTTCTTCCTCTGTTGTGTAAACAACAACAAAATATTTCATTAACTTCCATTGCCTACACAAGGGCATTTTATTCAAATGATTAGTAATACTGAACAATCTACGTAACATCCTTTTCCACTTGCGATATGCATTTACCAGCATTCTCCACTATTTTCATCATAAATCTAATCTCATACTTGTTTCTACTTTTCATAATAGATACGTACATATCAGTAGCACAGATTTTTGGCGAATGAAATATACTCTGTATTTTACACAAGAACATGTATTAAGAAAATGTGCTTTATTGAGGGGGGGGGCAATGTATTATGAGAGGAAATTTGACTAACATAGTAGTCTCAAACGGTTAGCTGGTTAAGTTAGGCATGATTAAGTATACAATGATAAAGAATGCATTATTCTAATACTCTAAAGTCCTAACATTCAAAATTTTGTTTCAAGAAGTAAAGGATTTTTGTAATAATACTATCAATTTTTCAAGAGGTTCATAACGGGAGAAAAAATCTGGACCTGTGATGTCCAAAAGAGACGCTGAGCAAGTGTGGCTATAAAGACTTATTTGAGTGAATCAGTATAAGTATATAATTGGAATGTTTTAATCCATGATATAAATGCAATTTCAAATGAGTTGTGTATTGCTATGATAGGTATTATTCACATGGTAGAAAGAATTCAGCACCAATAGCTTTTTTTTAACACAACTGTTTAGTTTCCCATACTTCATAGTTGCACTGTGAGACACGTTTTCTAAACAATTGTATTTTGTGTCATCTTCGTAACTGATATGAATTCCTCTCTCAAAGTTTAACAAAATGTTTACACTAATCCTACCTTTCCATTCAAGATGGAGCAAAATAATTTAATAAATTGGGAAATTATTGCATTTGTTAAATGGATATTAATCAGAATTATGTTTGTTTATTATTTCACTAATTCACTGCTGTTGCACCACACAATATTCCTAAACATGTTCTCTTTATTTTAATGTATTTTGGAATTTTAAATGCAAGTATGCATGAAACAAGGCTCCTCAAATGGAAAACAGGTCCAATCTATTCTACAACTGAGCAAATGAATAGGCCATGCATGACATTTCTATTATAAAGAGCAATAGAAATTAAAACGTAACAATGTATTGAAAGACTTTAACAAACTAATATTTGTAATTAACATTATTAGTAAATACGTATAAGAAAGTTATTTCCATCTACTGGAAGAATTTACTGATTTATAAATTCAATTATTTATAAAAACAATAGAAGAACACAAGAAAATTCATGATTGGATTTAAATGCGCAAGTGGTATTAAAATTGTTCTTAATACTTAGCAAAAAGTCTTAAAAAAGTGGCAAACAAATGAGTCATATTCAAAGTAGAATTGAAATTGAAAATGTAGTAAACATTCAACACAAAAATCATTTACTTTGTGGATTGCAAATTTATAATTTATTATACTTTGAAATCAGAAAGTTAAGAGGTAGATATAAAACTACTCTCTCTACACCTGCCATTATCTGGATTTGGTATGTTTGTAACAACTAATAATAAAATCATTTTCAGAATATTTTGGGATAAACTGAACAAAACTCGCTGGTTAAAAACACAGTTATTCAATTACGTGTTTACAAAAGTTGATGACACATGCTACAGGCAGATAATATTGTATGTCAAAATTGAAGATTCTGGATTTACGAGAAAGTAATAGTTATCACAGACCACAAAGATCAAATTAAAATAATTGTTCATAAATTCTAATTAGGAAAGCATTCTAATAAGTTGAACTTGAAATGTGCAATACAGGTGGGTTCGATGTGCTGAGGGTATGCCGTATATGCCAGAATATTAAAACTAACAAAGGTTAGACGAGATGACACTTTCATACCATTGAAATCGATTACTATGTATTGTCAGAAGAGAGTATCTTCATACATTGAGATCCATACCAGTATGGGATGTATTATTATTCAGAGTTGCTTGGTGACGAAGATACGCAGTGTACATTTGCCTGGCATGATTTAGAACACGTGTGACATTATGTTTTCGAACCATTTTGTCAAAATGCATGGCCATTTCATTGTAGTCCATTGCGCTTCTCATTATGTGGTCCCTATGTTGTAGGAGTACTGTGAGGCACAGGAACATGAGAAATGGGTTCCCATCACCAAATTTATGAGGAGGAGGTAACTGGATATTAGTACCTGAAGGTAGCTGCTTTGAAGGAAGAGAATCCTGATGCTTAACAACCTCTGTTTTGGAAACAACATTATTAACACTACCACTTCCACTACCACCACCTCCACCACCACTTCCACCTTGACTTACGGTTACTTGCTCACTCACTTCCTCACACGAGTTTGTCATGGCATTTACAGGGGCAGTTGAAACATGCTGGATGTCTTTGTTGCCTCTGGGTTTAGTTCTTGATGTTTGAGAAATAGATTTATCGCCACTACTCCCTTTCAGACCCAGTGGCTTAAAGTCAGCATGTGGAGGTTTCAGTGGTGTGGATCCACCCCAGCCATCAGAACTATCACTTGTGTCATCTGTTGGAGATCCCGAGGTTCCAGTGTGGTTTCTACACAAAATTCCACCTCCTGCACTACGCAACAGCCTAATGGGTGTCACCGACTTCACAATTTGTCCTTCATTTTCAAAAATTTCACCAGCACTAATGGAGGAATTAAAACAACTTTCACCTTCACTACTACTTATGGTTCCGTCATATTCCAAGTCTGCCTGCTCATCAGGTGTTGTCGGGCACTGAAGAGGATTTTCCCAAACAAATATTTCTTCTCCTGCCCCCAGTGTTGGTCCAGGACTATAATTTTGAGAAAAATTATTTGTCTTGGTAATGGGTTCAAGTGAAGCTTTATCTTTCTCTTGGGAATCATCTTTCTCCATTGAATCGTTTCTTTGGTCTCCTTTTGAGAAATTAGACTGGTGCCAAGATTTGTCCAAATTTAAAACCAGCCCTTGATGTTTATTAATAGGTGCACTACAAATTTCAGCCACTTCAGTGGTTGTGTCTTCACTTGGAAGATCTGATTCTTGTTTTGACAAAACACAGTCACATTTCTGTACAGTTCCCCCTGGTTCTATTTTCAATTCAATGGACCTAAAAGATTCACTACAAGGCGACTCTAAATCTTCCGAGTCTTCCAACGGAAAACTGCGCTGATTAAATTTCTGTCCAAAAACATGACGATCTAAGTTTTCTAGTTCAAGTCTTAATTCTCTAGTCATGGAAGTGGTCATGGGGAAATATTCTGCAGAATCATCAGGGGAACTACAATCACAAGGTCCTTCATCACTATTCTTTTGTTTTGAAGTGTTTGTAGCCATTTTCATTGCAACATCATCTTTTTGAAGTTCGTTCTGAGGAGTTAGATCATCCAAGGTGTCCCCACTTACTGCAACTGAATTTGTATCTTCAATAATACTGTCTCTACAAGAATCTCCATCTCCAGATAAAGTCTTATCACTATCTTCACTAATAACAGAACTTTCTCTCACCATTTGGCAGACTTCTTGTTTTGGACTTAAGGAATGTAGCAGCCTATTTTTATTGAATGATGCAAAATTAAGAAATTCATTAAGGTTTTTGACTACTCTCTTTTTCTCTACATTAAACTGGCTTTCTACCTTACTTGATTCAGAAATACTTTTGTCAAATGATGCAAACATACTTTTTGCCTTTTCAGAGGCAAACTTTTCTTTCAGTTCTTTCAGGCGGTCTTTCTTTTCAGCAACCTTTGATAGTAAACTACCAGTGCTTACAGAGATTTCACGTTTGGAAGGAATAGATTTATTATTAATTTCATTGTTAATGGCAGTAGTGGCATCATTTTCAGGTTCAGACAGGGCTTCAGTTGGAGATGCGGACCGAGACTTTGGTTTTTCTGAGCTCTGGCTATGAAACTGGATACTTGTGTCATCAAGACTCGCAAAAGGTTTTACCCGGCCCGTTCTTCTTCCATTTGATCCCATAATTGTTTCATCTAAACTTTGATTCTGACGATAAGCTGCACCAGGAGCATGTCTTAGCCCTCCACGAATGGAACCATTTGACATAGAATGTAACGATGCAGCAGAACTCTGCCGCCTTAAAGCACAAACTTTCGTGTATGCATTTTCACGAGGAGTTTTGAGCAAAGGGCTAATTGGAGGAGGAGAATCTCCTGGAGACTGAGAGCAAAACTGCCGTTCAAATAAGGGTAAATCTTTGTCAGGAGGCATCTGAGGGAGAGAACTCCAAAGAACCTCCAACATACGTAGAGCATCATCAAATGCAAATTCCCTCTTCATTTCTAGAAGCAGCCATCGATAGCAGAAAAGCAAATCATCAGCCTGGAAGTAAAGACACCATTGTGAATAGTTTGCATTAATCGAAGATTTCTTTATAAAATTGGATAATTTCATAAGTTAAGAAAAAAATATTGTCCTAAAAATATCCTAAGTCATTTTTTTTATTCTTTATACCTTTCTAGTGGATCTTGATGTTTTTTCATAAAACTGTTCTGGAGAATTATTAATCACATTTTACTCCTTTATTACAAAATTGAGAAATTTTCTTAGTATTTTCAACGCCATTTAATCTACCAGAAAATGAATCCAATCAAGACATTTTACTTTATGTATTATTTCTAACAAGCTTCCTCAGAACTCTAGCTTTGGACCCTCAGAAAAAATCTTAATTATGATGTAATTAAGGAACTGACCTGGTGACCTTTTAGGTAAGCATAAAATTCTGGATCATAATACATGAGACCTTCTGCTAAATGTTGAAACTTCAGAGTCATTGTCACTCCATCCAGCATAAAATTTGTTTGCAGTCTCTTCATTAGAGCACAAAAACAAATATAAGCATGAGCTTCATCGCCCATAGTCACGAGCAAAGGGGAGGCAAGATCACTCATGCCTTGGCAGTAGCTCACAGTTGGGTGATTTAATGCGTAACTGAAACATAAAAACAATTCAAAAACTAAATTCTATAGACACTTTTGTCATTACACGTGGAAAACAGTAGTATTCAATTACAATAAAAGAATAGTAGTACAAAATTGTATAAAAGAATTGTAGTATGAAATCATGTAAAAGAATTCTGTGTGTTAGTATTAGACAACAGAGCTTCGCTTACGTTGTTAGTATGTTAAAAAGAGAGGCAATATTTTGATTATCATCACTACCAGCATAAAATCTGTGGTGACGATCAGTTCTTAATACATCTTTCCGCACCATGCTAGTCACATATGCCAAATCCCCAGTGACCTGAAAGAAATCATTACATCAACATATCTGGGCTGCGGTCAGAATAGAAATTTAGAAAAGTAATCCAATTCAACCTGTCCATTTTGCACCATGTTCCTCCAACAGTCTCTAAGAGATTGGTATTCCAATGCTTTTCTCTTCATATAGTCCATTCTTTCCTTCCCAGAAAGACCATCTGGATAAACATTTAGGATGTGTTTCCAAACAACTTTTCTGGAATTAGATAATTAATACAATTGAAATGATCTACATAGTTTTAAAAAGAAGTTAATAAAAAACTGAAATATAATCTTTATTTTGCAACTCCTCCACTTGCCTGAGGCTAGGTTCAATACCACCCAAATAGATGACTGTACGAAGTTCTCGAGACTGAACAACTTGGCCAATTGGATCTAAAAATTTACGAAATTCAGCATCTGCCAGAGGTGGTCGAGGTGGTTGATTTGTGATTGAAGTTTGTTGGTCCTCTACTAAGTTTAGAGCACGTTGAACCATATTAAAAGTTCGTTCAACTTGATTCATGATGATGCCAGGCAATCTATTCTGAGGTTTGTTTTCAGGGGCTTGAGTACGAACAACATCAATAGGACCTACTTCCCACTCATCACTACTTTCTTCAAATGGTTTCATATCCACTTGCAAGCAAAGGTATGGATCAGATGCACTAAAAAAATGAACAACTACTTCAGTATTGAAAATAATCATGATAAACACAAGAAACTGAATCTTCAAAAAGTGCAATATCAAATTGGAAAATTTTTTACCTGAGAAAGGCTGCATCCAAATCCCAATCTGAGAGCAATGGTAGAAATGTTTCTTGGCCATAGTCATCGAATGTTCTATAGCACACAGTGAAATCCCTACAATGAGAGAACACAGATATTAATGGTGATCTTAGCATATGGATTCCATGAAATTCACAAAATATTCATCTTTATGCTCACCCTTTAATGTCGAAAGCTTTTGCTAATAGACTCTGGAGAACCTCAAATGAAGTTATCTGAGGATCCACACTAAATTTTCTGTATTCTGGTTGCAGAAACCCCTCACATTTCTGGAAATCAATCAACCCTCGTTAAAAAATTAAATACCCATCCCCAACTGATATATAATACCAACTTGGTGCGGAATATTTTCACTCTAACTCTGTAAATAAGTGTTCATAATTGGGAATGATTAGAAAAAAACTGTATTACCTTCACTTTGACACGTATCGCTTCCCGGCTATACACGAAAATACCAGCCATTCTTACTAATGAATTGAACCACAGAAAGCCACGTAGAAAAACCTTAAATTACAATCTTCCTTTACATTTCCACTTTACACAGATCACATTCCCCACAAATTCATAAATGTCACCTAAGCTGTCAAATTGGACCGATTGAAAGTAAAAAGTATTTTACATTTCTCCACACTGGTAACGTCTTCACAGTTACATTGCTCCCATGTTCGAAATATCCCGAACATTTTTTCAGTATTTCATGCATATATTTTAACGTATTTACATTCTCTACTTTGGTTAGAGACTCGTTGTTCCAAGGACAGGTGCCTAAGCAGCTGAATACACCGACGACACTTCTACCGGCTGCAGCTGGTACTAATTTTGTCTCCAAACTGCAGTGAAGCAGCACCGCGAGAGGCAGAGGGGGCAATAAACTCTAAGCGCGCTAACATTTAAATCGTTTCCCCAATGCGTTTTAAGAGGAAAGTACTGAGCACTTCACATTTAAAAACAAAAATAGTTACGAATTTCAAGAATATCGTTATATCAAGAATTATTTTATCTCCTGTTTGAATCAAGAAATACAACTTAATCAAATAAATATAAAGAGCAAGTTTGAATTAATGTGATTTTGCAGAATGTCATATTTTTCTGAGACAAATGGGTCATAGTGTGGTTAGTGTAACGGATAATACCTTAAACAACTATTTATTTAATGAAACGCTAGATAAAGGGTACTCTTGAAAAATAAACTAATTATGTTTCTTTGTGCTCTTCATTTCCCTAATAGTTTGTGTCCTAAGTGTGTGTTCCATTGTTTACGAAGACACAGTATTCATTACTCCAAATAATGAATACATTTTAATACGATTCTATTTAACTCGTTTTCTCTGACATTATTAGCAAGGAAATGGTAATTTTTTCTAAATATTGGTCAATATATTGTGGTGTTAAAATGCTATAGATATTATTGTACTAGTTAGTTCTATTTTCTTTTGAGTCAGGGTTACCTTTTAGGTTTTGCCCCCATCCGATCTATGGCTACCATTTATCAGCAACTATTAAGGCGACTAATAAGGATCGAACTCATGCCATTTTTGCAGGCTCCTTGGCTCTTTTCAAGTGGTATTAAAAAAATTGAGGTATGTTTTAAGAAAATATTGAAAATGTCACAGGGGTTCGCGTAAAGTACCTACCAAAAATTATAAGATTCGTTTCAAATGTCCAGGGACTGGAGTAGAGCCTGATCGATCGGAGAACATTCATTTTGGGAAAATCTCCATATACGGTTTAGGCGCTAATGAAGGAAAGACTGCCATTTAGGAAATACACGATTTTTTATTAGGGGTCCCAAAACGCGTACTTCAGTCAAAATGTCGACATCGTTTTTCCACATCACATAATTTTCTGTATATTACCATACGAGCAAGCAACAACAGAACTCTGACTTTAATGTTATGATTTCCAAAATCAATGACCTTCCTACTCGAGACTACTTCCTAATTAGTACTCGAGAAAAAATTATTTTAACCCTCGCCTTGCCTAGGTATAGAATCGAAGATCCCAAAGCAAGTGAAGAAAAAGAACATTCACGATTTGCCTTTAGGACGGTTTGGAGTAATAAACTAGTGGTGTTACAAAATAGCTGAGGAGGTGGGGGATTTCAAGTCATGGCTGGCTTTTCGGTTTTGACACACCTCCATCCAACTGCCATCCATCGGCGCTTAAAAGCCTACCAGAGCTTCCCTTCCACTTCTTGGGGCCAATTCTCAGTGAAGAGGTACCTCACTCCCCAAAAACATTAAGAGTTTTGCCTTCAGTCCCATTTCGATCCTGTACCATATATTCCTCATAGGGCCTTGATGGCCCCATCTTGGTTCATGTTTCATTATTCTGGGAATAGAAATCCAGTGCCAATTACACTTACATCTCATATACAGTAGCCTGTCACGCAAGAGGAAGGATTAGGGTATAGATATAACGCAGAAGAGACTTGCTCTTGTCACAAATTAAATGTATTCACAATAGCACATACATTCTCACATTATTTGTAACTTGTGTTAACTTGCATTTAATTTTCGATAATTCTGAGAGTTCCAGGTAATTGGGGCCTGCGCCATTTTCATAAGCGTATAATCGCACTATTAAAAAATTAGAGCCGTTTTTGAGAAAATCTTGTTTTTGAAACTACTTTTATTTCATGCAAAATTTTGCGAAAACAACACAAATGTTGAAAAAGTTGTACAGGTCCTCATTTAAAGATCTAATTTTGAAGAAAAGTTTTTCATTAAGAATTCATTTCAATGAGCACACCTTGCTCTATCTGAGATAAAAAATTAAGGAAACAAATTGGAGCTAATTTTGAAAAAATGAAAATGGTCTAGCGGATGTACGTAGAATCAGAATCACAATATCCATTTCAAATTCAAAGGACCATGGCATCAGGCCACCACGAAGCATCCAACTGCCTAGAATTACATGCACGAAGCACAGTAAATTCGGAGCGAGCGACTATGTTTGTCGCGAAATTACAAAAAAAAATACTCATATTTTCAAAAAATGTAACATGATCTTATTTGAAGATCTGTTTTTGATGAACAAATTTCTCTAAGAAAAAATTGTATCTTCACAATTGTAGATGTAGGAAAACGCCGAAAAATTTTTAATTTTTTAAAATTTTCGAAAAATCGGGAATTTCAATGAACATGAGACCTGTACCATTCTTTTAAGCATCCTTACTCCAAGGTCTAAATTTAATCAAAAACTTTGTGCCGTTTTTAAGAAAAGATGGGTTTAAGAAAATAAAAATTGCCTGTGTTTGACACAAAATATGAAAAAAATATGTTTTTCAAAAGTTGAACATAACATTATTTTTTGATCTGCTTTTGATGAACACATTTCATTAAGAAAAAATGTTTATCTTCATAATTGTAGTTGTAGGAAGACGCCGAAAAAAATTGAATTTTTGCAATTTTCGAAAAATCAGGGTTTTTGAAAAATCACACTATACAACAAAATAAATGATCACAAACGATGGAACCATTGTTTTGAAATTGTCCCAGGAGGCTTCATGTAAAGTACCCCCCAAAATTAAAAATAGGTTTCAAATTCAAGGAGCCGCGACGTCAGTCAGATCGATTAGGGATTATCAATTTTGGGTAAAATTGGCTGAACGATTTAGGGGCCGTCCATAAATTACACAGGGATAGACATTTCCCGTCAATTGATTTTTCGGTATCAAGGACCCACAAAACATGGTTTCTAGCTACTCCACGTGTTAGAGGATTTTTTCTAAATTTAGTAACTGGATTTATCTACTTTTTCGTTACCAGGGTCCAGTAATAAGAGTTTTTCTGCCGAAAATTCACCGTTTCTTTCGCACAGCATTACATAACTTTCTCTCTACTACGTAAGCGGTAGCAAGGAAGTAAACATTTTGAGTCGTTTTTGAGAAAATGTCGTTTGAGCACTTCTCAAAATGCAGAATTTTGAGCTCGTTTTCACAAAAAGTTTATGAATTTTCATGACATCATTGAAAGTACATGTACCCGTAAATGCAATAGTGTATGTATATATGGCATTAATGCCCCATTATCTTATAAAGTGATCTTACAGAGTACATTTACCACTAACACAACAAAAAGTTTAAAGAAAAAAAAATGGAGCCGTTTCTGAGAAAATTATGTTTTTGTCGGACGGACGGATGAGCGTCGTGAAAAAGGAAAAAACAAAACGAAAAAAAAACCAACCTTTTTCGGTATCAAGGGACCCCAAAACCTGTATTTCCTTTGAAATCTCGAAATCAATTTTCCGCAGCATTACATAACTTTCTCTATACTACGTACTATACGAGAAAGTAAAAACATTCTATCTGCATTAACATCAGTGATGGCGTAATTGCTGTTAACATTTTGACCGCATTAAGCTACATTAATTTATTTTTACTACATTTTCTGCCTAATAAAATGTGTATTTCATTGACAATGAGATAAACGGAACCCCGAACGCATAAATCCCCTTGAACTTCAAGAATCCCATGATCTTTTTACGGTCTTGCCAACTAACGAGCACACAATATTACACAAAGTCACTAATTTTAAGTTCACGGTTGAAAATTAAAAATGTACAATTAGAACCACCGCGTGTCATTAATTTCTTTGTAATTCACACATATACATTAATGGGAAGCAAAATACTGTTAATAATTATGTAAAAAACATTAATTTTCAACAGGTTGGTTGACTCGCGTTGGACAGCTGTAATGTAATTGGATGTCAACGTGACAGTTTCTACAGCTGGAGTTGAGTCTTGTCAAGTTTTGTGTTTTGTAGGCGTTTGTAAATTAGATTTTTGGTAGGTCTCTGTAAATTATTTTAATTCATGATTCCTTTATTCGTCGATTGCGAATTTAATGTGTGAAAAAATGTGTTGTTAACTGTCTTTCATTGTTAAGTATATGGAGAAGAGGCTTGAAGAATATAGGGCTCGCAGGAGAAATGAGCAAGCCTTATCAAATGTCAGTAGTACCTCAAAACAGACAGTTCCCGTCATGACGTCTGCAGTGTCGTCGACGACAGTAGGTCAAGACTACCTGGTAAGTAAGGACCGAGTTTTGTAAAGTCCCCATTTTTCCTTGAGTAACTAGTTAATATACTATAATTAATATTGTTCTAATTGTATTATATTATATGGAAGTGTATTTGCATTTCAGGTGAACGAAGTACCATCAGATACAGAATCATTAATATCCAATTCCAGTGCGTCAGTAGCAGAAGAGCCATCCAAACCATTATCACAAACTGATATAGCCATTTATGTAGTGTCTGCAATATTTTGGTTAACTGTTTATGCCATTGCTATACATTTTGAATTTGGTGCAGTGTATTTTGTAGTTTCATTATTGTTTTTCATATGGAAAAATACAAGGACAGGTCCTAAGAAGAAAAATGAAATTAGTGCTTATTCTGTTTTTAATCCAAATTGTGAAGCTATTGATGGAACATTGAAAGCAGAACAATTTGAAAGAGAAATTCGCTATGGGCCTGCAAGTGTACATTAGTTTTTTTTAGTATGAGATATGGGAATTTATGAATATTTATTTACAATTTTGTGTGTTGTGACTGCGTTTGGTCTGTGTGCGGCACCAAATAAAAGAGCATAGTATTTTGTACATATTGTTTTTAAAACAATGAGAACCCATCTGAAAATTTTATTTAGCATTTGTGCTTATAGAATAAATGCAAGTGTTTTCTGAATATGTAGCGTATCTCTTTTATGGTTGTAAAATTACAAAAAACGAAAACAAAATCTTATCTTTTTTTTCTGGTCCACCTTCATAAAAACCTTTTTTGTATTTTAGGATCAGGGTTAATATAATTTGATACATTGTGTTTTTGAAAATTGGCAGAGCACACAAAAAAATTAATAGAGCGGTAGAGAAGTTAGTAACATATTTATTTTATTTATATACTCGCATATGATGCCAACAACTTTTCCTCATCCTTCTCATCCTCCTCCACATTCTATTTTGGCCTAGCTTACCATGAAGAGGTATGGAAGTACTCTCTGCAATGTTACTTCAACCCTAAAGTATGCTGGTAAATCTCTTTCACCAGACCTGTTTTTTGCTCTCTCGTTCCTTGAAAATTCAATAATACACCACAGTTGTTTCTATCAACACTTGTTTGTGCCTGCAGTGTTGTTATGAAAATGCTTGAAGATAAAGGAGGTCATTTTTTAATCTCTGAAAGACTGCATTGAATGAACAGAATTCATTCCAAACCTGGTCATGCAAGCAAAATCTTTAGGTGGAACTACTTTTTGATTTCATTTATATTAACATATTGAGGGTCTATTTATGCTATTTAGAAAGAAATTTTGGTTTTAAAACACACTGTGAATGAATAGATAACTTAAGTGACGGTGATGGAGGGAAATATTTTATATAACTGTGTGTGTTAATGACATTGATATAAAGTAGGCCTAATGATGTGTAAAGTATAATAATGAGATGTAATCTTCTCAAAAGAAGAAAAACAATCTTCTTTTGACAAGATTTCTCAGAATCATTTCATGTGAAGCCTCAGATTTTTGCAGTTAGGGGAAGGTTGCCTATATCGCCCCACTTTTCAGTTTTCATTTTTTTTTCGTGAAAAGTAATTAACGTGCGCTATCCACATTTTGAGCGATGATTGTCCAGATATTTTGACACTTAACCCTATTTTTTAAACAGATAATTTTGAGATTCTAATGGTTTGAGAAGCACTTTCTTAGTAATTTGCAAATGGGGCGATTTGGGCAACAAGTTTCCTAAATTGCACCTGTGGTTTCCTAAATCGCCCCTCTCATATTTTAAATGCAATGACGCATACAAAATATTGCATTCTTTTACGCTACTTTATTATGCAAAATTGAACAAACATCAAAACAGTTTGAACTAGTTTTAGTCATAAATACAGACTTAAATATAGATTTAATTTTTTAATCAAATGTCAAGTATCTAAATGTAGCAACCACAAAAAGAACAATAACAAAAAATCAGCTTTCAGTCACAAATATTCATCCTCTGCAAAAGTCACAAACATATGGAATTTTACTGCCTGAACGAATATCTGCACATGCCTCATGAGCCCACTTGGAACATAGAGAACACTTTACCATATCTTCTACATAAGCGGCATCACACAAACAACAATACCAGTCTTCGTTTGTTACATCAAATGCAACATTGTCAGAAAGCATTTGTTGCACAGATTCTTGACCTCCCTTCTTTTGTTTCATTGTTTTTGCTATGTTCATGATTTTATTGGTTTCTTGATTTTTGGTGCACTGTGGCAGTGAGAACAACTGCCTTTTGAGCTCCTTTGGCTTTTCTCTTCCTGTAAGAAGAAGAAGGTTTAGGGATTGGGCTTATTTCTTGAATTCGAACTACCAGTGTTGAGCTTGTTCATGGAACACTTTTCTCAGTGTTTGCTGGAGTAATACTTTCATTTTCTGCCAAACTTTGGAAAATGACTTGGGATTCATAAACAAAAGGGGGATCATTATTCTCATTTTCAAAGGACTCTAGTTCAGTATTTAAATTATCACTAGCAGCAAAATCTGCTGCAGTAAAAATATTTCGGTCTACTGGCCATATCCCAGTCGCTTTAAAGCCACTTGCAGCATTCTTTACTGATGCAGCATTTTCATATGCTTCTCCAAGTAATAAAGAAACCTCCATTTGTGATACTGTTCTTCCAGGATTGCAGCGCAACCACTTTTTCACTGCATTGTTGTAATAAGTTTCAAGGGGACCAAATATGGAGACATCTAGAGGTTGTAATCTGCGAGTGGTGTGTCCCGGCAACTGCAACATTACGATTCCATTGTCATGTGCTTGGTTGATTGCTTGCAGGTTTTTGGAGTGGGTGGTGTGTCCATCGAGAACAAGAAGTACTTTGCGTTCAACTGATGGTTTTACATGTGTAATGAAATGCTTCAACCATTGTACAAACAGATCAGAGTTGATGTAACCTGTTTCAGAAACTTCCACTATGCTACCAGGTGGTGCACCATTTGCTAGAGCAGGATGATGGCGCATTCTTTTGAAGATAATCATTGGTGGAACAAAATTTCCTGCAGCATTAGTACAAACCACAAAAGTGGTGTTGACCCCTCTTTCCCCACTAACTACAGTCCCAACTTGATGTTTTCCCTTACGAGCAATAATTTTTCCTCCTTTACTCTGAACTGTACTGTAACCTGATTCATCAACGTTATAAATTGTCAAAGCATCAAATTTGTTTTCGTCAACCAATTCTTCTAAAATGTTAAAAAAAATTACTTACGCTGGATTTATTAAATCCTTTAGCGCGAGCCATGGAAACATTTTCTGGCTAGCGCAGACTTAAGTTGGGATGCCGCGCCATAAAACTATAGTACCACTTTTTTCCAGCCAATTTAGATATCGTGTTAAATCTGTTGGGTAAATGCGGATTTGATTCCAGAATATCATAAGCAAGTTTCCGTACATCTGTGATTGTTAACCCAAAGAGCATCTCTTCTAATGTCAATATGTGTTTCACAAGCTCTTCAACATCTGGGGGGAGAGCAGTATCCCTTCCATTAACGTTTTTTCGTCCTTCACGCTCTGGTTGTAATCCTCATTTTACTTTCCCTGTCAAATGTCTGGTAAATGTTTTCTTAGGAACGTTATATTTTCTACAGCACTCATTTATACCTATTGTATTGTTTCTGAATTCTTGAATGGCATTAATTATGTCTTCAGGTTTCCAAACTCCATACTTTCTTTTTTCCATGATTGATTTGTTTACCTGTAAAGCAATGAAAGAACAGTTTATGTGAATTGCTCAAATCGCACTGGTGTGATTTTGGAAGCCTCAAGTGAGGCGATTTAGGAAACTTGCGCATTAGACCATAATATTGATATTAACCTCAAATTAGGTTTTGTGTTAATTTGGAAAAAGCACCATACACATAATAAATGATTACTCTTTAAAAATAAACACTATTACTGTAACATTTTCTACTTACAAAGGCACAGAAGTCTTACATCGATGGTAAAAATTCTCATGTTTCTAATACTGAGGATAACACTTCATCCACTGACTTCCTAGAAGTGCAACTAACTGTTCTGTAGCAATAAATACGTTAAGTTTGTCATGTAATCGCCAGAGTACTCTCGCGTGTTCCATTCTCCTTATATTAACAGTGGGGCGATTTAGGAGGCGGTGCGATATAGGAAACCTTCCCCTAATATTAGTGTACAATTACATTTTGCAAAGTATTCATAAGAAATAATTTTTTGTTGTTTCTATGAAATTTAACGTCAGTTGTGATTACCACAGAATAAAACAAAACCAATTTTAACATTATTTGCTCCATTTATAAACTGAAATTTCATTATAATACGTTGGTGAAAGAAATTCACTGCACATCCAGTCACATAAGTAAAAAGGGTGCACTAGCTCTAGGGTTATTGATACACGACTGCTGTAGGCCTATATGATAGTAACAAGGCCTCAAACAAGTAACATATGTAAATAGTTTTGAAATGTATGGTTTTGAAATTTAGTATTTAAATCATGAATAATTTGTTTATAGTCACATGAAAATTAAAGTGTTATTATGGGTATACTGCAATATTAAAAGGTCTAAATAATTAGAATGCCATTTTTGAGCTCAACAGGTAATTTTTTGTTTTCTCGTGGGAAAAGCTTTGAATGACATAAAAATAAGTGAATAGAATTTCATAACTGTACAATAAGTTAAATTTTTAATAAGGGTAAAGGCATTAACTCAATAGATATTTATTAATTTAAAGATATTTAATAAATATTTATAATTACTCTAATTTTTGCCATGTTTATGATAGTGTGTGACAAAAAAAGTATTGTAAGTAGAAACTGGGTTTGTATCTTTAGGCTATTTTACAGGTTTGAGCATGTTTGACTGGAAACCTGCCGAATGGGGTGCATTTGCAATATTAATAGTTTTAGCCAAACTAAATAATGAAATGCATGACTTCAGTGAGCCTCTATCACTTTTAGCTCTCGCATCTTTTGTGTACGCATTTAAAAACAGTGATTGAGCAATGTAAGACAAGGATGGGCGATATCCTCTTCTCTCATGCCTTCCAATTCCAAGAACATAGCAATTGAAATCAAACATTACAGTTGTTGGTTATCACTTACTAGATACCACATGTATCATTTTACTTTGGAGATTATATCTTGCTAAGCACTGTTCATTTTACTGCAGTTTTGTTTGTGTTTCTTATATGCATGCCAATTTTTAAGTGCATGAGTTGTCAAATTAATCATTTTATTAATTGCACAGATGAACTTTTCCCTGTGACAATATTCACTAATATAGCATCAAAGTTCAAGTAATGCTCTGGAACTTTGAAAGGTGTGGAACGTTCTTTTAAAAAAATTATAAAAAATCTTGATTGATTGAAGGCACAATCTTATAACAAAAAATGTGTAGAAACAAAGATTGTTAATGTAATATTTTAATCCACCTTTAATTTTTCCTAATAAAAAACTGTGAGTTATTTTTGTTTTTTTATTTTGCATACTTTCATATTTGACTTGCATATTTTATGCATTTTCCTTCCTTATTAGTATATTTATATCAGCCTTTTTATGTCATATATAATCCAGACTCTAATCATAAGAATAAAAATGAGGTTCTTAAAAAGAATAATAGTAGATCACAACTGAAGTTTGTTTCAGGAGAAAGTTAGTTGTCATTATGGAGTGATTTAGTTTGGTCACATTCTGGAAAACCTGAAGGTTAGAGAATTTTATTAACCTGGAGAAAGCTGCGAATTTTTAGAAGAAACATTGAAGTACATTTTTTTTAAAATTTATAAAATACTGTTCCTTTTTTTAAATTTAAATTAAATTCTTATAATTTACATTACATATTTTTAATTATAATACATTAATACTATTAGAGTATTGTTCAAAAAACATTAGTAAATAGTAATTTTTTTGCACTTTTCTTTTACCTTTTAAGCAAATAGCAATTGTCTTTTTCAGAGTGAAATTGGTCTAAGAATGTTTAATTGTAAGACTGATTCTCTCTCACAATGAATTAATACAAGACACGATGAGGTTCTGATAAAAAAAACTTTTTAACATTGACCAGTCAGCTTTTGTTTAAATACAGTGAAATACAATAATTAGCATTCAGAAAAAAGGGAAAAGTCAGGAAATTTTACCTGAGAAAGAGTGGCCATGCTGAGAAATATTAATTTAATTTGGGGATGTTTTAGAAAAATTTACCCATTTGCTTCTCTCCTCATTTAAATTTTGAATATGAACGTAGGATTTTGTACTGGTAGTATTTAATTTCAATCATGAGAAATATATAGAATAGACGGCCTAGTTCCCAAGCAGTGAAGTTGCTGTCCTGTGTGATGTTTGGGCCTTAATTGGTGGAAACAGTTGCACTAGGTCATGAGGTTTTCTTGGAGCAAGGTATTACCTTCTAAAAGTTTCCATAACAAATCATTTCAAATTGACAATAGTTGGGGAATCTCTGTGACAACTGATATTCAAGTACATGTATTGAGATTTTGCAAATAAAATGATGCACAATTTAATTTTTTGTTATGAAAGAACTATTTCAATCAGTATTGTAAAAGAGAATGATTTCTAGTCATCATAACACTTAAAAATTCAAAGAAATTTCTCTTTTTAATTTTTATCCCACTCTTACTCCTTTCCCAAGGAAATTTTTAACTCATTGTGGAGGAAAAAATAATTAGCATCATTTTTAGGATGTGCAATCATAAGCATGGTTATCTGGATCACTATATGCAGCTTCCGTAGAACTCATTGGAATTATTATATACTGAATTGGATGTTATGATCATTTTGAGTGTGTACATTTTCCTTTCCAATAAAAAAACAAAGGAAAATCATATCAGTTTTTCTAACAATTCAACATCCAATTTCATAACACTAGACTTCTTACATATTCAACATGCAAACAACTGAAAAGTCTCCACTATACAACATTGGTAAACATAAATAATAAACTACAGTACTCAGTAAAATGATTAGTGAAAGTAGACAAATTCTGTAATACTAAACTCAAATTACTGGTGCTACAAAAGCACATGATTTCTTCTATTATTTGTAACTGTTACATTATATTATAACCAGCATACCCATGCAAGAACTCGCACGTGCTATACTCTACCCTCTTTCTTATTTTTCCATTTCCATATTAAGTCCTTAATATATATTTTTCTTCAAGACCCTCGTATTCTCCGTCACTTGTTGTCATCTTGTAATTGATAACAATGTAATACACCATTGTCAATACAAACTATTCCTATTTATTATCGAGAAAAGAGGTACACCCATGTAATTCAATTGCATAGAATATCAAGTAATTAGTAATTTCACACACAGTTGCAAATTCTAGGTGGGGTAGAATTGAGAAACGTCGAACCAGCAACAACATAATAGAATGGTCAAGAAGATCTCATCCTATAGATTACAGTGTGAGAAACGTTTATTGAGATCTTTTACCTCAAAATTTTAGTTTTAAAAGGCCCTAGAATGCTTTGTTTAGGAGTTCTTTAAATATATGATTAAAAAAAATCCTGACGTGTGTTGCAGGTTGCATTATACATGAATATTTAGATGCATGTTTTGAACAAATCCGTCTTATCTGTAAAGTTGAAGTGCAATTTGTCATGTCTCCATAAAAGTCTTTTTGCTTAGAGACCTTGTGTATAAAGATTGGTTGCATATGAAAGCCACAAAAGGAAGGTATACTACTGAAATAATATAGGATACGATATTGCTAGTTGTATTCACCAGACCACATCGCTGTATATAATATTTCTTTTTAGTTATCCCAAGTTGCAAAACTAAAGATCAAATTATTAAAATGATACATGTTTTGAACACAAATATAACATACACCTGCAAAAATGTTCTAAATGCAAATAATGTATGTTATCAAAAATCTAATTAATACTCTTTGTGAGGAAATTTTTTGGAATATTGCTTTTAATTTTTGGAGGGTAGCAAATATTTAAAATATTTTTTTGGCCATATTTGTTATCTTTTAGGTTTTAAATGAAATGAAAATTTCATATCACTTACATAGGTCATAATTTGGCTTTTCACTTCAATCATACTATTAACCAAAATGCTTTAAATAAACCTATGCATTTCACTTCAATCATATCAATAATATTTAATTTAATATATTACACCGAATGTTATATCAATATTGTTGTTTAATATTGTTGGTTTTGAACAGAATTTCTCCTCATTTAAATGCATAATTTCCATGCTCTTATTTGTCTCAATAGAATAATGTATTTATCTGACAAAGTTGTGGATGATGACAATGGCATGTAATATTTTAATAATCTTGTGCAAGATTATATTCTTACTGTTTTCAGTGTATTCCCCAATATATTTTTTCAAAATTATTTATTATTTCATGTATTGGAGGTGGAGAGTGTATATTTCTGATTGACTGATTGATTGACATTGTTTTGTGGTAGTTTGCAAAGCAATTTTGTTCTTGTACATACAAAACATCTGGGAACAAACTACCTCCCAATAAGTTTCATCTGCAGTAAAAATTTGCTTGAGCTGACTTTTCGCTTAGATGCTTTTCTTGGAATTTTATAAAAGGGGTGAAAACTCCCAAGCGATATCATGTGTGCATAACAAATTATTAGAGATCAAAGGTCAGGAAACATGGTTTCTCACAAATAACCTTGTTCAAATGCATTTTATATTCAATAACCTCAACACGAGATTTGAAGATAATTAAAATTTCTCCAACAAAATTGTTCTAACTTTTTTCCTACAAGAAACAGTTTCCAAAATATTTATGATTACAGAACACAAAAAATAATATTTCATAAATATCTTGATTTCTAAGCATTGTAGGCCTACATTGTAAATGGATCGAGTATTATCTTTTCTCAATTTCTCAGTCCCAAAATACAATGGAAAAATAACTTGTATTAGAATATATTAGAATGTTTTTATGCCCAAATTTTCTTTGGCAAAACAAGCTTTGGAACCGTTTTTGAAAAAAAATGTCATTTTACTTTTTCTGAAAATTACAATTTGAGATCATTTTCACAGAAAACTTTTCAGTTTTCATGACACCTCATAGGAACTCATTTGGAGCACTTGTATTCACAAATTAAATAATGGATTAACTAGTGGTGCAACAATGGCACAGACTTTCCCGTATTAGTTTTCTATTTCCTTTGTTCTCGACTAGCTATTCGGACTTGACACATTCTCTTGCCAGCTGCCATCTACCGGCGCCCAAATTTGGTTTTTCAACATTTCCTAATTTTTCAGTTTCTTAATGGTAGAATGGAAATATTATTTTAAGAATATTAAAGAAAAGTAAAACCTGGTTCTAAAAGGCAATTTTCATTGAAAAATTTGGAGCCGTTTTTACGAGAATGGGGTTTAAGCGATACTGTAGGCGAAATTTTAAGCTCTTTTTCACACGAATCTTTTGTGTTTTCGAAAAACTCTATTTGAAGTTATTTAAAGCACATTAACTCACAAATCCAATAGTGTTTACAAATTGTGGAAAACGTGCATATTAACGGTGTGAGAAATCTTAAAAATATTACTTTTGTGTAATTTCTGAAACCACAAATAAATACCCCAAA
Organism: Acheta domesticus; assembly: GCA_031308135.1. NCBI lineage: Eukaryota > Metazoa > Arthropoda > Insecta > Orthoptera > Gryllidae > Acheta > Acheta domesticus. The sequence continues at coordinate 11,732,339 of JAHLJT010008756.1, forward strand.
ATGAACTTTACGTCATATTAAAGAATGCAATTAGCGCTATACGTTCGAAAAGTTCGAAGAAAAATATGGAAGCCATTTATGAGAAAACGGCGTTGGAGCGTTTCCGAAAATGCGGAAGTTTGAACTAATTTTCACAGAAAACGGTCGAGTTTTCGAGAAACTTGGCCTAACATTATTTAAAGCACATTTACTCATAAATATAATAATGTGAACAAATTGCCGCTGATGTAAATATTAACGATGTGAGAGACAAGTAAAAAAACATACATTTTCGTAATTTTTGAAAAACAAAAGAATAGAACAATATTGCATTAATGTTATCTCATAGAGTACATTAGGCACCATCCTTACCAAAAGTTTAAACAAAACGTTTCGAGCCATTTTTGAGAAAATCTAGTTTTTGTAATTTTTTAAAATTGCACGCAATATTGCGAGAAAACTACTAAAATTTTCACAAAAATGTAAATGACCTTAATGAAAGAACTCACTTTGGAGAATACATTTTATTTGGAGGAAAAATCTCTACTTTTAATTTTGTAGTTGGAGAAAGATGCCGAAAAAATTGAAACTTAAAACAAATTTTCGAAAATTTAGAGTTAACCGTGAAAATTGGACCTATGTCACATTAAAAAGTGTAATTTTCTCTATTCTTAGAAGAAATTAGTAGTAGCATAAAGGTAATTAAATAATAATAATAATAATAATAATAACAACAACAACAACAACAACAACTCCACCTAGGGAGTACACGACCTTGCAGTTGGTGGTGGAGCTTGAGCACCCTCATGAGCCTTAAAGCTATGTCAGTGGTAGCCTAGCTACCTGTGGGGCCTCCCTTGCTGAATAGGTTGAAGGTGAGGGCTCAGACGAAGAAGTACTCCATTTTGAGGAGAGTGGGAAGTAAGTAGAGAGGGAAGGGTCATGAACCTTTGGACTTCCTGTTATCGGCCCATGGAGGGTACAGGAGAGAAACTGGGTTGGCACACCAGGCCACTGATTAGAGTGGAGGCCCGAACCTTGCATTAGCCAGCGAAGGAGGCTGCCTTCAGCAGTCAGTGAAAATCCTGTAGGGTTTAGTAATGCCGACTGGCGATCGGAGGGACCCCTTGCTGGGCCCTGCGGGGGGATGCCCCGAGGCCACTGTGGGTCGCAGAAACGGATGGCAGGAAACAACCCGAGGGTTAAGTGTGATCTGTGAACTCGAACTTGCGTCCTGCGAATCTTCAATTCAAACCAATGAGCAAAATGGATAGAACAAGAAATGTAATGAATCTTAACGTGCCTTGTTCTACCAATGCCCCACACCTGCTCAGAAACCGAGCTAATGTCACCTTGTCGACGTCTGGCCATCCCACGGATGTTAGTTCCAGGGACCCAGAGCCGGCAGTAGCTCGAAGCCATCGTCAGAGATGGACACGGGATGAATTTAAGGAGGTGATGTGGTGCTTTTACTATGCAAAAGCGAAAAATGGGGGCTCAGAAATAGAAGTTTTCAAGGTATGGAGAGAGCGGAACCCAGATATGAGACCTACCCTAGACTCAAAGAAACTTGCCAGTCAACGACGATACATACTCAGCAGTGGAAAATTCACAGCAGAACAACTTGCTGACATTGAGAGAAATGCGGAGTATGTACATCGCTCGAACTATCCACATGACGAACATGTAGAACTTGAAATGATGACCCCGTGGAAGGTTCATCTCTTTCCAGTGAAACACACGTCAGTGGTGAAAATTCATCTGGCAATGAATTACAGGATAAGGACATGATGCGAAATCTCCTTCGGCGCGAGATAGAAAGAGTTAGTAAACTTCCGTTTGAATCTCGCGAACCATTGAGGAGAATATACGAAAATGCCAAAGCTAAAAGAGTGATAGAAACAGTGAATTCTGTCTTAAATGAGGTGGTAGAGACCCCACGCAGAGATCTAGATATTACTGAAATCAATCACATCATACAAGCAACTGGATATCTAGTATCTCAAATAATTTTGGGGCCAGCCAAGAACACCGACGGCCGACAGCAAAACAGAGTAAACAGCTATGTACCCCCATGGATGAAGAGAATTATGAAACGGATAGCTGACACCCGGCGCGAAATATCACTCATACCTGAGGCATTTTCTAAATCAACGCACACCTCTAAAGTTCAACGAAAAATATTCAATGTTGAACAAAAATACCAAATTGAAAATGACAACCAGTAGGCTAATGGTAGTTGAGAAGCTAAAAGAGAAAATTCAAGCATGGGCTCAACGAATTAGACGTTACAAACGCAGAATAGATTTCCGTGTGCAGAATCGGTTGTTTGAAACAGTCGCGAAGAAATTCTATCGCAATCTGATTCACAAACGGAATGGCAATGCTGTCACTCCTTCAAAAGATGATGTCGAGGCATTTGGGGCAGCAATCTGGGAAGAGAGCAGTTCCTACAACAAAGATGCGTCTTGGCTTCAATCTAAAGTTGATGCTGCAAATGAACTTGTGGAAACAATGGAAGATGTTCACGAATTCTCGGAAGAGAACCTCTTCCAAGCAATTAAGAACATGGGAAACTGGAAATCCCCCCGGATTGATAAGATTCAGATTTATTGGATTAAGAAATTAACAGCAATACATTCTCATCTAGCAAAGGCTGTTAATAAAATTGTAGAAAACCCAAAGGAACTCCCGGAATGGCTCACACGCGGCATCACGTATT